>CM061914.1:191776475-192197122 GCA_031002005.1 Vandiemenella viatica | reverse complement strand
GGTAGTATTTATAGTGTCCTGCATCCATAAAAGAACCTGGGAGCTAAAAAATTAAATTAAAAAAGGTATCAAAAATTATCATGTTGCGGGTGGACATAGATACTTTGGAGGGCTTGAGCCCTCTCTCATGGATTCGCCCCTGTACTATTACCCGCAAATACTTCAAAGAATCAACCGTGTCATCAACTGAGCTACTCATGAGAAAACGGTTTCCTTTCGTCACCTATGCCCATTGCTTGCAGTTCAATGTAAGTTGCCATTCCAAAATAACATCCAGATCGCGCTGAATTTCTAAGTAATGGTGAGAGTTCCTTACTTCCCTATATATAACTCCATCATCAGCAAACAATCACAACCTGCTATTAACGTCGTCACCGAGATCGTTTATGTTCGGTAGGGATTGCTAATTATCCATTGTTCTGTTGCCTAGACAGATGACGAGATCATGGAGGGGTGGGGTTCCTTTAGTACTGTAGTTGAATTTAAGAGTAGATCGAGTAGCACAAGGAAGCAAGTGTTGAGACACGAGCTTACATGTGCACTGCAGGGAGGTGTCTTGTGTAACATGTCTGTGCACTTATATCACACGATATTTCCTGAGTTGCCGGCTGTATGAGTTGAGCCGCTGTGCTGGTGACCCAGTTGGCCTGAGCAGTGATCAAGGCCGACTCCACTGGAAGACCTTGGCTGGAGCATCGCCTTCCGGTTCTCAGGTATCAAGGCCGCCAGCCGAGTCTCAACCCAGTGTTTACTCGGAACTTACGAGAACGAAATTCCTGAACCCTCGAAATCTAACGCCGCGAAAAGGAGAAAGTGGATTGGCTGAACGACAGTGGAAAAAATACTACTTGTTGTTATCTTGCCCCTGATTGGCGGACCTCGTGCATCATGTGACAGGTCTCAACTGAGGATTGCAATCCGGCAGTATTTTCAATCCCCCCGGGATTTTTGCTGGATTGGCGCCAACAGTTTTTTCAACGCATATTTTTAAAACGTAGTTATTTAAAGCGTTAAGAAATTAAATAATAAACGTCTGTTAATAAAATTAATAAATCAATTTTAATGTTAAATGATAAAAATTAACAGTTAACAATATTTTAATTGGCAAAATTATATTAAAATTTTTAGCCTGTTTTAAGAATATCACGAGCTTTAAATATTTTTTAAATCTAATACAATTTTTAAATAAATAATAAAAAATGCAAAATATTCAGTCCTAGGTCCTACTATGTATCTTACAAAAAATCATCAGTTTGAAAACATGGTATGCATAATGGCCAAGTCACCAGAGTTTTTTTTATTCTAAATAAACGATCTATAACATCGAGAGAAAGCATACTATTTCACAAAGTGAAGTGAATATACACTGTTAAGTGTAGACTTTGCTCAGAACAAGATCTCATAACTTGTTTTCACTGCACAAGCACGAAATTTGGTCTATTTTTACAAGAATTGTCTTTGTGGGATCCATTATTTTGTCTCCTGATTTCTTGAGTCATTGTTATTAAAAGAAACTACTCACCAAGACATAAACAGTCAAGTATTTCAGTTTTACTTTAAGTGGCGTAACGACTTTTTTAGAATGGAAATTAATTTTTTATGTAAGAACTCTCTCGGCGTATAATTGCAACGAAGTCCTCACGGGTGTATCGCCGGATTGCGCTGTAAAAACACGAAATTTCACACCTGAGGAAGATGGCGGAGGGATGGTGTTTTTACAACATAATTCAGCGATACGTCCGTTAATACTTCATTATTCACCCTGCTCAGTCGGCTAGTCACCCGAGAAGACTGTATTAAAAGCAAGACGTCGAAGAGACGCACGCTGTTCGCTAAGAAATGATGTGTTGTGCCGATTGACGAAATCATCGCAAGAGGGATTAATCGAAAGCCAGAGCGGCACGTGTAAGCAGGCGGCATTCGTCAAAGAACACGTGTTCCAAACGCATTGAGGCGGCGGTCGAGACAACAATAAGTCAAAGGATATACCATTTGCCTTTTCATAACTTCTAAATAAATAGGTATGCAATCGTTTAAGTTACAATAACGTTAGTTTCTTATCAACGAATAATCAAATTTTCAGCCGCAATTACAGGAAGTTGTCGCAATTACTTTATCTACAAATACAGAAAATGGGAATAATGAAACAGTGAGTAAAAAGCTTTAACCGTGTAGTTCAGATGACGTGTGGAACACTTAAAACAATACTTATTATACAGGAAAAAAAAGGTACCAAATACGCAACAGAATTATCGAAATTTGCACTCAAAACAAATGTAAGTTTTAGTGAATAGGTAAAAGTGAATCTATTTACTTACGAATGACGAAGGTTTTACATAGACAAACGTTTATTAACACGAGTGAAATGTCGACTGCAAGGGTACAGGCAAACATCAGATAGAGACCGAGTGGGGCAGCGAGTCACGCAGACTAACATCGTTTCCGCCGGATTTTGCGGATTGCGGATCCGCTTAATTTTGTGCGGGATCCGCCAGACTGTCTAATGATGCGGGATTCCGCTTTGCTGGTTTGCAATCTCTAGTCTCGACTAATGAACAAAGAAATCTATGGAAAGTGATCGGCTTGGACAGAAGTTACGTCAATTAGCATGTATAATACAGATCGGACGTGGTTTCGAGTTTGAGATTTAAAAGTCAATCGATGTACTTATATCGTCAATAACTCTATTACCATTTCATTAATTGAAATTCTGACCATAAAGACACGCGATAGAATTGACAGGTTTCAGAATTTGAGAATCTTCTCTTTTAGAAATATTACTAACATTTTGGAATGACTTTATTGAGTGTCTCGCTAATCGCTTATCTTCAAAATACTCCAGAATGTAGATCAAACCAAGTTTCAAGGTTAAGACATAAAGAATTTACGAGGTGGTGGAAAAAAAACTTTGATTCAGTAAACCAGAGATAAAGCTGCCATTAGTATTTGGTTTCTAATAGATCCTGTGGCGACCGTGTTATCAGGAGTACAACATAAACCAGTGAAAGTAACTAGTAGATGCCGTTACTAATTACCTGAGAAACGTGCCACATGCTCATGTTGCAGGCCCCCTCTTCTGGTGTGACGTCACTGGTTTACAATTCCAAATTTTGAAATTATTAAATCAAAACAGCACATCCATGATTATTTATATATTTCTATTTAAAACCGAGGACGAATGGAATGCATTAAAGACCGAAATAATGAAAACTGGTAAAGAAACATTAGGCTCTAGGGAACAAGCTGCCCGAAAACCTTGGACCACAGAGGAAATTTTGAAACTGATGGATCAGCGGAGAAGGCACAAAAACGCTCAGGATGAAGCAGGAAGAGAGCAATACGGGAGATTTAGAAATCAAATAAACAGGAAATGCAACAAAAGAAAAATGGCTACAAGAAAAGTGTGAAGAAGTGTAAAAGGAAATGGTCATAGGTAAAGTAGATGTTGCATACAGGAAGATCAAATAGAATTTTGTAGAAACGAAGAAAAGAGGTGTGAACATTAAAGCTGCCGATGGGAAACCTCTTTTAAGCTCAGGCGATAGAGCTAACCGATGGAAAGAATACATTGAGAAACTGTATGATGGGGACGAATTTAACAATAGCGTAATGGAAAAGGACGGCGATGTCGACATTGATGATTCAGGAGATTCTGTTTTGAGGACAGAATTTGATAGACCTCTGAATGACTTGAAAGCAAATAAGGAAGTTGGAATTGATGAGATCCCTGCAGAACTTCTTAAATCCCTAGGAGAAGAAGGAATCGACAGATTATTCAAGCTGATATCAAAAAGTTATGAAACAGGAGAAATTCAACTGATTTTAATAAAAATATCATCTTCACACTTCCGAAGAAAGTACAAGTCGACAAATGTGAGAATTATCGCACCATTAGTCTAACATCACATGCTTCAAAATTACTGACCAGAATAATATACAGAAGAATGGAAAGGATAGTAGAAGACATAGAAGGTGAAGATCAGTTTGGGTTTAGGAAAAATCGCGGTACAAGGGAAGCAATTCTGGCTTGAAGATTAATACTCGAAGGGCGGATCAAGAAAAACAAATATACTTTTATGGCATTTGTTGTTTTAGAAAAAGCTTTTGATAAAGTTAGGTGGGACAAGATGTTCAAAATTTTAATGAAGTCAGGTCTAAAGTATCGCGATAGAAGAATACTTTATAAACTATATAATGAATCAAGTGGCTGTAATAAAAGTAGAGAATCATGAGAGACAAGCATCAGTTAAAAATGGCTTGAGACAAGGTTGTAGTCTATCCCCGTTAATATTCAACTTGTATGTAGAGGAAGCAATTAAAGAAAGTTAAAGAAAATATTTTGTGGGGCATAAGTGTTCAGGGAGAAAAAATAAGTATGCTACGATTTGCTGATGACATTGTCTTGTTAGCAGAATAGGCTGAGTATATTGAGAAGTTACTGAATGTCATGAACAAAATACTGAAGGAAGATTTTGGACTGAGTATGAATCAAAGCAAGACGAAAGTGACGAAATGTAGCAGAAATGATTCGAATCACAGTAGATTAAATATAAAAGTAGGATCAGATGCAATAGGAATAGTAAGTGAATTCTGCTACTTGGTAATCAAAATCACAGCCGATGGCCGAAGCAGGAATGACGTTAAAAGCAGAACCATATAGAATCGTCATCGTTTACCAAACACAGACTTCCCTGTCACTTCTAACAGCAATTTATTGAGTACAAATCTTCGTGATGAGTAAATTATCTCTTATGTGATTGCTTGTGTTGGTTAGTGGATTTGTCTGATGAAAGATATAGACCACAGATGTCACACGATCGTTTAAATAAGTGTGCAGAACTCATCGTATGTTAAAAGCAGCCAACATGCGACACCGTACATATATCGAGCGTGACAACACGAAGCATATGACTCGCCCCCTCCCTTTTTCTTTTCGTTTCGTAAGGGGTTGATCGAAAGTATAGAGAAAGTACAGAGAAGAGCCGCTCGATTCGTGACCGCTTGCTACAGTCCTTACGAAAGCGTCACAGAACTGATTAGTAGACTAGGCTGGGAGTCTCTGGTAGATAGACGACGCACGTTTCGTTTAAACTTATTGGTAAACATGCGTACTCCCACTTTCACTTTTGAGTGTAGTGAAATACTTCTTCCACCAACCTATTTGAGTCGGAAGGACAGGAAAGATAAAATTAGAGAAATAAGGTGCCGCACTGATTCTTATATGAATTCTTTTTTCCCTCGTACCATTAGGGATTGGAATGGACAGCAAAGAGATTAGCTTTGGTGCTGGGCACCCTCTGCCACCCACAATTTTGTGAATTGCAGAGTATATATGTAGATGTAGATGTAGACACAGTGTCATACTTTGTTGACCCTGTCTTTTCCCCGCAACGAGTGACGTATTTTAAGGATGGCCCCTATATCTTATCCTCGCTTATAGCCTTATACATCGCGAGTATGATATCAAGATTTTTAATATTCTGCCTAAGGACCAGCTGAACCATCTTCACCCTCCGCCACACACTTTTAGTGAATCGCGGAGTAATAATAATAATAATAATAAAAACACTGTGCTAGATTATTAAAGATTTTGCTGTTTTTTCAGACGTAATACTAATATAAATTGCTTTTGAGATTAATGCTGCGTCGAAATGCTCCTTCTTCTTCTTCCCGACGTTTCGGCCAGGGCTTAGGTCGTCTTCAGGGGACTAGCCGTCTGCTGAATCTGCTACACACTGGCGTGGCTGGTTGTTTTCGTATTTGTTCTGTGGAGACTGTCGATTCTCTGACAATATCGATTATCCAGAGATATGATGTTTATGGTTTAGTATCTGTGGGCAGATTCAGTAGGCGGCTAGTCCCCTGAAGACGACCTAAGCCCTGGCCGAAACGTCGGGAAGAAGAAGAAGAGGAGCATTTCGATGCAGTGTTAATCTCGTAGGCAATTCACTGTGTATTATACGGTGCTAGATTATTGCAATGAACCGCTTAAAAACCGCAATCAGAACTCGTACCGGGTCCAGTTGCAGCTATGCCGTGTGGTGGCGGGTACGGTAACACGTACATACTCTCCAGTAGTGGAGAAGGCAAGGGGTTATCACCCAATTCATATTTCCCAAGACGCTGGCTTGGAGGCGCAGGTTGGTGTCTAAGCCCTCGTCAGCGGAGAGGCGAGGAGGTAAATCGTGTACGATCGACTCTCCGCGCTTCAAGACGTCTCTTCCAAGGCCAGCGACTGTTCCTGGAGGCTGTAATCCACTTCGTAAACAACGGTCCTCTCCACCACACTCGTGACGTCACCTAGTGCTCTGACTACAGCGCTAATACCGCAGATTTTAAAAATGAAGCTAGAGTTTGGGGCGAGAGAAATCGGAGTGAGGAAATTCGACTAAAAGTTTCAGGTCAGAGTCTTTACATATACAGTAAAAGTCCGGTTATCCGGGTTCCGATTATCCGAGCCGCCGGGTTAACCGAGGCAAATTTTTGAAGAAGATAAAAATGAAACTATTCCAAAAATTTCTCATGCTGAAGGTTTAAAAAGAATAGAAGCAGCACTTGAGTATACTGAGCAACAGGAAGAAAGCGCAGCAGCCGACACAATGATGCTACAGCGTTGGCGCTATACTCCCGCTAAGAACAGAAAATTATGACATAGACGACAAAGACTTTTTTTGGCAAGTGATCGTAATTAATGTACAAAAAGCAACTTTATTGCTTCCCCAATCAGTTTTACACTATAAATGAATCGTATTATTTCAGTTTCAATACGTTTTTTGATTCACTGTAACCTCTTTCCTTGACCTCCGGTTATCCGAGTTTTTCGTTACCCGAGGTGGTCCCGTTTACCTCGGGTAATCGGACTCCCACTGTACGTATTTTTTGTGGTTTTACGTCTCGCCGACGTCATTAGATACGGGAAAGGACTTAAGGCGACAAAGAACGGGACGCCATGGCCTTTCGAATGAACTATCCCGGCATTTGCGTGGAGGTATTTCGGGACACCGGGTCGCAGTCTTTCACAACCCAGAAAATTACCTCTCGGTGGACTGCATTGCTCTTGTTTACTGGGCACAGGATTTCACATGTTCCTTGGTTAGCGAGTTTCACGTACAGAGTCCCGTTTTATTTCGTTTTCGAGCTATTTGAATTATTGTGGTCGCTTCACTTGCGTTCACACTGCAGATGCAACTGAGAGTATTGGTGAACTATCGTAGTAAGTTAATTGCATGAGGCATGAGGTAAGCCTTGGTGTACTCACGCCTAGCTCGCCAAATCGCCCGTCCCTCTCTACATGAGCGTGGGTTAACACCGAAACATTGTTCAGATGTGTCAGCGTCGTGTTTTGATAGTTCGTCACAGCCCTTCTACCTTCATGTTTGGTGAGTGATGGGTTACTTTCACTAAACTTTGTTTATATATATTGTTATTATTTATTCGTTGAGCGTTTATATATATATAACGAAAAAATATTATACCAGCGAAGAGTACAGATATAAATTTTCTACAACCTGTACATTCAGTGCTGTCCTACCAAAAAATAATAAGTACAATTAAAAAATTTCGCAGATTTAATCCAAATATCAAACAGCTTAACATGTCTCGGGCTGTTAAAGCGTAAAGAAATCAGGAACTAAAATGCAGTTCGAAGAGACCTGTACGTCGGTTACTTTGTGTGTGTAGATGACTCTCTCTGTGTGTAGGGAATATATATATATATATTATGTGCAATTGGACCCTGTCGGATCACGATTCAGTTTTCCAAGTTTCCATACAGCTTTAATTTTCTCTCCGTGGATTCTCTTGCTTTCTTCAGTCCACAGACTCCCAGCAACAAGACTCATTCATAAAATTGTGACGAAGATAGTAGAGCTAAAAACTATGCCCTGGGTCCAGCAGATCAAAAAAGACCTGGAAAAAGCTCACAGAAACTCATCAGAAATCGTAGACAGACAAACATACAGAGAAAAAATTAACAAATGGGAAGTACCGCGAGAGAATGATGTAATTAAGCGACTGGGGAATATATATTTAATTTAATTTAATTTAATTGTAATGGAGCACACGCTCCGGTTGCAATTTCGCTACACACCCAACTTCCCCTTATCCTGCATCCACCTACATTTGCCCAAATCATAGACAGTCAAACATACAGAGGAAAAAATTAACAAATGGGAAGTACCGCCAGAGAATGAAGTCATTAAACGACCGGGGAATATATATTTAATTTAATTGCAAGTGAGCACACGCTCCGGTGGCAATTTCCCTACACACCCAACTTCCCCCTACGCTGCACCCACCTACATTTGCCCTCTACAAATTTTAACTTTAAATTCTTTTATATTTATGTGTGTGTGTGTTTGTGTGTGGTGTGTCTGCGTGTGGGGGGTTGTGTTTGGAGGGTGTGTGTGAATGTGTGCGTGTGTGACTTTAGAGGATGATGGAGATGTTATATGTCTGTATGTGTGTTTTTTGTGTGGATACATGTTTGTGTATGTGTGTGTAGGTGGCTCTGTGGGTGGGTGGTTGGGTTGGTATGTGTGTGTGGGCGTTCTCTGTCTCTCTGTCTTTCTGTTTGATGTGTGTGTGTCCCTATGTCTCACTCTCTTTTTCTCTCTGTATGTGTGTGTGTGCGTCTGTGTGTGTGTGTGTGTGTGTGTGCGTATGTGGAATGGGTATATATGTTTGTTTATGTGTGTGTACATGGAGTTGATTTATGTGTGAATGTGGAGTTCTTTGGATGTGTGTGTATATCTTGTGTGTCTTTGTGTGTGTATGTCTTTGCCTTTGTGAAAGTGCATGTGTGTGTGTATGTGTGTGTGTGTGTGTGTGTGTGTGTGTTGTACGTGGAGGGTTTGTTTGTGTGTGGAGAGTGTTTGGTAGTGCTTGCGTGTGGACGTGTGTGTAGCTCCTTCCCGGGCACGCGTGCTGTTGCTAGGTGTGTCGGTGCCCCGCTGGCTGTCATGTGAGCTCCCACGCGAGGCTGGTGACAGCGCCTCCTGTTATCACACGGACCACTGCGGCCTCAAACAGCCGGTACCGCGCTGGGAGCGGCCTTCCCGCTGCGACGAGTTCCCAGGGGAACCGTCACTTGTCACCAGGCGAGAACACTCCCACACGACCCCCAGTCACCAACAACTCAAAAACGCAAACACATGCACACGAAAACGTTCATATTCTCCTACTTTATCACTCACCAGCAAAAGGAACTCTCTAACCGGTTTCATGACTCGATATGCACACTGATCGACGAGAACATTATGATCATCTACCTACTATCGATATAAACCTGTCCAGGTGATACCAGCGTCACCTGACGAGGAATGACTGCTAGTCAGACACACGCACGGTGCATGTAGTATCAGTGAGCGTGCTATCCGTGTTTAGAATGGGGCAAGCGCGTGATCTATCCGAGTTTGACCGAGGGCAGATTGTGATGGCCCGGAGGCTCGGCACGAGCATTGCGGAAACTGCACGACTGGTCGGATGTTCGAGGACTGCTGTGGTGAGTGTCTTCAACAAATGGCTAAACCAAGGTGAAACCACGTCCAAACGTCGAGGAGTTGCGCTGCCACCACTCATTACAGATGTCGGACGTCGAAGAATGGGCAGACTGGGAAAACAGGACAGGTGGCGAACTGTGGCGGAATTGACATCAGACTTTAATGCTGGGCAGAGTACAAGTGTGTCTGAACACACAGTGCACCGAACACTCCTAACGATGGGCCTCCGCAGCCGACGACCCATGCGTGTGCCAATGTTAACACCACGACATCGGCAACTACGACTGAAATGGGCACGTGACTTTCGTCACTGGACGTTGGCGCAGTGGCAGAGCGTTGCATGGTCTGATGAATCCCGATACCTTCTTCATCATGCCGATGGGAGGGTGCGAATCCGTCGATTTGCAGGTGAACACCTGTACTGCGGGACGGAGGCAAGCTGGCGGCGGCTCAATTATTCTGAGTACCGGTCTTCCTGAGCTCGGTTTTCCCCGTGGTAATTTGGGCGATTGTAGGGACGGATCCAAATTCCGGCTTCTAAACTACTCTTTTCAGAAAGAAAAATATTTTGTCAGCCATACAGCCAGCTGAAAGCGTGTGTTTGTTTCTTCTAGTATATATATTTACTGTATCATCATTTACTCTCTACAAAGAACAACACAGGATAGACGCAACACATAATTAAAACCAGCCATGCCCCCGGCTGATGTCGAACCAGATACCCTAGCAACGTGAGCAGCGAAGTGCCCCGCCAGCGCATTTGGATTTGCCCGCCAATAGCAGCGGTCTAGAATATGCTAGGTCAGTAACCTCAATAAATGTCTCATTGATGATTTCTACTTTTGATTGTAGTTAAACACTGTTACTTATATCTTTGCTATATTTAAACATCTATTGTAACTATACGCAAGTATTATGCGACGCGCATGCTGACTAACGAGGTGTGTGACAAAAGTAATGGGATTGGTAACACTTCGAGCGAACTGGCAACGCTGTGTCTACCGGTCTCTGCTAGACCGGTTTGTTCATACCTTCCAAATGCTCAGTCCGAGTTTCAACTCCGTTCAGCCAACACATTATTTTCAACAGCGCCATCAGTGAAGTTGTGTGTTATGAAAATGGAGCATCGGAATTTAGAGCAACGTTGTGCAATCAAGTTATGTCTTAATCTTGGGGCATCCGCGAGTGTGACCTTTGAAAAGTTGAAACAGGTGTATGGGGATCTTGGCTTATCAAGAGTACAAGTTTTACGCTGGCACAAATCATTTTTGGAAGGCCGAGAACACGTTGAACATCAACGTAGCTCAGGGAGACCTCCGACTTCAAAAACTGACGAAAACGTTGAGCGTGAGATCAGACCGTCGTTTAACAATAGGGATGATGAGTGAACAGTTAAATTTAAACACTTTCGCCGTACATCAAATTTTGACAGACGAGTTGGACATGCGAAAGGTTTGTGCCAAAATGGTGCCGAAAAACCTCACAACTGAGCAGAAGGACAATAGCAAAAACGCGTTAACTTTTTACCTCAAAACGCATTCCTGTTGTTCCTCAACCCCCCTATTCACCTGGTTTAAGTCCTTGTGACTTTTTACTTTTCCCGCAATTGAAACATGTATTAAAAGGGCGTCATTTTGGAACTCTGGAGAACATTCAACAGACTGTGACCGACCAGTTAACAGCCCTACCAGTTGAAGCCTTCCAGCGCTGCTACCAAGAGTGGAAACAACGACTCCGCCCGTGTATAGGGGGACTACTTTGAAGGGGGTAATATCGTTGTTTGAAAAAAAAAAAAAACTTGGGTAAGTAATTAAACACCTCGTAGAATCGGCGAGTAGTGTGCATGTGTACATACTCGGTAGCAACTACATACTCGGTAGCAACAACATACTCGACAAACTGATACACTGGAAGAGTCTTGATAATCGTATTGAGCTGGTCGTATGACCTTAGTAGCTAAAAAAAAACTTCCAGCGGAAATCCTGAACAAATTTTTAATTACAAGCCTTGATGGCAATCGAGGCTTAGCGTGGTCCCATATGGTCTATTCTCAAGTAATAATAATAATATGGAACCTTTACGCAAATTGAAATGTCAGATAATCCCGAAAGACAATTTTTTTTATTATTTCGTGTTTTGGCACATGGTTCCATCGTCTTTGTATCAAGCCGGTGTGGCCATTTCTGCGTTCCATGCCATTACTAGAAATCTCTCTCACGTATGTCGTTCACTTTGCAATATTTACGCTGCGTGCAGTCAATCCTCGTTTCGGCCGAAACCTTCTGTCTCCCTCAGGGGTCAAGATTGATACCTAATTTAATTTAACTGCGATGCAGCACTTGCTCCGGGACCAATTGCCCCGCACAACCATTTTTTCTCACTTTCCTGTACCAACCTACTTATGCCCTCTACAAATTTAAACTTTTAATTGTTTCACCAATTTTGGTAAACTAATTCATCATTTCTCTTGGTAACTTATTCCAATCCCTGACCATCTTATTTACAAAAGAAAATGTTCCCACACCCTTGTGCCTGAAATCGAGTTCCAGTTTGTGGTCATGGTCATCTTTTCACTTGCATGAACATCTCCTAAATCTTCGACCAATATATCATTCAAAACCCCATCACCAGTACACTCCCATGACCCTCTTCGACCTCCTCCTATCTTCCCATGAATTCCATTTCAGCTCCTTTACCATATTGGGTCACTCCAGACAAATGCCGGGATGCTTCCTTCAAAAGGCCATCGCCGATTTCCTTCCCATTCCTTGCCCCCCATCCTTTCCCGTCTTTAAAGACCTCGCTGTTAAGAGACTTTATGCAATATTTTTTTTTTTAAGTGCCCATATTGGTTACTGATTTTCTTTTCTTTTTTTTTTCCTTTCGTAATTGTTAGAGTCGTACATAATTACTATTTCTCCCACCAGGAATATGTTAATACAATACGCACGTTCTGAGCAAAATTCCTAATCGATCCAACATTTGCTCCACGTCTCAACCGCCGTTTATACCAGAGATACAATACAGACATGTTGCTTCCAGCCAGTTTCTAGCGAAAAAGCCTTACGAAGAATTATTCATATTTTCTGGAATTATTTGACTAGTAAATTCTGGTTATTTGTATGTTAGTCGTGAAAGGAAGACTTGTTACTAGACTCGTTATCCAATGCTGTAAACCGGATCTATGTACGTGTTTGTATTACATTCTGTTTTGCATCTTTAAAACACCAAACAGTCGAATGATGGCTTCCTTTCTGCACCACATTTAAATAATTAGTAGTCCGGAAAACAAATCTACTCCATGATAAATAACTTGTTTCAGGCTTTCCACTATTTAACGGCACTTAATAACTGCATAAAAGATGTTATAGATCCTTTCATTTTTACACACCAAATTAAACACATTATTTCCTTTTCAAACTCGGCTCACTATTGCTAGCGTGTGGTAATATCGTAGTACGTTTCCTTTGTCAAGATAAACGATTCCTGTCTTCTAAAGAAAGCCACAGAAAGATGGCCGAAACGTTAGGTTTAAAAAAAAAATCGACACGGCTCCACCCGGAGTACCAACAAAAATCTGCAACGACTGTGGAAGTATACGCAATGTCCCAATCGATCCTACAGGCTAGCCAACTTACTTATTAATATCCATAACCTGAAGCTGTTCACCTTGAATAGTAACATATTACGTAGCATGTGTTACTGCAAACCAGTGTTTATTGGTTCCAAGTTTTCTCATGACGTCACACTGTTTATGTCACTATTAATCACGATACTTCCTCACTCATATGTTAGACGGATAGTGTACGTAAGAACGAAAGCGAGCCTAAAATTTTACTCCGTAGTAACTGCAAGTGTTAACGGAGATGCTAGTAGCGGTGGACAAACACTTACAGTGAATACATATTTCATGAGCTGCCATAAGGACCAATTTGAAATGCAAATAGGTATTACGGGTGTCCGTAAATATGTTAGTTGGTGTAACGAAACTGTAGCCGTAATGGGAAACAGACACATTTGTCGTGTGGTAGGAAAAGGTTTCAAAATGCTGCACTTGTTGGAGGGAGTGATGAGGTGATGCACAAGAGAAGTAGGAAAACTGGGTTGCAAAACTTTGGTCAGACCATTGCTTGAATGTAGTGGCGTAGTATGGAACCCGCATTTTGTTTATCGAGTAGAGAAATCCGAGGGGATCCAGAGAAGGGCTGCTAGATTTGTCTCCGCAGATTATTGCAGAACACGATCAGTAACTGATATGATAAAGGAGCTGGAATGGGAGTTATTGGAAGATAGGGAGAGAGTCATAGGGGTATACAAGGCGTATATGAGGAGGTACTTCTCCTATTGCATCCGATCCTATTTTTATATATAATCTACTAGTGTTGGTATTATTTCTGCTACATTTCATCACTTTTGTCTTGCTTTGATTTATATTCAGTCCAAAATCTTCCTCCAGTATTTTGTTCATGCCATTCAGTAACTTCTCAATATCCTCGGCCCTCTCTGCTAACAAGACAATGTCATCAGCAAATCGTAGCATACTGATTTTTTCTCCCTGAAAACCTATGCCACATGGAAATTTTTCTTTGACTTTCTTTGTTTCTTCTACATACGAGTTGAATAGTAACGTGGATAGACTACAACGTTGTCTCACACCCTTTTTAACTGATGCATGTCTCTCGTGATTCTCTACTTTTATTACAGCCACTTGATTCTTATATAGTTTATAGAGGATTCTTCTATCTCGATACTTTAGACCTGACTTCTTTAAAATTTTGAACATCTTGTCAACGAAGCACAGATAGATTCGACCCCGGGACCTGAAGTCGAGTGTCTCGTCCGCTGACGTTATTGACGCGGAAACTGTCATGGCGGCGCGGCGTGGTAGTGAACACATTGTGGCGTCACGTCACGCCGACACGTAATGTTTTTGTGTCTATACCTCGACAACCACTCGACGTAATTCGATGAGGTTTTCACTTTTAAGCAGTGTCGTTCTCGTAGGAGATTTCTGTATGTCGTGCATTGACCTGTTACCTATAGAGGGCGAGCTGTGAGGAGTATAGTAAATCAAATCGGACAAAAGTTGGACATAAGCGCGCTTTTTGCACATTTTTTTTTTCGCCTCGTCGACGTCGAGGTCATTAGAGCCGGGAAAGGACAGGGGGCAAGAATCGGGAAGGAATTCGGCCATCGCCTGTAAAAGTAATATCTTTATTGTTACTCATTTATTTTAACACAAATAACCTTTACTTTTAGCATTCATTCCACATATAATCCGAATATTTGCAAGCACAATTCGTCCGCTATATTCATCATCTTTTTTCTTACGGACTTGCTCTCTTCTGTCTCCACCAAAGATGTTCTTTTAACACTCACCTGTTTGTTCTTGCATAATAACTATTATCTTTTTCTTTTACAAAAAGAAAATAAATTAAACAAACAAAAAATGTAAGGGAATATGTTTCGTTACACGCCTTTTGAAGGAACCATACCGGCATACCTGGAGTAGTTTGGGGAAACCATGTAAAACCCTAATCTGGATGGCCGGAGGGGATTCGAACCCGCGTCCTCCAGAATGCTTTCTTTTTTTTGTGCTCAAATCGTTAAAGAGTATTATAATACAACTTGGTTATTCCATAACAACATTATTATGTATTATTACCCATCCACGTTTAGCGCACTCTTCTGTGCTAAGGAAAGCTTATTTAAAGGCACAGTCAGAGCTAAGTGATGTCAGGTTTTTATTTAAATACATGACTTGGCACTTTTCTGCGGTTGGCTCCAACTGCTATTGTTTGCACTGTTTTCATAACATCGGCTTAACAACAAAACGCAGTCGCTTTGGGTTTTTATTTCGCGGTACATAACATCTTCCAACCTCACCCCGCTCCCATAATGCCTTTATATTCTTTGTTTATTTATTTGACCTTAAGTCTCGAAGAGACCATACAGTCCATACAGTCATCTCCTTAATGCGTTGCGTAAATAATTGACGTTTACCAGGAAAAGCAGGGGCCCTATCACACTTCCCTGGGGAACCCCGTGACAACACTGTGACGTACATTCGACATCGAAAACTACACACTGTGCTCTATCTTTCAGGTAGTCGGCAACCCACTAGCATATGTGCTACTAAATAGCGTCACCTTGTTACATATATCCATGACCTGGCACATGTTACCATTCAGCTCCAACGGGCAGTCTTAGCACCAGTACCGAGCGTGGTGGGTGAGCGGTTAACGCTCTTCCGTCGCATCCGGGAGGACGCAGGTTCGAATCCCCGTCTGGGCATCCAGAATTGGGATTACCATGGCTTCTCCAAATCACTCCAGGAGGATGCCGGGATTCTTCTTGCAAGAAACCCCATGACAGAATTCCTTCCTGTTCCTAGTACTCTGTCCTTTTCCGCCTGCAATGATCTCGACGTAGACGAGGGGTAAAGCCATAAGTAAAAGAAAAAAAACAAAACAAACAAAAAATCAAAAAAGTCGCACCAGCCTCTTGTTTTCATTATGTCGGCTTATAACAAAGCACAGTCGCTCTGAATTTTTATACCACTATTATCGGCAAATTTAATTTAAATTAACTGGGATGTAGCACACGCTCCCTTGGTAATTTCACTAAACAACCATTTTCCCCTCTTCCTATAACCACCTACTTTTATCCTCTAGAAATTTCAACTTTTTTGGTAAATTATTCATCATGTCTGTTGGTATGTTATTCCAGTGCCTGAAACCCTTACCCACGGAAGAGAATCTTCCTACACCCTTGTGCCTGAAATCGAGTGCCAGTTTGTGGTTGTGGTCATATTTTCCCTTTCATGCATTACTTTTCATTCTTACACCAATATGTTTCCATGCCTCATCGCCAGTATACCCCTTGTACACTCCCATGACCCTCTTCACCCTCCTCCTGTCTTCCAATGAATCCTATTCCATCTCTTTTATCATATCGGTTACCAATTGCGTTCTGCGGTAATTTGCAGAGCCTAATCTGGCAGCCTTCTTTTCACCCTCTCCGAATAGTGTTATTTTCTCCTCCATTACGTGGAACAAATCATCGAGGTATACAAGGAACACCAGGAGAAGTATTGGGCGACTCCGGACCTCCAGTCGAACATTCACCATCCAGAACTACAGACTCCGTTCTATCGCTCTGGAAATCGGCAATCCAATTTGCCTCGACATATCATGGCTACGAAGTTTCATAGGTAACCTAGCATTAAGCACAGTGCCGAAAGCTTCCTTAAAGTCTGCTATACAGGGTGTTACAAAAAGGTACGGCCAAACTTTCAGGAAACATTCCTCACACACAAACAAAGAAAATATGTTATGTGGACATGTGTCCGGAAACGCTTACTTTCCATGTTAGAGCTCATTTTATTACTTCTCTTCAAATCACATTAAACATGGAATGGAAACACACAGCAACAGAACGTACCAGCGTGACTTCAAACACTTTGTTACAGGAAATGTTCAAAATGTCCTCCGTTAGCGACGATACATGCATCCATCCTCCGTCGCATGGAATCCCTGATGCGCTGATGCAGCCCTGGAGAATGGCGTATTGTATCACAGCCGTCCACAATACGAGCGCGAAGAGTCTCTACATTTGGTACCGGGGTCAACACAAGCACCGACGTCAACATTACCTTCCTGCAATTGGGCCAACTGGCGGTGAATCGAGGAAGTACAGTACATACTAACTAAAATGAGCTCTAACATGGAAAGTAAGCGTTTCCGGACAAATGTCCACATAACATATTTTATTTGTTTGTGTGTGAGGAATGTTTCCTGAAAGTTTGGCCGTATCTTTTTGTAACACCCTGTATAAGTGACCCTGAGATCGCCCACCTGTCATACGGCACAAGTTGGGATGGTGGGTGCAATCTGTGCTTCGCAGGTCTTCTCGAGTGTCGAAGAAGAAATTGCAGCGATATATTGGTCATCCAACAATATCCATAGTAGCGAACCGATATTTATATCGATTTTTTTACATGTTCGATACGATAATATCGATATGATGCAGTGAAATATCGAAAACTACAAACCCCTTAGAACTAAAAAAATCCTTCAGATATAAATGTATGAGTGACAGTGACAAATTGGACTATGCTAAAAATGAATTAGGTCGATAATAAAATCGATAACTTCCTCTGCAACTATGTGCTCCTACTCCGTTATTTGTTCCTCACTCATTTACATTAACAGTTTTTTTTAATTATTATTATTTAATCTGCTACTTTACGTTGGCGTTCGTTAGATCCTGTTTCTGTCTGGGAAGTATTACAATATTCTGAAGCGGGTAAAAAGTATGACTGTATAACCGATGCAACTGTTTATTTTATCAGTGTTGAAAATAAAATTTTTAATGCAGTCGAAGGAAAAGGTTTTAAGTATTTAATGAAGAACTTAGCACCATTATACGAAGTCCTTTCTCCTGGAACTACCAAAACAGAAATTGAAAAAAAAAAAAAAAAAATCGAAAATTGTGAAGGAGAAATTTAAAAATGTGAAGCATTTTTTCTATTGTTTCTACGGAGTCAGACTGACTATTTTCTGCAATATGTATTAAAATCAATCACTATTGGAATACGAGTTGGATTAAGATATTTTCAAAATTGCAATTAGTCATTTACTTAAAGTAGCCTCGTCGGCACCTTCTGAACGCCTATTCTCAAAGGTAGGAGCAAACCAAGAAAAAGACTTCATAGGATAAGGTTAAGCAAACTACTATTCTCAGGATCTGTCAACGCTTTATACTTGCAGACTATTTATTAATAAACTACCTAAAATTTATTACTTGACTTTGATTTACATCATTATTTATAATACAATATACACAAATATCTGAAAATATCGATATTATCCGTTTGATGCGGCTGATATCGATTATCGATATCTGCCTGGCGTCGATGTAAATATCGATATATTTATCGATATTGATATTAACATGCATCCCTAGATACGGCGCCACGAGGCCCCTGCATTCCAGCCGCCGCACTTGCATTATCTTCCTTACGCAATTGTCTGTGTTTGTCTTTGGCGCACAGGGTGTCCCGACAGTGTAATACCTTTTGCTGCTTCGAATGCGCATCGTGGGTAAGAGAAGCAGAGGGAGAGGTACAAAGGGACACTCCGGGTAACATCGACAGATACCGGGTAACCTGGACAGGATATTCAGCTGGACAGGTTATAATATTTGTACTCCTTCTTCTTTACTTATTACATAGCATCTCGTCTGTCACGGAACGCCACGTATAATCTTTGCACTTTTTACTAACCTTCTTTGTAGTGTATAAAATGGCAATACTTCTCTCTTATTCCACCAAAAGAATAAAAATAACCATCAAAACATCCACTTGGCTTTTTTATTTTAATTTACATTAATAATTGCATCCTTCTGTGTACTGATACAACTCGCAGTTATTTTCTAAGCGTACCTCTCTGCATACCGCTTTCATCTCTTCTCCTTGCCCAAAGATCTTCTTTCTGTACTGTCCAGAGATTTTCATGTACTTCGTTCATCTGGTAATAACGATGCTTGGAATTTCTTTGACACAATACTTAAGAAATAATAATAACCCGATATAAAGCACTTTTAACAACATACACATATAATCAGTTTACATTAATCAGAAACCAAATAGTGATTCGAAAATACCACCATCAATAAACACTTCCCATTGAAATAATATAAAACAAACATTAATTACTAACTCTTTTAAAACTAAGATGCTGTGTATTCTTACAAGGTCACCACGGAACGAAAACAAATACTGCAAAACTCAGCTTACTAGACGACCCGTGTGAAAATTTCTCGAATAAAATACGACGATTACTGAGGTTGGCTGCTTCCAATACAATGGAAAGTAGAACCGCGTCATTCGCAGTAACTGTTTATTTGTCTGGTGTAACAGGTACGTAACAAAATACTTACAACATATTACGAAACAATTAAGAAAGTGTAAAACATACTGCGTGTAAGACAAACTGTCACTGATGTTAACAGAATACAACCAACCTGAACAAAATGCGCACGGCATAACCATATCTCTGTTGTATGTGTTGCTGCGATCACAGCTTGTGAGAAAATTTCACGAATAAAATGTTTACATTGGAAATGTTTAGCAAAACAGAAATGTTTCCGTAACAGAAAAAAATATCCGAACAGATACTTACTGCATAAAAATTAGCTTAATGACAACTCTATCATATGCCATATAGGGACTTCGATCTGAACTGTTTCATACGCGCGGCGTTCGTGTTTACTATTATTATTATCATTACTCCGCGATTCACTAAAAGTGTGTGGCGGAGGGTGCATTGCACCTATCTAAAAGGGTTATGGTTTGGAAGGGTTATAAGGGATATGGCAGGAGGCGCCCATGGGCTATTGTGAGGAACCATCCCCGCATTCGCGTGGAGTGATCTGGGAAAACCATGGAAAACCCAGATCAGGATGGCTGGAATGCTTTATCGAAAGCTACTCCTGTCGGATTTTAAGTTTACTCGCCCGGTAAATCCTTTCTATTCCATTCCCTAATCGCTCGTGGGAAAAATGAGTACAGAAATGAATCGGTTCTGGCCCTGATTTCTCTTATCTTATTTTCACGGTCATTTCGAGATATGAATGTTGCTGGTAGCAATATTTTCTGACTGTCATTCCGAAATACATCTGTCTTGAATTTTTCAATTAGCTTCCGTCGAGAGCAACGCCTTCGGTGTTCCAGGTCTTCCCAACCTAACTCCTTCAACATCGCACTTACGCTTTCCCTCCAACTATATATACCTGTCACGAATCGGGCGGCTCTTCTTTGGACCTTCTCTAAAGCCTCCATTAACCCCTTTTGATGGGGACCCCATACAGAACAACAATACTCTAAGTGAGGACGTACTAGTGACTTGTATACAATCGATTTAACTTCCTGAGTGCTTGATTTAAATTACGACCTAGAAATCGGAGCATACGATTTGCTTTTCCCATTACATTCTCGATATGCTCATTCCACGACAAATTATTACGAATTGTTAGCCCTAGGTATTTAGCGGAATTTACCGTTCTAAGGACAGTGCCATTAATCGTATATTCATAGTTAAATGGTGTCACCTTTTTACTTACACGCATGACTTGGCACTTTTTAGCGTTTAACTCCAACTGCCAATCTTTACACCACGCAATTATTTTCATAATATCATCTTGTAACAAAGCGCAGTCGTCCTGGGTTTTGATTTCGCGATAAATTATAGCATCATCGGCAAATAATCTTTTCATCCCCCCTATTATGTCGCATAGATCATTGATGTATATGAGAAACAACAGTGGCCCTAACACGCTTCCCTGGGGAACTCCAGACCCCACTTCAGTAAGTGATGAACGCTCACCGTCGAGAACTACACACTGTGTTCTGCCCTTCAGGAAGTCTGCAACCCAGTCGCATATTTGTCTAGATATGCCGTAACCGCGAAGTTTCATAAGTAACCTAGTGTGAGGCACAGTATCGAAAGCTTTTTTAAAGTCTAATAGAACCAAATCAACCTGGGATTGCTCATCTATAATTCGGCACAAGTCGTGAATTAGAAGTGCAAGTTGTGTTTCGCAGCATCGGCCTTTCCTGAATCCATGTTGATTTGGATTTAAAAGCTCACCTTCATCCAAGAACCGCATGAGATTTGAATAGATGATATGTTCTAAAATCCTGCAAAATATTGAAGTTAACGAGATCGGCCTATAATTCTGAGGATCATTAACATTCCCATTTTTAAACACTGGAGTTACGATAGCGGTCTTCCATTCGGCTGGTATTTTTCCTTGATCCAGAGAGACGGTATACAATTTCATCAAATACGGTGCAATTTCCTTTGCGTATCTTGAGTAGAATCTTGTAGGAATACCGTCTGGTCCGGGAGCCTTATTGGTTTTTACATTCATAAGCAGTTTAGTTATTCCCTCAACATCAAGAGCGAGATCATTCATAATTTTGTCGGTACGATTGTTAAATATCGGTATCTCCTCTGAGTTTTCTATCGTAAAAGCCTTTTTAAATATATCATTCAAAATTTCTGCTTTCTCTACGCTTGTTTCTGATAATTCTTTAATCAGCGACGGCATAACCTTACGAGAGCCTCTTATTACTTTGATATACGACCAGAACTTTTTTGGATTAGTAATGAGATCTTCGGATAAATTCCTGGCTTGGAATTCTTTAAACGTATCGCGCATTGCCTTACGCACTTCCGCAAGCAACTGGACTAATTTAGCACGATTAGATGAATCCCCCGATTTTTTCACCGCGGCATGTAAACGCCTTTGCCTCCTGAGCAAACGTTTCACTTCCCTATTGAACCAAGGGAAGTTATTACTGACCTTAATACACTTCTTAGGAACAAACTTGTTTAAACCGGTCCATATTAGTTCTTTTAAATTAAACCAAAGTTCCTCAACATTTGTATTTAGCATGTACGTTTCAAAATTCTTCGCAAAGTGATCAACCATACCCGCATCGTTTGCCTTATCGAAGCAAAGCACGAGTTTCTCTTTGTCATGCTTCAGACTCAGACTACAGTTTAACGTTACCACAACCGCCTTGTGATCACTTATACCGTCTTCTATACAAACTTTATCTACAATATCAGGATTGCTAATTAGAAAAAGATCCAGAATGGACGAGGAATCTTTGTCGCACCGCGTTGGCTCTTCGACCATCTGTTCAAGAGATCTTTCTGCAAATGATTCTAGGAACGTTTCGGTTATTAACCTATCTCTTCCACCCAACCTGAACGTGTATGTGTCCCACCTAACCGACGGTAGGTTAAAGTCAACACCCACGATCAATATATGTCCTTGAAATTTTTTGTAAATGTTATTAAGTGACTCTCTGAAGTATTCCGCGTTAGCCAGATCAGAATCCGGAGGTCGATAAAAAGACCCGAGTATGAACTTTAAATTTTTGCCAATTTTTACCTTGACCCATATTAACTCGCAAAAATTTTCCGTTTCAGTTACGACAGAGCAATTAACGGTTTTACTTACGGCCACGAACACACCCCCACCCATTGAGACAGTTCTGTCCTTCCGAAAAACATTGAAATGAGGGCCAAATACTTCGCTAGATTCAACTTCGGGCGTCAACCAGCTCTCGGTTCCTAGTATTATATCGACATCATTAGTCGCAACTGAGGCGTGAAAATCCGCTACTTTCCCTCTAATACTCCGACAATTTAGTACCATTATCCTTAGCTGCTTCGTATTGTTATTTGTGTCTGAAATAGCATTTTTCATACTCGCACTCTGACGGTAAACGGGTGAAGTAATTGGAGCTGTAATATTAAAATTATTCGCGCCATCACTACCGGGACCAGCTTCTATGTTATCAGCACATCCTCTTCGGTGAAATGAAGGATCCTCGGGCCTCACGCTGTTCCTAAAAAATAATTCATATCAAGGCGGTTCCAAATTTTAGCAGCCACCTTGGACGCCATTCTAGGTGTGTAGTGGACGCCCGACCTGTCAAATGCGTCCCAGCTGGCAGCTATCATCGGACGAAGGTCGACGAAGCCCCAGTTGTTTTTGCGACACAGCTCCTGCAAATTATTATTTAAATTAAAGATCTTCCACCACACAGCCTCCCCACAATCGACACGCGGCACCACACTGCAAATTGAGAACTGTAATGAAACTGAATTTTCCCGGGCGGCTTCATACGCCTTTCGGCCCATCTTGTCCATGGATTTAACTATATCTGGAACAGAAACACGACACGAGTCATTAGTGCCGACGTGCGCAGCTACTCTTAACTGACGGCAGTTCGATTCCCTAATCGCTCTTGGAATGGCCTCCATGACACGTGGTACGGTTGCTCCTGAAAGAGAAACGGAATGAACGTTAGTATGAGGATCTGCACCGTTCTTCGTGGCTAATTCCCGTAGCGGTTTCTCCAGCCGTCGCACGTTGGAGCTGCCAATCACCAGTAAACCTTTTCCTGGCAAGGCTCGGGGTCTGCGGGTAAATCTTCCCTGCTGCTCTTCTGGGTCATTCGCGTTTGAATCTACAACTTCCTGCAACACAGAAAACGCGTTACTTAGGGGCAAGGTATCATTTTCCCTTCGGCTAATTGGGAATTTCGACGCCTTTCTCCGATCCACACGATGCCAGATGTTTTCTGCAACTGGAACCTCAAAATCAAAACTTGCCGGTTCCACTGCAGTTGGCTGCGGAATTTCTTCGACGCACTGCCGCTCCTCGTCTAGGATGCTCCATACCTGCGCTTGAAGAGACGCCATAGTATTAAGAATCTCCTCGAGAACCAGACGCCTACCAGAACACTTTGCACAAGTCATGACACCTGAAACAGACAAAAACCGAACTACAAATAAATACACAAAAATCGGCGACCGGTACTAACGGCTGCAAAGGCTACTGCTGCTACGGCTGCGGAGGCTCAACTGACTGGAACACTACCTAAACAGGAAATATTCAAAGATAACGACAAAAACTAGCACAATTTAAATCACACACAAAAGTTGGCTACTGTTTGACACGAAATCTTCACAGGTTTGCCGCCGGATGATATTTTCAAGTTCTAGTACGATGCACCCGATGATGGCGGCAGAGCCAGCCGCCGAAAGCTTGTCCTTTGAAAATATCATCCGGCGGCAAGCCTGTGAAGATTTCGTGTCAAAGATATTCCGGGAAAGCCTTCTTTCTCACGTTCGTGTTTAATACTTTTGCCCTTTAAGGGTCGAATTCCGAAAATTTCTTTCTCAAAACGTAATGTGACCAAACCGAAGACAGTCTTTAAATTGATACCTCGCGTATCGGATTTGTTTAGGTATCAAGGGACATAAATAGTTGGCGGGAAAAAAACATTTTTTAGAAAAAAATAAAAATATTTTTGTCCTTTAAGGGTCGAATTCCGGAAAATTGTTTTCTTTGAACATGATGTGACCGAAGTGGAGACCATAATCTTTAAAATGATACCTCATTCACAGATTTCGGTTAAGTATGAAGGAAAATAATGGCTTATGACAAAAAAAAAAACACCTTATAGAAATAGTATATATATGATTATGTATGGAGATAATTGAATATAAAAGTTTTCCTATGAGGAGAGACAGTATTTTTAAAAGATTAAGTGGAAATATCTTGTGGCATGAATTTATTTCTTTTCCCCCCAGTTCGGCCACCAAGGACAGCACTGGCCACCTGGTTACACAGGCGGCCAATGTGACTCATGAGAGGGCGGAGCAACCGAGTTCGCATTGGAGGAAAGTCTGCGTCGCCATCTTTGTGTGAAACGTGTAACTTTGTGCGTTGTGTATGATAAGTGTACTTATTGTTTGTGAAATGTCCCGGTGTACGCCAAGGTGATTGGCTGAAACCGCCTGTAGACCGCGGGTATGAAGTTGATTATTTGTTTACTTTATGATCCTTACGTGACGTTTACAGAAGAGACCAAATATAGACTGGCTACACAAGAAACAGAATAGAAGAAAAGGTCTTCTCTTCTTCTTCTTCTTGTCCTGTATTAGGCCTGGTGGCCTGTTACGGTCTCAGTCCATCTTTCTGGTGGTCTTCCTACATCTCTCCTGCCTCTGGGATGGAATATGTGGATTTTTCGTGGGATCCGGTCAGTCTTCGTCCTTAGTACATGTTCTGTCCAAGATGCTCTGTAAGTTTGTACAGTTTGGATAATTGGATTCTTTCAGGATTTCGCCAGATCTCCTTCTGTCTCGTAATGTGTAGCCAGCTGTTCTCCTCATGAATCGCATCTCAGCCGCCGTTAGTCTCCGCTCATCACCTTTGCGTAGTGTCCAGGCCTTACAGGCGCACAGTAGTGTAGGTTTTAGCCAGGATGTTATACAGCCTGATTCTTGAGTGCCGTTGAACTAGGTATGGTCTGAAGGTGCTATTTATTATTCCTGTAATTTTTTTGAAATTTGTTGCATTTTGTTTCATATCGGATTCTAGGGTGTAGGTGAGGTTGTAACCTAGGTGTTTAAATTCTGCTACTTGTTCTATGTGTGTGTTTTCTATTGAAATTTTGATTCTTTTGTGATTTTTCCCGACGAAAGCCATAACTTTGGTTTTATTGAGGCAAATCTCCATGCTGTGCTGTTTTGCTGTCTTATGGAGGTTATATAAGGATCTCTGCAAGTCATCTTCTGATTTAGGAAAAAGTACTTGGTCATCTACAAATAGTAATGTCTGCCTGTCTATTTTGTTTCTGCCGTGAGGTTTTTGCCGCCAGTAGCTAATGATTTTGTTTATATATATGCTGAATGGAAGTGGCGATAGGCAACATCCTTGTCTCACTCCCCGATTAATGGGTTTCTGTTCCGACAACTGTTGTCCGGTTAGAAAAAAAAAGGTGATGTATACTACTGGGTAAACAATGCCTTCGCCCAACAGGAGTAAGAGCCGCTTCCAAGGGATCAAAAGAACAACACCTGGGGATTGGTTTGCAGCCACAATCTCTACAACTGGATTTGAAACTGTTCAATCCAACACAACGCTTCTGGCGTTGCTGCATTTTAAGTTCCCCAAACCCCAGACAAGGCACGGAGAGTGCAGTCCTGTACAATGTGACTGCGCTTTGTTACAAGACGATATTATGAAAATAATTGCGTGGTGTAAAGACTGGCAGTTGGAGTTAAACGCTAAAAAATCCCAAGTCATGCATATGAGTATAAAGGTGACACCATTTAGCTCTGAATATACAATTGATGGCACTGTCCTTAGAACGGTAGATTCCGCTAAATACCTAGGAGTAACAATTCGTAATAATTTGGAATGAGCATATCGAGGACAGCATTGGGAAAGCAAATAGTATGTTCCGATTTCTAGGTCGTAATTTAAAACAGTGCACTCCAGAAGTTAAATCGATTGCATATAAGTCACTAGTGCGTCCTCACTTAGAATATTGTTGTTCTGTATGTGGTCCCCATCAAAAGGGGTTGATGGAGGCATTAGAGAGGGTCCAAAGAAGAGCCACCCGATTCGTGACATGTATATACAGGGTGTTACAAAAAGGTACGGCCAAACTTTCAGGAAACATTCCTCAGACACGAAAAAAGAAAATATGTTATGTGGACATGTGTCCGGAAACGCTTACTTTCCATGTTAGAGCTCATTTTAGTTTCGCTAGTATGGCCCCCACGCTCTCCTGACCTCAACCCTCTTGACTTCCATTTATGGGGGCATTTGAAAGCCCTTGTCTACGCACCCCCGGTACCAAATGTAGAGACTCTTCGTGCTCGTATTGTGGACGGCTGTGATACAATACGCCATTCTCCAGGGCTGTATCAGCGCATCAGGGATTCCATGCGACGGAGGGTGGATGCATGTATCCTCGCTAACGGAGGACATTTTGAACATTTCCTGTAACAAAGTGTTTGAAGTCACGCTGGTACGTTCTGTTGCTGTGTGTTTCCATTCCATTCCATGTGATTTGAAGAGAAGTAATAAAATGAGCCCTAACATGGAAAGTAAGCGTTTCCGGACACATGTCCACATAACATATTTTCTTTGTTTGTGTATGAGAAATGTTTCCTGAAAGTTTGGCCGTACCTTTTTGTAACATCCTGTATAGAGGGAAAGCGTAAATGCGACGTTGAAGGAGTTAGGTTGGGAAGACCTGGAGCACCGAAGGCGTTGCTCTCGACAGAAGCTAATTGAAAAATTCACGACTGACTTGTTTCGGAACGACAGCAAACAAATGTCACTACCAGCAACATTCATATCTAGGAATGACGGCGAAAATAAGATAACAGAAATTAGGGCCAGAACAGATTTATTTCTATACTCTTCTTTTCGACGAGCGGTTAGGGAATGGAATATGAAGGAGTTATCCATCGAAAGATCTTAGATTCCGATAAACCCCTCCGTCCATCCTGATCTGGGTTTTCCATGGTTTTCCCAGATCGAGTGCCGGGATGGTTCCTAAAAGTAGCCCATGGGCGCCTCCTGCCATATCCCGTACATCCCTTCCTATGAACAAATGGTAACACATTAGGATTGGGGCAATGCACCCTCCGCCACCCACTTTTAGTTAATCGCAGAGTAATAATAATAATGATGATAATGTGCAACATGGCGTGTGCGACCCCACTGCAGTCGCAGGAAGGCAAACACAGTCAGCCCCAGAGTAGGAACAGTTCATTTTCATCCACATCCATTTTCTTTAAATTATAAAACAGAACTAAATTTGTAAGAAAAATTCTCGGACCTGTCACCGGGGAAGCGACGTTTCGAAGCTGCTCTGCGACTTCATCTTCCGGCGGGTTCGGAGAGCGACTTGCTAGTGTCGCAACCCCGGCAACAGGCCCGAGAATGTTTCATAGCCTTATCTCTCTTCCACGTGGGACACGGAGGAAGTAATCAAAAATACGTCACTGACATGTCAAGAATTCCAACAGCTGTTATAATAAGACACTCGCTGAACGTCGTTG
Source organism: Vandiemenella viatica (assembly GCA_031002005.1). Classification (NCBI taxonomy): domain Eukaryota; kingdom Metazoa; phylum Arthropoda; class Insecta; order Orthoptera; family Morabidae; genus Vandiemenella; species Vandiemenella viatica. The sequence goes on along the minus strand of CM061914.1, from coordinate 192,169,170 downwards.
TTGAGCGGGAGGACGAGGGTTCGAACCTCCATCAGACCGTCCAGGTTTCGGCTTTCCATGGTTTCCCCAAATTACTCCAGATGAATTCAGAGTTGCGACACGCAACTGACTATCCATCTAGAAAATATCGACTCCACCAAAAAAATACATACACAAGAATGCTAAACAAAACCGCATGGATTTGTTGAACAGATATAAAGAAATGTTTCATTACTGATTGATTTTTGGCTGCCTGTGCTTATGTTATCCGTTACCATTCCAATATTCCTTTCGCTTATAATAATGTCTGACTCCTTGTTTTCAAGTTGATACTACTCACAAAATATGCAGAACCTTACTGAGCTTTTATCTTATCGTCCTACAGTCTTAAGCAGCCAGTATTCATCCAATGCTAGCGTGTTGTAATGTTGCCAAAATCAATATTTTGTCGCCATATTGTCTTCTTCTACGCCTCTCTCTGCCCTCTACCATCTGCGATGATACACATGTTCGGCCGGACCTTCCTAAGGTAGTCATAAACCACAGACAATTTTCATATCCTTTGCTCCAATATAGAGCCGTCAGTCCTTTTGTTTCTTAAATCTTTATGTATAAAATCATAGGCGTGCCCAAATCGCATCATCACGGCCTAAACACTAGACCGATTCAAACCATATTCACACGAAATGTTACTATGGTGGGGCGAAAGATTTTTATATATAATTAATTCCAATAGGTGGCGCTAAAACGTAATTCTTATGTTTAAGGGGACACAGTCGCGAAGGACCTCCTATAAGATAACAAGCAAACTTCAGGTACACTTTATGAAGAAACTAATGGAGATACAGGCCTGAAAGTTTCGCAGTATACAGATAAAACATCTTCTGCAAATCACATAAAGATTTGTTAATATATTTTATATAGTTTATGACTAATGATTTTTTGTTCTAAAAGACAAAGAAATATAACTTTTTATAAATACCTTGGACCTTGTTAGTTTGTTCTTGTTGTTATGACAGGTCCCATTTTTTATCTTATTAATCATCATTTTATTAACAAGAGATGTTGAAAGTCTGATGTCTTTATCAGTCTTAGTTTTTGAGAAAAGTGTACCAGAAGATCAAAAAATGTAGTTTTGAGAAAAATCTGTACTAAAAGTTTTATATACGAGAAACTAATGTACATTACAATACAGACACACTATTACCACGCATCACGAAAAAATTAATAACTCCGAATCTAATCGTCAAATTTGCATGAAACAAACGGCATTTTGCAGCTAAATAATTGGAGCTTCGAACAAGTCTAAAAATAAAAAATCGATTTTTTTGATCCTGTTCGCGACTGTGTCCCCTTAAAATTAGGTTATACTCATGGAGGTTTCCTCCATGGTTATACTGACCACGATTTCACAAGTAACTCTGCATTTGAGAAGCATTGCTCACCAAAGTTTACTCTACCACTGTTTTTATTCGGTTTTGTTTTTTGAATACAAGTATTTATTCCATAAGTTTTGTTAAATATAGTAGGTGCAGTAAAATAAAACGGTATACGTTAGTTAAAGGAATTAAGTGTAAAGAAGAACATCAAGTTCACTTTTTTTTCGTTTTCAGTAGGTTCGCAAAGAGAAGTCTTCAGTTGTGGACATGGAAATAGTGCGACACTTCGAGTATTTCGCCGTTCGTAGTAACAGGTCATAATTTATTTGAAGCCGGCGGTTCTCCACTCAGTTTGGTGCTTTCTTTTCGTTACTGTTCACTGATGGCAATATTTAAGATATATAATATTTTTTTAGAAAAATATGGTGGTTAACACACTGCGCGTGTAAGTCAATCCCAACCTGCCACCTATTGAGATAAATGAGCGTGACCCTACGTTTAATTACGTTCTGGAAATGGCTGACGGGATTCTCATTATACTTCGGGGGACACGTTTCTCACTGGGGAGACGAAATATTCTGTTGCGGTAAATCAGCCCAATCATCCCAGGCAATTCTAGCAATCAGAAGGTAAAATAGGGTATGTCGCATCTGAAGTTGGAAAGCTACGAAATTAATGAAAAAATTTTGCACAAATTAGTAAACATCTTTGTTGAACGCGATTGATGCATCGTTTCAGTTTCTTTGTCCAACTGGCTTTGAGTTAATTGTGACGCAATGGGTTTAACTCGCTAATTGAACGAAGTTTAATTTAATTTAATTGCAATGCAGCACAGGCTCCGGTGGCTATTTCCCCACACACCCATCTTCCACCTATCCTGCACCCACTTACATTTGCCTTCTACAAATTTTAACTTTAAATTCTTTCAAAGTTTTAGGTAAGTTATTCATCATTTCCCTTGGTAACTCATTCCAATCCCTGACACCCTTACCTAAAAAAGAGAATCTTCCCACACCCTTGTGCCTGAAATCGAGTGCCAGCTTGTGGTCATGGCCATATTTTCCCTTCCATGCACTACTTTTCATACCTACTGCAATATCTTTCCATGCCTCATCGCCAGTATACGCCTTGTACACTCCCATGACCCTCCTAATCCTCCTTCTGTCTTTCAATGAATCTCATTACAGCTCTTTCATCACATCTATCACTGATTGCATTCTGCGATAATTTCCAGAAACAAATCTAGTAGCCCTTTTTTGCACCCTCTCCAATTCCTGTATTTGATACGCAAAATGTGGGTCCCATACTACACTACCAAATTCGAGCAATGGTCTGACCAAAGTTTTGCAATATCCGAAATGTCTTTGACAGTTTTTCTGTAAATTAAAAGCACAAATATAAAATTCCACGTGGAAAAAGTTGCGGGTACGGTAAGTACTAATTTGATAGTAATACTGATACAAATACAATAGGTACTTGTAAATATATATAGACATTTATTTCGTAACCATAAATCAATCCAAGATCATCAGATAAAACCTGGATTCGGACGCCAAGGACTGTGTATTTACTTTGGAGACTTAGTCGCGTGAACGTTTCGTGCTGTGAGTCTGAGTTTGGTTTTACCTGCGGACTTCTGCCTGGTGCTGCTGGGTTGGGTTCCCAGAGTCGACTGCAGCTCCGCTCCAGGGACCACGGCTGTTACGTCACAATTCGCAGATCCCACCAGATGCATTACTCCCCCCCCCCCTCGCAAAACAGTTTAAATATTTTGCACAAAACCGGCACTAACGCTGCGGTTGCTTATTAGCTACTATGGCGTCCAAAGCGCATAGCAGTGAGAACATCCAGTCCCTTTCTTTTACTATTATTATTATTATTTTTATTAATTTCAATTTAACTGCAATGGTGCGCACGCTTCGGTGGCAATTTCCTTACAGATCCATTTTCCCCCTTCCTTGTACACGTCTACTTCTGCCTTCACGAATTTTAATTTTAAATTCTTCCAGCGTATTTCGTAAATTATTCATCGCTACTCATATCTGCAACCCCATTCCCAACGAAAGAAAATTTCCTAACACGTTTACGCCTGAGATCGAGTGCCAGCTTGTGGTCATGGTCACCTTTTCCCGTCAATCCACATCACATCTTGAAAAATCTTTCCACGCCTCATCACTAATATATGCCTGGTTTATTCCCAGCACACTCTTCACCCTCCACCTGTCTTCCAAGAACTTTCAGTCCAGCTCCTATATCATATTAATTACTTATAGTGTTGTGCGGTATTTTCCATACACAAATCTAACAGCCCTTCTTTGCACCTTTTCCAACTCCCGTAATTGCTTCCATAAATGTGGGTCCTATAATACCCTACTATACTCAAGCAATGGTCCGACCAAAGATTAGTTACCCCAGTCTCTCATTTCGCTGGTGCATCCCCTCCAATAAGTGCTGACCGACCGTGGTGGATGAGTGGTTAGCGTTCTGGCCTCGCATTCGGGAGGACGCCGGTTCGAATCCCTGTCCGCACATCCAGATTTGGATTTTCCTTGGTTGCCCCAAATCACTCCAGGCGAATGCCGGGATGTTCCCTTCAAAAGGCCATGGCCAAATTCCTTCCCATTCCTGCCCCCCCCCATCCTTTCCCGTCTCTAAAGACCTCGCTGTTAAGGGACCATGCACAAACTACGTGGCTCCGTCCAGGGGGGGGGGAGTGGTTAGCTGGAAGGCTACGCTAGGCTACGCTAGGCTACGTGGGGGGGAGGGGGGGGTTCCGAGCCAGGCCACGTAGCTTTCATTACATAACATTTTTCACAGTTAAAATGAGGAACTGAACGCACAATAGCATCTTAATATTTATTTCCCTCAGTTAATTATCTCCGTATGTAATTTACAATAGTCTCACAAGCGAAAACAGTACAAAATGTCTTCTGGAATCAAAAGGGTAAAAAGCTACGTGCTACGTGGAGGGGGGGGGGGTAGCGGAAAAAGCCACGTAGGGCTACGTGAGGGGGAGGGGGATTGTTCACAGGAGGCCAAAATGGAGCTACGTGGTTTATGGACGCTCCCTAAGAGGCGTTAAGCAGGTAAAAAAACATATTTTGATGCATGCTGGGTTGGTTGATTTGTTAGTGGAGGGAACAGTCGAAGATAAGAACTGTAGAGGAAGACAGAAATTGGAATATGTGAAGCAGATAATTAAAGGCTGTGGGTTTTAAGGGGCATGTAGAGATGAAGAGATTAGGAGGAGTATTGCATCAAACCAGTCTTTCTTTGTTTTTTTTGTTTTTGTTTTTAAACTGAAAACTTCTATACGCGCGTTGGGCGATTTTTGGATGGGTAAACTCTTATGAGTTCGCATTACCGACATTGTGATGTTAACTCTATATCTGTTGCGATCTTGTGGCTCAGTGGTTAAGGTGTCTGACTAGCGAACGAAAGGTCCCCGGTTCGAAAATCTGTCTCGGCGGGGTTTTTCGTAGACCATTAACTCGACCTTCACATCTGGCATAGCTTTCCGTGTAATGTGAAGTACGCCAGAACGCTTCCGTGGTATGGATTCCACATTAAACCCTATACCTGGCAAGACTACCGGGTTAGGTGAAGGTGATTAAAACAGGGGTGGATTGCGCAGCCACTAGAAACCCAGTCACTAGTTCATTACAACCACACGGAAATATGTTTTATCATATCTGTAGCTGTATGCCATGTTGCGCTGTATGACATGTTGCGCGTATGACATGTTGCGCGTATGATATTAATAGGTTTAAGTTTTCACTTCTGTCGGCAGTCCCAATGTCAACCAGTTTTTTTAAATCGAAATACTAGTATAGTCTTTGGTTTCGTTTTTCTGTTTCATTTATTAATAAATGTGTTCACATTTCAATATTTGTATATCCTCTATAAAATTATTTGTGAGTCGGTGTTGAATTTTTTATTCACACACATTTAATTATATTTTTTATATGATAATAATACAGTCTTTGATTTCGTAATTCTTTTTTTTTTCTTTTACCACATAAATATTAATACGGTTTCCCCGGATCACTCCAGGCGAATGCCGGGATGCTTCATTCAAAAGGCCACGGCTGAATTCATTAGCCTTTCTTGTCCCCAGTCCCATCCGACCGCTAATGATCCCGACGTCGACGAGGCGTAAAGCCATAAGTAAAAAAAAAAAAATACGAAAGAGTCAGATCTGTCAAATGCGAAATTAAAACCTTTCTTTGACGTTGTACCTTAGTGTAAAATGAGCTGCGACACTAAAAACTCATTCCTTGGTTCCTAAAAACTTCTAGACTGTGTGCAATGCTTTTTTGGTTTGAAGCTACCTGAAGAGGTCCTTTAGGGACATGGCAAATAGGTCGGGGATGAAGTCCTGTGTCTATTCATTGTGCATTCCGGGAGTTCTGATCCGAGATGTGGAACAGGCCATCCCCGATGCCATTGAAGGGACGAGGTGATACATGGGTTCGGCTCGGATTGTTTGGCGGACAGACGACGTCGTTTTCGTTTGTTGGAGAGTAAGCGAAAATCTTTAATTTACTAGTGCAACGAAATACTTCTTCCGCCAACTTATTTAGGTCGCAATAACAGGAGGGATAAGATTCGAGAAATAAGATGCCGTACTGATACATTTATATATTCTTTCTTTCGTCGTTCTGTTCGGGATTGCAATGAATTGAAGTAGGATTGGTGCTTAGCACCTTCTGCCACCCACAGTATTTGTGATTTGCAGAGTATAGATGTAGAAGAGGTCCAACAATAATCAAACTCAAGAAACAGTTCAGCTTAGATCATGTGGTCATGATAGGTGATGCTAAAAACTGAGGTCCTGAACAAAGCAGGCATTTATCGGCACGAATCTACGTTCCAACTGATATCCTAGACGCGCGACCACATCCAAAAGACACTGGAGTACCGCTACTGCGTATTCACGACACGTAGAGTCACTTATCTACTGCTTGTTTGGCCGGGACCGCGTACTGTAGAATCCCTCGGTGTTGTTGAGTTGTTTACAGGCGAGTCGTCCCTTTGCCCGCTCGTTGTGTACACAGCTGTAGTGCTGAGCAAACACCTCCCGGTTACGTCATCAAGTTGCCCGTCCTATTCACTGCGACCTTCGCGATGTGATCTATGACTTTTCGATTCACCGAAAGAGATTAATAACATAACGAGCAGAGTCTCTGGAACCTCGCCGTCCTCAGCATTCACCTTGGCAGTGACCGTGGAGCAGACTCCGCAACGAGAAGCGCTCTTGGGGGAGCGTGTATGTTTGCTGTCCTGCTTTCCATGTTTCAGAACAGATATACAGTGATCAGCCAAAACATTATGCCCACCTGCTTATTGGTGTATTGGTCCATCTTTGTAGCGCAATACAGCAGCGATTCGGCGTGGCATGGATTCGAAAAATCCTCGTTAGGTTTCCGGAGTTGTCTGGCACCAGGTTTCTACGCACAGGTCACGCAATTCCCTTAAATTACGGGCCGGCGGTTTGTGGGCGCGGCACCTGCGAACGAGCATCTCGGAAACGGCGAGGCTGGTCGGCTGTTCGCGTGCTACTGTAGTGAGCATCTATGCAGAGTGGTTGAAGGACGGTGAAACCACGACTGGGTGACAAGGTGGTGGACGTCCACGCCTCATCACAGAACGTGGTTCTGGCCTCGCATTTGGAAGAACGGCGGTTCGAATCCCCGTCCGGGCATCCTCATTGGGGTTTTCCATGGTTTCCCAAATCACTCCAGGCAAATTCCGGGATGCTTACTTCAAAAGGCCATGGCCGAGTTCCTTCCCATTCCTTGCCCCCCATCCTTTCACGTTTCTAAAGACCTCGCTGTTAAGAGACGTAAAGCAGTTAAAAAAAAAAAAAAAAAAAAATGAAAAAAAGAGGTCTGATGTTTGCCCGTTCTGTAAAGTGGGATAGGTAGCGATCTGTGGCAGATCTGACAGCAGAGTGTGCTCTAAGACACTTGTGCCTGCACCAACATTGTACTCACTTGTTCTATTACTAATTCTACTTCCAATATCCATCTGTCTCCCATCGCCAATGTACCTTTTTCACACACCCAGAACTGTCTTAACCCTTCCTCTATCTTGTAAAGGCTCACAGTCAACTTTCTTTTCAATATCTACGTCACATCATCTGTATCTGCTTGCTGTTATAAGTACACTCTCTTCTTGTAAAATTATTTTTTAAATTACTTTCGGCATCTGGGCTATACAGCTAGCTCGATAGTAATTTTTTCAGCTAGTTAGACACATCACAGGACAGACATGACATTCACAGACGCAACACTTAAGCTCCAATGACTGCGACCGGACGTGAACTGGCGACCTTCGGCTCGCGGATGAAAAATTATTAAATTGTGTTTTTGCTTCACAATGTGCAGACAGTTCCATCCGTTGCTGACTCTTTTCTCCCACACCGAAATTCCTCGCGAACTGAAATTATGACAAATGTCTGATGTCATCTCGCTACGACCACCCCTGATTATTGTTTTTGGGCAGAAGTGCCATTGTCCCGACGTCTAATTGGTCGCTGTCCAGGTTTTCACGTCGTGACGGACTTGCGCAAGCGGGTCTGTATTAGAAGACAGCGTTGGCAGAGTCACCGCTTATAATGACACGTCTCCGAGCCCCGTGACCGAGGTAGCTGACGCTCCCACGGACTCGTCCAGCAACCAACCTCCTCCTTACCCTCGACTCTGCCTTTACTAACGTCACCTGTCCAGTGACATGATCCATGCTTCACATTTTTTATTTTTATTTTTACTTATGGCTTTATACCTCGTCGAAGTCATTAGATGCGGGATGGGACAGGGGACAAGGAGCGGAAAGGAATTCAGTTATATCCTTTTGAAGGAAGCATCCCGGCATTCGCCTGGAGTGATTTTGGGAAACCATGGAAAAACCAAATCGTGATGTCCGGACGGGGATTCGAACCCACGTCCTCCCGAATGCGAGGCCAGAACGTTAACTGCTCACCATTGTTACCACCTTACGAAAACAAAAGTCGCTATACCTGGTCTAAAAACTCACTGGATTACCGGATATTGAGAACTAAACGATTCGCTAGAAATCGCTAGATAAAATAAAGGAAAATAGTAAAGTAAGTAATATAAAAATATTTTAATAATTAGTATTTTCATTAAATTCAACGCAAATTCTTCAATCGGGATTTATTCATCATCATCTTGGTCTATCGTTGGAGTTGCAGAACTTGCAGATGTGGAAGGATGGGATGAATCGTCAGTCTTAGATTTAAAAGAATATTTAGCATCTTTACAGATCGTAGCAATCATATCACTTCGAAGCTCGTAACTATAGCGTTTTTTTCACAATTTTTAACTGATTCCTTATAAAAAAGAATGCTATTAAGAGTATTTACACCCATCCTATTTCTCAATTTGTTTTTAACAATATTCATTGTACTGAAAATCCTTTCTTTTTTTTATCTGCTTAACGTCTCTCTTACAGCGAGGTCTTTAGAGACGGGAAAGGATGTGGAACAAGGAATGGGAAGGAATTTGGCCATGGCCTTTTGAAGGAAGCATCCCGGCATTTGCCTGGAGTGATTTGGGAAACCATGGAAAACCTAAATCTGGATGCCCGGACGGGGATTTGAACCGCCGTACCGCCGTCCTCCCGAATGCGAGGCCGGCCAGAACGCTAACCGTTACACCACTACCCTCGGTGGGGGTTTGTAAATTTTTTCGTCATCAAATCCGAGTTTTGAGGCAAGATCTACTGTTTTGTTATCTTTGTCCTAACAAAAGTATTTTACACACTCAAAAAGACACATTTTCTCCAAAATAATGTAGTTGAAAGGAAGCGAGTATATTTTTAGATATTCGTCAAGGTTGAATACCACTAAAAATCACCAAATATTTTTTTAGCGATAACATATTTAAGAATATCGCTGTAGAACTTCAAAACTCACTAAAGCTAGCGACAAAATCGCTAAGGTGGCAACATGGCCGCTCACCCACCACGCTTGGCGCTTCAGATAGGACTGAACGAACACAGCAAGCTCACTTTGGTCAGACGACTGCTTTAACATGGCGGGGTAGTGTCGGATCCACATCAAACACAGTTGGAGTGGTTGCAGATAAGGGCAGCTAGATTTGCCTGCGTACGTTACAATCAGCAAGTAATAATAATAATTCCGTGTAGTCGTAATGACCTGGAGACAGGTTGTCAATGGGCTGCGCATTCCGCCCCTGTTGTAGTCACTTTAACCTAACCCGGCAATCCTACCGGGTACAGGGGACCTACAGTTCAACGTGAAATCCAAACTAGAGATGACACGAATAGTGATTTTGCCGAATACCGAATATTCAGCCACGTTCTCGGCCGAAGCGCCGAATTTCGGCAGCCGAATGTTCGGCAAATATGTGTCCTGTGTAGCTTTCGCGGTGACTGGCTACAACCTGTCTCATGGGGCATCCATAAACCACGTGAACCCCCCCCCCCTCCCACCACGTAGTCCGACGTGGCTTGTACTGAAGTTCTCACTCTCAATAAATTTGGTTTTCTATATACAGTTTTTTCCTTCCCCAGGTATTTCAACAATGTGACGATTAGTGGAATCATTTCAGAGATACAGGAAATACCTGAGCTGGTTATTCTCGTAGTCTCCTCGAACGGCTTCAGGAGCTTGATACATTGTTCCATTAGCTGCCACTGAGAAGGTGTTAAATTGATTAAACACTCGTGATCAGTTATGTACAAAGAAAGAACTCGCTTTTGTTCCAATAATCTCTCCATTAAATAATATGTGGAATTCCATCGAGTGCTTACATCTTGTACTATTTGGCGGTTTGGCAAGTCAAGTTCTTGGCGAATAAATTTACCGATTGTATTTTTTTTTTTTTTTAATTTCAACTTTTCTTGTGCAATATCAGAGTGGTCAAAATGGGTAGAGATTCGTCTTGCAGCAAATGAGATTGATTTTTATGTGAAAACTGTTCGCCTACATCGGACGGCAGACCCTTACAAGTGGTGGTCAGCAAATGCTGAACAGTGTCGAAGACTGACAGAATGCGCTCGGATTTACTTATCGTCTCCTGGCAGTACGGTGTATAGTGAGAGGCTATTTTCAGAAGCAGGTTTAGTTTATGTGGAAAAGTGCAACCGTTTTCTGTCAAAAAATGCTGAAACAATTGTTTTTCATACATTACAACTTACCGCTGGTAGATTTCCAGTATTAAATGTAATAATTTGGAATTAAAATAAATACATTTTTGGGTAATATGTGTGTTTTCTTTTTTTATGATTTGGTATTCGGCCGAATAGTACGCCACATTCGGCTGAATACCGAATATGGAAAAAAGTGGCCGAGTTGGCCGAATACCGAATAGTAGCCGAATATTCGTGGCATCACTAATCCAAACCACGGAAGCGTTGTGGCGTACTACACATTACACAGTAAGCTGTGGCAGAGGTGAAGGTCAGGGTAATTGTGTATGAAAATCCTCGCCGAGACTGACATTCGAACCGAGGAAGGGTGTGGGAAGATTTTCTTTTTTTAGGTAAGGGTGTCAGGGATTGGAATGAGTTACAAAGGGGAATGATGAATAACCTACCGAAAACGTTAAAATTTGTAGAGGGCAAATCTAGGTTAGTGAAGGATAGCGGGAATTTGGGTGTGTAGGGAAATTGCCACCGGAGCGTGTGTTCCATTGCAATTAAATAATAATAAATTAAATACAGGAGCAGGTTGAAGGCATATGTTGGTGATGGGGCTCGGAAGAATACTACTAGATAGTCCAACAGGCAGCAACGTTTTCAAGAAAGAATTTTAGGTCGGCTGGTTTTTTTACATTTCTTTTCTTGTTGACGTTGAGTAAGAATGTGGTACGTTTGGGACCTGGGAGCGGTTGCTTTTGGGAAAAATAGTGCATATTGAATTCATTTTAAGACAAATTTTCCTGTTTTCATAATTTTCTTTGTCTTCTTAGCAACATAAATTTATAGGTGACGTACAGCTTCATCGTTGTTAACATCGCTGCAGATACAATTAAAAAATAAAATAATTTTCAAACCATTTTAGTACAGCTGAAATTTTAATATGATATAGTTCTGTAATCAAAGAAGATAATATTAATTTGCCAGACAGAAATTCGGTTGATAAATTAGGAGCCAGACCAATTTAAGTCACGGGGAGATTACGTGAGTGAGGAAAGTTATAAGAGCGGCATATAATTCGTTGGTTGCGGCAGAGAGATATCTGCGACAAAGAGCGTGGACAGAGATAAGCAGTCACAGATATTATTTTTTAAGATGTCGTCGAGTGCTTACGTTCGTTGTATTGTGTTTTGTAAAATGATGTATGATAAAATAGAAAAATGTATAAAAATAACAGATTACCTATTGTACATGACTGCCGTCATATCTACAATACAATTTTTTTTGTTAGTTTAAAACGAATTAGATAACGCTCTCTTCTAACTCATCTACTTTACCCATGACTTAAATTGGTCTGGCTCCTAATTTAGCAACCGAATTTCCGTCTGGCAAATTAATATTATCTTCTTTGATTACAGAACTATATCATATTAAAATTTCAGCTGTACTAAAATGGTTTGGATTTTTTTTTTTAATTGTATGTGCTGAGATGTTATCAAAGAAGAAACTATCTGGCATCTATGAATTTGTATTGCTAAAAAGACAAAGAAAATTACGAAAGAAAAGAAAATTTGTTTTAAAATGGTTTCATATTGCACTATTTTTCCCTGTATGGAAGGGATGGGCACAGGTAAACGCAACCACTCGAGGTTCCAGGCGTACCAGATCCGTACACAACTACAACACGAAAAGAAATATTAAAAAAAAAACCAGACGACCTAAAATCAACTATTTCGCGACGTTGCCAGCTCTTATACTAAGAAGAATTAGGAATTATTTATGGAAGAGAAAATATGACCATGACCATTACGACAAGCTGACACGCGACTTCAGGCATAAAACAGCGGATTGTTTTTATTTTTTCAGGTAAAAGCATTTTTTTTTATTTATTTTAATTGGGAAGAGGGGTAAGGGACTGGAATTATGTACAGACGGAAATACTTAACAGTTGACAAAAAACACCCCAAGAATTTTATATTAAAATTCGTTAAGTGAAAAGTAGGCGCGTGAGAAAATTACAGTAAAAAAAGTGTGTGTTTAAAAAACAAGCAATTGAAAAACAGTTGCGTAGAAACATTTCTAGCGGAGCATATCTTCCACGGTAGTTACATCGATTACTGAACGGCTTTGGCCGAGGTCAGTGCCACGCCATCTGACACTACACCCGGTGGTGGTGGTAGAAATTGCCCTTTATTCTTAAGCCGGCCGCACACAGAACCGGGCGGGGCGGGGCGCGACGAGTCGCCTGACTTGCCCTGTCGTGCTACTGTCACACACAGAACGAGGCGGGGCACGACAAGTCAAACATTTAGCAAATTTTCTTCATTGCCCCAGTCACCTGTCAGTGAACTCAGTGGGAGCATACTGGTGTGTAGTGTATCATTTTGAAATGGATGAAGATGAGGATGTTAATTTGGAACTATCTGCAGCTCTTGGACCACAATGTTAACAACAGAGAGATGTGGGTACACCCTATAAGCCTGAAAAGGAATATAGGAAGTTTTATTTCTGAGCTTCGAGCCGAACCCAGACAAGTTTTTTAATTATTGTCGCATGTCAATTTCGACATTCGACTTTGTACTTGAGAGCATTCGGAGCAGAATAGAAAAGCAAAATACCAACTGGAGAACAGCCATACCCCCAGAGGAGTGGCTTTTGATAACGTGGACGCGCATGCGCAGAACGTTCTGCCCGTCAGCGACTTGCCCCGGGGCATAATTTGTTTCAGCTTCGCATTTTGCCCCGGGGCGTCTTTTCGACGTGTCCTGCCCCGCCCGGTCCTGTGTGTGATGCTCCATAGGCACCCGTGCGTTTCCCGTCGCACAAGACGCCCCGGGGCAAAATGCCCTGCCCCGCCCTGCCCCGCCCGGTTCTGTGTGTGGCCGGCCTTATAGCTTACGCCTTGTCGACAACGAAGTCATTAGAGGCGGGAAAGAACTGCTGCGAAGGATTTTTTTTTAACTTATAGCTTTACTCCTCGTCGACGTCGAGGTCATTAGAGGCGGGATGGGACTGGGGACAAGGAACAGGAAGGAATTCGGCCATGGCCTTTAGAACGAAGCATCCCGGCATTCGCCTGGAGTGATTTGGGGAAACCATGGAAAATCAAAATCTGGATGGCTCCACTGGGATTCGAACTATCGTCCCTCCCCCCCCCCACCCATGTCAGACTAGTGCGTTACCACTCTACCGCCACGCAACACAGTGCTGCCAGCCTCCTGGCTTTGAATATCCCTAGACGGCCGCTAAAATGGCCGTTGATTGGGTACAAAAATCCGGAGACTCGCCAACTAAAAGACTAAAATAATAATTATTGAATATAGAGTCATAATTAAGAATATTTTTTATTTCCAGGTGTTTAAAATTGGAAATACAAAATAATAATCTACATTGAGAGTAAGAAATATCTCTGGACATGGCGTCACTTTCATCACTGCTGCTGATGTGCTTACATTCTCTCTTTATTTATTTTTTTTTTTTTTTTGTGGACCATACATTAAATTTAGTTCTGGAACAGGAAACGTTAAAAATCCGTCCCAGCGAGCGTGTCACCATCCATAAAGATTGCGCCGATATTTCTCTATTATGGTTTTTTAAGAACTATAAAATGTATAATGAAACAAAATATCAGCTTTATTTAATTTAAATCGCTGGTTTACTCGAGCGGTTGCAAGGAAATGATTCACAATTATTGAAAATTCTGTGATGCATTAACACTATACGCTCAAAGTTTTACAAAACAGGTGTGTAGTAAGGGGTATGTAGAGATGAAGAGGTTAGCACAGGATAGGAAGGGATGGAGGATTGTATCAAGTCAGTCGAAAGAAAAATCAATAAATAATAAAAAGTAGCAAAAATCCGTAGATATTTTAACAAAATCCTAAAATCCTAACTTTTTGTAAAAATCCGTAGATCTACGGATAAATCCGTAGAATCGGCAGCCCTGACGCAACATAAGCAATTTTCGTCACTATGACTTGGCTAATAGGGTAGCAGAGGTGGTGTTTCACAGTTACTGATAGTCAGATTCTGCTCGGCATAGTCACGTACAAACAAAATTTACAAACAAAAGGAGGAAGAAATTAATTTGATTGTGACTGAGCGCATGCTCCGTTGGCAATTTAACTGTTCATATATTTACCCTTTTCTTCTTATTATTTCTTCAAGAAAATTCGTCTCAATACAATACAATACATTAATTTTCCATTGATCCCATTATAAGAGACTGGCTCTGTGGGATGTGGAAAATTGTCAGTTTACAGATAAACAGTTGCATAACAAAATAATAAGTACACCAGTAGATGTACAGTCATAGCATACATGATACATTAATTATGTCAACTACATTTACACAAAATGCTGGCATTCATTTTATTTTGTAGATACCTTAGAAATAAATTCTTCCACAGAGTAGAATGAGTTGTCAAACAAAAATTCTTTCAATTTTTTCATTAATTTATTCTAATCATATCAAAACCGTTATCGCATATGAACTTCGAAATTTTTCCGCAATATCAACTATATGCTGTATTTAAACAACGAATATTGAAGCGCTTTATACATTCTAACCTCTAAGCAAACCGGTTTTATTTTCTTATTACTTTTACATATATTCGTAGAATTTTATTGATTTTTTTTTGTCTCGTGTAATACGCCACGTCGACGTCGAGGTCATTAGAAGCGGGAAATAACTAGGGCAAGGAACAGGAAGGAGTTTGGCCATGGCCTTTTTGAAGGAAGCATCCCGGCATTCACCTGGAGTGATTTGGGGAAACCACGGAAAACCCAAATCCGGAAGGTCGGACGAGGATTCGAACCCGCGTCCTCCCCAAATTCGAGGCCAGTGCGTGACAGCTCAACATACTACGTCATTGAAAGTGGACTGCATTCTAATGTAGGGAGGATCTGATGGATCTGCAAGGTGGCCTTACTACTGCGAGAGGAAACGCAGTGGGGTGTCGCAGAGCTACTAAGTAATTTGAGAGTGTGTCAGGCATTGATTTCTGTGCGAAGCGACTGCCAGCCATGCGAGTCAGGGAGCGTCCATAAACCACGTAGCTCTATTTAGGGCTCCTGTGGTCCACCCCATCCCCCAAAGTAGCCCGATGTTTTTTTTTTGTCTCTAGCCCCCCCTTTTTCCCTTTTGATTCCAGAATACATTTTGTACTATTTTCTCTTGTCAGACTATTGTAAATTACATAAGGAGAAATTTAAATTAAGGAAATAAACTTTATTAATTTTTTTATCTTCTTAACGTCTCTCTAACAGCGAGATCTTTAGAGACGGGAAAGGATGGGGGGCAAGGAATGGGAAGGAATTCGGCCTTGGCCTTTTGAAGGAAGCATCCCGGCATTTGCTTGGAGTGATTTGGGAAACCATGGAAAACTCAAATCTGGATGTCCGGACGGGGATTCGAACCGCCGTCCTCCCGAATGCGAGGCCAGAACGCTAACCGTTACACCACCATGCTCGGTAGCTTACCCTGTGTCAGCGCCGGACACCATCACGGTGCCGCAACCGACTGACTCGCCTACTGACCGGTTTTTTCTATTACATCACCATATTCCTGGAAGTTATAGAATTCGTTCCTCTCGATTGCTCATTCCGAACTTCGGCGTCTGGGAATCCCTGAGCGCAGTCACGATTCTCAATTAAGGGGGAATACCGGTTCCTAGCTCGCCAGTCACTGTTCCTCGACAACACGCGAGGCTAATTGCGGCGGTGAGCGGCTGGAATGCAAATACTGCTTCTCGACCGCTCAAAGAGGGCCTTTCTCTCCCGCACGTGCGAATTGGAATTCCGCGAGCTTCGGCAGGGCAGGCAGGACAAACATGTTTGCCTGGTGGCGACCGTTAATGAGCTGGGGTACTCCATCACCAGCAACTCACAGCCATTAGAATAATAACAACTAGCGCCCACTCACGAGGCAGTATTCACATGTGTGAGGGATATACCACGGTACTCATTATAAAGTATGGCTTGCAGCACTACTCACTCCTGTGCGTCCATATTTGGACTACTGCTGCGTCGTTTTTGACCCGTTTCGTAGGGGACTGATTCACAGTACAGACAAGAGCCGCTCGATTTGTGAGCGCTTGCTAAAGCCCTTACGAAAACGTCACAGAACTGATTCGTAGATTGGGCTGGGGTACTCTGGTTCACATGCCAACAGACCGAGAGCGTTATCTATGACGTGTCTGAATGTTCTCTTTTCCGTCATTCATTTCGTCCTACTGAAGCTGTTCTGTACTTGAATATCATCCACCATCTGCAATCTTCAACCACTGCTTTTCTTTTGCCATTTCGGGCCACCCATAAATTACTACACACTAATTTCGTGATTTTTGGAGCCTTCCACCTCCCCCCCCCATTACTCGTCATAGGTGGTAACATTTGTGTAACCTCCCCCCCCTCCCTTGTGTGACGTCACATGTTTTCCAACTTTAACAATTCACTCCAGGTGAATGCCGGGATGCTTCCTTCAAAAAGGCCATGGCCGAATTCCTTCCCGTTCCTTGTCCCCAGTCCCATCCCGCCTCTAATGACTTTAGACCTTGACGAGGCGTAAAGCAGTAAAAAAAAAATAAACAAAAAACAAACAAACAAAACAAAACAAAAAAACTTTAAATTTAGAAAAAATTAAATTGAAACTGCACTTTCAAAATTATTGACATATATTTCTATTTAAAATATTTTTTTCGTTTAGTCAATGACAAATCAAAAATTTTAGAAAACTGAAAAAGGAATGATACAATATTGAATCACCTTGTGTCAATGGACTTTGAAGCCATTCCTTTATATTATCTATGACTGGCAAATCAGTCACGTAGTTCTCGATTTGGATAATGTTAGGGACCTTCGATGTTTCAACATCATCTTCATCCAAGTATATAGCATCGTCATCATTTATCAAACAAAGAACTTCCCTGTCACGTCTAGCTGCAGTTCTTGCGTACAAATCTTCGTGTGTTGGTTAGTGGCTTGTTGGTAAAAGGTATAGACCGCAGCTGCCACACGATCGTTTAAATAAGTGTGCAGAAGTCATATTTTATCGAAGCCTCAAAGGGGGTGTTGTCCTTTCGGGGAATGTCAAAGGCGGCTGACGTGCGACACAGTAGTACAGCGAGCGTGAACTAGCACGGTCGCCATGTGACAACAAGTGGTACATGTGACGTCACGAAGCTAATGACTCATCCCACACCCCTTGTGACACGATGTCACACTTTGTTGACCCCCTCCCTCACCCTTAACGTGTGACGTGTGCAATTTATGGATGCCCCCTTTTCTATCATCTCCTGCTTCCCATACTGGAATTAGGTTTGTTTACCTGTTCCGCCTACATGAACCATTCCCATCTCTTCTCTCGTCTGCCTAAGTGTACTCGCATAGTGGTTTTCTAACGAGATTATAGGATGAGCGACAAAGCTGCCGCCTGGATATTGGAAGGACGCTGTTTCGAATCCCGCTCGGCCATCCTGATTGTTTTCCTGAAATAACCCCAAGATGGGTTCCTGTTTCTTGTCCCCTCTGATGATACCGACGTCGACGAGGCCAGACGATCATAGTGCACTGTTAAGGTGCATGCTGTATGGATCTTAAAATTTACGCCGTTCACAAAACCTTTAATGTTGTAATGTCCTACAGAGCACGCGGGTGTGCTGCCCGTCACTGTGTTTATCTGAGGGCCAGACGACGATAGAAGGCAGACGCCTGTCTGCAGAGACATGTTTGGTTTGGCGAAGGGGGCGGGACACAGCCCGCCCTAGCTAGCTTCTCACGATATTTTTGTTTTGTGGAGGGCGTGCCGTATGTGGGACAGCCAGAGGATGGAGGGGATTCCATCTACTCCTCCGAGGGGTTTCTTTTGATATTTTCTATGTCGTCGGAAGTGAGAGAACGTTGCTGGAGGCCCCAGAGCAAGGTTGTGGGCAGTGACTGCTGCTACAAGTGCGACGGAGGTGGCTGTATGCATCAGTCGGTGGTGCTGGTCTAACCCTGGCCCGCCGCCGCCGCCGCCGACCAGTGTCCTGCCGGGTAATGTGTACCGCCTGCTGGTATAGAGACATTCTGCGACATCTCAAAACCCTGGGAACTGCCCTGAGCGACTCATGCCAGAATCAAAGAGCTATAAGCCTGGGTGCCTATCATATGTTTGCCATAAATTTGTAATCTTGAAATGACAACAATTATGTCTTAATGAATAAATTCGAATTTCTTTTAATGCGAACCCATTTCTTTTGTGTGATCTCTGAGAATTGTCACGTGAAGAGCCCATCATAAATATTATTTGATTAAAGTAAATTACCTTTGCTACTTTTGCGAGCTGGCACCATACAAGGTGTTTTTCAAGTCAAAACTAATACCCCGGCCAAAGGGAGATTACAATGTATTCTAAAGGTCTCACATTATCTTCCGACCAAGCTCTATAATTACTAACATTCAATATTTTCGTGGCCTAGTTTTACTTCTGTGCAGTGGTCTGGAACGATACCCAAATCTGTCCACGGGACAGGGAAAATTGAGAAGTCGTTAGGATAAGTTTATCTCTGGTGGACGTCGTAAACAGATGATTACCGTCCTGTCTGCAGTTGACCATTTATTGAGCTCAGACAGCCACTTTCCTAAGGAGAGGAAATGCAACTTCCTTCCTGGAAATTATAAGCCTCTCAATTTTCTTATTTATTTATTATTATTGATTAATTACGATGGAGCACAAGTCACGGTGGCAATTTCCCTTCGCAGCTATTTCTCCATTTCGCGAATTTTTTTTTCAGTGTTTCAGGTAAATTATTTATTATATTCCTCCACAATGTAATCCTCTCGCTGATTTCCTTATACTTCTGCATAATACGAATCATAATTATTCTATCAATAACCATCCAAGCCTCAACGCCAAAATACACCTCGGCATCTCCTATAACTCTCTTCATCTGCCTCTTCTCTTCAAATGATTCACAAAAGTAGTGCATGGAAGGGAAAAGATGACCATGACCACAAGCTGGCACTCGATTTCAGGCACAAGGGTGTGGGAATATTCTCTTTTTTAGGTAAGGGTGGCAGGGATTGGTATGAGTTACCAAGAGAAATGATGAATAATTTACCGAGAACGTTGAAAGAATTTAAAAATAAAATTTGTAGAGGGCAAATGTAAGTGGCTGCAGGATGGGGGGGAAGATGGGGGTGTAGGGAAATTGCTACCGGAGCCTGTGCTCCATTGCAATTAAATTTTTAAAAAAAACTGCCTGTGTCCTACGGTAATATGCACAGACAAATCCAGCTGCCTTTCTTTGTACCTTCTCCAACTCCTGTATTTGATACTCAAAATGTGGGTCCCATCCTACACTACCATAGTCAAGCAATGCTTGAGCGTAGTTTTGTAACCCAATTCCTTTACTTCTCTCGTACATCCCCTCTTCACTCTGTCCAACAAGTGAAGGATTCAGAAACCTTTTCCTACCACCTGTCCAATATGTCCTGCCCACTTAAGCTTTTTATCAAATGTAATGCCAAGAAGCAGTTCTTTTCCCACCTTATAATTATAATCAACCTTTAGTTTTTTTTATCTGTGTATCTAATAAGATGACTCTTCTTTGCATTTATCTTCACCCCATGCTGACCTGAGAAATTATTGAATGGCATGAACAAAATACTGAAGGAAGACTTTGGACTGAATATAAATCAAAGTAAAACAAAAGTGATGAAATGTAGCAGAAATGACACCAATACTAGCAGATTAAATATAAAAATAGGATCTGATGCAATAGGAGAAGTGAGTGAGTTCTGTTACTTGGGAAGCAAAATTACAACCGATGGTCGAAGCAGGAATGATGTAAAAAGCAGATTAGCACTAGCAAAAAGAGCCTTCATGAAAAAGAGAAACCTTTTAGTTTCAAATATTGATCTAGGAATTAGAAAGAACTTCTTAAAACTCTATGTGTGGAGCACAGCACTATACGGTAGCGAAACATGGACTTTAGGAATACCGGAAAGAAAGAAACTTGAAGCATTTGAAATGTGGTGCTACAGAAGAATGCTGAAAATTAGGTGGACAGACAAAGTAAGAAATGAACGAGTTTTGGAAATGATGGGTGAGAAAAGAAGTTTATGGAAGAAGCTTACAGGAAGAAGAGACAGGCTGGTAGGTCATATTTTGAGACATGCTGGATTGGTTAATTTGTTAGTGGAGGGAACAGTTGAAGGTAAGAACTGTAGAGGTAAACAGAGATTAGAATATATGAAGCAGATAATTGAGGACGTGGGTTGTAAGGGTTATGTAGAAATGAAGAGGTTAGCACAGGATAGGAAGGGATGGAGGATTGCATCAAACCAGTCTAAAGACTGACGACAGCAAAAAAAAAAAAAAAAAAAAAAAAAAAAAAAAAAAAAAAAAAAAAAAAAAAAAAAAAAAAAAAAAAAAAAAATATAAAAAAATGTATGGTTGGAAACCTAATCAGAAAAGCCAGCTCGATACGTGTGCTTCTTAACATAGCCTATCCCTAAGGCCTGGAGCTGTGAAATTTTTCAATCAGCACAGCTGTACCCATGTACGGATTTGCTTATTCGCCCTAGGTTTGGATCTGGAAAACTGATATAGTGGTGTCACGGGTTCCAAATATACTTCTGAAATTTCGGACTCTGACAATGAACTGTAAAATTTTGATATCGGACAAAGCTTGGCCCTGTGGACTTTCTTCGACGAACCCATGTAGGGGAAGAATCCTTTACGTTTAGCCAGTTGCAACTTTCCAGGATCTCTGAAATGGAACTGTTAATATGCATGTGAGGGTCCCGAGCAGCTCGCCAAATGGGGCTTGCACGAAAAAAACCTTAAGGCCGCTCGTTCACAGGCACCGAATTCGTCCGACCGACTGTTCGGCCGAATATGACCGACAGTCCCGAGACAGGCAAAGGCATTGCCACGCGTCCACTGGACACGACCTGCTCGGCCGAATACATCCGAATACGGCCGAATGACGGACCGATCCCATTGAAATGGAATCAGTCGGACGAATTCGCCCGAATGGCAAACGCTTTTTGCTTTCCTAATTAACAAGTCTTCATTTCTTATCTTTTATTTGATATTCATTTCTTGTAAACTCTGTTATACACTGTGATGGTACACAGTCACTATAAATATTTTAATGAAAATTTCTACGGAAAGGACAATTATTGCAACTGCACCTACGCAGTTGTAATAATTATTTTACTAAAAAAAATTTCAGTAAATTATTTGAATTTCTTGCTGGAATATTTTCAAACGATTATGACATATCACTCTTGTCGGGACTACTTTTAGGCTTATGCTATATAGGATGAAGTCTATGAGCCCACATAAAAAAAATTGCTTTTTTCTTACAATTCTTCTTTTTTGTCTCTTTGTTTTTTCCTTATTTTGATTTATTTTTAAAATTGAAATACTGTCTTTTTTCAAAAAGGACTTAGCTCTCAACATCTTTTTCTTCTATAATTGTTTACAGCGATGTTAATAAACTGTAATGAATACCTTAATGATTTTCAGTTGTTTTAATTATCTTCCCGATAATTCTATAGACTTCTCAGCGTTATGGCCTCGCATTCGGGAGGACGGCGGTTCGAATCCCCGTCCGGGCATCCAGATTTGGGTTTTCCATGGTTTCCCAAATCACTCCAGGCAAATGCCGCGATGCTTCCTTCAAAAAAGGCCATGGCCGAATTCCTTCCCATTCCTTGCCCCCATCCTTTCCCGTCTCTAAAGACCTCGCTGTTGAGAGACGTAAAGCAGTTACAAAAAAAAAAAAAAAAAAAAAAAAAAAATAAAAAATAAAAATAAATATAGACTTCTCTTGTTGACGCGATATAGTAAAATATCCCACAATTAAATAATAAATTTCAAATATTTATATAAGGTGTTTGGTTAGAAAATTGCTATAAAATGCGAGGTTAAATTGCATGTGTGGGGGAAGTAAGCACATCACCCTTGTAATATTTCGTGAGGGCAAATTCTGTTTTCACGAAATGAAAGCCACTATACATTTAATAGAAACAGTCCGTTCCCTTGATGTTGAAGAAACAATGACGCCGGCCTCGGTAGCGTAGGGGCTAGAGTACTGGCCCCACGTACCGAGGTCGCCGGTTCGAGTCCGGCCGAGGGCATGGGTGTTTAAGTGTTGTGAGTTGTGTGTTAGTGTGCTTGTCGTGTCCGTCCTGTGGTGTGTCCAGAATTACTTGAAAGATATATATACACGTAGAGAAACCGATAAACACTGGATGAAATAAACACATACCTGAGCTGGCTGTATGGCCTAAGGAAGCCAAAGACCATTAAAAAAATTTTAAAAAATGACGGATCGGCAATGTGTGTCGGACGTTGTTCGGCCGCAGTGGACGAGGTTAATCGGAAGAACTGGTCGGCCGTCAAATCGGACGAATGCGGTTCGGACGAAATTCGGTTGCAGTGGACGACCTCCCTGCAAAGCAAAATGTAACGTTCATTGTTGGCAGGGAGTACATTAGTCGTCGTCGTGGCTTGATGAAGCCGCAACAATGAAGTGAGCATTATCATTACAGTTGGGGATCATCTCCAGTTTACCGGGGGTGACTTACGAGCCTTCCAGTGTTCCAGCTTCCATTATCACCTCTCTAAGAAAGTTTCATTATCCTCAACACATTCCAAATTACAACCTCTTTACTCTATATCTTCCATCAGATTGTCTTTCAGCCTTCTTCTTTTTCTTCCATCTGGCCTCTTGCCCGCTATCCTTTCTTCCAAATAAGATTTTGGTAATCTTATGCTATTAATTCTTTTAAAATGCCCAAACCATTTAAATCTAGATGACCTAATTATTTCTTCCATGGATTCATTTAACACTGGATTGGATCTAATATCATTATTCTTTATGTGATCAAGTCCCCTTTTCTGGAGAATAGTGTGCATCATACCGAGACAAATTATGGCCAGACATGGGTATATATATATATATAGTATTCCAAATTGCGATCATTGTGCGTAACCTCTCCAAATTCACTTGTGATACTACAATCATCGCGGACTTTTCGAGTCCCCGGTCCAGTCTATTCATGAATACAGGGCTAGGCAAAATGATTACAGTGATTTCAGAAAATTACTACAGATTTATTATTTGACATATACTTACAAGATTAGACAGATATATAAACAAACTGTGAAAGTTTTTTTGAGTATCTACAGATACTTGATATGTGTACCCTTAGTGAATCAGCACACATCATGTCTATAATCGAGTTCTTCCCATACCTGATGCAGCATGTCTCTGTCAATGAGAGCAAATGAATTGGTGATGCGAACCCGCAGGTCTGGCAGATCAACTGGTACTGGTGGCACGAACACTGTGTCTTTTACGAAACCCCAAACAAAGAAGTCGCAGGGGGTTAGGTCAGGGGAACGAGGAGGCCATGACATCAGCTGACGATCAGCATCCCCAGAACGACCAATCCATCTGTTTGGAATCCTGGTGTTTAGGAAATTACTGACATGTTCACTAAAGGTGCACATATTGAGCATCTGTAGACAATCAAATAAACTTTCACAGTTTGTTTATAAATCTGTGTAATCTTGTAAGGCTATGTAAAATAATAAATCTGTAGTAATTTTCTGAAATCACTGCAATCATTTGGACTAGCCCTTTTAACATGAATGTTTCAAACTCATTTCCTTGGCGTGGCGAATGAGGAGATGAAGACACAACCATGCGCCGTTTACTTGTTTGAATGGTGTCTAGTGTATGCGCTTTGGAAATCCATTTGATCCCACCGTAACTTGCCTGTTCTGAGTAAATTGACGCACGTTTCTTCATTAGCTTAACCCAGTTTTGTAACATCCATGACGTCTGTAGGAGACCTGCTAAGCCAGTCATTCCTTCTCGCATTGTTTTCTCTTAAAAATAACCGCGTATCTAGAGCTTTTGCTTTCGGATGACTCAATGTCTCACGCGGGATTATTCACAAATCCGCAAGATGGACTTAAAAACGATACTTCTTTCTACATCTACATATATACTCTGCAATTCACAAAATTGTGGGTGGCAGAGGGTGCTCAGCACCAAAGCTAATCTCTTTGTTGTGCATTCAAATCCCTAATGGTACGAGGGAAAAAAGAATTCGTATAAGAATCATTCCGGCACCTTATTTCTCTAATCTTATCTTTCCTGTCATTCCGACTCAAATTGGTTGGTGGACGAAGTATTTCACTACACTCGTAAGTGAAAGTGGGAGTACGCATGTTTACCAATAAGTTTATACGAAACGTGCGTCGTCTATCTACCAGAGACTCCCAGCCTAGTCTACTAATCAGTTCTGTGACGCTTTCATAAGGACTGTAGCAAGCGGTCACGAATCGAGCGGCTCTTCTCTGTACTTTCTATATACTTTCGATCAACCCCTTACGAAACGGGTCCCAAATGGCACAACAATAGTCCAAATGTGGACGCACAAGAGATTTGTACGCTATCTCCTTTGTTTGTTCATTACAATTTTTCAATATTCGACCTATGAATCGCAGCCTAGAATTAGCTCTACCTACTAACGAATTAATGTGTAAGTCCCATTTCATGTTCCTTTGTACTGTTACTCGCAAATATTTCATAGAATCTACCATATCAATAACTGAATTGTTTAACTCGTATTTCTGAACAATTGGATTCTTTTTGTTAGTTATGCTCATTGTCTTGCACTTTTTACAATTTAGCGTAAGTTGCCACTCAGCGCACCATGCAAAAATAATATCCAGATCACGCTGAATTTCTAAGCAATCGGCCAAATTTCTTACTTCCCTATAAATAACCGCATCATCAGCAAACAATCTAAAAAGGCTTTTCACTATCTCTCCGAGATCGTTTATAAAAATTAAGAAAAGAAGTGGTCCTATTACACTTCCTTGAGGTACACCCGATGTATAACATCTAGATTAGAAGAACTTTCTCCTTCAACGACGACATACTGCGACCGATCAGTTAGAAAATCCTTTATCCATTCACAAAGCTTATCCGATATACCGTACGCTCGTAGCTTCGCTAAAAGGCGGTTGTGTGGCACAGAGTCAAAGGCTTTCTGAAAATCTAAAAAAATGGCATCTACTTGTGAACCTGCATCAACAACTTTCATTACGTCGTGTGTAAATAGGGCCAGCTGTGTTTCACATGATCTTTTCTTCCGAAATCCGTGTTGACTCGTTGTAAGCAAATTATTATCGTCTAGAAATTTCATAATGTTCGAGCATATAACATGGCAATAACAACGAAAAAGGGATTATTTCAAGAGGGCATAGATCGAAAACGTCATACAATACAACCACCGAAAGGTACCCAGTTCGAAACCTTGTCTCGGCCGGAATTTTTAAGATCTTAAAACCGATCTTCTGTATTAAGCTGTAAGTCTCATTTCCCCGGTAGGATTACCGGGATAGGTTAAGCCGATACAACTAGCTCACTAAGCCCACAAGAAATTCTTATCATCATCGCGTTAGGAAACGTTGTCGGTTTAGATTTTCAAGGACCGTAAAATATGATGTAGAGTTAATACAAATACAACTTTAACTGTCAAGGGTTTACCATTTTATTTATTTCTAACCGCACATTTTTCACTCGAAATTCTTATACTCTTATAACCAAATTGTTCTTCACCTGAAATTACACCCACACGTCTGAAATTATGAGCTTGTTTGTAGTCATTGCATGTTTTCTCTTGCAAATACTAATCCTCAATCTTCCACCAATATCTTTCCATTCCTCATTGCCAAAATACGCCTTTGTACATTCCCAGCATTCTCTTCACCCTCCTCCCGTCTTGCAATGACTCCCAACCCAACTCCTTAATCATATCAGTTACTGATTGTGATTTGAGGTAATTTCCACAAGTAAATCTACCTGTTCTGTTCTGAAACCCTTCCAACTCCTCTTTTCGATACCAGTAAGGAGGATTTCGTATCATCGCACAATATTGGAGCAGGGGAACGGTTCGTTTAGCTCGTTTTTTTAATTTTTATCTTACTCCTCGTCGACGGCCAAGGTCATTAAATGCAGGATGGGACTGGGGGACAAGGAACGGCAAGGAATTCGGCCATGGCCTTTTTGAAGGAAGCATCCCGGCATTCGCCTGGAGTGATTTTGGGTAAGCCATGGAAAACCCAAATCTGGATGTCCGGACAGGGATTCGAACTCGCGTCCTCCCGAATGCGAGTTTAGCTCGTGTAATCGACGGTGACGCGTTATTGAAGTATCTCATCTGAG
This sequence comes from Vandiemenella viatica, assembly GCA_031002005.1. Lineage (NCBI taxonomy): Eukaryota > Metazoa > Arthropoda > Insecta > Orthoptera > Morabidae > Vandiemenella > Vandiemenella viatica. The sequence goes on along the minus strand of CM061914.1, from coordinate 192,142,445 downwards.
GACCCCTTCTTTGATTCTCGCCTGTGATGGTATTTCAACTTCCGTTTCATCTAGTTTTCGAAAGCCAGTTACGCACGTACCAACGCCCGCAGTTTCTACCCTATATTAATCTGTAAACTGTAGGCTATGGTATGGTCTACTTTATTTCAGTTAGAGGAAACTTCAGGACAAGAAGGAAGAATCAGGAGAGGGGTGAAGTTATCAGAAGCTTATAGAGGAAGATGGTAGTTAAGGGGGAAGTGAGAATAAGATGGATGTGAGTTGGTAACAGGACCCAGAGTAAATGCGCTAAACAGGATAAAGATATCAGGCACTTCAGGAATTGTGGAGGAGAAATAGTTTTGTCCAGTTACCTCCGCAGGAGTGTGTGGACGGATGGGGATCCTCACGAAAATATAGGATTATGTAAGATGCAGCAGGCTTTTATGAGTAGAGGCGTGGAAAGAAAAATAGGAAGAAAAAAATTCTACTATTAGGTAGTAGCCATGGAAGAGGTGCAGGCCCTCAGTTAGTTACAATGTCACGAGTTTTATCACGTGGAGTGCAAAATTAAGGCAGATAATAGAGGAAGTACGATCAATTTGTATGGGTTATAATACTAAGGATAGAATAGTGATAGTGGTGGGATTATTATTAACAGAAACCGGAGTTATACTAAATAAAAGGACCTGAGAAAGGTGGTGAAGGAGGCGTAATACACCACGGCGGAGTTCATTCACGATTTGAGTCGCCATGGTCAGCTGCAGTTGAACCACGCTGCGAATCAAGTAAAGATGGAGATCGAGTTGTTGCTCGGGAAAACCATTAGATTTGTCTTGGAGGTTTTTGGCGGAGGGCACCATTGGTTAGATGGGGTTCTGTTAGGAGAGGGAGCGACCTGTATCGAAACAGAAGGGGACATTTTCTGAGTTGCTAGCAACAGTTGTGAGGGAGCCCACTTCCAGTTACGATTGGGTCAGGTCTGTACCTTTTTAAGAGTATAAAAATAGGTTACCAAATAGATACTGATACAGGTGCACGATGCAAAACAATCATAAATGCTCAAGAAATACTTGGAGATGATATTTTTATTATTATCGTATGCCAAGTACAACAAAAGACAATGTCAATCAGATAACTATATCTATAGATTCAAGCTATCTGCTGGCAGCTGGTTCATCTTGATGCAGTGTGAGAAGGCCTCCAGATAATCTACTTGCTGGACAGTCCATCACAATGAGGTCAGTGGCTTGGATACCACCACAGTCACACAACGCATCTTCACGGACACTCCACTTATGCGTGATTGCATCGCACACTCCGTGACCTGTGCTAAATCTATTCAATTGACTTCAAAGACGCCTAGTCAAGTCAAACCCTGAAATACAAGTTGTCGGATCTTTTAAAAGTCCACAATTGTGTGGTCTGTTGGCTTCCCACTCTTTTTATACTCATCATACAAGTTAAAGTTGGTATGTCTGAGATTGGCTATTTCCATGTAGGCAGGTCTCCTCGATTTTAATCGTGTGAGAGGCAGGTGAAGGTCATGATACAGTGGAATCATGTTGTTTTCCTCCACTCTCTCCAATTCTCTAAGCAATATCGATTTTCTCCTCAAATATGGTGGAGGAATGTTGGAAATTACAGGCAGCCAGGATACTGTTCTCACAGCAGCGTTAAGCTTGGTGTCAACTTTGGATGTATGAGCACTGCCAAACCATGTAGAGCAATAGTATTCTGCTGCGGAGAACGCCAAGCCAAGGGACTGTTCCTCGAAGAACTTGGGTGCTTGCACCCCATGACGTACCAGCCAGTTTCTTTGCAAGGTTCACACGGGTCTTCGCCTTCTCTGCAGATGAAAGCGAGGTCTCGATACAAGGTAACTCCCAGCTGATGAAACTATAATAGAACGTATTAATATTTTGTCCATGGTGGACTTGTGGAATCAGCGACTGTGATATCAAATTTGGTTGATAATTGAATACAGTGACCATAGTGCATTACTGTCTCTCAGTTTTTTATTAATACTTGAAAGGGTTTTCTGGTCATTGTTTTTCTTTTTATCTAATTTACTATCTAATAACGCTTTTTTGATAATATTATTGGCTTTAGATGCTAGTAGGTTACCTTCAGAAGTACTAACTGTTATTACTAAACAGCAAGAGCATAATTAAGAAAGTAATAGAGTTTTAAAACTAACAAGGGGTGGACAAACCACAAGTAATTATAGTAGTAAAGTCTTGGTTAAAAGAAGGAGCGGTAGCGAATAAGGTTTTCACAGATGGTTGTAGATGGTACCGCAGAGATAGTGGAGCAATTGGTGGAGGAATATACATCTTAACGGTCAAGAAAAGAATACTTCAGTTCACTGGTCATCATAGATAATGACCATGACTTATCTGAAGTAGATTTCTGGAACGATAAAAAAGAAAAAACTCAAGGAATCGAATAAATGCATGACGAGGCTCTTGCGGAGAAACTAAATTTAAATTAAATTAAAATTTCAATGGAGCGCACGCTCCGGTGGCAATTTCCCTACACACCCATCTTTCCCCTTTCCTGCTCCCACCTACATTTTAATTTCTAATCCTGTCAAAGGTTTTTGGTAAATTATTCATCATTTCTCTTGGTAAATCATTCCAATCCCTGACACCCTTACCTAAAAAAGAGAATCTTCCCACACCCTTTTACCTGAAATCGAGTGCCAGCTTGTGGTCATGGTCATCTTTTCCCTTCGAGGCGTTACTTTTCATTCTTTCACCAATATCTTTCCATACCTCTTCACCAATATGCGTCTTGTGCTCTCCCAAGACTCTCTTCACACTCCTCCTATTTTCCAATGAATCTCATTCAAGTTCTCGCATCGCATTCGGGAGGACGGCGGTTCGAATCCCCGTTTGGGCATCCAGATTTGGGTTTTCCATGGTTTCCCCAAATCACTCCAGGCAAATGCCGGGATGCTTCCTTCAAAAGGCCATGGCCGAATTCCTTCCCATTTCTTGCCCCCATCCTTTCCTGTCTCTAAAGACCTCGATGTTAAAAAGAGATGTAAAGCAGTTACTAAAAAAAAAAAATAATAATAGAATCTCATTCCAGCTCTTTTACCATATCTGGTACGGATTGTATTCTGCGGTGATTTTCAGAAACAAATCTAGCAACCCTTTTTTTGCACCCTCTCCAACTCCTGTATTTCATTCTCAAAATGTGGGTCCCTTACTACACTACCATATTCAAACCATGGTCTGACCAAAGATTTATAACCCAATTCCCTTACTTCTCTCGCACATCCCCTCCTCATTCTCTCCAACAAGAGGAGAATTTTGATGCCTTTTCCTACCACCTGTCCAAAGTGTCCTGTCCAGTTAAGCTTGTTATCAAATGTAATGCCAAGATATTTACATTTCAAGTCTTCAACAAAAAGTTCTTTCCCCACCATATAATCAAATCAACATTTAGTTTTTTTATTGTTGTATCTAATAAGATGTTTCTTCTTTGTATTTATCCCGGTTATTCAGCCAATTAATTTCAAAGTGTTTCCAATAGATACACAAAGTTTTAGTAAGTACGCTGGAAATCCCTCGTCATGTATGTGCATCAATGGACTACAAGATCACTATAGTTGCCTTTTGTGACGCAAGTATGAACAGTTATGAGTTTGTGATATATTTACAAACTGCTGATGTGACTGTTATATGCTAAGTCGAAGTTTTCACCTACGAAAATAACGACGCTTGCATGCGCTTCTGATGTCAAAGTTAGTTAAAGCAGTTTATCAAACTTTTCGAAATCAAGTCTATATACCAGACACCAATGTCTTTTTAAACTACACTCTAGCCTTACCTTGGATTCATTCTTCCCCTCATCGTTGGTGTGATTTGTAGGCAATAGGATCGCTCAATATCAAAAGAACGTTGCTCCTCAGAACTTCCTTCATGTGTTGGGAATTGACAATCCAAGTGATTGCCTCTGTAGACGTTTGTTACCGCCACAATTAGGTTTCTCATGGCTTATGGCTGATGCATCGTCCCTCTTGTGAGAGGCCTATTAATATGCTGTGTGAGTGGAGACTTTCCCGGCGTATAGATGCAACAAAATCTTCTCGGGTGTCCCGCCGGATGGTGGTGTAAAAACATGACGTTTCGACAGCTGACTCTGCTGTCCTCATCAGGTATCTGTAGTTATTCTCAGCTGACTGTCTCTGCCTCGACTGGCATGGCCTGCCTGAGCCTAACTTTCTTCTTCAGCCCGTGAGCTGTAGAATTCTTGATTGTAGTACTTGCCAAGTTGGCATTGCCTTCATTTTTATGGGTTGTATTTTTTGTCTTTTACTTTTTTGTTTGTCGTTTCTTACTAGGCTTTTTTTGTATAATCTTTCTTAGTAAGTAGAGCGTTCTCCGGTGCATATCTTTTCAGTTGCACTCTGTTATTTACTGTTGGTGGGTGTGTTGATAGTTCCATCATTGTTGGTTTGGCTGGAAAGGCGATTTACGAGTTGGGTTAGCAACTCGAGAATTGAAGCCAACTTGGGGCCCCGCTCCTGCGCGCCGGCGTGCCCGCAGCAACTGGGGCAGTCGGCGTGGCTAGCTGGTCGGCTGGGAGTCGTGTTGAGTGGGCTTCTTGTTGATTTCCTCGTATTCTGACGTGCCTGCGCGGTGTTGGCGGTCGACTGTGTCTCGCCAGTTACGGTGGTGAGCGTGGATGTTTGTCGGCTAGTTGTTTGTCTTGGTCTTCTGGCGCGAACTTCCCGGTCTCGCTTCTTGACGGGAGAGCCAGCGTAGTTTCGCGTCGTCTGCCGGTTGGTGTTTCGAAGCTTCCTCCGCAATGGGCCCCCTCGGAAACACGCTGCGTGGGGCCCACCGCAGTTACAGCAGGTGGCTTCGTGCTTGGGTATTAGGCACTCTTGCTTCTGAAGATCACCCCCACAGCCAACGCACCTCGGCTTGGAGGTACATTGGCGTGCGTAGTGGTGAAATCTTTGACACTTGTAGCATTGGACAGGTGCTGGCGAAAGTTTCTTGACTTCGGTTTTTGTGGCCTTATTTCTTGTTGTCCTGACTGAGGAGAGTTTTCCTTGAAGGCTACCTTCAGTTGTTGGAGCTTGCTGCTTATTGCTTTCTGGTCCACTAGGCAGGATGCGAATATCTTGAGTCCATCTGCTGACGGCCAGGCAAGCAGGGGCAGCATGGTGTCCTGTTGTAGCAGGCCTAACAGGCATACCCAGTTTGACTGGTATGCCACGTGTAGCGGTGGTACAGGCCCCAATTCTTGGCCGGAGACTTGCACCTCCATCGGAATATCTTGTTGCGGCGGGTCGGAAGTCTCGCTGAACTGGCAAATAGGAGTACTTACTGGCCCAGCCGGAGCATCAGCAGATACAAGATGTTTTTGTAGGTTGTTGTTGTATAGCTGGATGGTTAAGCTGTTCTGTCCCCTCATCTTTGAGAGTGACGACGGTGTCCATCTTCTCAGGTAGCTCTGCGTCCGCTTCGCGGCCGACCCGAACAGCGGTGCTGCTGGCCAGAACGTCGACGGATTCTGCTTTGCTTCCGCAACCATTCTGTCCGATGTTCTTCGATGATTTTCCTGTCTTCTTGGACGGCATACTTCCGATGACTGCACAACGTGCTGCTTTAGTACGTGGTCCTATATCACGCTCGATGCAGTGGCGCACCGTCTAGTCCATCTCGAAGAGCCGTCTTCGACTGGCATGGCCGTTCCGCCTATCGAACCTGCTTTATACCTTCGGCTTGAAGGCCCTCTCGCTCTCGTTGGTCGCCACCACTGGCGCCACTTGCTCCTTCCCGCCCGGATGTGCTGGCAGTCCGAGATGATGTTGTGTCCACTTCTGATTGGCCGTGACCGCTGGCTTAATCCGCGGTCAGCTACTGCGCCCGACTGGTGTCATTGGCCGGTGAGGATCTGCTACGCTCTCGTCGGAGATCGCTAATGACAGGTTTCCAAGCTTCAATCAAAAAGTGCCCGCCGTCCCTATTTATTTTGTTGTCATTAAGCCGGATCTCCAACGCCTCGTTTATGACCGAGTCCCAGAAGGAAGAGGGTCTGGTCAGCACTGCCGTTTTATCCAACTCTATCCTGTGTTCTTCGACGAAGGCATGCTCGGCTATCGCAGACTTGTCCAGTTGCATCAGCCTCAGGTGTCGTTTGTGTTCTCTCCCGGTGATTGTAAGGAATTACCGGAACACAGGACGAATGTTTTCTCCGCTACCACCACTCAGCCTGAATCCTCCGTGCTGTACGGTTTATCTCAACGCGTGTCTTCTTGAGACAAATTATTGAGATTTGTAATTTACGCCTTTATATTTACAAAGAAGATTCTCCATTTTGCTGGAGTAAACAATTTGTTCTATACGGAAAGGGCTATAATTCGTGCAATACACTTTGTAGTGGGTATAGCTCTTCTGAAAAAGAATAACTTGCCTTCGAAGAAGCTGGGATATCTGTCATTCTTGATGAAGAAGGTATTTTAAGAATTGGAGGCCGACTGTCTAAGACGGATGTACCCTTCAGAGCTAAGCATCCAGCACTACTTCCCAAACATGACCATGCTGTGCATCTTATTATCAGACATCACCATGTTTTGAATTGCCATGCAAGGGCTAATCTGTTAATATCTATTTTGCGCCAGCGCTACTGGATTTAAGCAGCGAGGATTGTTGTTTGGTCCATGATGGGTAAAGGTAATTTTTGTTTTAGAACTAACCCTACTCCGAAAATGGCATATTTGCCTCCCTTTTGCATACAGGAAGCTAAGGCTTTTGTTCATACTGGAGTTGATAACGCTCGTCCGATTCATATAACTCTTAAACGACGTCGCGGTCAATATTCTCAAAAGGCTTACATTTGTCTTTTTGTGTGCCTAGTTTCAAACGCTATACATATATATCTGGTCTCATACTTAACGTCTCATACTTAACGTCTCATACATACTTTGCTGCATTCAAGTGCTTTATTGCAAGACGAGGACCTGTTTCTTGTCTATATTCAGACAATGCTACCAATTTTGTAGGTGCCAAGGCTCAGTTAGAGGAGTTGAACAAAGCTTTAAAACCTGAATTTATTAGTCTTGTAATTCGGAGCATTGTGGAAGTATAATATAAAAAGTTTAAACACCCATTTATTTAGGGTGATTAGAAATCAACTCCTCACTTATAAAGAACAAAAAAATGGCCCAGGTTCAAATAAAATACGTTATGAATTCGCCATCTTTGAATATAGTGTCGCCGGATCCATACCCAAAAGTCATTACTCCGGCAGTACTTACCGACCGCTGACATATCCTGGTCGATTCTGAACCAACGTAAGAAGTTGCTAGGTCAAATGGTACAGTCCTTCTGGAAAAAGTGGCGTCTTGAATATTTGTACACCCTGAATTCTAGGCATAAATGGTCAACATCGGATAATCCTGTCCAAGCGAGCACCATTTTAACCGTGGGGCAGGATGATTCTACCCCCTCAAACTGGACATTAAGGGTGATTATTAAAACATACCCTGGTTCGGTCAATGTCAATTGGGTGGTGATGGTGAAGACACGATTTGGCACTTTCAAGTGTCCAGTGGTTATGCTTTATCCGATACGAACACAAAAATTTTGTTATCTTTGTTCTCCAGGTGAAGTCGCGTCGATTTGTTAAAACCTAACATTTCGGCCATCGTGCTGTGGCCTTCATCAGAGAGCTGCTCCATCTTTTGCCACTATCACCTAACAGCAAACGCAGCACGATGACCAAAACGTTAGGTTTCAACAAATCGACGCGCCTCCACCCAGAGAACCAAGATAATACTCACGACGACTGCGGAAGACTGTGCAATTACAATAATTTTTCTTTATTGCTTTAATATAGCAAATTTATTCATATTAATTTAATGCTGCGTCAATTAAACTCTCAACCCCTATCCATGTAGCAACCATTTGAAAAATACTTGTATTTCCATAAGTGAAACGTTTAAACATCCATCACAAAGCAAGAATTGAACCTATTTATCAGTAGTTCACTTGAACCATCAAAAGGTGGTATAACAGAATGCCTAAAAGAGGTTGATGGCTCCTTTTGAAACCGTGACAACAGCTGGTAGGTCGTCATCAACTTAAAATACCTAGTTTCACCCTCAAGGCTCCATGTAAAACATAAATAATGGCAACAAGCAGCAACGACAGGCTAATAATATAGACTAGGTACTGTAGAAAATGAGGCATTTCGTCTATATCAGATCTGTTTTGAGTATACAGTGCATATTTTATTCTTTCAGAAAATGATGTGTCTGAAAACAGATGTATGAGGATATTATTAAGGTTCTTCGGTGGTTTAATTACTGATTAATTAATTAAAAAAGTCCACCAAAAAAATGTTATGTTGATGCTTGTTTATTTTGATCAACACAAGAAGTCAGCGATATTCACAAGCATAGATACAATACAGAGATGCACTTCTGAATAGTCGCAAAGATAATCTCTGTGGATGAATGAAACTCTCTGTAACACTGAATACTGTCAACTAAACTAACTAACTAACTAACTTCTCTGTCCAGGCGATCTGTTTATATAGTCTCTATCGAAATTACGAGAATTCTTCAAAGGCATCCGCCCGATATTTCTTGATCATTAACAATCACTCAAACAATCAAACATATTAAAAGACAATCGGAATTAATACAAAATTACATAACAGCATTACAAAATGATCAGAAATGGTAATTAGAGATACTTAAATACAAAATTATTTACAGAAATCCTTTCAAACGGTAGAAAATTGTCCTGTAGACATTGTAACTTACATTAATACATGGAATTACAAACATTTAAGAAATTCTCTTGCATCATTCGGTTCTTAAACTTATTAAATGGACTTTAAATAATTTTCTTACATAAAACAAAGTCTATATACACTGATTTACAAGAAATTACAAAACAAACATATCAAATCACTTTCAAGCAAACTTTAGCTCACTACAAATACTTCATACAGTACAATGCTATTCAAAATTCAGGTATGAGGGCTGTTACAGTATGTTCCACATGTCAAGATGGTTTAAGTTTCAAAACTGTTTACTATTATAATACTAGAAAAAAATAAAATGTGAATTTTAAACCACTTCAACCTTCTCATTTCTTTATTCAGCCATAAACAATAAACATACCTTACTCAGCTTTAGGTTATGTTGCACAGCTCTCGGTTGATTCTATTGTAATTGGACAATGCAATAAAGCTGAGCTAATAATAAATTATTGCCATTTTGTAAGCACTAGGTCGTACTTTGGATGGTATAGGATATTTACCAATCTCGATATCAGTACATAAAAACTTATGAAAGTTTGTTAGTGCCGTCGGTCGCCAGACGATGAAACCAAATCAGTCCTAAGCAGCAATTATGAGAACAATTGATAAAAGGTCATTAAGTTCATTGATTAGAATAATTACGTCCACAAAAAGCTTATTAATAAAGCACGTTAACACTTGTGAACGGTTTGGCCACCATCAAATTTCAAAGTAAAGGCTAATCAAAAGTTCGTATCCGAAAGATTACAGAGTTCTTGAAACAAAAAGAAAATTAGAATTCAAGTCTGCTTCCAACTAATCGATCTACTATCACAACTTGACATTCACTGTTCAGTTAAATACTGTTCAAACTTCACTTTTACTACCACAGTTCCTATCGACAACATAAAGTTCTTCTTAAACAAAGTTCACACACACTAAATTGCACTGCATAGTAACTATCCCGGCCAATGCCTTCGCTCCGTGAGCCGTCCTCCTCCACGTGCTGCACCCCGCGACAATCCTGATAAGACCCCGACGGTCGTCAGCTACCGACTGACTCAGAAACAATGTGTTACTTCGCTTTTCCGGCACTATTTTTTTACATTTTTTTTTTTTTTTTTTTTTTTTACAAATTCCATTCATCCAGGCAAGCCATAGCCGGCGGAAGGCGACTTGTGACGTTATATCTAAAAATATTAAAAGTGTTTTTGTCACTTCAGTCTAGCTGTAACACCTTAGCTACATTCTTGAAACTGATCGTTGTATCTTCATTTTTTAATTAACCATATAAGGGGCCATCCATAAATTACGTCACATCTTGAGGTGAGGGGGGGTCAGCAAAAAGTGACATCGTGTAACAAGGGTGGTGGGACGTGTCATAAACTTTGTGACATCACATAATTTGTATCACTTTTTGGCTCGTGGTGGAAGATGAAGATCATGTTGACACATCGAAAGTTCCCAACACTATCGAAATCAAGAATGAAGTGACTATTATGCCAATAATAAACAGTATCAAGGATTGGGTTCAAAATACATGGACACATGATGACTCAATTTTGTATCATTAATTCGATTTTTTATATTTTTTTATATTTTCTTAAATGTTTGTTTTATTGTTGGTATGATTTTTTAACTAGAAATATGTAAATCATTTTGGAAGTGCTGTTTTAATTCATAAATTTGAAATTACAAAATATGTGACGTCAAACCAGGGAAGGGGGGTCCCACAAATGTGATAACCTGTGACATGGGGGAAGGGAGGGGTCCAAAAATCATCAAATTCGAGTGACGTAAGTTGTGGATGGCCCCTGAACAGTTCCCTTATAATGAAATGGATCTACTGATATAGACTTGTATAGACAAACACCTTTTACAAACATCACTGAGATAATCATAACAGATTTTACAACAGAATTACTGAAGCAAATAAAAGCAAGCATTACATTATTTCCTCTGACTCACAATACTACCATTAGCTAACACACAATAATATTTACATTTGTTTTTACTCGGTTTATCTCTGGTATTACTGCTCAAACGAATTAGCGAGGAAAATATGTTAACGCTGACAACACGGAGAATGAAAGCTTACACTTAATGGCAAAAAGTGCAAGGCAATGCGGATAAGTAACAAAAAGAATCAGTTTGTTCACGAGTACAAAATAAACAATTCAGCTGTTGACACGGTTGATTCTCTGAAGTATCTGGGAGTGATAGTACAAAGCAACATGAAATGGGACTTGCACATAACTTCCGTCGTAGGCAAGGCGAATTCTAAATTGCGATTCATAGGTCGTATTTTGAGGAATTGTAATGCTCATACAGAGCAGATAGCGTATAGAACACTAGTGCGTCCGCATCTGTATTACTGTTGTGGAGTTTGGGATCTGTATCGCAAGGGCCTGATCGACTCAGTATAGAGGGTACAGAGGAGAGCCGCTCGATTCGTGACTTGTTGTTACAGCCCTTATGAAAGCGTCACAGAATTGATACATAGATTGGGCTGGGATAGTTTGGAAGACAGACGATGTAGCTTGCGTTCAAATTTATTGGAGAATATGCAAAAAAAATTAAATTTCGAGTGCAATGAAATATTTCTTCCACCAACCTATTTAGGTCGAAATGACTGGAGGGATAAGATTAGAGAAATAAGATGCCGTACTGATGCTTTTATGTATTCCTTCTTCCCTCGCGCTATTCGGGATTGGAATGCGTGGGTTTACGATTGGTGCTTAGCACCCTCTGCCACCCACAATGTTTGTAACTTGCAGAGTATGGATGTAAATGTAGATGTAGAACCCCACATTACAACTGTAAAGGTCGTTTCTTTCTGCTATTATTTTTATTTCGATTTTTTATTGAGATTATGCAGTTAGGTTTTAGAGCAGATGTGCTCTAGCACAGCAACAGGTATCTAGCTTGCTCTTCCACAGAATAAACAAACACTCACAAACAAACATACACACACAGAGAGAATAAATCCTATTGAGACTCTTGTAATATGGTAGCCATGGATAGGTTGGGACTCCAGAGGGAATTGCTGAATGGGAGGCATTTATCCAATAACTATAGGAATATGAATCATGTTACATTAAAGGTTCTGTGTGGTGTTGTATTCTGGTTTTGTGTACAACTATATGACTAATTATTCATAATCAACCATGATAGCTACAACTGCAACCTATGGTAACCAAACTGTGTCACTTAATCTTAATAATGACAGCAGCAGATATTAGACAGAGAAAGTTAGAACTTTTCATGGGCCTATAAAGAGAATGTTTAATTAAAATGAAACACATGAAAACTGGTTCATTACTCCAAAACACTTAAATATTCCCATAATTTTTTGGCAAAAATACCTTACAGTTCTTAAATAGGTTGGCACACCATGACAGAAAAATACAACACCATAATGTTTGCATTAGGTTAGATGGCTATTTCTAACAGCTATAATATTATAAGGAGGCTCCATTTTTATAATAATTTTTGAAGTTTAACTTCTATGGGCCTGGTAGTGATAAATCTGTTAGCGATACCAGCTACACTTTAAGTGCGGACACGTCACAACATTCTTTGCATGTGTGCTGGAAATGGTAATATGCCTAATATTCGCAGAAAATTATGTGATGTCAAACAACATACTTAAATCCAGAAACCTCGCAATTGATACATAGCAAGAAGTGCGACAGTTTTTTTACTAGCTTTTGGAGTTAATTAACTTTATGTAGCCTATACTCAAGTTAATAGACTTTCATCTGATATCTACAATAAATGGATATTAAAGAACTCTAATTTTTTTAAATAAGGTTTTTTATTCACAGTGCCAACTTCAGTGATTATATCAATATTATGTACAAAGTAAAATTATTTTTTATATTAATCCCACTAAGAACTGTCACAACAATAAAAAATTCTAACAACAAATTAAGAAAAACTTTACCAAATCTCATAAAAATGTAAAAATCATACATAAGTAATTTTAAAGAATCAGCAAAGTTCTATTAAAAGATCTGAAAGATTTTATAATTATACAAACATATCTAAGGAAAAAAAATTAGTTTCTTCTGGTGTAAAATATATTTTATCTAGAAACATAAAAACACAAAATGTAAAAAAAATATTGTTTAGATTTTTCTGGATATATTAACAGAAACTTCTTATGTTTTTCAAAAGATAAAGCAACAAATTACCAGAAAATGAATTAACGATCAGATTAGAAACAATTTTTGGTTCTATCATCAAAATAAGGCAACAGCAGAAATAATTTGTATTAATTCTTACACCTATCTATGTCAAAAAAGAGAGAAATATTCCATAAGAAATTTAAAAACAGAAACTAACCTTTAAATTAATTACAAGACAGCTACAGCTTTTACCTTCGAAAATGAAGGAAAACTTTCACTAAATAGAAAAGTTTTCTCTTATGCTATAGTTGTTCAAGATTCCAAGAAACTATGGAAACTGACAATTGTCCAAGTTATTTCTTTGACCACTTGTAATAACTCCAGCACTTCCAGACACTTCAGATAGGATGAGTGAATAATGCGAAGGCTTTTTAAAGTTTCCAAACTCCATTGAACATCCTCCACATTTTTACAAGAAAACAAGAAAGATGTATAAGTATTTTGTTGAAATTCACAAGACCAGGCAATTATACAATTCACAAGAAAGGGTGCACTAATACAAAAGAACTCTGTTCTGCTGCCTTAGAAAAGTGTAGAATATAAGATATTTTGCACATAATTCACATGAAAATGGACATTAACCATTATGCTTCTTTTTATGCAATTTCAGCGTTTCAGAATGCGAATAAAACTTACCACAAACGTCACAAGGAAATTGACGCTTTCCTAAATGAATTTCCTGATGCCTCTTCACATGATGAAGAGTAGTAAAACTTTTTCCACAAACTTCACATGAAAATGGTCGCTCACCTGTATGACGTTTTTTATGTGTTTTCAGATAATTGCCATATAAAAAACTTTTTCCACAAACGTCACAAGAAAATGATGGGGGATCACCACTATGAAGTTTCTGGTGTCTTTCTAGAGATGAAGAGAGCGTAAAACTTTTTTCACAGATCTTACAAGTAAATTTGCGTTCTCCTAAATGAATTTCCTGATGTGATTTAAGACTCCCAGGAGATAAAAAACTTTTTCCGCATAATTCACAAGAAAATAGGATTTCACCAATATGAATTTTCTGATGCTGCTTAAGACTCCAAGACGTCGAATAAATTTTTCCGCAAACTTCACAAGGAAATTGATTTTCACCTGAATGAATTTGCAAATGAACTTTAAGATTCCCTGACTGCGTAAAAGATTTGCCACAGATCTTACATGAAAATGGGCGCTCTCCTGTATGAATTCTCTTATGATTCTTTAGAGTTATGGAGTGTCTAAAACATTTTCCACAATATTCGCAAGAAAATGGTAGATCACTCTTATGAATTCTCTCGTGTGTTTTTAGAGTAGAAGAGATGGTAAAACATTTTCCACAAACCTTACAAGAATACTCGCGTTTGCCCATGTGAATTTTCCGATGTAATTTAAGATGATCAGATGTTCTAAAAGACTTCCCACAAACTTCACAAGAAAATGGTCGCTCACCCGAATGAGTTCTTTCATGAACTCTAAGATCCCAAGACACCATGAACGATTTTCCGCAGACCTCACAAGAAAACTGACGTTCACCTGAATGTATTTTTAGATGCTTTTTAAAATGCCCAGACTTTATAAAAGATTTTCCACATAATTCACAAGAATATGGCCGCTCACCGGTATGGATTCTCTTACTGCTGTTCATTCTAGCGACTGGTTTGTTGGTGATGACAATTTCAGTTGTAGAAAGGTGCTGATTGTTCATGTGGCTTTTTCTTTGACGATTACAATAACCCCTGCAAATAAAGGTTATGCTACAATGAATAAATATCAATAAAAATAATTAATAATACTTATCGACAGTAAACGAGTAAGTATCAATTCTTTTAAGACTTATATGAGTATTTCAGACAACGGTATATTACACATCTTACTTTTTTTACACTATAGTTTTGTTGGCATACTATATAGATGAAAATGTTTAATTCATAAATGTCACTAGTACTTTAAGAAAGCCGAAAATTGCCAGTAAAATATAAATAGTACAAGATTGATACTTTGTTCAATCTGGAAACTGACATCAGAAAAATTACTTCTCATTTCTAAGCAATGTTGTTATCTATGAATATACATGAAAATTGTTTTCAAATGAATTTAGTTAAAAATATATTCTCAAAGCATATAATACATTGTGTTCCGCTGGGCTATTAAGTTGACAGATTATATATGAAATTGTTGCTTACTGAAATAAATCAATCTGAAGGTGTTCATTGGTTACATTAAATATGAAGGTGACATATATTGAGGTATTAAGTACATATGTGAAATAATCTATGCTAATGAATAGTATATATCATTTCCAGTAATCTTTGGCATTCCTTCAGGAATGTGCCAATAAATGAGGTAAAAATATTTGAGGAATACTTTTGCTCCTGTTGATGTCATAATAATATCCTTTGTGAAGTAGTTGCTCAATTCTACGTGAAATTCAAAACCAAAATATTACTTTTAACACCTTCTACTTGTTATATTTTGTAAAATTATAACACTTTTACATTGGTAGATTTAGATGGCTATAAGACAAGCAATGCATTAAGTAACAATTACTTGTACCTACATGAATTGTCAGTGAACCTGGTGGCCAGTTCGTCAACCACCCCAGCTTCCCAGAAAGGGGCGACCCTTGGCTACTGTTCCACTATCAAAGCAATCTTCTTAAGAGGATAGAACCTTGTTACTGTCAACCAGTGAATGCTTCAATAGGGAAATTACTCTAAAAGCAGAATATTTATGTGCCTCCAACACTCATCGTGGGCAATTTTGTATTTGCGACATTTTGAACTAGCATTCGGGATGACGCAGGTTCGAATCCCCGTCCGAGCATCCAGATTTGGGTTTTCCATGGTTTCCCCAAACCACTCCAGGCGAATGCCGGGATTCTTACTTCAAAAAGGCTATGGGCGCATTCCTTACCGTTCCTTGCCCCACTCCCATCCCGCCTCTAATGACGAGGTGTAAAGCCCAAGCAAAAAAAAGACATTTTAAAGTTTGTATGTATTTATGGAGACAAGCCTCAAGGGACTGTAGCAAAACGAGACATAGTTAAATATATATTTGCCAAATAAGCATCTAATATAAACAAGCGGGGCAGCGACAGCCTATCTTTTTGGCAGAGAAGGTTGGTATTTGTGATTCCACGATATGTGAACTTGGAGGGAAGAACTGGTAGCCAATAAGGGCATAGGAGGTATTGTGTGGTAGAAGAATGATCGAGACCCTCCAATAGCAAATCGTCGAGTTTGAAGTTACTATTTTGTTTAAATTATATTTTTCTAGTTTGGACATATCGAAAAGAACTTCGAGACGCCATTGGCAGACCCGACTTTCGCTGCTGGGATATGGTCTCCCGAAGTGTGAAGGCAAGTGGAAGGATCGCAAACCGGTACTGATCCTTCGACCGCCGTCGGGAACGCGCCTCTGATCAGCTGGCAATGGTGATCAGATACATTTTACGAGTGTTTGATGAGTTCAACTTAGGTTGAGGGAAGATAGTGTAAGTGTGTTTGAATGCCCTGTGTGACAACTTAAGGTAAACAACTGCAGATACTTGAAACTCTGCACTGAAATTCAAATGAGCTCTCTCGCCCAGTTATCGGCCCTAGTGAAGAAACTCTTTTTTTCGCTTGTGCTTTACGCCTAGTTGACGGCGAGGTAATTAGAGGTGGGATGGGATTGGAGCAAGGAACTGGAAGTAATTCAGCTACGGCCTTTTTGAAGCATCCCGGCATTCGCCTGGAGTGATTTGGGTAAACCAAGGAAGAAACTCGTAGACAAAGAGTCCCAAACTATCATGCGTTTAGCTGGTGCTTAAATTTTAAATAACTCTTTGTTTACAATGAAATCAATCACATGCCTTTGTCATTTCCTTGATTAGTCAAATTGTTTGTATATGGTAAATGTTTAATTGCTAGCTGAGGTGTTCACTTTGTATGGTCGTCAATGTTTTTCGCCGATGTTCGCCTGTAATATAGGCAAGGGTGTAGCGTTTACTCGCCACTGTCATCAACATAATTTCAATCACCCTTGAGGAATGTTAAATTGCATTGAAAATTAAATGGCTAGGCTATGGAAATTTTAGATTAGTCATGCTGTTATGCATTTTAATTTATGAAACCTTTCTCGTTTGAAATAATTTTAATAAACATTTACCTGAGATTAAAAATTAAATTCATATGTTTTATGAAATCAGGCACCCCCAACATGTCACATTGCAACATTAAAACTATCTGTCAATTAGATAATTACATAGGTGGAGTATACTATTTGCCAAGACTGGTTAGCAACTGCTAAATGAAAGTATACTGAAACCACAAACTGAGCAATTGTTGTTTATTGTTCTTAGGGAGATTTGACTCAATTTGTAAAAGCATTTTTACAATTTCTTATCTCATGACCACTATAACAACTGTACATGAAGAAATGTTTCTTTCTCTCTTATGGGACCATGTGGCTTGTCTAAAAAAAAAAATAATCAAGAAGACGTCACGTCGCTATTTTTACTTAGGTAATTTATCTGGCAACAATATATTAATTTTACTTTTTTAAATACAACTGACTGAAATAAAATTTAATATAGCAGAAAAGATATTATACACATGACTCACCTTCGTTGTGGAATTCTACTGGTACATTTATGATGCTGGGATTTGGTCATATCATCCATTGCTTCAGTGCAATATGTGCAAAAATCTAAGGGATCAGAAATATCAGAGATATGGCTGAATACATGTTCTATTAGTGAACACCAAGTTGAAAACGTCTGTGCACACAATGCACACGCAACTTCAAATATTAACGACTCTACAATTGTAGTTTTCTTGTTATGTCCAAAATTATGGATACACAACATTGATGAATTATATAAAATCTGTCCACATGACCGGCATATGTATAATGGTGCATTAACACATGGGTCATGAGTGAAAACATGTCTTATTAGCGTGTCCTTGGTGGAGAAAATTTGAAGACATGCGGCACATGAGTAGTGTGATAAATCGAGAACTGAAATGAAACCAGCGGTGTTCTCATCAAACGTATGAATTTCAGTGCTTGACCTGTAAAAACAAAATAAAAGAATATCAGTTACTTTCCTGAAAACTATTGGTAAAATTTATCCGAACTCCAAATACCCGAATCTTTTTTTTTTTTTTTAAATTAAGATGGAAACGTACTGTGATTCGCGAAATAAAGATTCTGCCTACGCACTATTGTCCTTCCCAGTGGCGGACGTAGAACTTAATGAAAGTGTGAGGGAAGGAAATGTCGAGGAAGAAGATGACCTTAATGTCGAAGTTGAAGCAGACACGGGACCATCAGCTAGTCGAGCATTTGCCGGCCTTGAAACTGTGTTGAAGTGGATGGAGAGTCAGCCCGAGTGTGACCACATGCAACTTCTCACTGTCAAGCGGATGAGTACAGTCAAAAAGCTTACTACGACTGAGATGTTCAGCAAGCAATGACTTATTTACAGCACAGAACGTACATACTGTACTAATTTACAGCACTCGAAAGTACGCTTAACAAGGAAAAGCGCTGCATTTTCATTTAATTAATTACAAGCTCTTTTTCTCTAAAAATAGTTTTTCTCCCATTTTCAACATACATATACTAATCAATTAAAATATATCCTTTTTCGGAAAAAAATCCAAATAATCGAATTTTTTACTATCCGAATGCGGTCGGGTCACAACTGATTCGGATAATTGGAGTTCTACTATATAGGGACAGAGTAACATGACATGTATGGCTCATTGAAAATGGCAAAAGAACTAAAAGTTAAAACTTTAGAATAGAAATTAATACAACTTTTTCTTCTTCACAGGAACTCGCAATCATGCAAATCTCAATTGTAAATAATTAAGGATAGGGAAAATATTTAGTCACAGATGAAGGCAGAAGAATAAGATTAATTCAAAACACTAATATGTATAATATTTCAGTGGATCATCTTACTTATGATGGAAGAGAGAAATATGTCACAGGGTAGGATTTGCACACATCTTTCTCCTAGCCATACTTCTCACCTACAATATTACAATGTGTGTTCTTGTTTTTTTTATCGCCTTGTGCCTTTTCTGTGGCAAGGGATGGGTTAGTTTCCTTTACATCCATATCTACGTTACCTAAAGTCTGTTTTACTGTCACTGTTACCCAGGTTTAATTATAATCCAAGATATCTAATAAAAAAACTAGCAGGAAATATAAATAGTTAGGTAATATTGCATCAAAGCAGGAAAGAAATGGTGCCTCTGTGAGTTAAGGAATGGAACTGGGGATTGAAGGATCTCCAGTCCCATTCTAGGGAGTTGACTGCAATTTTCTGGAGCCTTAAAGCATCCAGCAAGTGTTTGTTTCGTTGATGTGAAATACGCTTGCACACTCTCAGTTTCAGATTCCGCAGAAAACTCTAAGTGCCTGTTACCTGAGGGGATTACTGCGATAGGCTTAGTTGCTACGAGAGTGGTGAAAGTGAACTGTTTAATATCTAACACTGAGGTAATGTTACTGTGACACTAATATTAAGTTTCATCTTCCATTTTCCAAGCCATAAATTAAATTTAATCAGCAGAAACAAATTTTACGTTCAGTAAGGAAGCAGTGCTGGTATGATTTTAAGATAACAAGGATCTATATGTACTGGTAGAATTTAAATAAGAATGAAATACCATACCCATCAGGAAATGGTAGTAGTACTAAATCCTCAGTTTTGACGTCTTCTGACATTCTGAAAAAAAAAAGAAATGCAAGATAGTATACCAAAACTGTGGATAAGGAAATACAATTACCAAAGTTAATTTCAGTAGCAGAAAACAACAAACTTTAACAATGAAATGGAAACATCATAAATAATAGTTAAAAAGTGTCGAAAAAAACAGAAGCACGGGCGCCAGCATCGAACCCTGAGGCAGTTAATTGTTGATAACACATCAGAAACAATATAATGGATGTATTTATATTGACCATAAAGGACTCAGGCAAAATACAAATCACGAGCAAACTGATCTACGGTAATGAGCTCACTGAACCCCAATTCTTTTTCCAAGAAGGTTGCGTACATGAATCTTTCAATTAATAATAAAGTATACTGCTTGTATGCTGAAATAAATATACCTCTTAATGGATTGAATTGAATTTTAACTGTGATGGAACACATGTTCTGGTGGCAATTTCTCTATTCATTTATTTACCAATTTCTTATTATTATTACCATAATATAAATTTATTTGTGTGGAATATGTGATTAATGAGGCTGAAATATCGGTCTGTCCTTATCATTAATCGAGATTACTACTGAAAACTTCCTAGAAACTGTATTTAGGATTGCATTAATATCAGGATCAAGGTTTGAAATTGGTTTCATTGTATCTCCCTGAATCCAATATGGTGGCACCTTCATGCATACAGCTAAATGAGTCGCTGTTTAGGAAGCATCAGGATAATGGATGTACATAAACGGATAGAAAAAAAATATATCTGCAATCTTCTTCCTGTCGTGTCGATGGCAGCATCATATGTGAGGTAGTTTTGCCCACCAATGCGATGGCTTTGTCAGTAGCTGATTGGAGGTTAAAGTGGGATACATTCATTCCGATTTGTGGACAAGACAACAGATGTACCATAGTTTCTCTCTCCTAACTTATGGTATCTGGCTGTTATCCCAGGTACTCCATGAAGCAAGAATATCTTTGGAACGGCCAACTCCAACTTTAAGTCTATTTAACGACTTCCAGGTGTTAGACTTTTTTTTTTTTTTTTTGCTTGACCCACTCGATATCCTATTGCACTCTCTTCTCTCAAGCCAATATTCTTTCATTGCTTGTTGTTCCATTTAGTGGCTTGAAGTCCGCAGGAAGCTTGATCTGGACTTAAGTCTCGATGGAGCTGGTGTATAGCCATGTAGGGAGTGTCGAGCGTCTTACGTCCACTCTAAAGCTGCGTATCCACTACGCGCAGCAAACCCTCGAACACTGGCTCGCGCGGCGATAGCTGGCTTGGTGCCAGGTATCGTCGCGCGAGCCCATGTTCGTGGGTTTCTGTTGACAAGCGCGGCTGCCGCACGCGGTAACGCAACCCAGCCAGAGTTGCGCGGCAAGCAATGTAGGCACAGTCAGATTTCGCGACCATTTTTTCTGAGACTTCCGCAAGTAGGAATACGAGTGGCGCTATATTCTGTCCTGCAGGCTACCATATGGCATATATTGTAGACATACACAGCACAAATCGATAAATTATGCCGTGGGGTTAGTTATAAGTGTCAAATAATAAATACTTACCAGAAAAAGTAATAAGACTTGTAGCTGTTCTTGATCTTTCTCTTCTGTATGATGCGAGAAGCGTAGCCATCTTCTTCTTTAAGTCGGAAACGGGTAAGCCCACTGCTGAACTTATTTCCTTCCATGCATCGTCCCTCAGCGTTTTCTTGTGGTAATCTGCACATTGACTATTCCACAAAAATCTTTTGCACCATATAACTGTATTAGAAATCGACACTTTTCGTTGTTCATGGCAGTGGGGACCCTTTGCCGCGCGCCTAAAGACCGACAGAGAATGGCTCGCAGCGCGGCATGTTCGACCGCGCCAATGTTCGACCGCGCCAATGTTCGAGCTGGCTCGCGTGGCAACAGCGTATCTATTATGCGCGGCTGCCGCGCGAGTCATTGTTCGAGGGTTTGCCGCGCGTAGTGGATACGAAGCGTCACAACTTCCCAGCGTATGTCTCCAGGGACGATGCCAGCTAATATCTCCACTTTCCCTACAGGCGCTGGTTTGAGGCAACCTGTGATGAGCCGACATGTTCCGTGGAGCGTGACGTCTACTATCTTAGCATCACTTGACTTTTTCCTCACATTATATGCAAACTATGCTGCAGTGAGGCATAATACTAATGCAGAGGGCAGATGACGCTTGGGCTAGCTCCCCAGCTAGATCCGGTCAACTTGCTTAAGATATTGTTGCATGATGATACTTTAATTTTGACGTTGCGGCAGTTGCTTTTAAAAGTGGGGTATCTGTCAAGAGTAACACCCAGCCATATCTGCAATGGAAGTGTTCAAGGTGGCGAAGGAATTGGTGGTTGGGACTCTTGCCACGGCTGTGGCCACTTTTATCCTAATTTATCAGCTATCCGACGTCATATCAAAATAAAACATATCTCATTCTACCCATGTCACAATGGGTGGTACATGAATCGTAATACCAGCAAAAGCTGACCAGCAATTTTTGCGTTAATCGCCTTCCCCCCAAAATTATGTTCATCAGATTTCCAACAACACATCCCATTTTACCAAGGCATATCAACTAAACAACCTTAAAAATCTGATGAGTAGTTTTTGCGTGAATCAGGTAACAACAATAAATAATTACCTAAATTTTTCAGCTTCACAACATCATTTCAAAATCAGATATCCCTTTTTACTGAAGCGTCTGTGGGTACACCCATGCCGGGTGCTGAAATCCCCCCACCACCTGGCACACGGAAGTGACGTCGACGTGTAACTACTTTGGTATAGAGTTGCAGCGCCATCACACTATTCGTTTGTTTTTGTTTATCATGGAGTGCGTCTGATAAGTCGATGTGCGCGATACAAGAACTGATTAACGGGTTAGAATTCACAAGATCAAAGTGAATTAAACCTTGAAAGTACCGTTGGATTTAGTCCTCTTATCGGCCTTTCTTCTCGTTTGTTGAGCCGCTTGAAATCATTTTTAAAATCTATAAATGTCTGATTTTAGACCAAAATCTTTAACCTCTAAACATCAATAAAACATTATTTGAAGTTGAGGTAATGCGTCCCGAGGCAATGTACGAATTTCCCGAAGATGAGTTTAATGAGTTTTGTGCCGGATGAGATTATCTTCATTAAAACATTACGAACATGACTTGTGTGGGGAATCCAGGGAGCTTGTTTCCAAGACTAGCCAGCCACAGGTAAGAGCTTGTTAAATTGAGCTTGTAGTATTAATTATTGTAATTTGCTTAAATGTGCATTATGTAAGTTTGACTTTAATTTGCAGCAGTGGGAAAAGCCTACACTTGGAAGGCAAGTAGGCTGTTTGAAATCAGATGTAATATGAAAGGCACAGACAATACCAAAACCAATCGAAGTGGCTCAAGAAGAAATGTTCAAAGGTATGCTGCTTGCCATGGAGCCCATTATTAATAATAATAAAAAAAATTGTCATGGAGCACCCGCTCCGGTGGCTATATCACTACCCCCCCCCCCCCCCCGACCCGTCCAACCTACCTCGGCCCTCTACCACTGTTTCCCTTAAATTCCTTCAGTGTTTCTGGTAAGTTATTCATCACTTCTCTTTGCAATTTATTCCAGTCCCTCACTACCTTTCATATGAAAGAAAATTTTCCCCACACCCTTATGCCTGAAATCAAGTGCCAGCTTGTGGTCATGGTCAACCTTACACTTCCAAGCACCTCTCTTAATTTTCTCACCAATATCTTTCCATGCTTCATCACCAGTATAGGCTTTGTACACTCCCATGACTCTCTTCACCTTCCTTCTATCCTCCAATGAATCCCATTCCAGCTTTTTTTTATCATATTAGTTAGTTGTCTGTGGTAATTTCCAAAGACAAATCTAGCAGCCCTTCTCTGCGCTTCCTCCAACTCTTGTACTTGATACCCAAAATGTGGGTCCCATACTACACCGCTGTATTCCACCATGGTCTGACCAAAGTTTTGTACCCCAGTTCCTTTACCTCTCTAGTTCATCCCCTCATCACTCTTTCCAACAGGTGAAGGATTTTGAACCCTTTCCCTACTACCTGTTTAATGTGTCCTGCCCAGTTAAGTTTACTACCAAATGTTATGTCGAGGTATTTAAATTTTGAGTCTTCAATAAGTAGCTCCTTCCCCACTTCATAATCATAATCAACCTATAGTTTTTTATTTGTGTACCTAATAAGTTGACTCTTCTTTGCATTTATCTTCATCCCATGTTGACTCACCCAGCTAGTTATCCTATCTAGGTCTTCCTGCAGCTGTTTACAGTTTTCTATTCTTTTGATCCTTTTATATAACATAATGTCATCTGCAAACAGTCTAACTTCTGACAGTAAACCATTAACACAATCATTCATTAGAATAACGAATAACAATGGTCCCAATACACTACCCTGCAGGACTCCCACATTCACTTCTACTTCTTTGGTTACTGCATTTCCTACCAAAACTTTTTGCTATCTACCTTTTAGGAATTCTTCCAACCAGAAAATCACCTGTTTATTAACTCCAATAGTTTTTACCTTATTTAGCACCATTTTATGGCTCACTCTGTCAAAGGGCTTTGAAAGATCTAGTGCTACACTATCAACTTGACTTCCCCTGTCCATTTCATGAGAAATATCTTGCATATACCCTACTAACTGAGATTCGCATGAATATCCTTGCCTGGCCCCTTCATGGCACACCTTCTCCTGCAGTGATCCTGGACCATCAAACTATACACTGGAAATGAGGACAGGGGACCAAGCTTACAGTGTTGAATGGAATTTAGCCCAGACAAAAATGATAACAGGATCAATGGTCTATGAAATTCTGCGCACTGTGGAAGCAGGTAGTGTACTAAGTATGTACTGTCATAATAATAAATATTTTAGCAGTTTTCTTACTTACATAATTGTTGATCTAACTTTTATGTACTCATTTTAGAAACATTGAAAACTTGTTGCAACTGGTAATTTCTGTGAAGGTCCAGCCAGGAGACAACTGAACCTAAAAGAGCCTAAAAAATGATCCATCTCTAAAATGGGGATTTTTGAGAAAAAAAATAAGTTGCCAGGTCTTATGAGAAGCTCATGTGATTGAAGGTAATGGTGTGATTTTTTTTTTTTTTGCCTTTATGTTGTTTTTGTTATTACAGCCACTGAGCCAAACTGTTATTTTGTGCTATATTCTTGTGGTGTGAATAGATATAGTCATCTTCTGACTTAAAAAAATGCTGTTTACATTTCCAACAGGTGTAATCATGTGGACTCTTCCAAAGTAAGGAGTGGGATTACTTTGGTGCTACTCCAGGTGGCATTACTGAGGATGGAAAGACCATAGTTGAGCTTAAATGCCCATACAGTGTGTGATTTGATAAACCATTGCTGTGCCCTTCTTTGTCCGCAAATGGAAAAGTGATGAACAAAAGATATTATGCGCAAATTCAGGCACAGCTGTAGTGACTGGAATTGATAGATATGATTTTGTGATTTGGACAACAAAGGGAATTGTTGATCAGTGTGTTCTTTTAAATAGATCCTATAAGAATCAGTTGATGAATGCTGTTAGCCTCTACTATCATGGGGTATTTTAGCCTATTCTACAAGCCCAAAGTTCAAATTCTTGAAGATTGTCATAATTGTCTTTCTCACAATGTCAAAACATTATTATCATTAATAATTACTAATTGATAAATTGCGATGGAGCGAATACTCCTATGACAATCTCCCTACACACCCATCCTTCTCCCTTCCTCCTCCAACACACTTTTGCCCTCAAGCAATTTTTACTATGATGCAATAACAAGTTTATTTTTGAATGTGTTGATTTTTATGAAAGAGCTATATATATATTTATTTATTTTTAATATGTTTACCCTAATTTATGTAATCACTATATCAAGATTATTGATTTTGTTATATTAAGCTATTGAGAAGACTGCCGTTTAATTAAATTGCAATGGAGTGCAGGTTCTGGTGTCAATTTCCCTACCACCCATCTTCCCCCTTCCCTGCCCCCACCTACATTTGCCCTCACCAAATTTTATCTTTAAATTCTTTAAAGCTTTTGGTAAATTATTCATCATTTCTCTTGGTAACTTATTCCAATCCCTGACACCCTTACCAAAAAAAGAGAATCATCCTACACCCTTGTGACTGAAATTGAGTGCCAGCTTGTTGTCATGGTCATCTTTTCCTTTCCATGCATTACGTCTAGTTCTTACACCATTATTTTTCCATGACTCATCACCAATATAGGACTTGTACACTTCCATGACCCTCTTCAACCCCCTCCTGTCTTGCAATGAATCCTGTTCCAGCTCTTTTATCATATCTGTAACTGATTGCATTCTGTGGTAATTTCCACAAACAAATTTAGCAGCCCTTTTTAGTACACTCTCTAATTCCTGTATTTGGTGCTCAAAATGTGGGTCCCATACTACAATACCATAGTCAAGCAATGGTCTGACCAAAGTTTTGTAACCCATTTCCTTTACTTCTCTCGTGCATCATCTCATCACTCTCTCCAACAAGTGCAGAATTTTGAAACCTTTTCTTACTACCTGACCAATGTGTCCTGCCCAGTTAAGCTTGTTATCAAATGTAATGCCAAGATATTTACACTTCAAGTCTTCAACAAGCAATTCTTTCCCCACTGTATAATCATAATCAACCTTTAGTTTTTATTTGTGTAGGTATCTAATAACCTGGCTCTTAATCAACACAATTAGCCATCAGAATAGTGAATAGCAATGAACCCTATACACTACCGTGGGACTCCCATTTAAACTTCCACTTCTGTTGATACTGAATTTTCTAAGCTGACTTTGTTTTCTACTTTTTTTAAATTCTACTACCCAACAAATCACTTTCTCATCCACTCCAATAGTTCTTACCCTATATACTACCATTTTTGGCTCACTCTGTCAAACTCCTTCAACATATCTAGTGCTACACTATCAATTTGGTCTCCCTTGTCCATTTCATCTAAAATATCTTACATATATCCCACCAACTGAGATTCGCATGAATATCCTTGCTTAAAGCCATGTTGCCTACTTGAAAACCAATTACGTTCCTCACATATATTTCTGATGTGGTTGCATATCAATCTTTCCATTAATTTACCTACCATTGATGTCAAACTGATTGGCCTATAATTTTTGATTCTATTTCCCACTCCTGCTTTATGTACCAGCACTACTATCGTACTTTTCCAGTCCAATGGTAAGCAGCAAGTATCCAGACTCAGTTTAAATAATATTTCAAGATAACGTACAATGTCACTCCAGCTATCTTTAAGATATCTGTAGTAATATTATATACACCAGCCCCTTTATGTTTTTTCAGCTTATTTCCTTTGTAATGTACTCTGAATGAATTTCAAATTTTTTGATGTGTTCATTTCTAATTGTGTTGTTAAGCTTGTTCTCCGAGTTAGATCATGTCGTTTCTGATTCATTCTCCCTAATGCTTTCACCAAACCAAAACCTCATTATGGCACAAATCTTGTTTGTCTTTATGGAAGGAACATTTTGTACATGTTCTTTGTACTAATATTGTGTCCTATTCATGTGATCTCAATCAAAATTTTATTATTGCTTATAAAAGTAAATGATTTGTTTCTCTATTAAGTAGTAATTTTAAAAGTTGACAACTCCCTCAGAACCTGAATCTTTTTGCATAGTCACTAACTTGAGTGGATGGATTTGATATTTATTTTAAATACTGGTTAATCATTTTGTATTGCTTAATTATATAGCCTAAATGGTTGTGTTTATTATTTTGTGTGAACATTGCTGCAGAGCGCAATTAGTAACTGATATCATAATAGAGCTAGATTTTTTTAAACATTGGAAGACAGCAGAGGTTTCAAGAGAGTACTGGGAGTGTACAAGGTATGAGGTGTTGAAAGATATTGGTGAAAGAATTTAGAGTAAAGCATGGAAGGGAAAATATGATCATGACCACAAGCTGGCACTTAATTTCTGTAAAATTTTCTTTCGCACATAAGGGATCAGAGATTGGAATAAATTACCAACGTAAATGATGATTAATTTACCAAAAATGCTCACAGAATTTAAAATTAAATCTGTAAATAGCTTCTTATCAAAATATGCTTGTCCTTAGGGTACTTGTTATACTTTATTATACAATAATTTCTGTAACAACTTATTTCTGAGATTTTATAATTTTTGTACAACAGAAAAAAGAGGTAACTGTAAATACGATAAATACTCCATATTGTAAACCACAATTGTTTTAATTGGTCATTGAAGTTGTGAAAAAACCTGTAAATAAAAGTTGATGTAGTTTTTAATACATAACTGTGTTTCAAGCATTCATAAAAGAAATTGGAACTGAAGAAACTTGAATTTTTCTTTTTATAAAGGCTCATATACAATTAAAAACCTAAAGTTTAAAATGTTAGAAACAGTGGTGGAAATCAAACTGCTATTTGTTTGACGTTACAAACGTTGAAAACAATGTAAAATATCTTATTTGCAAGAGGACATGTGTATGTTGGCATTGCTTGGGGTAAAATAGCGTATATCACTTTTTTCACCACAGTATGCAGATTTGCGATAACCCTGCTAGTCATTTGGACCTTATGACACTCTGAAAGGTGTAATGTTAAGAGTGGCTCCTTTTGCTTCCAAAAAATCAAACATTAAAAAACCCTTGTCAATAACAATAAAATGTCCTCCTTTTAAAAGCTCAAGGAAGCCTGATAACTCTACCATTTGAGGATCAGTTGTTGCTCCACCATATAAATGGGAACAATATAAAGCTACTCCAAACTCACTAATACCTACTAGTGCTTTGAGAGTATGAAAACCTTTGTAATGTGAGTATGTTCCTTGACCATGGTCAGGGTAACCACTACTTTGTATTGGAATCTCAGTACAATCAATAACAATGTTTTATTCTCCATCCACCTTTTTGTACATTGCCTAAAAATTTAATTCTTTGAAAGCATTATACACACAGGTGGGAACAGTTAACCGAAAAGTTAACTTCGTTAATGGTTAATCCACTACTTAAAAAGTTAACTTCAATAATCGTTAAAGCGTTACATTTTTGCAAAATTAGCGCAAGTTAAAGTTAACCATTAAAAGTCAACCATCCAAGAGTGGAACAGATGCTTATGTGTTGTAATAGGTATTACTGCAAGCAATACCAAGGTGCTATGTACCATGAAGTGAATCAATAATACATCTACCAAATGTCATTCTGGAAATTGAGTTTTTACTGGGGTTCAGCGTTTTCACCAGATTCTCAAATGTATCGGATTCTTCAGCATGTAGTGGAATCTTGTTGTCAACAAAAAGGATTGCAGTACATCGCTCCACATCAGCTTGTAATATGATGGTCCCGGTAGCTATGATACCAAACTTTTTGTTGACGTAAACTTTTATTAGCAGATTGCGATGAAAACAAATCAATCCTGCTGCTATATATATCAGAAGAAGCCACAGCACTTGAAGGCTTTGAATTATTTTTCTTTTTTTCCCAATTAGTTGGCTCTGTTTTTACTTTTTCTTCAAACAATTCATACCTATTTGGATATATGCAAAGGCTAGATATGTGTGCCTTGATTGTAGAAAGTTTAGGAAAACACAGTTTGAATGAATAAATCAACTGTTTCAGTCTAGATTTAAGTGCAACATAAACGCATAAATGTGGCCTAGGATTTTTAATATTCTAGTTGCTGTTGTTAGCATTGCTGCTTTCACTAACTGATTGAAGAGCTAAAGTTTCAATTACGTAATCATGTAACGAATGTCAAGATTAACTTATTTCACTAACAAATACCAAACCAGTTCCAACTAAAAAAGATAGATTTTCAAAACCTTCTTTCTTAGTATAAAATAGCATGTAATGGCAAAAAGAACTAGGAAATAAAATTCAAATACCCGTCCGGCATTGAGATCTCGATTTAAAATGTTGTCTCAAAATGTTTCCAGGCAAACGCCAGGATGACTGCTGCAAGAAGCAATGGCTGCATTTGTTGCTGTTCTTGTCCCGAAATCTCCTCCGTCATTAATAAGCTCGACGGCAATGAAGCGTAAAGCCATAATAATTAAGAATAGTTAAAGTATAAAACAGAAGAGTGTATGTGCGTTTTAAAGAGGAGAAATTATATTTTTAACATACTATCAATCCATATCACCATAACTGAAATTCTTAAATGTGGAGAAAGTTCTTTCTTTGTAGTAAAAATAATGTACTTCATAGAAGGCAGATCCTTCATTCGTCCTTCACGAAACCACATTACAGCCCAATATACTTTTTATTGACATCTCAATAATATAATTTGGTTAGTTTAAAAACATTATTCGTTATTGGGTCGGTTCAGCAGTCATAGAAAATTCTCATTCCCTTTATTTGTAGCGCTCATTGTATGTAGCATTTAACATTAATTTACAGACCGAAACGGTAGTTATAACATACTGTTATCATTTTGTAAGCGATTCCAACCTAGTAGTCGGGGGGGGGGTCTAGGGGGCTCAAGCCCCCCCCCCAAAAGCATCTAAGTCCACCCCCGACATTGTATTTTTGGAGACTTTTTTTTTTTCTTTAGCTTTACGGATTCGAGGCCCGAGGAGGCTATAAAGACTACCCCATGGCCGACTCAAGCCCCCCCCCCCAAAACCAAAATCAACTGAAGGCAAGCCCTCTGAAACAAAATTCTCTCAAGTCAAGCCCCCTCCCCCAAACCAAAGTCCGCTCAAGGCCCCCCCCCCCAAAAAAAAATCCTGGATCCGCCCCTGCTAGTAGTATTCCTGTCAAAACAGTTACCAAATTTCTATTTTACATTATGTAGTCAAGATTCCAATGAAGGAAGATGTAAATCCATCTTGGGTATGACGAGAGAGATGTCCGAAGTCAAAATGAATATACAGGCGAGTTGCGCTATAGGTCTATTTCATCGTTACGCTAAAATAGATTGAAATTACTTGCTTTACGTGTCCCATATATGTATCATAGAAACCGCTGGAGTAGATAACGTATATTGGATGTCAACACGGCAGTATGGAAAATATTTATCGACAAGACAGGTTCATAAAATAGAAACATGCTCAAAAAGTAATTTTTTTCACTTTTGCTCCAAGTAGTACAATTACTTGACAGTAATTACATAAAAGCTTTCATTGGGAAGCAAACCTGACCGGTAGCGTGGTTTGTTTGGTTTGCGTCCTCGCGAATACGGGCGAGTTGCGGTATAGATCCATTTAATCGTTACGCTAAAATAGATTGAAATTACTTGCTTTTCGTGTCCCATATGAGTGTCATAGAAACCTCTGGGGTAAATAACGTTTATTCTAAGTCAACACACGGCAGTATAGAAAAAGAAAAATTAACGGCTAGTGTACTTATTTCGTTTTCCTTAACTGCGAGTTCCATTTTTTTCTTCGTGTTTTGAATTAATTGTACCTATTTGCTGGTGGTGGTATCTAGTGATGGAATTATGAAGTACTGAAGAAGAGTTATTCACTTGTCTAATTTGCAACCAAAGATGTTACACGTATCGTCAATGTGACGTCACTTCCTGATGCCGTGGAGTGGGGGGATTTTTCGGCTCGGCATCGGGTGTACCCACAGACGCACGTCTTTTTATGCCCTGGACTTCAGACTGTTCACTAACAGATGCTGCATCAAGGTCTGATTTTCTTTTTCTTGTGGCTTTATTCCTTTCCTACGTCGAGGTTATTAGAGGCGGGAAAGGTCCAGGGGGCGAGGAATGGCAAGGAACTAAGCCATCACATTTTGAAGGAACCATTGAGATATTTTCGTGGAATAATTTGGTGAAACCATGGGAAAATCAAATCTGGATGGCCGAGGCCTTGTAAAATTGTAGAAAGACTTGGCAGGTATGTATCCACTGTGTATTATTTATTTTCCCATATACAACATAGCCCAGCACCTAGTATCTAATCTGGTCACTTATTTCCATTCATTGACATATGTTTGTATCTTATATACAGGGTGTTACAAAAAGGTACGGCAAAACTTTCAGGAAACATTCCTCACACACAAACAAAGAAAATATGTTATGTGGACATGTGTCCGGAAACGCTTACTTTCCATGTTAGAGCTCATTTTATTACTTCTCTTCAAATCACATTAAATATGGAATGGAAACACACAGCAACAGAACGTACCAGCGTGACTTCAAACACTTTGTTACAGAAAATGTTCAAAATGTCCTCCGTTAGCGAGGATACATGCATCCACCCTCCGTCCCATGGAATCCCTGATGCAGCCCTGGAGAATGGCGTACTGAAATGTGCAGGAGCTCCATCGTGCATGAACCACATGTTGTGTCATACTTGTAAAGGCACATCTTCTAGCAGCACAGGTAGAGTATCCCGTATGAAATCATGATAATGTGCTCCATTGAGCGTAGGTGGAAGAACATGGGGTACACACTAACGAAACTAAAATGAGCTCTAACAGCGTTTCGGATACATGTCCACATAACATATTTTCTTTGTTTGTGTGTGAGGAATATTTCCTGAAACTTTGGCCGTACCTTTTTGTAACACCCTGTATATATATATATAATGTATTAACATATAAACAATGAATGCAAGAAAATTTTAATTCAATTTTAAGTATCTATTACATCTACTGTTATTAAACAGAATGGGTATCACACCACTACTACATCTACTATATTACATCCCTAATATTAGTACTACTACTAATACTACTATTACCACCACCAATTGTTACAGCCGCACTTTGGTCCACTAATGTTCATTTTTCTTGGTGTTGAGTGCGGTCCAAAGGTAGAGTTCCCTGGAACCGGCAGCGAAGTCAGCCACCCAGGCCATCAAGAGTTGACCTCCTGGAATACCATGACGGCCCCAGCTGTCGCTCAGAAGACGACCTCTCTGGAGCAAACTGAAGTTCCTCCGACGATTGATGTTGCTCATTGTCGTAGGATATCTTCCGTCAATCCGCTGTTGTCAAAGCCAGACTTCCAGCATCATTGTTCCCTCTCCAGTTGAGTCTGGAATTAGCTTCCTCTATTCCACGATTTGTAATTGTGTTCTCCTCTTCTGATATCCGTGGCCTTTGATTTCGCTTGGCATTTTTCCTTTTTATAAATTTCTCCTTCCAAAATTTTGAGGCTAGATCAGCTGCCTCGTCCAGCAAATGCCACAAACTTTCGTCGCGCAGTATGTCAAATATTCTCCTACCTTGCAGCCGAGCTTGTTAATGTTCTCTCAAACTGGCTGTTATTTCACACTCCCATTCCACGTGCTCCGGCGTACTCTCTTGACCACATCCGCACCTGTTTGAGTCCACAATATTTCTACTTCGGAGCCAGCTATTGTATGGCCCGTGAACTGTAATATAGTGCACCAATCCGGGAGAGGGTTGAAGTTAGTTCAACTTTAACCTCTCCTCTACGGATGGGAACATATCATATGCCCTACGACCTGTTTCACTGTTGTTCCATTCTTGTTGCCATTCCGCCAATAGAAGCTTCCGAATGTGCATGTCCGAGGTTGCTTCGCTGCCTACAATTTCTGCTACCTTATCTTGTTTCCCTTTTCTGAGCCAGTATATGGTACCCCGATTCCTTATCCACTGTGCATGATTACTGACCGCAGTGGCCACGAGGAGGTACAGTTGCAAGAAGACCTGGCTCTGAACGCCTACGTGGCACCACCGAGAGGGAAGGCCGTCCTATTCGACGTATGTCTGGTGGACTGGATGGCGTCTGCAGCAGCGATTCGAGCTGCAGTTGGCACCAACGAACCAGTGGTGTAGCTAGGTCAACAAGGGCCCCGGTGCAAAAAAATTATTTTGGGCCCTCAGGCAAGATGGGTGACTTTTATTTTTGCTTTGTGTTGCTGGTAGGGGCCCCTGAGTAGTGGTTGGGGCCCCCCCTGTGCAGTGAGGGCCCTTAGTGAGGGGGGGCTCTCTGCGTCTCAGGGCCCCGCTAAAAAAAGGTTGCCAATTTGCCGTGAAGGGCCCCTGAGGTATGCTTGGGGGACCCCTGAGCGTAGGGACCCCGGTGCACTGCACCACCTAGCCCCATAGTAGCCACGCCCCAGCAACGAACTGCGAACTGTTACAGATCTGTTATTGCAACGAAAGTTCCGAGCCAGACGCCCTGTGGCGTGCAGTCCGCATACCACAAATCACCGCCGTCTGCGACTTGAGCGGAGTCAAGCGAGAGCTCTTTGGAGGGCGGAGTGGAGGTCTGTTTTGTTTTCTTATGATAGCTGGTTCTGCCTTGGTGCCAGTGATGGTCGTATGTTTGTTAGGAGGCCAGGTGAGCGTCTACATTCGAGCTGCCTGCGGCCTAGCCACACTGGACCTACACCTCGAGTTATTGTCTGAGGAACAATTTTCTAGGATTGCTGGAGTGCTCTCGAGGTCGTCCCACGCACCTTGGATGGAAATTTGTACAGTCTGGTGATTGAACCAATTGTGCTGCCATTCATGAACAGCATTCCCGGGGGAGTTTTCGAACAGGATGACTCTCACCAACAAACTCTACAGAGTGTAGGATCGTAATTTTTCACGGCGTTGAATATTAATATATTTTTCTCGGGCTTCCAGCCGTGTTAATATATCATATTTGCGGGACGTTTCGAAGGCGTCCATCTCTGCCTCCATTCTCAACCAATTGTCAGTGTATAACTGTTTGTTTATTCAGCCCCTGCTACGGAAACGGTGGAAAACAAAAACCAACACAACGCGATTACGTCATCCGCTCTTCTGCTCGTTACCGGCGCGAAACTGTTTCAGCATTTTAATCGCCGGGTTCCAGGCCGCACTGAGCTGATAACCAGTGTCCCTGTTGACTAATAAATCAGTTAATCTTATTTCTACAGCCTCTGTAATAACGCTGGCCCAAAAATCTTTGACCCGGGATAAAATGGTTGTTTTTTCAAATTCAAAAGTGTGACCTTCTTGCACACTATGTTCGGCCACCGCAGATTTTTTTTCTTGCCCAAGACGGACATTTCTGGCGTGCTCTACACATCGCTGCACAATGCATCGCTGCGTCTGTCCAATGTAGCCACGGCCACATTCACATGGTATATAATATACATCAGGGGTTCGTAAACCTAGACCACCCACTAAAATTAGTAACTTGGTCGGCAGCGTTAAAGATGACCTAGGTTTACGAACCCCTGGTGTATATTATATACCATGTGAATGTGGCCGCGGCTACATTGGACAGACGCAGCGATGCATTGTGCAGCGATGTGTAGAGCACGCCAGAAATGTCCATCTTGGGCAAGAAGAAAAATCTGCGGTGGCCGAACATAGTGTGCAAGAAGGTCACACTTTTGAATTTGAAAAAACAACCATTTTAGCCCGGGTCAAAGATTTTTGGACTAGCGTTATTACAGAGGCTGTAGAAATAAGATTAACTGATTTATTAGTCAACAGGGACACTGGTTATCAACTCAGTGCGGCCAGGAACCCGGCGATTAAAATGCTGAAACAGTTTCGCGCCGGTAACGAGCAGAAGAGCGGATGACGTAATCGCGTTGTGTTGGTTTTTGTTTTCCACCGTTTCCGTAGCAGGGGCTGAATAAACAAACAGTTATACACTGACATTTGGTTGAGAATGGAGGCAGAGATGGACGCCTTCGAAACGTCCCGTAAATATGATATATTAACACGGCTGGAAGCCCGAGAAAAATATATTAAAACTCTACAGAGTGTTGCCATATTGCCTAGGCCTGCTCGATCAGACAGATATTTGTTAATCGAGCAGGTATAGGACAACATTGGAGGACAACTTCAGCGTCATCCACAACCGGGATTAACAATCCAAGTATAAATTTCCCTACACACACATCTTCCCCCTTTCCTGCACCCACCTACATTTGTCCTCTACAAATTTCAACTTTAAATTCCTGCAACGATTTTTATAAATTATTCATCGTTTCTCTTGGTAACTTATTACAATCCCTGACACCCTAACATAAAAAAGGAATCTTCCTACACCCTTGTGCCTGAAATCGAGTGCCAGCTTGTGGTCATGGTCATCTTTTCCCTTCCATGCACCACTTTTAATTCTTACACCAATATCTTTCCATGCCTCATCATCAATATATAATAATATTGATCGACCAGGTGCAACAGTCATGAAACGGCATCCCACAAGCTGACATGTGGCACCTGTACAACACATTGCATGCACGTTTGCATGCTTGCGTTCAATTTTCTCGCAGTTACACCAATTATTAATGTACCAGCATTTCACATTTGCGGTGGCTCTGTTCATGCTTATATTAACCTGTGATCTTGCAACTTTAATCAATTAAATATACTACCTACACAAATGTACTGCTGACATTTCATTACTGTACATTAATTATTTCTTGGAGTTGGGATTTTTTCCATCAGTGTATAATTAAATTCAGTTTATAAGATGTTTGAAACATATCAATATGAAACATACCAAATTTTAATCATGGGAACAAAATATGTACATTAAACAAAACTCCATCAAAATCAGACTAGTGGATTTCGAGAGAATCGTGTTCAATGAAAAATTAAATTTATCAGATTTACAATATATTATGAAAATTAATTATCTTCTATTTTATTTCAGAAACCACAGAATGTAAATTTATCGAGAATACTTCAAAACCTAACAGGTAGTATTTTTTTTTTTGTATCAAGTACTAAGAATATTTAAATTAAATTTATCAGCTTTTTAAAATTAATTCAAAATAAAGTATATAGTATTTTATCCAGGTGCCAATGAGCTATACATTAATCAAAATCTCATCAAAAGCCAAATACTCATTTACAAGTAAATAACATTCAGCAAAACGATACCTTCCTCAAACAACATTACAAAACATACTGTAGAATTTTAACCAAAGTAATAAAAGAATCTAAACGTTTGGCCATAAACGATGAGATTAGTAGTTCAGATAATAAGATGAAAAGTGTTTGGATCATTATTAAAAGGGAAACAACTGTATCATCCCCTGAACACAAACCTATATCTATAAGCGTTAATGATAAACTTGTAAATGACCCCTCTTATGTAGAAAGTGCTTTCAATAACTACTTCTTAACAGTTGTTGAAAAAATAAAAGGAAAATATAATGGGAATATGGATGCTATAGCAATACTTAAATCCTTGTCACCAAAAACAGCACCTATGTCTCTATTTCCCACCAGTCAAAATGAAATTGAAAAAATTATTAAATCCCTCAAAAATAAAAAGTCATTTGGTTATGATGAGGTTTCAACCCATGTAGTGAAACAATGTAACACCAGCATTAGTAGGGTTATTAGTCATATTTGTAATAGTTCTTTTGAAGAAGGTATCTTCCCTGACTCACTCAAGAAGTCAATAATCAAACCGCTTTATAAAAAGGGTGATACCTCAAAAATTGAGAATTACAGGCCCATTTCACTTCTACCAGCATTTTCAAAAATCTTTGAAAAAGCAATGTACAGAAGTGTGTATACACATCTACAAAAGAATGACCTACTCAGTAAATTACAGTTTGGTTTTAGACAAGGCGTTTCAACAGATTCAGCAATTTTTGATTTTGTAAACAGCATACTGGAATCAATACATAAAAAATTAAATTCCCTAGGTATATTCTGTGATCTTGCTAAGGCTTTTGACTGTGTTGATCATGAGATTCTACTAGGTAAATTAGACCACTATGGAGTTAGTGGTAAGTCAGGATTTTGGTTTAAATCTTACCTGGAAAATAGAAAGCAATGTGTATCACTGAAAGATGCTAATACAGGAAATGTTATAAACTCAGAATGGGGTATAGTTAAATGTGGTGTGCCTCAGGGCTCAATTCTTGGCGCTCTGCTGTTCTTAATCTATATAAAAGATCTCCCACATATACTAGGTGATGATGAACACATGGTGCTCTTTGCAGATGATACTAGCATATCCTTGAAAGACCCATCAGCACAAAACCTCGAAAACACAGCAAATGAAGTTATAAAGAAAATTAACAGGTGGTTTAATGCCAACAAACTAATACTTAATGTAGAAAAGACACAGTTACTTCAGTTTGTTACAAAAAAATAAAACAAAGGACAGCTATAATGTGATATCAGAAGGAAAAGCAATCAATGAAAGTAATTTCACAAAATTCCTGGGTGTATGTATAGATAACAAATTGAACTGGAAACAGCATATCCAACAACTTCTTAAAAAACTGAATTCTGCAACATTTTCACTTAGGGTAATATCTAGAATAGCTAATATAGAAACCAGAAAGTTAGTATATTTTGCATATTTTCATTCCCTGCTCACTTATGGCATCTCATTCTGGGGAAACTCTTCGCAAGCACAGAGGTTATTTAATTTGCAAAAAAGTGCTATAAGAACTATTTGTGGAGCAAGCCCACAGACGTCGTGCAGAAATCTATTTAAAAACCTGGGTGTACTAACAATGCCAGCACAGTATGTATACTCTGTACTATCATTTGTAGTGTAAAATCCTGAACACTTCAATCTTAATGCGGACATACATAGCCATAATACTAGGAATAAATATAATATTCACAAGGATTACAAATCACTGTCAATTGTACAGAAAGGGTTAACATTTACTGGAGCTTCCTTATTCAATGTCTTACCAACAGAAATTAAATGTTATCTACAAAAACCCAACTACTTTAAGTCCAAACTGAAAGAGTTTCTGCTTCAGAATCCATTTTACTCTGTAAAAGAATTTTCTTCTTGGAATTTGGTAACTAAGAATGATTGATAAAATAG
This sequence comes from Vandiemenella viatica, assembly GCA_031002005.1. Lineage (NCBI taxonomy): Eukaryota > Metazoa > Arthropoda > Insecta > Orthoptera > Morabidae > Vandiemenella > Vandiemenella viatica. Next base: position 192,104,051 of record CM061914.1, on the reverse strand, counting down.
TATATATGGTGTATGGAAGGGAAAGGTGACAAAGTTGTCCACAATTACTAAAATGATATATGGTTTTTATTTCTGTTGAAACTTTTGACAAATTAAGTAATTACACTGTTTACAAATTTTAACTCATATATTGTAACTAACATGGGATAGCATGCACTCAAAAACTGCTGTAAAAAATTATGATACTAACAGGTTTTTAAGTAATTGACTGCTTATGAGTTGTGGTAACTGGTTGGTAAGAAAATAACTGGTTGTTAGATGCTGGTAACAAGTTTATACACTGTTCCACATAATAAGTATTAACTAACTCGGGATTGTATTTGTAGATTACAGGAAATATTGATTATACTAATGGGTCATAACTAACTTCTTGTCAATATATAATATTATCAATTATATAGTAATATTGACATTACTAATAAGTGTATGTACTGTTCCACATCCCCGAGATTATTCTCACATGGGATCAAAGTGAACATATCTATCTATGTATCAATTCCTCAGATTTTTCATTAAACATCAATATGAAAAATGACCTATTTTACTCTCACCCTCACAGGCAGTACATTAATTAAAGCCACAACAGAATCCTGCCATCAACAGAAAGTGCCAGTGGAACATTTTAATGTTAATTCATGTGGTTCCCATTTTAATGAGAAGAGGTATGACTGAAAATAATTTTCAAGTTATATATATATTTTAACACACTTCTTTCCCAGTTTATTTTTACATTATCGTATCCCATTGTTTGATAAGAACATAAGCTGATAGAGCAGAAATATCATACTATCAGTAGAACTAATTATTTTGAGCCAGATGTAGTTCATAATTTAATAAGATAGTACAAATTCTCAGTGAGGTTGAAAACTAACTCCACACATGTAAATAATTAAGCAGGAAACTTGCGCTGCCACTTGCTGTGAGGATATTAAATTACGAGAAACCACAGAGCATGGCTTACTTAAACAAAGGTTTTTTTCAGTTTATATTTTTTTATTTTACAGAATTATCTCTAGTAACTGCAATTCTGTTGACCAACACAAACATTTAATAGAAGTGCAAAATATGATGAAAATTACATATCTCAATAGTTTTGACTACAAGAGGCAATACATTCGAGAATAACACATATGGTAAAAGAGCTGGAATGGGATTCACTGGAAGACAGAAGGAGTGTGAAGAGAGTCATAGGAGTGTACAAGGCGTATATTTGTGATGAGGCGTGGAAAGATATTGGCGTAAGAATTAAAAGTAATGCATGGAAGGGAAAAGATGACCATTACCACAAGTTTTCACTTGATTTCAGGCACAAGGGAGTAGGAGGAATCTCTCTTTTTTTTTTAGGCAAGGGTGTCAGGGATTGGAATAAGTTACCAAGAGAATTGATGGGTGCAGGAAAGGGTGAAAATGTGTGTATAGGGAAATTGCCACCAAAACTGCACTCCATTGCAATTAAAATTAAATTTGAAAAAACTAAGATAACTACAAATGTATGACCTGATTTCCAATATACTATCAATCAGGTATTGTTAACCACAAGGGGCCATCCACAAATTATGTAACACGAATTTCATGATTTTTGGACCCCTCCCTCCCCCCATGTCACATTTTTGGTACCCCCCCCTCCCTTAGTGTGATGTCACATATTTTGCCATTTTAATCTTATAAATTAAAACAGCACTTCCAAAATGATTTATGTATTTCTAGTTAAAAAATCATATCAACAATAAATCAAACATTTAAGAAAATATAAAAAAACATAAAAATAGAATTATTGATACAAAATTGAGTCATCATGAGTCCATGGATTTTGAACCCATTCCTTGATACTGTTTATATTGGCATAATAGTCACTTCATTCTTCATTTCGATAGTGTTGGAAACATTCGATGTGTCAACATCATCTTCATCTTCTGCCATGAGCCAAAAAGTGATACAAATTATGCATGTGATGTCACAAAGTTTATGACACATACCTCCCCCCCCTTGTCTCACGATGTCACACTTTGTTTGCCCCCCCCCGTAAAGGTGTGTCGTAATTTATGGATGCCCCCAAGTAAGAACAAACTCAACAGCATGACAGAATTCACAGTATAGCACATACAAAATAAATAATATCATAACAGTGGCACTTAAAATTCTACTAGGCAAAGTAAATAATATTGTAGTTATCTATTCAGATGCCAGTAATACCTTTCACTTAAAATGAATTGCCTACAAGCTGAAGAAAGGTTTCATCTTCTGTCTTGCAGTGTATGCATTTATAAATGAATTCAACAGAATACATTTTTCTCTAACACAACATTTGTAGTTTCTGTGAATTACTTTGCCCATACATTTCAATCTATTAAACACAATATACAGAAGTGAATTAAAAACATCACATGATTCAACTTACGCAGGTTTTTGAGTAAAATGTGATAAATGGTGATCGTACAGCATTAACCACATAAATGACAGAAAACTATTCTGAGTTATTGGTGGGAAAATGAAAGTAGTTACAGTGCTTTGGTATAGAATAAAAAACAAAACAAAAAATAGTCATTTCCAAAGATCCCACTAAAAGAGATTGAAGTAAAGAAAGCAGTCAATTTACAGGAAAATAATAACATAACAGATGTGGTGCTTTTACAGCTAGATTTGTTTGTGGAAATTATCGCAGCACCCAGTCAGTAACTGATATGTTAAGCGAACTGGGTTGGGACTCTTTGGAGGAAAGGAGGAGGGTGAAGAGAGTGCTGGGAATATACAGGGCATATGTTGGTCAAAGAATTAGGAATAGAGCATGGAAGGGGAAAGGCGATCATGACCAGAAGCTTGCGCTCGATTTCTTGCATAAGAGAGTGGGAAAATTTTCTTTTGTTGGTAAGGGTGTCAGGGATTGGAACAAATTACCAAGTGTAGTGATGAATAATTTTCCAAAAACGCTTAAGGAATTTAGAAATAAAACTTGTAAATCATAATAGTAAATGGGAAAGGAATTTAAAATTTTAAAAACATGTATATAAAAAATGGGGTAAATGGATGACTGCCACTGGAGTGTTAGCTCCATGGCAATTAAAAAATTACTATTATTATACAACAATTTATAGCCTATATTATTTTGTAGATGTTGGCAATTGTTTTGCAGATACCTCAGAAATAAATTCTTCTATGGAGTAGGAGTTGTGATTTAAAAATTATTTTGATTTTTCACTGAATTTAATATTATTACCTACCTGAATTTTAAGACATGTTGGGCCTTGTTGAAGATATTTATCCCTGACTATATGATACCTTATGTACAAATAACGATGACTTGTGAAGATGATTGTCTGGGTCTACTGGAGATCGCGATTCCGTAACAACAACATATAGTAATATCGTTGGAATACTGATGTAGTCAGTCACAAGACATATTATTATCAAGCAGTAATTCCGTTGTAATACAGCCTGGACCATTATTTTCAAGCACAAATTAGGTTGTAATACAGCCTGGACCAGTATGAAACCGTTAAATGTACTTAGGGAAGAATTTATAGTGGAGTCTTGCGTTTGACCACTGCAGTACTATGATGACAACTCCTGATGGAATCGCGATCTCCAGTAATCCCGATTGTCTCTTGTAGTGGCATAATAGTGTAATTTACTATTTATTTCAAACAGATTTTAATTGGTGACTTCAAATGTCATTAATACATATATATACTCAGTCAACAATGTTTATCTCCTACCTTTGAACATTTCTCTGCAGAAATTATATTGCCAACACGGCTTAATATGATTTTATAACTCGATCTGTTCTCTTTTTCATTTCATTTATTTTATTCACCTGAATACTCTGTTCCTATGAGCTGAACTGCCCTTGACGTTCAGGAGTGAAAATAAACTAACATCTTCATACTGATAGTATGGGGTAGAGACAAGGAAAGGTACATGTGAATTAAGATTTTATTTCGCTAGTAATAGATAGTATACATCACGCCGAGAAACATATTTTTTTCTTTTGGGTGAACCGTCCATAACCAAAGGCAGCAGAAGTAATTTTAGTTGGCACTATTTAGCGGCGCGTAGTAGTATTCGCGGCTAATGGACGCTTCGGATTGGCCGTGATCTATACCAGTCAGTAGATTAATGTATGTATTAATCGACGTATTGTAGTTATTAATCGTTTACTGAGTAATAAAATTGCCTTGCAAACTCTCTCCATTTAACGAGAAAGGTCGCAGAAACTATTATCGAGCCGGTTAATCCCACACCCATTGATTTAAATTTTATTCCATTCCTCTCGTTTCTAAAATGGTTATTAAAATCATGCACACGAAATAAAATCTTTGTAAAATATGATTTCGTCCATAAGCCATTGCGTTTAGGGTGTAATGCAGCCTGGACCACAGTTACAGCGTTAGAAACGATTTAAAAATTGGATATCGGCAATATCAAGTGCTGTGGTTACGTATCACTATGGTACAGGCTGCATTCCGACCGAATCGCATATTTTTAAAATATGATTTCATCAATTGAGTTTATATTGTAATGCAGCCTGGACTATAGTAACAGCTATACATACGATATGGAAATTGGGTATCCGCAATATCGTGCCGTTTCTCTGTGGGCTATGCTGCATTACGACCTAAATGCTAACGATGTCATTAATTCAATATTACGAATCGAGTTTACAAGATAAAAGAAATGAGTTTCAAAAAGAAATATTTTAAAGCAAAATAAAACATATATATTTTAACGTCAGTTATAGTATTTTGTACGAAACTTATTCGGTGCTAAACGATTAATGCGCGGCGAATAAAACACTGACATTAACGAGTCACAGGCAATCAGAACGGCACCACCGTTCGGTGGTGCCGATCAGAAGCGTCCATTAGCCGTGAATACTACTACGCTCCGCTAAATAGTGCCAACTAAAATTACTTCTGCTGCTTTTGTTTATGGACGGTTCACCCAAAAGAAAAAAAAATGTGTTTCTCCGCGTGATGTCTACAGCAAATGTGACTGCACACTATTATTTAAGTCAGAGACGTGTACATTCCATTTTGATCAATATGCAAACCTAAAAATTTCCTATCGTTTACTTTTTGAATGGAGCGACCAAATTTTATATGTATGGCAGCACCAGACGGGAAAATCACATGAAACCCCAGTATTAGTAAGGCAGTAAAGGAAATCGTTTAAAAAATCAAAATGTATGTCTAGTGTTAATACGTATTATATACTGAACTGCATTGGTGTGATATCAAAGTTTGAAAACAAGCCCTTAGCTGTGAACCAATAACGAATCAGTAATTCATGCACTGTACAACACTGATAGAAATTAATATCACCGATCTACCCTTTCTCATTTAGTTGCTGCTTTCACCTATTCCTAATGTCTTAAGACAGTAACATTTAATATTACTTACAGCGCACACAACGTGAAACACGCCCAGCTGATAGCTACATGTGTTACTTCAGAGATACTGCATGGTTGAGAGGAGGCAATCCATTCTCAATTTCTGTAACTATGGTTATCACACCCTATATTCCAAATTATTAAAAGCAGTTCCCTTATTACATCACGTAATGTAATATTGTATAGATACCGGCACTCTAATTGTTTTTTAATGTTATCAGAGGGTAAGAAACTGTAGGTGAAATAATTACGTTATAGTAATTAAGTTTCACTTTACTTCAAGATCGGGGCAAGTACTCCACTGCAGTAAAATTAAACATTCTTCACTTAGTCGCCTTTCAAAGGTAAAAATTAATAGCGGGCGTGAGTAAACGGGAAAACGAAAGGAAAAAAAGGGCGTTCAGGTAAATTGTCACCTGAGCAAGCGCTCCATTGTAATTAAATTTAAATTAATTATATGTTCATTCTTATTTCTCTCTTCTCATAATAACATAGAACAAAAAATTAAAGACTAAAAAGGATTTCTATGGTGTTGATGCACTATTAGCAATGTCTGCATACTATTTTTCAGTTTTTGAGTTAAATTTCTCAGCATCAGATTAAATGATAGATAGATATGTCCGCTTTGATCCCATGTGAGAATAATCTCGGGGATGTGGAACAGTACATACACTTATTAGTAATGTCAATATTACTATATAATTGATAATATTATTATGTATTGACAACAAGTTAGTTACAACCCATTAGTATAACCAATATCTCCTGTAATCTACAAATACAATCCCGAGTTAATTAATACTTATTATGTCGAACAGTGTATACACTTGTTACCCAGTGGCGTAGCTAGGTCAACAAGGGCCCCGGTGCAAAAAATTTATTTTCGGCCCTCAGGCCAGACGGGCGACCTTTTTTTTGCTTTGTGTGCTGGTAGGGGCCCCCTGAACTGAGGATGAGGGCCCTTGAATTATTCTTTAGGGGCCCCTGAGCAGTGGTTGGGGCCCCCCCCCCCCTGAGCACAGCAAGGGCCCTTAGTGAGGGGCTCTTGTACTCTCAGGGGCCCCTTAGGCGACGGTAGAGCTAAAAAAAAAAAAAAAAAAAAAAAGGTCGCCAGTTTGCCGTGAAGCTCGTGGGGGGCCCTCTAAACTGCGCTTGAAGGCCCCTAGAGATGCGCTTTGGGGCCCCTTGAGGTATGCTTAGGGGCCCCCTGAGCGTGAGGGCCCCGGTGCACTGCACCGCCTAGCCCCATAGTAGCTACGCCCCTGTTGTTACCAGCATCTAACAACCAGTTATTTTCTTACCAACCAGTTACCATGAAAAGTTTCACTGTAATTTGCGACTACATATTATATCATGTTAGTTGCTGTTCATGTGGAACAATACACACACCTATTAACAATATCAATTATATTACCAACAACACATAAACAGTAAATTACTTAAAAACCTGTTAGTATCATAATTTTTCACAGCAGTTTTTGACTGCATGCTATCCCATGTTAGTTACTATATATGATTGAAATTTTGTAAACAGTGTAATTACTTCATTTGCCAAAAGTTTCAACAGAAAGAAAAACCATATATCATTTTAGTAATTGTGGATAATTTTGTCACCTTCCCCTTCCATACACCATATATACTATTTTATCAGTCATTCTTAGTTACCAAATTCCAAGAAGAAAATTATTTCACAGAGTAAAATGGGTTCTGAAGCAGATACTCTTTCAGTTTGGACTTAAAGTAGTTGGGTTTTTGTAGATAACATTTAATTTCTGTTGGTAAGACATTGAATAAGGAAGTTCCAGTAAATTTTAACCCTTTCTGTACAATTGACAGTGATTTGTAATCCTTGTGAATATTATATTTATTCCTAGTATTATGGCTATGTATGTCAGCATTGAGATTGAAGTGTTCAGGATTTTCCACTACAAATGATAGTAGGGAGTATACATACGGTGCTGGCATTGTTAGTACACCAAGGTTTTAAATAGATTTCTGCACGTCTGTGGGCTTGCTCCACAAATAGTTCTTATAGCACACTTTGGTTTATTTAAATCCCTCAGATTAAATATGTTCACTTTTATCCCGTGTGAGTACAATGTCGGGGATGTGGAATATTACATACTATCACTACCATATCGGTAATACTACGAGCTACTGATAACCGTTTGGTTACTTAAAAATCCATAAATACAATCAATTTTTATTGTTATCTGCAAATACATATTATTACATATTATTTACTATATACAATATGCTATGTACTGTTTACAAATTAAACCATTACCTCGTATGAAGCATCCATAAACTACGTGGCTCCATTTTGACTTCTGAACATCATCCCTCCCCCACCTAACCTGACGTGGCTTTTGTCTTGATACCTCCCCCAGTGGTACGTAAAAGTTTTCCTTCTTCATTCCAAAAGAAGTCGTGTTCTGTTTTCTCTTGCCAGACTATCATTAAAATTATTGAGTATATAATGAACACGTCCGCTAAGCTTCAGGTACACAGACAATTTATAGGTATGGTGAAGAAATTTTCTTACTACACCAGTGATCCAACCATCTAATCTCATGTTAAGCGCTGGACACGATCCAACCAACTGAGACAACATGGCAGGCGCATTTTGCCCCACAGAAATTTAAATTCTTTCTTATAAATCTGTAATTCAGTTCAATTCCTGATTCCCTAAGCAGAAAAGTGAAACTCCTCCTTTACGTCTGAAATCATGTGTTAGCCTGTAGTCAAAGTAATCTTTTCCTCCGCCTTTATTACTACTAATAAACACCCAGGGGTCGAAATTCGACCGTAATTCATGGATTTTTTCAGTTTCTTTTGTAAAAGAGTAATAATTATTGCAATTTTTAAAATTTGTTCTAATGCGTTTGCTGCGGGCATAGATATATTATATACTGTATACATTGACGTCTTTGACTGCGAGCGTGTGACAAGACGTCATTAGCTTGTGTTGTTTGCCTTAATGTCCCCTGAAATGCCTATGAAATTAAAATGATACACTCCACGCGTGACTGTATCCGAAATTATAGGTTCTGAAGTAACCATAGCAAATGATGAACTGTATTTACGAATGTTTTCAAAAAAAAAAAAATGACTTTCTTTTTATCGATAGTTCATTTGATTTACTTCATCATACAATGATTTAAAATATTTATTTCGGCTGCTTTAACCTTATGACAACATGAAGTGAACGCAGTCCTTTCACCAGAAATGACTTATGATTCGAAATGTTTTGCATTGTAAAATCTCCGTTGTAAATTCTAAACTATAAAAATTTCTTGGAATGACATTTAGTGCGCATTTAAGTGTATCCATCAAAATAATTTCATCATTTTGTCTACTATTTTCACGATTTAAATTTGGTCTAGTATAATTTTTAATTTAACGCAAATAGGTATTCCTTCTTCTTGTCTCTCATTTCAACCTGCCAAACGTACTGTAACAGCCCTCATACCTGAACTTTAAATAGAATTGTATTTAATGAAGTATTTGTAGTGAGTTAAAGTTTGCTTGAATATGCTCTGGTATGTTTGTTTCACAATTAACTGTAAATCAGTGTATATAGACTTTATTTTGTGAAAAGAATTTATTTAAAGACCATTTAATATGTTTAAGAACCGAATTGTGCAAGAGATTTGCTTAAATGTTTGTAATTCCAAGTATTAATGTAAGTTACGATGTCAACAAGACAATTTTCTACAGTTTAAAATGATTTCTGTAAATAATTGTGTGTTTAAGTATCTTTAATTTCCATTTCTGACCGTTTTGTAATGATGTTAAATGATTATGTATTAATTCTGATTGTTTTTAATATGTTTAATTGTTTGAGTAATTGTTAATGTTCGAGAAATATCTGGCGGAAGCTATTGAAGAGTTCTAGAAATTTTGATAGAGCCTATATGAAGAAATCAGCAGAAGGAAGGTAGTAGTTTATACAGATTCAATTTGAGACTGCCAAGGACTGCGTTAGTAGAAGCATTGAGTGCAATCTTTGGATTGTATCTAAGCCTGTAAACAGTATCGTTGACATCGTGTTTGGTGAAAATAAATGGAAGTTTAAACTGAAATACATTGTGGATTATTTAATTATCTCATTAATTAAACCACGAAGAATCCGACAGTACTAACTTTAACTACCAATCCAATTTACCCACGATTAGGTGCAACGTGTGACAGTGATTATATTACACCAGGATCGGCCTGATGGGCCACCAACGACGCCCGGTAACTATCTATCTGTTCCGTTTTCACTACTAAATAGCTAAACCGATCTTGATTATATCTGCCACGAAAATACTATGTATCATGAGAAAGACATAGGTATTTTTTGGGGGGGGGGGGATAAATAACATACTTTTTCATGTAATTTTGAACAGACACACGGATAGTATGTGTGTAAGGCTCTTTAATGATACATCGGTTGCTGATGCTTTGTTTCTCTCTCATTTGGTTTGTGTATAATCTGCTCATAAAGTTCATGTATGGATACAATTCATTATGTAGTATGGATTTAGATTTGCGCTCCACCAGTTTATTATTTCATGTTTACCTCAATGTTTTGCTGATTGTTTCTCTTCATGAGACAAGTTTAGTGATAGAATGGTATGATGATGGCTTCCTCGTCATATTGTCCCGACTCTTTGCTTTTTGGGACACATTTTACGTAACTTACAGCTTTCTATGTCGGATTCTAGCAATAAAATTCTAAGTCCTCGCGTATAAAATCACGGGTATGAGCTGGTATCGATTAAATCGTATAACTAAAGAGAATATGATCTGAGGAGACCCTCTAGTATGCATATTTGATACGAATGTCAATTTTTTAGAGATAAATTTGCAATATTTTGTATTGCTGTAATCATTTCGTATTTACTGGTGTTACTATAGTTTGAGGCTCACTGCAGGATAAATAGCGATCCTCTGTATTGCAAGCTTATTATTTACCGGACTTGTATGTCATTCTGTACTCTCGATTATAGGCTGCAGAGTGAAGCAGTTATCAATCAGCTTAACTACCAACTTCAGTCTACAGGAAATAACGTCAGCATCTTCTGGATAGCAGTTGGAAGAGAGTGCTGTACCTCGGTAGTGTATGTCTAACACAAAAAGTATTTATTGATTGACTGCTACGCTGAGTGACGGCATCTCCTCCACCACGCGCCTCATGTAAGTGTTCAGATACGCCAGTTCGTCACCTTGCGTTGGGGATCAGCTTAGCAGGATGCCTGAAGCGCTTTGTGCCCTGCTCTTCATCACTAAATCGGCGACTTTTCTCAATTAGCTGGCATTCGCCTGACGGAGGCATCGCGCAACATCTGCATGACCATTAGATTGGCTGCGTGCCGTGCTGTGAGGCCGTCAATGTTAACCGCTTCAACGTCCGCTCCCTCTTTAATCAGAACTTCTACCACGTTCATTCGACCGCAATAAGCTGCAACATGCAGCGCCCTGTTACCCCTGTTGTCAGCAGCGTTCACATTGGCGTTGAAACTTATAAGAAGAAGCACAACGTCCTCATGACCTTTCTCAGAGGCCAGGTGTAGCGCTGTCTGCCCATTCGTGTTTGCTGCATCGACGTGTGCTCCAGCTTTAATCAGAACGTCAACAGTGTTTACGTGACCATTGTGAGCTGCGTCATGAAGCGGTCGATTACCCAAGTGGTCAGCAACATTGGCGTTCGCATTCGAGCCTAGAAGCAGACGTACGACATCCTCGTGGCCGTTATAGGCAGCTTTATGTAGCGGTACTGCGCCTTCTTTGTTTGCTGCATCCACGTCTGCTCCATTTCCAATCAGAACGTCAACAGTGTTCACGTGACCATTCTGAGCTGCCGCGTAAAGCGGACTATTACCCAAGTTGTTAGTAGCGTTGACACTGGCATTGGAACGTAGAAGGCGGACCACAACATCCACTTGGCCATTAAGAGCGGCCAGTTCAAGCGCTGTGTGACCGTTTACGTTTGCCGCATCCACTTGTGCTCCTGCTTTAATCAGAACGTCAACAGTGTTCACGTGACCACTGTGAGCTGCGGCATGAAGTGGGCGGTCACCCAAGAAGTCAACAACATTGGCGTTGGGGTTAGAGCGCAGAAGGCGAAGCACAACATCCATATGTCCTTCCTGAGCGGCCAGGTGCAGTGGTACTGCGCCTGTTTTGTTTTTTGCAAATACATCTGCTCCTACTTTAATCAGTTTATTAACGGTGTTCATGTGGCCGTTATGAGCTGCAATATGGAGAGGTTTATTGCCGAAGTTGTCAGTCGCGTTGACACAGGCACTGGATCGTATAAGGCAGACCACAACATCCGTATGGCCTTCAAGCGTGGCCAGGTGCAGCGGTACTGCGCTTTCTTTGTTTGCTGCATCCACGTGTGCTCCAGCTTTAATTAAAACGTCAACCGTATTCACGTGGCCATACTGAGCTGCCGCATGAAGCGGTATATGACCCAGTTTGTCAATAGCGTTGACACTGGCACTGGAACTTAGAAGGCAGTCAACAACATCCATATGGCCTTGAGCAGCGGCCAGGTGAAGCGCTGTTCGACCTTCTTTGTTTATTGCATCTATTACCGCCCCTGCCTTAACTAGAGTTTCAGTGATGTTTAAATGACCTTTGTAACTTGCGATATGAAGTGGTCTGTTATCATCAAGGCCAGCAGCATTCGCATTTGCTTTCGCGTGAAGGAGATACCGAACTGCTTCCTCGTGAAGATGGCCAGAGGCCAAGTGAAGCGGCGTAATTTTGTTCTCATTTGCTACATCTAAATTGATCCCTCGTCCGTAAAAAATCCTTAAAACTTTTGTAAATCCCTTTAAAGCTGCAATATGGACAGCAGTCAATCCATCACTATTGGTAGCATAAACATCGGCTTGATTGTCTAGTAAAACAGTAACAGACCCCATAACGTCCAAACGTGATTTGGGGAGGGAACGCATTAGTGACGCCAGAGAAGCGCTCAATGATTCAATTCCAGCTACAAAAATATTAATGTCTCTAAGAGCTAACTTCTGGAGTGTTTTAATAATCTTGGAGTTTTTTCGCGAATTATGTACTGAACTATTAGTTTCTTGGCTATGCCATGGATCGCATGCGCAATGGAGGGGTGTATTGCCACATTTATCTCTGGCATTCACGTTTGCCCCACTAGATATCAACTTTTGTACGACTGATTTAAGTTTTGCAAGTGCAGCTAAATGTAATGGAGTTTTGCCCACACTGTCTGCTACATTCACATCCTTAGAGAATTCTAGAATTTTATAAATAACATATTCGTTATCCGTAAGTGCGGTGTAATGAAGTACTGTCCCTGCTTCATTATCACGTGCAGTGAAATCACACATTTTTGAAGGGATAAGGTAGTCGATAACAGCCCTTGTTTCCTCAACCCCAAAATTTCTTAAAATCAAAAACCAGCGCTGGGTTTTCACTAAGTTGTTCACACTATCAGGACTGCACAATTCTGTTATCCCAGGAGGAAGACTGGCGACGGAGACATTAAAGCCCACGTTTTTTGCAATCATGTGTAGAGGAATACAACCATTCTTGTCCCTGCAATACAAGTCCGCTCCGCCGTCTACAAGAAGTTGGACAGCTGGAACAATGCTATATTCCACGGCCAAGTGGAGTGGTGACTTTCTGGAAGAATTTTGGGCATTTATGTCTGCCCCTTTGTCTATCAAGCATTGCATCACATCCGTCAGATTAGATTCACGCGGTTCTTTCCAAGAGTCAAATGACGCTTCCCTCGAAACAGCCAAGTGAAGTGGAGTATTGCCGACATTATCTCTAGCCATGACGTCTGCTCCAGCGTCCAGCAGTGCCTTAACCACCTCTGGTAACCTCCTACCTGCCGCGTGGTGAAGCGGAGTCCGACCCAGCCAATCGCGGTCTTCCAAACCGAGACCAGTCGCCAGTAGAGTCCTCACCACAGAGTCACTACCAGACAAGTGAAGCGCAGTCTCTTCTCTCCTAGTTCTCAACCTCCAGTCGGCCTTCTTTTGAAGTAGGATACCAACCGCCTCTTCGTTCCCAGTCAGAGCTGCACAGTGAAGTGGCGTTAGCCCAGCATTGTCAGCAACATTGACAACGGCGCCGTGTTCTGTCAGCAGTTTAACCACGACTGAGTCCTTTCTCATCGCCGCCATGTGAAGCGCAGTCTGTCCGCCGGTAGTTCTCGCTTTGATATCTGCCTTCGCTCGCAGCAGCATTGCTATCAGCTCTGTGTCATGGCCGTTCATCACCACCAGGTGAAGAGCACTGAGTCCAAGTGGTTCCCATCGCCAGGCCGGGGTGATCACTTTATTTGAAACCAAATGCTTCAGTATGTTGCTGTGTCCCCCCAAGCAGAAAGCTGCGTAAAGTTCTTCTTTTTTCATATTTGTTCCTTTCATACATTTGTTAAAATTTTTATAGGAAATACCGGCCTCTAACAACAAATCTACAATTCCCCAAGAACGAAAGTTCACTGCGTACTTCAAAGGAGTCCATCGCAGAACCTCGTCCTGCTCATTCAAACATAATGAAAGCCCTTTTATTATATGCTTTGCACATCTTACACTGTTAAATATGGAGAATATGTGAAGCAGATTTCGACCACCTCTATCTCTCTCCTTCAATTGTGTGACGTCAGCTTGTAAAAAGTGTTTCAGCTCTTCTTCCGCATCATTAGCACAGATTTGATGTAATCGAAAGTTTTGGCACAATTTTCTATTAAATAATTCGCAAAACGAACCAAACTGGCTATTTTCATATATATCCTCCAAAATATATTGGTAGTTTGTACCGACTTCAGCAAACCACCTTGCCATAAAATATTCTGCAAACGTTCTGTGAATGAAACCACGAGCTCCATTTTTCTCACATGTTATCACACCAATATCTTCCAGATCATCGACCTGCTTATAATCTGTGATATTCATCTTTTTAACATGCGCACGTGGTAACAGTAATTTCACTGCCTCGTATGTGAAGTGTTCATAATAGGCGTTGCGTAAAATATTTTTGACCTTTTCTGCACCTTCGGTTACTAACAACCGTTTTTCAAAGTACGCTTCTAATTTCATTTCAACAAATTTCTCGAACAACGTGTTCTGATCAGATACAACGACGTACTCTCCAGCGAGTTTGTCGTTGTCCGCATCTTTCGTGATTCCCCCTAAAAATAATTTTGCAAAGAGGGGTGTTGACAATAGACTGTTTGTTAGAAATTTCCCTTTTATTTCCGCTGTGAGCCTTGTGTTCCCAGCGGCATCATAAAATTTTTCTTTCTCCTCATTTGTAAACGCACCTATTTTAAACGAGAGGGCTCCAGTTAGTTCCTCAACGTCGAATCCTCCCGACCCACGTGATGTTACCCACAACTTACGTATATTTTTGTTTGATGATAATGTAAGTATCATACTTCGGAATATTTGACGGAGGTCTTTATGTAATTCATCTGTGTCATCAATCAAAAACTACTGTGTTGCTTGTTTTTTCGCAGTGCATAGTTCAATAGTGTTTCCGATAATCTGTTATTTGAGTTCGAGTCCTGTTCAGCAGTACAAATAAATCTTGTAACAGATTCCATGTCATCGAACTGGGCCTCCTGGTTAAGAGTTAAGCAATGAGCCGGGTTGAGCACAATGACCCACAATGATGGGTCTCTCTTTTTGATCTCACGAGCGACACTCGCGGTGACTGTTGACTTCCCCATACCAGGACTTCCAGAGAGCACTGTCACCCTGTCACTATCAATCACTTCTTCTATAGTGTGACCAGTATATATATCAGACATCAGATATCTTCTTACATATTCCACGCCACAATTGGTTCTTCGGATTTTGCCACCATACGCATCACTTTCTATCCAAAAGAACCGTTTGTCTTCGTGCTTGTTGCACAGGTCCTGGAACTGATTGTCTGCATCCCAGTCATCAAGGAGGATCCAGGTACCTTCTACGACACCTGAAGAGCCTCGAGCACTTCCGTCGAACTCTGTGAACTTCCGTACCTGATGCTCGGGTGATAGCCACTCCTGCTGACAGTACGACGTCGCCTCTGTCATCACGCAAACGTCACGGCTGTTGAGACTGGAGAAGAAGTCCATCCGTAGGTGGCAGCTCCTGAAGAGGGTTCTGTCAACGAAGGTGTCTGGTATCTCCGGCAAGCGGCGTCCAATGTCCATGACGCCGTCTGCAGAGCCGTCGATGAAGGCAGCGTCAGACATCTCGAGGGCATCAACCTCGTCTAGGAGGTCACCAAGCGTCAGCCGTGAACCCTGCGACGAGAATTACCTCATATAAATATTTTTTATCTTCAGAAGTGGTACTAAAATTTAAGTAATTTAGTTTGCGTTTCAGGTAGAAAAAAGCGTTTATTTAACTGTAGTATTTGAGTTTTTGGAAAAACTATTAGAAATAAGATAGATTTCAATAATGAGTTGTTATATAGTTGTAGGATAGTGAAAAAATTTATCTGTTATTATTGACATTAGTGGGAGTATATCAAATTACTTTGAAAGTTGCTTCTCCATGAAAAGGTGTGCTTCTCAAAAAACGTACACAAACAAAAAAACTATGGTTCACTGTGGGATTAGACATCATGCGTTTCTTAAAGAAACAACATCGCATTTCAGTTAAAATATCTCTAGTACCAAGCGAGATATTAAAAAAAAAATCTTTATTTTCAATTTGCTTGATGGAGCTGCTTAAGAATCTATCATCATAAGATTGTGGCACCACGGTAATGATAGTGCTGCCAATGTGTTTATTATATTAAACGTAACACTAAAGAAAGATTTTAAATCATAGAACCAAAATAACCTCAATTCATACCATATTATGTTATCAATACTTGATAAGTACTGGTTCTGCAAAATTCATCAGTTTTGCTTTTGATTTAGAAATATATTGTGCACAAACACTTACATCAAAATGATCTTCATAGAGATATATTCTTGAATCTGCATATAAACTATGAGCATCCTCCCTCCTTGCAAGTTTGAACAACTTTTTCCGTATTTGTTCATTGTTTGGAACATGTATAAATAACATGTTGGGCTTTTTTATTATTGTGCTTTTACACTGGGGCACTACTTGTAAAACATTAATTTTTAATTAAAGAAAACTGACACCCGCAGTATACATTCACGACTGTTTTGTTTTGTTTCGGGTGGTGTGACATCATTCAAGACGCCATGATAGTCTTGAGCGTTTTCGCGGTAAATTTAAATTCGTATTAAAAATGCAAAATACTTGATGCAAATGTTCGATTTTTAAAAATATAATACTTTTTGAGTAAAATAGAGAATAAGGTAAAGTATTAACCTATTTTTAAAATTTAGTCAATTAGCCAGTTAATTTCATAGCATTGCTTAGCTATTAAATCCGGCACATTGAATTTCTTCTGACATCTCTGGTCACTGTTCATTTGGAAGTAAAGGCTGGCTCGTGAAGTCACCTTACTCTTGCCAGTAGCTATAGAGGTTACCAGTATTAAAGTAAAGCTATGTAGAGCTCGTTCGTACCAGTATACTGGAGCGCTCACCTGGAAATCCACTGCGGTGTTCAGCAGGCGTTGTTGGGTCTCCTCATCAAGATCGGACACGCAACAGCGATCATCCACGATGATCCAATCCTCGGTCGGTGACCTGGCGGATACTAGGACGACCCTCTTGGAGGCGTCTCCCTTCAATATTTCCATCAGCTGATCACCCTCTCTGTCCGGCAGGTCATCACCACCCCCTACAAAAAGCACCAAGGTGCGGCACCAGCTGCTGCGTCTCCACAGTCCCACCAGGCGGCGCCACTCTTCCGCTGGAGTCGGCCACTGTGCCACCAGCAGGTGTTTGTCGTCGCTGAGAGCCTGCCGCACCTTGAGCGTGGTGAACAGGCTCTCGTCTGGAGCTGAGACCACCGCCACTGCGCCAGAGCCCGGCAGCTGGCGGCGCAGTGCAGACACCCTATCTTCACTGAATCGCAGTACCAAAGCATTGAGTTCCGGAAAGCTATTATTCAAAGAGATAACCTGTTTATGAACGATGTCACTCCATTTCTCCCATTTTTCAGTAAGATACGGGAGATTTCCAGTACTTCTCCACCATGTTTTTATTCTGTCCTTGATTTCGTCAAATACTTGCTGTGTTAAATTTCCAGACAAGCTGAGAGCGTACTTTATTTCTTCTTTGGTAGCCCTTTCCAGGTCATCTTTTTTCAAATTATGCAGCACACTAAACTGCTTGAGGAAATCTTTGTCCAAATCATTAAATTTTTCTGCAACACGTTTGTCGCTGTACAGGAATCGTTCTATTTCACCACTTCCACCGATCATTTCTCTCAGATCATTCGAGTTGTCCTCATTGACTTTCTCGTCGAGCTTTACATTTGTGCACAGGACCAAATAAACATGTTCGGAGCCGTCACTATATCCCACCTCTTTCCATATGTCTGTAACTTTTTCTTTAAGTTTACCATAATTTTGGTGGGTCCAGACATCTTTCAGGTCCCTTGTAGCAGATGTTAACAGTCCCTGACAAGTGACGCTCTTCTTGTCTCTCTTGTGCTTGAGTTGCATCATCAGCAGCACGGTGCTGCCATCTCGCCGACGCCACTCCATGACGGCGTCGTCGAAGGGATGTGCGTCCTTGTGGTTGCAGGCCAGGTGGAAGCCCGCGGAGTGGTTGAGGCCGCGCATGAAGAGCAGCGTCAGCATCGAGACCTCGTACTCGGTACCGAGGTCGTCCACCGCAGAGCTCTCCTTCTTGAACTTCGGCGCCCTGCAGCAGAGAACACTCACTGTAGTGTGATTAGTTTGCCAGCATACGCACTATCGATAAGCTTATTATGTACCAAGTGTTAATGCAGATGAAGCCACTCAATGATATTCCCACTATGAATTCTCTAAAAAAAAAAAAAAAAAGTCGCCCATTTTACCCCGAGCCCCAAATTCCTAGCGCCGGCCCTTTCTGGGTGCAAGCAATGAGAGAATGAAAGGATCATTTAATATGCTCTGCTCTTGGTATAAAACAATTTTCCATCCCATTGTATTAATAATTGTATTGGCTTACAGCGTAAGGCGACATGCTAACTCTACTTTTAGCTGAGACCATTACATCGAATTTATCTGAGCTGAAAAATGATGAGTTGTAGAAAAAACAACGTAATTGATTCATGGAGCTTGAAACCAATATCAAAGCGTCCCAGAGTAAAAGTCAGGTGCGCTCAGCCCTTTAACCATTAGTTGTGTCTTGGTGAACTGTGTGGTTCACTCCCGTTGTGTGAGCAGACGTGTCGATTGATTATTGGTTGGACTTACCATTGTGTCGCTCTTGCAGTACTGTCATAATCTCATGTTCGACTTATTCGTTTCACTTAAAACAGAGATGAAAACTGTTCAGAGCACTACTAACTCACTGCTCGAATACGGAGGAAACGTAGGCGGCTGAATGACCGAGCGATTAAAACGATTAAAATTGAGAGAGTTACGAACGAGTATTCTCTGTTCCCAATGCCTGAATAACTGGGCTCGACCAACAAGGAAACGTCCGCCAATACAACGCATCATTTTCATGGTTTGTATCTGTGCACGACTGAAGGCCTGTCTACACGTAACGTCTTGACTGACGTTTTACCTGATCAGGCAAAACGTATCAGACAAAACACTGTGTGTGGACAGCAAAACGGACGTTTTACCTGAACTGAATGAAGACGGACGACTATACTATATTCACTCTCAAGTGGCGCGTCAAGGTCATATTCCCCTCTCCCCGCGCCTCACCTCACCACCCCCTCCAGCAAGGTAATTCTACTAAAGGTAGGGCCCGAAGCAAAACGAGCGGCGATTGGCTGTTGAAATGACGTCACTGCAGGAGCAAACACAAGCAATGGATACAAACGGCAAATGAGCGAAGCGCGCTGCTGTTAAAAACTATTCAATTTACGGATGCCACAACAATTAATTCAATGAAATTTTTTAAGCATTTGATAGACAGATTCACATACCTTGTTAAGTTAGTTTTTCTTCGCATCTGGAACGGACGATTCGAGGAACTGAAGAGATTTCCTCCTATGTGCCGCTGCTGCTTTTTGCATTTTAAGTTTTGTATTCATGTAACGTAAACGAATGTAACGGTAGCGAAACATGGACTTTAGGAATACCGGAAAGAATGAAAATTGAAGCATTTGAAATGTGGTGTTACAGAAGAATGCTGAAAATTAAGTGGACAGACAAAGTACGAAATGAACGAAGTTTGAAAATGATGGGTGAAGTAAGAAGTTTATGGAAGAAGCTTACAGAAAGAAGAGACAGGCTGGATTAGTTAATTTTCTGGTGGAGGGAACAGTAGAAGGTAAGAACTGTAGAGGAAGACAGAGATTAGAATATATGAAGCAAATAATTGAGGACGTGGGTTGTAGGGGATATGTAGAGGTTAGCACAAGATAGGAAGGGATGGAGGGTTACATCAAACCAGTCGAAAGACTGATGACAGCAAAAAAAAAAAAAAAGAATAATCATTCTTGTCCTTACATAGAGCAGCAACATTGTAGCCGGCGTCTTCAAGGCTGCAAATAATTGATTTTAACAATGCCGCTGTCATCTGAACGTCGAAATCGTAGTATATGGGCTGTTTCCAGCCACTGAAAAGACCACAAATCATAGCAAATTGTACATTATTATGTGGCCCTATAATACGATCTTCTTACTGGTCGTAAACAATGCTACTATCCACATTCATTTCATCAAATGACAAGTCACACACACGTTCAGCATTGGAAAATGTTAATGCCTGAGCTTTCATTAGCTGTATTACATCTTGCTGCACACCTGTCAGGCAGCGAAAACAACGGGAGATACTCCGTTTCGAAGTTGACAAACCTGGCGGCGGAAAATGAAGCTTACTTCTAAAAAACAAATAGCACTTTTTGGAAATAGCACGTAATGTCACTGCTTTGCAAATATCATCACTGTTCCATTTAAAATGTTTCTTTCCTGATAGTAAACATTTAATCTGGTTTTCCGAAAATATGTTTTTCAGTACTTTTGTCGCCTCGTTGTGTACTAATTTCTTGATATTATTCTTGAGCTCTGTTTGATTCTGGGAAAGTCGCTCTCAATTCCTCATGCAGATATTTGTTCTTAATCTTCAAAGTTAAACATGTAGCTTCCAGTCTTTTTGTATTCTTTTCAAGTTCTTTCACACGTCTTTTAAGTAACATAACTTCATCAGAATCAATATTTGAGGTTGAAGTGCATTGGTCCTATTTTGTTTTTTTAGGCGACACACCGATAAGGGTTTCAACAGCTCTTTTCCTCACATATCTGGCTTGATATTTATCAGTTCTGCTGCTTTGGTTTTGACTGATGTTGGTTGGTGAATTTTGAATGGCAGTAGACGTGCAAGGAGCATTAAACATCATAATAGGAAGATTAACACTCGGCAAAGAACCTTGTTTAAGTATTTTATTTGAGATAAATTTAGTAACTCAACTTGCAAATCATGAACATAATCTTCTGGCATAAAATATTGCGAACACACAGTTGCTGTTGCTGTACTGAAATCATCCTTGCCATAACACTTTTGAACCCATGTTTTCCTGAGCTGTAGATCCTTTGGAAAGGTATGATACGTGATAGCAGTACCTTTAGTTTTTCTGCTATAAGTTGTACCGCCCGCGACAGCATATCCAGGCATGTTAGCACAATTTAAACCTAGTTATAAGCAAAATCGCAATCGAAATACACCACGCGCCCGTATACTTAAATGCTCCGACAACACATAGTGCTCCTGCGGTGACGTCATGCGCAGAGCCAGAAATTTGAGCTCGGTCTGCGCATACAAATCGGGCCCCCCCTGCCCTCCAGAAGCCTTCCCCTCCAAGCAGACCGCTGCCTACAGGCATTGTCGTTTGTCGCAGTATTGTCGTGTTTATTCCGATACACCGTTATAAAAATGAAATGGCGTCAGATAGTTGTTACATTAGGCGACATTATTTTTTATGTCTATAGTTTTTTAAGGCGTTAGAAAACTCTGAAGAGAAAGTTAATATACTTTTTAAGGAACCGCTAAAAATGACGGCTTATCGTTACGAACCGTGCAGCGTGTACGTAGCGAAGCCCAGCTGAGCCAAAGAAAAACATTCACCGAGAAAAACTGGTCACGGAGATGGATGACTTTCAGAAAGATGTCATTCGACGCTCCGTTCTAGAATTTTATGACCGAGGTCAATACCCTACCTTACGAAAATTGAGGGAGGTACTGAAAGAGAAAATTAACTACACTGGAGGCTATAATAATTGTACTCCTTCTTTTCTACTTACGATATGGCATCTCGTCTGTCACGGAACGACACGTATAATCTTTGTACTTTTTACTAACCTTCTTGTTAGTAAAAGGTGCCAATACTTCTCTTTTATTTCACCAAAAGGATAAAAATAACCATCAAAACATCCACTTGGCTTTTTTATTTTAATTTACATTAATAATTGCATCCTTCTGTGTACAGATACAACTCGCAGTTATTTTCTAAGCGTACCTCTCTCATGGAGGAAGGAAATATAATATGGAGGAGAAGTGACGTTAAATCGGTGAAGCAGGCTCTAAACTCTCCCGCATGGCGGCAGCAGCGGTATTGCGCTTCCAAACATTGCGATTTTCCCAGTATATCCCGAAAACTAAATTATTTATTTTCGATTTGTCTCGTCGTGTTACATAAGAATCGATCATTAAATTTGACTTTTGCGAAATTTTTCTTCTCCATTTCAACTCAAGAAACCTCACTTTTGATACAGTATATCTCTAGAACTAGGTGAGATATCGAAAATTTTTATTCTTTATTTTTCATTTGTCTCGTCTTTTTAAATAAGAATCCATCATCAAATTTGACTTTAACCAATTTTTTCTTCTGAATTTCAACCAAAACCATTTCACATTTGGGACAGAATATCTCTAAAACTAAGCAGAATATCAAAAAAAATTATTCTTCATTTTTTATTTGTCATATCGAGTTACATAATAATCCATCACCAGATATCGGCGTCACCTTTATCCTAGAGTCCCCTTGAGGTTTTTGTACATATTCCCCGTGTCTGTATGGAAGCGGCCATGCCCCCTCCACTCCGGCCATGCCCCCCCACTCCTCCTCCTCCCTGCTTCACTTCAATGTGTGGTGAAGGTCTCTTGCGTTGTCTCCATATATTTCCTTCCTCCATGACCTCTCTGCATACTGCTCTCATCTCTTCTCCTTGCCCAAAGATCTTCTTTCTGTATTGTCCAGAGATTTTCATGTATTTTGTTCATCTGGTAATCATGGAGGAATATTTCCTTCCTCCATGCTGGTAATAATGATGCTTGGAATTTCTTTAACACAATACTTAAGAAATAATAATAACCCGATATAAAACACTTTTAACAACATACACATATAATCAGTTTACATTAATCAGAAACCAAATAGTGATTCGAATATCAATAAACACTTCCCATTGAAATAATATAAAACAAACATTAATTACTAACTCTTTAAAAACTAAGATGCTGTGTATTCTTACAAGGCGTATAAATTATTAAAAGCACTCGACTTCATATACAGAAAATTTAATGACGGTAGACGTTTTCTGATGGAAAGGACAGACATTATTGCAGCAAGGGCCTCATTTTTTAAGAAAAATGCATGATTTAAGGAAGGAACATCCTCTTCGACCTGTCATCTACCTTGACGAGACGTGGGTAAATCAAAATCACGCAAGGAAGTTTATTTGGCGACACACTAAACGCATTGGTGGTCTCATCAACGATTTCTGTAAACAGAAACTATCGCTTCGATTAAATATCACTTTCATTTCAAAATTTAAACGACGTGTTTAGAGAATTGACTTCCACTGGGAAAGACATCTAAAAAATTGGATTTAATCGTCGAAATGTCATGCGCAACTTTTAAAACTAAAAATAATTTTTGGAAGCAGTAAGTTTTATTCATTGATATGTAAATAATTTTTTTTTTTGTTTGTTTTGCTGTCGTCAGTCTTTAGACTGGTTTGATGCAATCCTCCATCCCTTCCTATCTTGTGCTAACCTTTTCGTTTCTACATACCCCTTACAACCCACGTCCTCAATTATCTGCTTCATATATTCTAATCTCTGTCTACCTCTACAGTTCTTACCTTCGACTGTTCCCTCTACTAACAAATTAACCAATCCAGCATGTCTCAAAATATGACCTAAAAGCCTGTCTCTTCTTCCTGTAAGCTTCTTCCATAAACTTCTTTTCTCACCCATCATTTACAAAACTCGTTCATTTCTTACTTTGTCTGTCCACCTAATTTTTAGCATTCTTCTGTAGCACCACATTTCAAATGCTTCAATTTTCCTTCTTTCCGGTATTCCTAAAGTCCATGTTTCGCTACCGTAAAGTGCTGTGCTCCACACATAGAGTTTTAAAAGTTCTTTCTAATTCCTAGATCAATATTTGAAACTAAAAGGTTTCTCTTTTTCATGAAGGCTCTTTTTGCTAGCGCTATTCTGCTTTTAACATCATTCCTGCTTCGGCCATCGGTTGTAATTTTGCTTCCCAAGTAACAGAACTCACTCACTTCACCTATAGCATCTGATCCTATTTTTATATTTAATCTGCTACTATTGGTATCATTTCTGCTACATTTCATCACTTTTGTCTTACTTTGATTTATATTCAGTCCGAAATCTTCCTTCAGTATTTTGTTCATGCCATTCAATAACTTGTCAATATCCTCAGCCCTCTCTGCTAACAAGACAATATCATCAGCAAATCGTAGCATACTGATTTTTTCTCGCTGAAAACTTATGCCGCATGGAAATTTTTCTTTGACTTTCTTCATTGCTTCTTCTACATACAAGTTGAATATTAACGGGGATAGACTACAACCTTGTCTCACACCCTTTTTAACCGATGCATGTCTCTCGTGATTCTCTACTTTTATTACAGCCACTTGATTCTTATATAGTTTATAGAGTATTCTTCTATCTCGATACTTTAGACTATAATTTTTATATTTATTAAAATATGAAATTGTAATTGGTAAACACGAAATTGCTATGACATACGATTCACTCATTTTCGTCACGACAAATAGTTAAAATGTTGGATTTTCTGAAGAAATCATCAAATTAGATGCAACATATTGTACCACATACGTCGTGATGACGTTTGCGCATGCGCGGCAGCTGTTTCCCCTTCGCCTGTAGGGGCTGGGTTAGCGGGGTGACCTTGACCCGCCCTTCCTGTCTGAACATAGTATAACAGAAAACGGATCGGCGGGAGCTTCGTTTTCCGTCTTGACTGACGACTTCCAGCATTGTTGTCGCTCTTTACTGATTTTTTTCCTACAGTCTTTAATCCTCTCTCGGCTTGTGCGGAGCTAAAATAACTATTATTTTGTTTTCCTTTTCGAAAACATTTTACGCGGTGGTCTTTTAGAATCTAGGGAAATGATTTCTTTACGGAATTCATTGAGTTATATCATAGTTATCCCTGCATACGGCAAGTTAAGTCAAATGCCTACAGCAACCGAGACAAAAAAAATAAGCATATGCTTTGGTTGATAAATATAAGCAAGTGTATCTTGGAGATACAAAGGAAGCGGATATGAAAGAAATAATTAATCAATTCTTTTCGTTCAGTGTTTCTTAAAAGTTGGCTAAAAGTTAAGCAATCGGCTTCTCTGTGGAATTTCGAGTTTCTTTTATTCTTACAGTATAAAGATACCCCAAGTGAATCAATTATCAATACGGAGGATGATTCAGAAGTTGAAGTATCCTAAGCTGTTAACCGCTGCAAATTAACTGAATTACAGTACGTAGAAATGTACGTTTAAAAATAAAGTAGATTCATATAATAGCTGGACAGTGGTAGTGCTAAATATAAACGAAAGAATTAATTATTGTCTTAATTTTATCAAACTGTCCTAAAAGAGTTGCGGCATTGTCCTGCCAATGTCATGGTCCTTCGTTATTAAAGTACATCTTGAATGTATCCCTTACACGTTTCGCATATTTCAGAACAATTCCACGTAACTGAATGTTGTGTACATTTCAACATCTTTTATTTAACTCGACAAGTTTCTGGTATACGGCAGCTAAGGGATTGATGCGACATTACAGCTGTGAAACTCAAGTTCTTGAGATGGTTTCAACGTAAAGGTGGCCATACACGATCGCTCCATTTGCATGTCATCCGTATGGATGACATCCAAAAGCGTGGCACATACACCATCATTCCATCACTCCAGTCAGCCACGACAATGAAAAACTAGCCAAAGCAAACAACAATAGGTTATCAATTTGCTATACAACGATCTAGTTATGCCAAGTACTAAATAAAATGAGCCAGAATTAATTTTAAAGGATATTCAAACCATCTAATACTGAATAAAAATCCTGAGAATTAAATAAACGTCCAAAAAAAGTACGAAATTATGAAAAATAAGCTCTGTGATATTACGAAAACTTTTAAAAATACTACAAAATGATTATAAAACAGATTTATTAAATTGAAATAGTTTAGCAGGCTGAAAATAGTGACAGGCATGTCAAATGTAGTAAAACAACATATTTAAACAAGTAGGCTCATATAAAATTAATCTTATCATACTATGCTCTTTTTAAAAAGAAGACCGCAAAGAATTATCTTTTTTTCCCAACGTGGTTTCTCTATTGGTGTTTGTCTTTATTTTTAAATAATATTAGCAATTGATCTATTGCCACATTTATTTATATTTTGTCATGGTAATCAGGATTAGAGATCCTACAAGCAGGGCCGGTGCTAGGGGGGGGGGGGGTAAGCGGGTCAAAAGTACCCGGGCCCGCCGGCTGATGGGGGCCCCTATCACCGACTGTAGGGGCCCTCAGGGTATGAAGCAAGAATGCACAACCATTGTCACCCGGCCAGATTGTAGAGCTAAAAAAAAGGTCGCCCATTTTACCCAGGGCCCGAAATTCCTAGCGCCGGCCCTGCCTACAAGCATAGTAAGTTCTTATCCTTCTCAATAATCTCCAGCACAAAGTCTTATTGAGACGACATTAAAAATAGAAAATAATCGTTCTAATTGTTACTTAATAATATTTAAAACTGTATTATTTTCAATTCTACATTCAAAATAATATTTAACTTGTAGCAAAACAAATATTTTGACAGCAGATTCAAAACAAAAAAGAAATGGTACAACGATGCACAGTCCACTCAAGGCACTGATGTTGTCTGCTCGGTGGTGGGCGACAGAATGAGAAGTGTTTGGACCGCGGTTTCGCCAGACACGAGCCGACTGGAGTGATGGCTTGGTGTCGCTCCACGTGGTTTTCCCCACACACCGTCAGTTGGCTTGATGGCATGATGGACGAAACTGATGGATATTGGACTGACCGGATATCCAAATAATCCTGTCACTTCACGTCATTCGCATCAGTTTCCCCACACACGACGCGATAATGGAGTGACACCGTTCCATTTGGACGGATGGAGCGATCGTGTATGGCCACCTTTACAGTTGTTAACCTAGATCTTCGTAGTTTTTACTTGTTACTAGAAATCTTAGCATAGCAGTCAGTCTCTCAACGGATGAGATTCTCCTTCTCACAGCAGTGTCTTATTGTTTAGATTATTTCAAATAAGGGTCCGTAACCAATAGTAAATAATTACGCCAGTCTTCAGGTTCATGAGCCAATTTCCGAAACAAATTAGATGAAACAACCTTTTCCTCTTTAGGAACCATCTTCTAGAGTAGACCATTATTACTTTTAATCTCATCAGACATAGAGAAATAACCACCAAAAGAAGTTCTTCACCCATGACTTCAACAGAATTGAGCTGAAGACGAAAGTCAAAAACTGAAGAGTGTGGACGCGACTTTTTGGTCAGTTTCCCTGACGTCTTGCCTGATCAAGTAAAACGTCAGTCAAGACGTTCCGTGTACACATCACGCGGGTCAGTCAGCTGTGAGGTGAAATAGCGTCAGATGAGGAGTATCATCCAACACTTGGGATTCACCACTAGAACACGAAAAGTGGAGGCTGTTTCGAATTGGACACTGCAACGTGTACATCTCTAAAACGATATAGGTTAGGCCACTTAATATGTGAAAACCGTATATAGGGAAGGACTATGGAACAGAAAAAAAAGGAAAATAATCGGTAGGTTG
This sequence comes from Vandiemenella viatica, assembly GCA_031002005.1. NCBI lineage: Eukaryota > Metazoa > Arthropoda > Insecta > Orthoptera > Morabidae > Vandiemenella > Vandiemenella viatica. The sequence goes on along the minus strand of CM061914.1, from coordinate 192,076,501 downwards.
AGCAGGGTTTGGAACTGTTTTGGATTGCGAACAGGCTTCAAAAAAGTCAGAAACTATGTAAACAAATTAGGAAAGACGTTAATTATAGGACACAGCGTGGTGGGTGAGCGGTTAACGCTCTCGCCTCGCATTCGGGAGGACGCCGGTTCGAATCCCTGTCCGGGAATCCAGATTTGGGTTTTCCATGGTTTCTCCAAATCATTCCAGGCGAATGCCGGGATGCTTCCATCAAAAGGCCATGGCCGAATTCGTTTCCGTTCCTTGTTCCCAGTCCTATCCCGCCTCTAATGAACTCGATATTGACAAGGCATAAAGCACAAGTAAAAAAAAAAAAAAGTTTTCAGTAAATAGCCCTGTCTCTAGGGAAACTCATTAACCTTACCTCTTAGGGTGAGAAGTGTCGTCCAACATCTCTTGCTGTCCTTCCATTCAGCCTCTGATACCTGTAAACCAACAATATTTTAAAGATTTTCTACTATTAAAAGTCTTAAATTATTTTATTATTTATATTCACTGCGTATTTCCTTTTTCATTAGTAAGAAAGAAATTAACTGAAGAGATTTTAAACGAATTCGCGACTCTCATTAGCAGAGAATGAAATAACAGACCTTATCCACCAGTGTACTGGAAACAAAGTGCAGAAGTTATTATTCACTGCGAAAGATAAAGAACTTGGACTGCTATCGGCAGTTAGAATTATCAATAGTTATCGGACACGTGACTTAAGCTATCTAAAGTAACCAGTTACGTCGCATAAATATCAGTTCCTGTATGTGTTTTCGATTTTCGGGAAAAAACGTACTTGGCGTTACAATGGCGATAACGAGACTTCAAGGAAAATCTTAAAACCTCAAGAGAAATAAATATTTTGGTGCTGTACCAAGTTATCATTCACAGCTGACATATCGTTAGTCTATGTGTCGGAGGTAGGATGGCCAAGTGATTGACCTTTTTTTTTGCGTCGTCGACGTTTAATGTAATTTAACTTAATTGCGATGTAGCACACGCTCGGGTGGCAATTTCCCTACACACCCATCTTTCGCCGGTGTCGCGAAAAACTGCGCCCAGTGAAATTTGCGGCCAGTGAAATTTGCGGCCAGAATTGTCAACAATGCTGTAGCGGTATGTTTATTATAGAATAGGATCAAACTGGTTGTATTGTTAAAAGCCGCCCCGCCGGCGCTCTGAGCGGATTGCTACGTTTGTAGCCAATGTTTCTAAACAGCAGATTGACACTACAGATGTTTTATAGTTTATAACTGTTACTAAAATACAAGTTTTATTCTTGCTTAAAAGACGTAGAAAAGAAATGTAATAACGAGGCAGATACTTACAGAATCGTAGTAGATTTCATGCAAAATCTCCCTTTGCCTCACATTACTAGTGCAGGAGTCCTCGCATTCGGGAGGACGGTGGTTCGAATCCCTGTCCGGGCATCCAGATTTGCGTTTTCCATGGTTTCCAAAATCACTCCAGGCAAATTCCGGGATGCTTCCTTCAAAAGGCCATGGCCGAATTCCTTCCCATTCCTTGCCCCCCATCCTTTCCCGTCTCTAAAGACCTCGCTGTTAGAGAGACGTTAAGCAGATAAGAAACTAGTGTAGGAAAAAATATTCTACCATCAGCAGTTGTGGGTTAACGTCATCCACATCAAATTTCCCCACAGACGACACGATAACGGAGTGACATCGCTCCATTTGGACGGATGGAGCGATCGTGTATGGCCGCCTCTAGACGATCTCGGCCACTCCGATCTAGTTAGTACCGCACTGGATTTTCCGAACAGTGTTGCAGATCAGCAAAAAATTCAGCTTTCAGTAACGAGTGCGAAAAAAGTCTAAGAAGGAATACTTAACCTGTGAAACATTTGCGTGTCTATTAAAAAAAAAAAAAAAAATAGAAATGAACTTGGCTGTTTCGGACGTGTAATGTAAAATGATTTGTTCACGTAAATATTTCCAGGCCACGATTTAGTGAGACCAGGTCGGGTCGTCTAAAGGGGCGTTTAGAGTGATTAGGACGGCGCGGCATGACACAAAGAGAAGAGGTATTGGCCGCAGATTTAGCAGATTTTAGGTTGGCCGCAAATATTAACTGGTCGCAGTTTTCACATATCCCTTTCGCCTTTCCTCTACTCGCCTAATTTTTCCCTCTACTACATTCAAATTTACATTGTTATAGCGTTTTTGGTAAATTATTCATCAAATCTGTTGGTAACTTATTCCAATCCCTGACACCCTTACCTAAAAAAGAGAGTCTTCCCACACCCTTGTACCTGAAATCGAGTGCCAGCTTGTGGTCATGGTCATCTTTTACCTTCGATGCACTACTTTTCATACCTATTGCAATATCTTTCCATGCCTCAACGCCAGTATATGCCCTGTACACTCCCATGACCCTCCTCATCCTCCTCCTGTCTTGTAATGAATCCCATTCCCATTTTACTAAAAATGAAATTATTTAAGACTCAACATTTTGAGATAATTATTGCCTTTCCACAATATACCAGCTTAAGAAACAGTTTATTATAAATGAACAAAAAACAAAATTTCAAGTATAACTTATTTTAAATCGTGAGCGAGAAATTACGTGAGATTTGTTCTTATATTATGTATAGTGTTTTGCTCTGTATACTATGTGAAACTGTTTTGATTGAGTGAATAAAACGTTGTCGTGAGTGCTAAATCGAGTGCGATACAATGCATTTTAATCAAACGGTAATATTTATGATTTGCCAGCTACCATAACGTGTTTTTGGTGCTTTCAAAATCTTTATTTTATTTTGTGCAATTTCAGAAACTTTTAATTTTAATATTATTTCCAATTTAGTTGAAAGTATTTTTAAGCAAGATTTAATTCTTAGTAATAATAACCGATTGTTTGAGCCATTGTTAGACGTTCTAGAAAAGGCTGGTGTGACTTTTTTTTTTTATGTTCGATTATAAAATATTTCTGTAAATGCTGCCAGCAGAGTCGCTCGCAATAATGCCACATAATCATTTATATATATTACTAGCTGTTACCCGCGACTTCGCACGCCTGGATTTAGAATTTGATTGCTAGAATTGGATATACAAAGCTGAAAATTATCTAAGATGTCCCAAACAACACTGAGTCGGCATAATACGACGGGAACGCCATTGATATACCATTCTCTCTTCGAACCTGTCTCATAACTAAAACTGTTATTCATATTGGAAAAAAGAATCCTATTTCGTTTCTAAATATACAAAGCATTTCCTTGTCATCGGTATACACATATATTCGTCAAAACGTAAAAAAAAGATGGAGACTCACGTTCGCATATACAATATGATTAGTTTAGATCACACAAAAACTACTTGTGGAATCAGTATACCGTGAATAATGTTAACGCTTTCTACTGCCAAAGATTTGCCAGAACATGGTATCCTTATTATAAAATCCTACTCGTGGCTCAAACTATGAAAAAAAAATAATAAAAATATTTGCACCCAATGGGATTTGAACTCGAAGCAACGCTGGAAGTTTAATAAGAAGCAACCTCGTTACCTCTACACTACCCTAACATTGCTAGAAAGAGTCGCGTATTACAAATATAGATAGATATTATGCGTTTGTCTTTCACAGTTGAGATAGTTTCCGTAATTTAATGACAATATGTTCTTATCTATACATAATATAGTATCCCATCTCGATCCTAATGTCAAACAACATCTTCCTGTTAAATTTCATCACGATCGGAGTATCCGTTTAGCCCAAGGAACGTAACAAACAGCCATAAAGACAGACAGAGTTACTTTCGCATTTATAATATTAGTATAGATATGTATAATGTTCCTTGGAAACTCTACGAACCGTGTTTCTGAAATAAAGAGATGTTAAATGCATTGTTTGATTTGTCCTTAAGCCATCAGAATTGAGAAAGTTAAAAATTCTAGAGACTGTGTTCAATCAAACTGAACGTTAAAAGTTTAATAATACTACAACGCATTAAAATTACAAGTTAAATTATAAGTCCATGCTTATTTAGCACGTAAAACACTCACCTTAGAAGCACGAACCCGACCAATAAAAATGGGTTTAATCCTAGACTGCGATTCCGCCACTGACTGGCGTTGATGTGACGTCATATTGACGTTGTTTTGAGGTATTCGCTGTCGATGTACGAACATGAAGATAATTTATTATTGTGACCCGCCGCAGAAATCCGATAACACATCAAACACTGAACATCTGGTTGTGTTATCGGACATCTGCGGCCGCTTACCAGCGGCCGCCTGCATCTGATTCACCTTCGGGATATCAGTTTAGGTTGATATCGTACAATTTTAAATTATTGTGACCGAGCGTAGCGAGGTCACAATAGCACTAAAAGGAATAAACCTAATTATGTTGGTAGTCGACAGCGAATACGTCAAAACAACGTCACGTCAACGCCGGTCAGTGGCGGAATCGCAGTCTAGGATTAAACCTAAAAATGTACCACCGGGTTTTAGCTACCCATTGACATTTAATAGTTAATGTAATTATCTACTAGGAGTCAGACATTAAGAAATAGTTTTTCATTTATAATCTCATCTTTAAATAGAATTGTAATCAATCGTACAGTAAATGACATTAAACTCTTCAGAACACAGATTTCAAATCGGAACTGTAATGAAAAATTGCGTTCCAGCTCCGCGTTGCAGGTCCGGCCGTGGTTCAACCTCCGGCCACGCGAGAACTGTGGCGCTGTTACAGGTCCGGCTGGAAGCAGATCCGACAAGCGCTCGGATGTACATCCATCCCTCGCGCAAGTGATACGGGTCCGCGGAACTGCATCCATCCGGACCTACCCATCTCTATACAGGAGTTGGAGAAGGTGCAAAGAAGGGCTGCTAGATTTGTTTCTGGAAATTATCGCAGAATGCAATCAGTGACAGATATGATAAAGGAGCTGGAATGGGATTCATTGCAAGGCAGGAGGAGGATGATGAGGGTAATGGGAGTGTACAGGGCATATACTGGCGATGAGGCATGTAAAGACGTTGCAGTAGGTATGTGGAAGGGAAAAGATGACCATGACCACAAGCTGGCACTCGATTTCAGGCACAAGGGTGTGGGAAGATTCTCTTTTTTAGGTAAGGGTGTCAGGGATTGGAATGAGTTACCAAGGGGAATGTTGAATAACCTACCGAAAACGTTAAAAGAATTTAAAGTTAAAATTTGTAGAGGGCAAATGTAGGTGAGTGTAGGATAGGGGGAAGATGGGTGTGTAGGGAAATTGCCACCGGAGCCTGTGCTCCATTGCAATTAAATTAAATTAAAAAGTACTGAGTGTACTATCATTAAGATAAAAAATGTGCCAAAAAATTAGTTTAAGAAAGTGCTACTCTGTAATTGTGTAAGTCGACGTAACCACAATCTACCCCGCTGGAGAATGAATGTTTCCACCACACGCTCACTAAGCAGTCATTGTGTGGCAACTTAAACTTGACCTGGAGTTAGTAAAACATTGCTTGAAGAAATACATTGCTTGACTATGACTTATGCATAAATGATGTTCCGCTTAAGATGCACTGTGATGATAAATATTAAAGCTCTCAATCGAACTGTATGTCTGCTTTTACGGGAGAAATTTCCACACACATCAACTCGGATCCCTATGAACATTCCACAGACATTTTGGCAAAAACACAGGGGTTATTGTTTGAAACAAGCAACAGGGAATATCGGGTGTGTTTGTTTCGCAAATTTTCCGTGAATACCTCAGTGTTCCCGCGAGAGATTCAACAGCTATTCCTTCAGTAGCTCTAGCAGCCTACACAAAGCGTGAAAGCAATTGATACAAGCATCGCTACAGCAAAGGAAACTAATTAGTGACTCAAATTTCATCATTTGGGTCGATTCCGTGTGTTTCATCAAAGCACTTGCAAAATACCAGCTGAGCAGAGCGTTTGTCCAAGATGCTGTTTCCTGTTCTGGATATTGTGCTAGACCAATTTTTCTTTTATGGCTTTACGACTCATCGAGGTCATTAGAGGCGGGATCGGTTGGGGATAAGACAAGGAACGGGAAGGAATTCGGCCATAGACTTTTTGAAGAAAGCATCCCGGCATCGGCCTGGAGTGATTTGGGAAACCATGGAAAACCTAACTCTCGATGCCTGGATGGTGATTCGAACCAACGTCCTCCTGAATGCGAGGCCACCACGCTTGGTGTGCTAGAACAAGGGAGAATGAAGCTAGCGAAGTATCTGCAAATTCAGTCCGTATCAAAATCACAAAATTTAAATGGTCCCCCAATCCGAACCAGCTTCATCGCTGGAAGATAATGTGTGTCGTCTTTGGCAGTGCCGAGAAAACGATCTCAGTATGTTGCAGTTAAGGGAATCCGACTAGAGGTGGGCAAAGTGACTCACTAAAAAGAGCGTTGTCCATTTGATCACTCCACGAAAAGAACTAGTTCTTTTGAACGGTGAACAAGCTCTTCTTGATCTTCAGAATTATCCGACTTATGACCGACTCACCTAGAAGAACTGCCGTTCACTTTTTAGTGAGCGACTGCTCACTCGCCCTTTTAAAAGAATTGCTCTAAAGAACTGATTCTCTCGCGAACGACCCATCTATAAATCCGAGCCCACATCAAACTTTTTTTTTTTTACTTATGGCTTAACGCCTTGTCAACGTCGACGTCGAGGTAATTTGAGGCGGGAACGAACTGGAGGCAAGGAATGAGTATAATTCGGCCGTGGCTTTTTGAAGGAACCATCCCTGAGTGATTTGTGGAAAACATGGAAAACCCAAGGATTCGAACCCGCGGCCTCCCGAATGCGAGACGAGAGCGTTAACCGCTCAACCACTACGCTCGGTCGAATATCAGCTCCTTCCATCTGGCAAGGAGGAATGAGTTTCTCCTCACGACTCTGCTGTGGCCATTGCACTCTTTCACATCGTCCCTTTGGGGGCATCCATAAATTACGTGAGGTGTTTTTCCGGATTTCTGGACCCCTCCCTCCCCCCTGGTGAGATTTCGTGAGATCTGGCCGGACCCCCCCCCCCCCTCTGGTCCGTGAGAACCCCCCCTAGAAATCGCCCTGGAAACTTGTTTCTTTAGGTCACACCCTAAGAAATACCCTCCTAAAATCGACTTTGCCGCGAATTTGAGACTTTTTTTTTATGCTCTACTGTCCCCAAATTTTTCGCAAAATCTCACGTGAGATTTCCGTAGACCCCCCCTCCCCCTTGGTGAGATCTGGTGAGATTTCGCCGGACCCCCCCCCCCCTCCCCTATTTCACCTCACGTAATTTATGAATGCCCCCTTTGGAGAGAGGAGTCTGATGTTGGTGGCGTGCCTTTGACAGTAGCTACAATGTATTTTCTTGCCGCATTCTATGAGTATGGCTAAAGCATGCTTAATTGATTATTTTAAGACATGCCTGATTCAAGACAGAAAAAAAAAAATTACTTTTCTAGTTCCCAAAAATATTTGCATTGGCAGCTGGAAAAGTGGACGACTACTTAGCTCTTTCTGTGTGTGTGCATGTGTTCGATTTCGCAATAGCAAAGCAGACTAATTTCAAAAGTATCTTTCTTTTCTTTTCTTTTACCATTGATCTGTTCTCCTAAGCCTGGTTTTAATTTTATCAGTGACTTTGCGGCACGACTATAATGAGTCGTGTATATAGTTGTAAGAAGATTAATGACACGCTATGAAGACAAAACAAGAACCAACCACTATAATCAAACCTGAAAATTTACTTTTTTTTCCCCTTGCTTTCATATAAACCAGATTAGTCACAATACGCTAACAACATTTTCGTCTTATTGACAAATAGATATTACTAAGAAAAAATGCACTCGTTCCTAGTAAAAAGGTGTAAATGACATCATTCATCAAAAGAAGGTTTTTTGTGGATAGATAGTTTCTCATGTATGCAAACAATCGCAACATTAATCTGGAAAACATTAAACATTTCAGCAAAGGGTTCTTCTTACACTTTTGGTTTTTAATACCTGTTTCTAAACATAAACGGAAGCCAGGAACAAAAGCAGATTTTTGTCTTATCGTTTATCAGTAAGGCTGCTTTCATGGGCGCCGGGAGGGGGGGGTGCAAGGGGGTGCACTTGCACCCCCCTGACATCCCGGGTCGCGCGGAAATTTGGGCCGATAGGGGGAGGGGAGCACCAATTACAGCCCTGGTGCACCCCCCTCCCGGGTCGCCGTGTGGGCAGTAGTAGAGCTAAAAAAAAAAAAAGGTCGCCCAGCCCCGGAAATTTTTGGGCCGATTGGAGGGGGGGCACCAATGCAGCCCTGGTGCACCCCCCTAGAAGCAATCCTGCCGGCGCACATGGCTGCTTTATCAGCAAAACACTCGAAAGCTTAAGATACAGCCTGATAGTGCTTCATGCAATTCGCCTTCTTATCAGCGTGTGAAACTATGTCTTTGATCTCCGATGGTTCTTTTCCATCCTCTCTCTCTGCCTTTACCTTCTTTCTTTTTTTTTAATCTTGAGTGCATGCGAAAGTGTTTTTGTTACTTATTAGCCATAGCGCTACGTTACATTAATGTGTACTCTGATGTCACAGAATCGGTAAAACCCCCAGTGCCCGAGTCAGTACTGCAAATGGAGACTTGGATGGAGGGCGTCCACTAATTACGTGAGCACAAAGAGTGGGGGGGGGGGGGGCGGTCCGACTAAATCACACCAAGAGGTGGGGGTCAACAGAAAGCTCACTTTCAAGAAAAGTAGAGATAAAAAAGAAAAAAAAAACAGGGGGAGGGGAACGGTGATGTAATTAGGTAAACAAGGGCCCTGTTGCAAAAAAAAAAAAAAAAAAAAAAAAAATTGGCCCCTCTGACCAGATGTGTAACTTTTCTTTTAGCTCTACCAATTCTAGTGGGGTTTGCTGGCAGGGGCTCCCTGAGCTTTAGGGGGCCTCCTGAGCTGACCTTTGGCCCCCTCAGCTGTGCTTGGAGGCCCCCGGTGAATGACACGGCCTAGCCCTCCGATAGCCCTGGAAGGGGGGGGGGGAGATCCAGCAGATATCCTCTTCAGTCCTGAGCTCATAATAAAAGTGCATGTGAACTAATATTGTGTTATTTACTTTGTCTTAATGCTAGTTACAATGAATGCCCACGAATTTTTTTTTGAAACAATAATTAATTTTTTATAGATAGTTTAAATTCGTTATAACATTAATTTATAGTTTGATTTGAACAGAAATGTCTGTACAGATTTAATAAGTTATTAAAGCAGTGAAAACATTTTTAAATGGAAAAAAAGATATGACTTTACCTTTATTTCAACAAGACATGCTGTACAGCTGCAGAATCCCAAGTTTGTAATCAGTGCTGCCAACTTGTGACACTCGGCAGATGATCGAACAAATGAGCTATGAGAAGCACGGTGTGTCTCGTAGATGATACCACAGGACAGAAAAAGTTCAGCCGCACACATGCCTGAGAAAAAAATAATACCTGGGGGTATCATATATGATACCTCAGGACTGAAGAGGAAATCACCAATGGTCAGCAGGAAGGAAAAAGGGGGAGGGGGCTCCAGATTTACGAAAACTGCACACGTATTTTATAGACGCTCCCTTGTAATGTTAGACCACTCGTCTACCTGGACGTAGCGTTTAGGGAGCGTCCATAAACCACGTATCTCCTAATTGCCCTCCTGCGAACCCCTCTACCCCCAAGTAGCCCGCCAGCTAAACCCCCACCCCCTTCCCCACCTAGCACGCAGCTTTTTTCCCTTTTAATTCCATAAGACAGTTTGTACTGTTTTCTCCTGTCAGACTATCGTAAATTACATACAGAGATAATTAAATGGCAGAAATAAATATTCACATGCTGTTGTGTGTTCTATACTTCATCTTAACTGTGACAAATAGTATGAATGGAAACCAACGTGGCCTCGCTCGAAAATCCCCCTCCCCTCCGACGTAGCCCAGTGTAGCTTTCCAGCCAACCCATCCACCGCCCTAGATCGAGTTACGTAGTTTATGGACGCTCCCTCAGCTCTGAGAGGCAGGAATGGAGAGTGGTGGTGAGACGAGGAGCGGGACCACGGTGATGTGATCTTGAGCCATCAGTTGGGAGTGAACAGGGTACAGAGATACTGACGGCACTGTTACCAGGGAACTGCTGCAGTCCAATCCTGCTCGCTTTCTTTCACTCCTTCCATCCAGCTGTCTGCTGTCTCTTGATCTTCTTCCTGAACTCTCTCCTCACATTTTCAGATATCACACATCTACTTTGTAGAAACAGTGTCAAAAATGGTGTGGAATTTGAAGCTGGAAGGAAAATACAGATAAAGAAACAAGAAAGTGTAGAAGACAGAGGAGTTAAGTAGGGAATGCTGCAAGCACACAAGACACGGAAATGCTTTCAAAAACGATGGCTGCAGAAGCTGCGATTTAAGGAAGTGGAGATCGAAGAATTTTTGGTTAGAGCAATATCATACTGGAAGATGTATAGCCGCTCCCAATGCAATTAATTTTCAATGGAACATTGCTACAATTTATTAATCTGAAGAAAGAAAATATGCGGGAGTTTAAAATAACCATACTTTTAAATAATTTTGTAACCGAGAGAATTTCTGTTTGATGATCCATTTTAGTTGCTAAAACGATAGTGTTCTTAGAACATGGTAACTTAAGAAGAGCAGCTGGATTAGTAGTGTGTAATCACAACTGATCTAACATATCGATTTCAAAGAAACTGTACGGATATATGAATTAATAAAGTTCTTTGTTCATTACATTTCCACATAGCAATCAAAACGGAGCATCATAAATTTGTAGTTTAAACGTGATAGCAATTAATTGGTAATACGAGTGACAGCAATTATACGGATTTCACGTTGAGCTGTAGTAGGTGTCATATCCAATAGGATTGACTGGTTGAGTAACCACTACAAGAGGCGCACTGCGCTGTGAATTGAAAACCACGTCACATGGTGGCAGAACAATGCTTTGGGATATCACAACCAACTGTGCCATACGATGATTGATTTGGTTTAATAATTTAAAATTAGGCGCTAAGTCATAACAGATTTCCACAATACCTAGCTGTTATTGTTTTGCTTGATTTTCCCTTCAACTAAAAAGAATTTTAACAGCCCAGTTTAGTTTGTACACTCTTAATATGTATGTAGACAATGTTCGTATGCAATGAACTTTCTGAAATTGTTCCATCTTTTCATCTTTTCTTGTGAAACCATAACAAGAATGTATTGATGAGAGACGTTATTGGTGTACCTGCAAGATGATCTTCTTCTCTTCGATATCAGCCATCTAAGGACCACGAAAAGTAATCCTGTGCATTCATTTCGATGCTTCTTGTCTTGTCTTCCAATAGTTCTTCATCCTTTCATTTTGCTGTTTCCTCCTTTCTTCTGTACATATGTAATTTCATTTCCTCTTCTCCTGGAAACCCTTGAAATTTTGTATCAATCTCCTGAGAGTAGCTCTATCTTGTATTAAATCTTCTGTTATTCCGATCTCAATCATATCTTTCTTTGCTCCTTGGATCCACTGGTTTACTCTCCTTACTGTTGTAAACATGGTTGAAAATTCTTTTTGTAAGTCTGTTGTTATCAATTCTCATAATGCGACAAAAAAAAAAAAACAACTTCAACGCAGCCACTCATAGGCATTGCGCAAGCCCAGCCAGTTACATCTGTTGCCTTGAAGAAGAGTTTTGCCCGAAATATTGTATTTTCTTTGTTTTTGTGTTGTTTTATGTTGATGCTGCCCTCCTCCCTTCAACTTTGGGGAGTGTTGGGTGTACGTGTATTTCATCTGTCTTTCCATATAGACTATTAAATGACATTTATGTAATATGTATATATAACACATGTTCTTGACATTAATACTGTGAAAGAAGGTTTCAATAGAACTGCAGCTTTATTAACCTCGAAGATACCATTTTATGTATAGCAATCTTGTTTCCCCATTCATTTGTCAATTATAAACCTGACATCAGTAACTACATCCACAATATCTGTGATAACTAGTCTACATGCCTCAAACCAGACGTCCTGCATGTTCTTCCATAAGTGAAGTGGGTCCATATCCCTCTTCAAGTTCTCTAGCCTAGTATTCAGACTCCTAACACTCCACGTCCCAACTCTCAGAATGTTTTTATACATTTTGACAAGTCCTTCAACAGTTTACCTGGACATCTGACTCTTCGACTGTTTGATCTCCCCAATATTTTACCATTGTTTCTTAAATAACTTTAAGATAAATGTGGACTTGGGATACTCTTTAATGCAATAGCTTCCTGTTGTCTTCTTCCCATATCAGGTTCAACTGCCTTTATGGCATATTTACATTACCACGGGTATTCCTCCAGCTTCATTTTTACTAGCAACGGGGGAATTGTTCAGTCATATGAGCCTTTTCTGTGTAAACAGGGTGCAGTAGAGGTTGAAGTACTAAGTAATCTCCAACGCAACAAGACAAAAAAGTTGGGGAATGAAAGTTATGGGAGGGGGGGGGGAGGAAGTAATAAAAGAGAATATGTTCTGTATCTGTTTCTTTTAAACTACAAAAAGATGTAATCCATGTCTGAATGCAGTGACAGCCAAACCTACTTAGGTGTATTCCTGAAAAATTATTGCGAATCAAATTCTAAATCTGATTGCGGTATTCACGTTGTGACTGTGACAAATATCATCTCTTCATCCCTCATGGATCAAATATGGGAAAGCATACATTTCTTACGGAAAAGAAAATCATATGCCCAGAGTTAATTTTTTTTCAACCTGCTAATTATGCCCACTGGATTAAATTGTCCTTCCAATTAGTTTTAGCGTGTAAAAAGGAATGTCCATGTTTTCAGAAACAAGCAAAAGTTGTGATTCTACTTTATATCACCAAAAACCAAGTTTCTTTAAAAAGCTTTTCCTGTTCAATTAATCTGTCAGTAAATACAGTGTAAATGGCTTAAAGTTATTTTTTATGGCTTCATGCCTCATCAACGTCGTGGTCATTAGACGCGGGGAAGGACTGACGGCAAGGAAAGGGAAGGAATTGGGCCATGGCCTTTTGAAGGAAGCATCCCGGCATTTGGGAAAACCATGGAAAACCCAAATCAGGGTGGAAGGATGGGGATTTGAACTGGTGTCCTCTTGAATACATGGCCAGAAAGTTACCCCTTGCTCACCACGTTTGGTGGCTTAATGTTATTGAAGATAGCTGATTTTTGATAAGTACTAATCTGTAACAATATAGGTGCTGGATAGATATATAAACAATTTTACCTATCATTTCATTTGGTATAGAATACACCGACAATATTTTTTATACATCACATTTTTTAAAACTTAATTTCATGAATTGTATTTATACGTTGAAATAGTTCATTTCTCAACCACATTGGTTTTACAGTACATTCCTGCAGTACATTTTTTTTAACATGAGATGTGTAATAATGAAGTTTTTTTTCCACTCACTCCCAGTTCATTCTTATTACTAATGTGACAGGAAAGGTGGGGAAAAAAACCCAATTGAAGAGAAAAATTAATACTGTATTAGTGCTTCAGTACATGACAATTTTACAACATTCATTCATAAAATAGAAGTTCTAACTTTTTCCCAAAATATATACTCTTTACTGATATGAGTAACACAGATTAAAAGGGCACAAGTTTCATGTTAAAGAGAAAAATTCAAATCATCATTGTTTCTCTTCCTTCAAATTACATGTTTTCTGTGTTACATATACAGATTTTTAAACATATAAAAACAAAAATAGTACATCTTGCAATTTGTCACGATATCTAACAATAGTATAACAACTAAACCCTGTTACCTTATTACAGTTAATTGGATATCACCTCAAAATAAAACAAAACAAACAACACACCATACAACTGCAGGACTGAGAGTTTCAGCTTTGAGTTTTGCTCTAAGAGACTTCTTACAGATCACAACATATTAAACCACAAATAATATCCTGAAAACCCTTAAAAATAATGATGCTTCTAACAACAGAACCCGTCTCTAAAGACCTCGCTGTTGAGAGACGTAAAGCAGTTAAAAAAAATCAACAACAGAAAAAGTATAAATTTGGCATGTATGAAGGGAAAAATATGCTTTATACTGATGATACATCTGATTGTCCCTTGTGTGGCCAAACAAATATATATTGACAGAAAATATTTGTGCCAGAAATTTAGTAAAAATATTGGTAACTTGCCTGTTTAATGAAATTACAGGATGCTATGTGTTAACCATTTAACATCCAGTATGAAACCAGTAGGATTTAAAATATATAAAACAACACTCTTCAACTTTAAATAATTTTTATACATTTAATAATATTCAAAGATGGGCACACAGTAAAAAAGAATTTCATACAATTAAAAATGATATTTATATGGAATAACTAATCACGTTGTGTGTGTGTGTGTAAAATGGATAAAATAAATATTTGGATAGAAGTAAAAAACACAGAATTGTGTTTTTCATGCTGCAGCAACCATCAACTTTGGTAAGCAATGATCATTGCAATAACCAAATAGTGTATATGTTAGGCTCAAAGGCCAAAAATGGTCATTGAATAAAAAAAATAAAAAAATTACCTTAAGGCGTTGTGCTTTCTTGAAAACAGCCACAACACATTGTGACTTATCAGTATCTAACTCTGTGATCACGGCGAATCGGTCCAGGCTTCATTTAATATATACGATTCTTCTTACCCTTCACGTTACATTACAAGCCTCTACAAAAAAACGGAAAATTGTGCTGTCATGTGTGGAGTATACAACCTGGACCAGAAGCAAATTTCAGTGTTGTGTCTGTTTTAAGTTAGCCACAATACCTTCTGGCTGTTTTTGTTTTTAAGTTCCATAACACAAATAATGTGTTGTGGCCATTTTCAAGGAACCCTAACACGTTGTGGTCATTTTTTCCGCTCAATGAGCGTTTTTGTCTAACATCATAACTTCAGCAAATTACAAGAAATTATTACAAATTCACTTTCAGTACAAGATATATTTGATTGAAATTTACCAATTAATGTTATAAATTAATACTCATTATTTTTAACCAGGGCAGTGATCCAAGACTTACTTATTTGTGTCGTTGTACAAGAAATATTTAAAATATTCCTAAATTTTAGATTAAATAATAATTACAAAAATACTGATGATGCAAATGCTGTTAATCGATTAAAATAAGGAAGTGGAGGGAAGTAGAATCATCAATACCCACAGATGTTGTTAGGAGCACTGCGATGAGAGGATAAATATGAACAGAATTCACAATTTATTGGTTTAAGCCCAATTATGTTTAGAGGTGAGACAGGTGATAAGGGGATTAGGTATGAACACACAAAGACTTACCGTGTGACTCTTTTTTAAGAGGGGACGGTTTTGGGAAGAGGGAGGTGGATCCAGTTGGGATGGAGGTCTTAACTCCAACAGACTGAATTCAATCTCGTGACGGAAAAACTAGGTGGCATTAGTCATGTTTAAAAATGAAAAGTTAACTAGATCAAGAAATTGACATTAAACAGAGAAAAACTTATAAGACCAGTGAAGATAACAGCTGTGTTTGAAGTGTAGAGATTGGAAATAAAATTACTTTCCTAACATGCAGAATAGTCCACATAGCAATATAAAAAGAAGTACATCAAAAATTATATATACATAACAGGGTGTTAAAAAAAAGTAAAATATTTTAGGTGGTGAATCAAAATAATACAAAAATATCTAATAAGCATTAGGTGCCAGAGGTCTGCAATCTTCAATGCATGCAATCACGTACAGGGAAGACAAAGACAGGTTCACAGAGTGTGTTGTTCCTTACGCCAAAGGGATGAGGCGTGCAATACCTTGGACGGGCATCACATTGCGGACCTGTTATTAACTCTGAAAGTATGCATTTGTGACCCAATGATTATTTGACATTTTTTCCACCCTGTGTGTGTGTGTGTGAGAGAGAGAGAGAGAGAGAGAGAGAGAGAGAGGGAGAGAGAGAGAGGGAGAAAAGGGGGGGAGTCATAGATAGTAAAATAAAACAAAATAATCGGGCACAAATATAATTTGAATAAATAATTACTAAGCAAGTTGGAAGAACAGAGGTAAAATAATATGAACAAAAGCAGACAATGCTGAAAGGACACGACTTGTGAGTCAAACGGCAAGAAAAACCTGCAAATGATGCAATAAAACAACAAAAAGCATTTTTAAAAGTAAGAAAATAATTGAATTAGAAAGAAGAAATCCGAATATGTCATACAGCAATTATTGCATCAATGACAAAAACTACTTGCGATAACAATTAAAATTTATCAGTGATGTCATTTTTATTACTGAAAGTGATATAAAACTAAAATTCCACAATTCATTATTCAAATCAGTTATGAAAAAAAAAACTCTCAATAAGCTAGCCCATTGGAGATCAAAATCTCCATCACCATCTACCAAGAAAGATATTGACAGCTGAAGTATTGCGTGATAACGCCATGTTTGCTTAGCTACTTACCAGAGAGTATTACATTAATACTAAACTCTGGGGAAGACTCGTTTCTTGAATAACAAGCAACAGGTTTCATACTTTAACAGAATTAGGGGAAACAATTGATTTGATGAAATCAACTCTCTGGTGACCTACTGGGCCTGTATAAAATTTAAAGCACTGTAAATGATTGTTTTCTCGGTTACAGTTTTAAGTTGATGGAAACACAGATGAAGGACTAAAAAAAACTCTTAAAATATGATGAAAATTTTTTTAAGCATCTATTTAAAAAGAGTGTAAAGGGTGTGGTTAGCAAGGATTTTCTTCCACCTTGAAAACAATATAGTTCATACATGACAAAATAAATAGTTGTAAAACTAAGTGAACAGCGATGTTCAACTTAGCAGCTGTAATTTGCAGAGTCTGGAGGCTCTTTAATTACTAGTTTTCTCCATTGCTAACAATTTTTAACTGTGAAAAACAATTGTTATAATGGTGGAAGCACTTCCATAAATAAAGAAAACTAGAAAGATACTTGTTATTATTGTCTGTAATATTAAAACAAAAATTAAATTGGAATTTGTTGCAAAATTTTGACAAACAGAATGAGAAATCAATGTAGTTATGATTGTATAAAATGTATTTCACATGTTTATGGTACTCTAGTTACCTACTACTTACATAAAAGTTGTATGAAAATTAAAAACCATTTATGGACTCATAACAATGCAAAATAAATTTGATTGATTCAAAATCTGAGAATCATGTAAAAAGCCCTATTATAGAATAAATTTGAGCGATATTGTTATATCAACAAAGATAATCAGGAGTACAAAACCAGTTTCAGAATATAAATACAGGACTGACAAAACATACAATAGAAAGACAACAATAATGCACATACTGAAAGGTATAGTGCAATAGTTTTGCTTAATCAGAAGCTGTATGTATATACAAAACCACATTTTTGGTTATGGAAATCATAAATAAAAGTTGACTTAAATATCTCTTATACCTGAAAATAAATTGTTTCCTAGAACTGAGAAACCTATGTAGTAGTTACACAAATATCTATAATAATCCTGTTAGTTATTATCTTTGTGTCATCTATAAACAGAATATCTTCTACTGCTTCCTTAAAATAAATGCCCTGCTATACATGCATAACTAATCTAAATTCATTGTTTCTTGAATCTTGGTAAAATCTGTAGTATATGGTTTGGCAGCATTTTTTCATTCTGCTCTGTTCAGTTTTAGTACTAAAAGGAATGTAAACTTATATAATACTAGATCAGACTTGCATTCATTGTCGCAGAACAGTTTTACTGCATAAAGACAAACAAAACCTTGAAACACAGTAACATTATTACACATCTACTGAAAATACTGACAGTAAATTGAGAGCAAATAATTGCAATAAGTACAATGTTTTCACAGTTTACAAAATAATTCGAATTTTGAAAACAGTTATGTTGAAAACCGCTATACAGATAAGAAATGGCGACAGACAACCATGCGAGATATATAATTGCGTACACAGATACTTCAAATTGAACTACATTCATATTAACAAGCTACAGTAATTTGTATCAACTAAGAAGGTGTCTGATATCATGGATGTGTAAAAATATAAATTACTTGCAACAGCTGTTTAACATTTTCCAAAACAAAGGAAAATACTACTGAATTAAAAAACACAAAACATAGTTAGAATATAACGTCAACATCTATTCACAAAAGCTTGTAAACAACTACTTTAGGAAGACCAACATCTAAAGCTAACTATGAAAAATAAGATCCATCTTTCTTCACGAATTCAACTTCTGTGAAATGTCACAACCTCCTTTAAAATGGTACCATCACCAAACCACCACCTCAAACATATCTAGACCAAAATATCTACTGCTACACACACATAATCTATGAACTTTAACATCTAATGTATCACATGAACAATGCTTTATCAATACATAAATTTCATTGTTAGTTGTACAAATAACTTTTGAAATACACAAATATATATATAACCAACAGTCCAGTGAAACCAAATGGAACATAAATGTAATGAATAAATTATGGCACTTTCATTTTATTTTTTATCTCTTTAATGATAAAAGAAATGACTAACAAAGTTCTATTTATTCTATACATTAACAACACGATTTGGGTTAATTTACAATAAAGAATTCATTTTCTTTGCCACACGTTAAAAATAAATTTTTATCGAACCATTTACATACTGATAACAGATTTCTACCTACCATTGTTGTAGAGCCAATTAAAATACATAGCTACTAATGTGAAACTGGTAATTCTGCCCAAAATAATTTTTTTGAAATAATGATTAAAACATTAATAATAAATATTACAAAATAATAACAAAACCAATAAAATCAATTATATACAGTTCTAAAATCAATTTAGAATATAAAAAAAATTAAACCAATGCCTACAGGACAAACTTAATACACAGGCTGGAGTCACAGAAGTTTGTTTTGATTACAAGGCATGATTGAGGGATAAACGACATATGGAATAACCTAGGAAAGTGTGAGTCCCAATAAATCAAGGATATATGAGATTCAAGCTCTTATTAAAGCATACAAATAAGGGCAAAAACCATCAGTTATGACTGATGGTGGTACACCAACATGAATACTTTTTAAAAAAAATTATTATTATAATTTTTTAAAAAAAGTCCAAACCCAAGTTCAACATTGTGCTGTTATGTTTCCATATCATAACGATTTTAACAGATATGGATGTGGTAGGTCATTTGGTGTGAAAATCAATGCTTGACACATTTTAAGATTAGGTAATCAACTCCTCTCTGTAGTCCTCCAAAACCTTGTCTCTCTGCGACTCACACCATTAGTGCAATTATTAAATTCTAAATAAATTTATTTTTTATGTATCTATATGGCACATTACGACACTGAATTAAGAGCAATTTCAATAAAAACAGTGGTACCATATGGCAAAGTAAAAGTGAAAACTTTTACTTATTTAGCTAAAAAACTACAAAATAGATTAGATGAAGAATTGATTGATAGGATGGGCTGGAATTATTTGGCAGACAGATGACGTCATTTTTATATGAATTTATTGGTGAATGAGAAGCCATACTGATGCTTTTATGTATTCTTTGTTTCCTCGTTCTATTTGGAATTGGAACGCACAGTATTAGGGTTGGGTGCTTAACACCCTTTGCCATCCACAATATTTGTGAATTGCGCAGTACCGGTGTAGATACATTTATTGTTTAAACACAGGATGTGTTTGTTACAAAATCCAATGTAACAAGATTTTTGAGATAGAGCCAGAGGTAGAAAATGAGTAAATTAATAACATTTACCTCTTTGCACTTTTCGTATTAATTTCAAAAGAGTAAGAAACATTAAAAGTATATAAAGTATGAAGATGACAGCAATTTTGAACTCAACTTATTAGTCTCAAAAAGAGTGCAGAAATAGAAGACACTGTTGACACACATATGTAATACTATTCTGGACTCTGAAAACAAAGCCTGATTTTTAATGTATGCCACTATTGAGAGAGTTGTGAAATGGATACTGTAAGTACAGATGACTACTACTTACTTTTATAAACGACCCCCCTGTCCTGAATTGGTAAACTTAGCCCAAAAATGTACACTCAAAGGAATTAAGATGTCACTACTACCAACACATGAAAAAAAAATGTAATAAATTTTTGTAAACTTTATGCTGATTTTTGAGCAAATCGAGGAAGATGATCTTTGTTGGTGGTCATTATAGCCACCTTTGAAAAACATGTTTTTTTAGATATACAGGACATGAAAAAAATACTATACCTCAGTCTTGTAATGCTAAGTTTAAAATTGGTCAATGCCACTACCACATCCCAATCAGTCACCTGCCAAACTGTTTCATGCTTACTGTTGATAATGCTGCATGAATAATAAGCTACTCACGTGGGTGCGCAGACTCGGCGGTCATTGTCAATATTATCTTGGTTATCCGGACGGAGCTGCGTCGATTTATGGAAATCTAAAGTTTCAGCCATCTTTTTGTGACTTTCTCAGAAGAATTGAGCAAGAAGGATTCTGCAGCAGCTTTAGCACAATACAACATATTCTTGCCCTGCGAGATCTAATTAGCCGCGCAAACAAATACCAGATGCCTCTTTGTGTAGCCTTTGTAGATCTCGAAAAGGCATTTGATTCAATAAGTCACAAGGCTGTCCTGCAAGCCTTAACTGAACATGGCGTGGGTACAGCTTATATTAGAGTGCTGCATAACATCTCCTCATCACTTCCTCATCAATTTGTCAATGTTAGAGAACCAACCACTGCGTTCCGCATCGAAAGGGGTGTTAAGCAAAGTGATTCCAACTCTCCAAAATTATTTTCAGCTATCTTGGAGATGGCAATGTCGAAGTTAGAATAGACAGAAAAGGGAATTAAAATCAATGGCTGAAGACTTAACAACTTGAGATTTGCTGATGACATTGCTCTTGTTGCTAATGACCTTGATGAACTCCATATCTTGGTTACTGACCTCGCCTCCAAGTGTAAAGCAGTTGGCCTAAGAATGAATCTTTCAAAAACAAAAATTATGTCTAACAAATGGGCCACAGAGGGTAGTAAACAGCTAGAAAATGAATCTTTTGAAATTGTCGGTGAGTACATTTATCATGGACAGCTTGTAAATATTAGAGGTGATGTAAGACCAGAAATTTTGTGCCGCATCAAGCTGGGATGGCAAGCTTTTGGGAGGGATTCTATTATCATGAAATCTAAAACGCTCACAAATCTAAAGCGAATAGTCTATGGCCAGTGCATTCTTCCTGTGATGACATACGGTTGTGAGACCTGGACTCTAAATGAATTTACAAATGGTAAACTAAGGACTGCCCAAAGAGCTACGGAGAGGTCGATGCTAGGCTTAACGAGAAAAGACAACAAGAGAGAAACTGACATTAGGTCAGTTACAAAGGTAACAGACATCTTAGAGAAGGAAGCATCCTTGAAGTAGCGATGGGCCAGCCATATTGAGTGGAGAAAAGACCAGAGGTGGATAAAAACAGTGTTAGTGGAGCCAAGAGATCACCACAGACCAGAGGAAGACCACCAGACCAGGGGACAAGGACACACGCAGGGTTGTCGGAGTTAACTGGCAGAGGATCACCCAAGATCGCGCCACCTGGAGGAAACTGATCAAGTTATATCTGAAATCATGACTTTAAGAGGCCACATCAGAAAATGATTGAACTGGCTGATAATGATATACCATTTCATGATCACTGATAAATAAGTGGAATGACTTTTATGAAAGGCCAGGAGGAATTCGCAAGAAATGATGGACTTTAATCTTCATAAATTAAGATCAACAGTGATGAAAAAGTAATATAGAACCAGGTACTAAGTGACATTCTGAAGAAAAGTTAGATTCAAGACAGCAGACAATCATCTCAACCTTTTACTATTGTTCTTGGATAAATGACAGCTTAGTTTTTACAGCCACTTCATAGTGTAACAGAATCAAATTTATATTGAGATTATCCTATCATGTGAAATATTTATGCCATAAAGAAAAACAAAGTCAACCCATCACTTACTAAAGTTGAAGGAAGGAGAGCTACAGTACCACAGAACACGACACTGTTTATGGAGCGGTTTCTGTCACCACAGTCCCCTTTGTTTAACTTTGGTAAGTGATGGGTCTACTTTATCTTTCATTTCTATATATCAACTAGTGGCATTTCTTTCTGCCTTACTGAATATAAACATATTAGTTTGGCAACTTGAATGGCGACATATTAATTATTTGTTACTTTAACTGTCTGGGAAATACTGCACTAATGTAGCATTTCGTCAGCTTTGTCCGTCATGCTGCAGCCTTTCTGAGAGTGAGGCATGACAGTCAACAGCTCAAAGTAACACTGATACAATACTGCTCAAGTAACCGATGCAATGATACATAAACAGTTTGATAAATAACACTAATAATTTCTCTATCATCAGTGGCAATATTGCTACACTGCACATAAAAAATTTAAGAATCCAACAGTGATAGCTGCTTGATTTATTGAGACTCAACTGTTACTTTTATTCCAGAGTACAAATTATCACTGAACACAATTAGAATTTAATTTTCTGTGTGCTGAAGATTTAAAGTAAAGTTAAAAAAATGTGTTGAATTAAAATTGTCAAGTATTTAATTTTCAGTATGACTATTCCAAGAAAGGACTTTAAATCCAGACTGTACACAACATTAACTTACTCATAATTCTAATGTCAGATCACTTAAGTGAACTTACTAATAAATCATTTGTACTCCATTAAATTTACAGGTTGTGCTAAGTGGCAAACATTTTTTTTTTTTTTTTTTTTTTAATGTTACTTATTCTCTATAAGAGTCTGCAACTGAAGTACTAGATCTCTGGCAAGATTCAGTATGACTTTAGCATCGTGACGTTCAGCCATTTCTGAAAACAGAATTAAAGCTTTGTTACTGATATTAGTTTTCAAAACTGATTCGGTTATAACAGAGAGATAAAATATGGAAAAAATTGATAATGGTTAAATTGTATGCAACAGTGTATATCAATCGAGGACATGCAATAATCATAGCTATAAATAAAAAAAATTAGAGTGCAGAAAAAGCACCTGAAATCTAGTAACGAGGTATCAGACAACCGCTCTTTGGTGCGGTGCATTCCCCCAACTATTTCTTTCATTGTTAATATATTCCACTTCATACTTTCAATTCAATCTTCACTGTTATCACATACCCTGATTTTTTCTCAACTGTTCTCATCTTTATTTCTAATTTTGATGAACTAAGGAAAATGGAAGCGGCTTCTAGGCGATATAAATAAGAAAAGAAAGGGAAATTAACCCACCACATACCAAAGTGGAGGGCTGCGATGAGAGGGAACACTTATGCTGACAAACAAATACACAATATTTCAGCATCTGCCTTGTTCGTTCGTTGTACACACATGTACTGAGCTTAATGGCCCGTTTTTTCTGCTAGTGAACAAGGCGGGTGCTGAAATATTGTGTATTTGTTTGTCAGCATAAGTGTTCCCTCTCATCGCAGCCGTCCACTTTGGTATGTGGTGGGTTAATTTCCCTTTCTTTTCTTATTTATTTCTAATTTTAACAGTCACTTGCATGATCTTAAAATTTGCCCTACCATCCAATCTTTACATTTGCCCACATTCATTCACAATACAATAACCAACATTCACAACTGAAAGAAAGAATTAAAAAAAAAAAAAAAAAAGACTCCAGTTCCACGGATGAATATATATTGCATGGAAAACCTCAACATATGAAAGGAGAGCATCAGTAATATGAATAGAATGTGGAAATAGTTTAAAAAGATAATAAAAATTGGGGGAGAAACAATGCTGGAGGGAGAGTGGTAACGTTCTGGACTCGCATTCGGGAGGACGCAGGTTCGAATCTTCACCCAGCCATCCAGGTTTGGGTTTTCCACGGTGTCCCCAAATCACCTCAGGAAAATTCTGGAATGGTTCCTTCTAAATGGCCATGACCAAATTCCTCCCCATTCCTTGCCCCCATCCTTTCCCACCTATAATGACCTCAATGCCGATGAGGCGTAAAGCCATAAGCTTTAAGCAAGGAACACTTGAAACAACTACACAAGAAATTAATATGGAAAGAGGAGCTATAGAATAAGGAAGGGGAAAAAGTTGTAAAGGATATGAGAATAACAGAAATATCAAGCTGCTGGTTTGATGAAACTGTTAATAATATGCATAGCAACAATACAACTAATAATGATAATTAATAAAAAAATCTCACCATTAAAGAACTTGATGATATCAGTGAAATCCATGCTGTTTCCTAGAATTATATCTCGGTATGTCTCTACTAGGGCCAGAGCTATAAAAAGCACAAAGTACGGTGATGCAACATGTTTGGCTGCCCATATTGTCTCCCACACACTGAAGACATCCTCGTACACCAGTTCTGAAAATAATTTGAAAATAAATTATTTGTTTTTATTATTATTAATAATTCATTGTATCATTCTGTTGTACAATCTGGATAAAAGATATTGTTTACTTCACCTTAATATGCAAGCAACGGAGGTACAATAAGGAAACCTATATTTCATTTTGCAGAAATCTCAAAAACAGTCAGAAACAAGGTTATTTTTAATGGAATATACAGTTTTGAGATATAGACAAAAATTGTTTCCAGCTGCAATAATGCCACATATTATTGACTTATTGAAGTTGGAAGTGAACAGTATGACAGGCTGCTAAATTTTGTTTCATATATGAGTCATTCTTCCCAGCTTCCTGATTTCTTCTGTTTTCCAGAAGAATTGTTTCATTAATTAAAATAAAAATGTTATTTAAAACTTTATGAAAAACTTGTTATTTGCCCAGCTTACCATTCATGCCATCTACTGGCAGGTAAGTGAACTATTTCACTATATATGTGAACAATACAAATACATACAAAGGTCAAAACAATCATTACATTTTTCTTTGCTGCATAGATTTTTTGATGATGATCTGTTTGTTAGTTTTTGGCTGATCAATACATAAATGGGGAAAAAAATCCAAATCTTTTAGCTCTGGCCACTGTATCATTGGGAACTTTGTAATTTACATGGATAGAAAGTATTGTGTATGTCAATCAGTGCCGTATCCTTTGAGAATGTTTAATTTATCCTGAAATCCATTCACTTGTGTTTGCGTGAGACACGTACTGCAAACAAAAATGTCAAAAATTTACAATAATGGCCTCTGTATCATTGGGATGGATAAAAAGTATCCCATATCCTAACTGGTGACTTTAGAGATAACTATGTACATTTTTTTTAAATCCTTCTATTACATTTTGGCAGTTTTATTATCAGTAGTGTACACTGCAATTACATTTTTAAATAAATTTTCTAGAAAGCATCAGCATGTCCACAATTTAATTATTAGATTACTTTGCAGAAACTGGTACTAGCTTAGCAGAATCAGTGTGTAGCAGTACAGCGGCAATTGTATTGTAATGTGAGGTGTAAGGAACCAACACTTCGCAGTATGTGTACTACAAAGGAAAAACTTGCAGACATTAAGGTTCAGTCATCTCGGCGAAAATAAAAATCACTTGGAGGCGTTTGTCGAAAACATATTGTCTCACGAAAATAATCGACAAGAAATGGAACAGAACCGAGGACAAGATCCCCGATAAAATTAAAGTTAAAATCCCTAACACTTTACTAAGCCACTGAAAAATCCTAATATGGCATCTATCAGACATTTTGCCCGCCAAGTTGAAGACTCGTTCCATGCCTAAGCCACCCGAGGCTTGCTCGCCTCAATCTAGCCAGCAAACATCTTGCTCCTCCAATTATTCAGGCCAGACTGCACTGTCATGGTGGCGCAACTTCCTATATAGAATCCGGACTAGTGTGATCAAAATAAACATAGAAATTTTTGATTTATCTCCCGATGTTCACCAGAAATTCATGGTGTGTAGATCACGCAAAAATACGTGTTTAGTGTCTCTTTGTAATAATGTTTTAAGTGCCTCAGAACGGAGTTATAGATTTATTTAGTTGGGGGAGTGTTGCTACATTGGATTATGCGGTTATTTCAAATTTTGTGAGCAAAAAACGTATTGTAAGAAATTTTAGAGTTCAGGCTTCAAACTATTTTAGAAATGCTCTCCCATTTGTGCTGATTATGCTGGTGTATAAATTATCCAAATCTGTTAATTCTATCGGAAGTTATGGAATTTCTAAATTTTCCTGTTTTTACGTTGTTCAACCAAATATTCTGCTTTTTATTTATAACCGGTTGTGTCCTGAAACTAAATTTAAATTCAACCTTTATTTAATTTGAGCATTTTAGAAAAGTTTGTAGTCTGCTAAACATGTTAGTTTATGAGTTATTAAATTCTAAAGTTTCGATTTTACGGCGCCATTACCGGTTGGCTGTTATTTTCTTATATTTTCAATTTATTGGTTGATTGTTACCGGAAACTTAAAGAATATTACCGGGCTGGTTATTTTACTTGTTTACATTTACTTTTAAAGCTCTGAAACTGTTTTGATGTGGTGGAATTAAATGTTGAACTAACTCCCATGTGGATATGCATTAAACTTCATATTTACTGCTTTAAATTGGTCTGGAGCTGCGAGTTATTAGTGAATTTAATATCAAATGGTGAAATTCTAATTATGAAAGTGCTTTACAGTGTTTAATTTAGTGGAATATTAGTGCTATAGTAGTGTAAACAAACCTGTGTTTTCTGCTTCATGGATTATTACGGATTACGCTCATATAGGTGAGTTTATGGCTTATATTTTACCTGAAACTTCTTATTTATGGTTGCTATGTGTTATTTATTTACTTTACTGTACTCAAACTGTTGTTATCTCGATTTTAACTGTGGTATCGTGTACTGAAGTTAACCTCAAACTTAGCCGGATTTTAACGGAGTCTCGAAAATAGAGTGAAGGGTACCTTACAGAGGGTTGCAAATGTTTGTATGTACACTTGTATAGACCACGTATTGCAGCTGTAGTGTCAAAGATAACTATAGATGGCTCTGTTGTTGTAGCTTTAGGGCGCATCGTTGACTCTGTGAAGTCGAGCAGTGGCTGATGGGACGTGAAATGACAGTTGAACGGGAATGGTCCGTTGTTGCAGTCGTCACGAATTATAATCTCGGTCAAAGTGACGAGTGTGTGTTTATCTTCCACGGACTCTGCAACCTTCTGGTGAAGAAGTCTGATACAAAATAATATTGGTTGGTGATTCCTGTGAGGAAATGGTTTCTTGGAAGTGAAAAATAAATCTAGTGTTTAACCTTAACTGTGGTTGTACATTCAGGGGCACTGGTTATAAACCTTATACGCTATCCTATCCTCTTCACAAACTGAGTATATCACCTGGCGGCCGTAGTTAACAAATACTCTGCTATAGAAATATATATTGGAAGTGCAAGAGATTAATAACTATGCATGAAAAGTAGAGAGACAAAATACTGTTGTTAGCTTACAAGTGGATAGGATTTCAATGTCTCAAGCAAGAATTACAGAAATTAACTATTCCCTATATTTACTGAATAGAAAAATAATGTTAAGTAAATTTTTATTATCAAACCAGTAATAGAAACTACTCCTATATTAAGAGTTCTTTGCAGCGTAAAATGAGCTATGGCTATTTTAGATCAAAAGTTTGTGAAAAAGAGAAAAGCCTATGAGACGACATGTTCTAAAATGCTTTGTATAATTAATTAAAATTTTTATAATGATTAATTCTCAATACAAGCACAATATTTTCATAATGTTTATTAAATATGAATATGAAAAACTGACATCCCTCTTTCTCTAAACTAGTACCTATATAATCAATATCAGCATCTGACTTACCTCTTTTGAAATCCAATAGGAACCAGCGATAGCAGAAATAAAAGTGTGTATAATCACCGTTCTGGTGCATCAGTTCAAACATCTCAGCATCCAAAATTTGTATAAGAGATCTGAAATTTATTAAACATTGTCATTAACAGTTTTGATATTTTTTATTAATAAATAGATAACCATATAGGAATCTCTTGCATTTTTTTTTACAAAATGTCACTTCTTGAATGAATAAAATTTATATATATAACCATTTTTAATACAACAATTTATCACAAGAACTACTATTCACTCATTCTTCATTAACAATTTTAGGATTAGACTGCCAAATTAAAATCAATTCGTAACTAAGATATCAATAAACTTTGATGGAAATTCTGAATTCCTATGTATCGTAATAAGTGTTGATATATATTTACTATTGATGCATCTAACAATTTAACATAGGATTTTAAATTCATTCAAGTGCCAAGGCATTTGTTATTAGCTGAAATAGCAATTTGTTTCACTATTTCATATTACATCAAAATTTCTTTAATAACAATAAAAATCACGGAAGTAATATATTATGTATATAAATTAATAAGCAATCTACATGATTTTGAAACCATGTCTCTTTTGTTACTCACCGCATGTTGGCAAAGTGGGTATCCATGGCTCCACCGTGTGGAAAATTAGCAGCCATGCGCTCCATGAGACTGCAGAAGCAAGCATATGTAGTAGCCTCATCATCAAAAATCACCAGTAATGGAGCTACCAAATCACACATTCCCTGCATATAACCAACTTCTAAGTGCTCCCACACATATCTGAAAACCCAAAAATCATTAATCACAATGAAATACGAATTTGGTAACATTATTCACATTATATATAATACTGCTTTATTTTTGGAGCTCTTTCCTGCTACTAACATAATATTGTTTAAGAATTTTTTTTGTTGAAAGCAGTAACCAAGAGCTCCATTGCAATTTCAATTAAATATTATTAAATATTTATTCTAGTCTCCAACTCCATTACCTACAGAAATATTTTCCTACTATCTTACACTTAAAATGAATTGCCAGTTTATAATCATGGTCATCTTTCCTACTTTACAAACCACTAGTAAGCCCTGTGGGTAAGCAGTAATCTTCAGGCCTACGACTAGAGAGGAAAAGGTTTAAATAGCAAGCTAGCAATCCAGATTTCAGCTTTCCATGGTTTAATGAAATGATTCCAGGTAAATGCCAAAATACCATGCTTGAATTCATTCCTTTTCCTTGTGCCAACCATTTTCTCCCACCCTGACACAAATAAAGATCTAAGCAATAAAAATTTAGCTCTTTAACAATATTCAATTAGGGGTTATCCCCTAAGTACGGGCTATACACTCCCAGCACACTCTTAACCCACTTGCTGCAAGCCAATGATTCCGAATCCATCTACTTTGTCATTCCAGTGACTGTATTCTATACTAATTTCTACAAACAAATCTTCCTACGCTCATTTGGACACCCTCTAATTCCTGTACTGATACCAATAATATGGATCCCCTACATCACCATACTCATGCAAGTCTGCCTAACATTCTGTAAGCCAATTCTCTCATTTTCATGGTCAGAAAATAGGGTTTCATAAAATAATAATAATAATCTCCATTTTTTTATGTTATAATATGTGATGAGCATTTTTAGTTGAACGAATTGCATTTAGAAATCATTTCAGGATTTCTAATCCTGGGGCAGACCACATTAGTAATTCAGGAAGTAATGGGGGATATTAATAGATACAGAACTATAGTTGGACAGTTTTGAATCTGCTAAACAAGTTAAATAATATAGCAGATCTGTTCTCAAAAATTTTCATAACAAAACCAAATATCTCATAAAGATTTAAGTTTGCAGTGAAAGAAATTCCAAGTCATAAGTAAAAGCATCCTACAAAATTAAGGTTTGTTGGGGAGGAGGGGGGAGGGAATTGCTGCTTTCTGTACTTTGGTGATGATGTTTGATGTTTGGACATACATTTGGAGGAGAAATAAGAGTTGTAAGTGGAGCAGTAAGAGAATCAAAGACAGGAATAAATTATTGAAATAACTGCTGAATGAGTTGCCTCAAATGTTCAAAGAATTTACAATGATAATATGTGTAAAGCAGAAGTATGTGTGTAGGCAAACTGGCTGCATGCATATGCTGCATTACAATTAATTGCTTATTAATGATACAAAAAAACAAAAATATATATTTCATTTTGATAAATGAGATTTTTCTCTCCTGGTCATATCTACAACACTAGTCATTCATTTGTCTCCTATTCAGCATAAACATTAAGACAGTAACTTACGTGCACATGACATTTCGAAGTTTTTCAAGATTGTCCGGTGTAAAGTACCAATAATTGCGGTCACATCGCTGAACATCCTTGTCAATTCGATGCAGATTCAGTCCAAATTTTTCCAGTAATTCAGTCTAGAAGTTAAAAAAGAATTAAAAATACTTTAAATTACATTAAAATTATCATCTCTCTCTAAAATGTGTAAATACTAAAACCTAAACTCAATATAACTCTAATACAGCCCACACAAAATCATTTAAACGTGCAGACAATTATGATGGTGAATCATATGCAAATTGTCATATTCCTACACCACTGATTAACAAAAAGATTAGTGTCAGAGGATTCACCAGTTAATCATTCTGTACTATTAACTGTACTATAAAGCTTCCCTTGCCATTGCGATTCTAGTATTCACCTCCTTCTTGCAACTCATATCACCATATACAATACTCCCGAGATATTTGAAGGGCTCACTTGTTCAATTATTTCTCCTTGTAACTTTATCATCATTTCTTCCTTACTCCTTCCCACCATCATACATTTAGTTTTCTTCCTACTGATTTTCCTTCTGAGTTCTTTACTACATTATACTACATTTATACAAAGGAGTTTAAGAGGTAATGGAGGTGTATGCTTGTGTGGATGTAGGAGTAGTTGCATCCTTGCCCCCCCCCCCCCCAGAGTATGAACGTGGGCCAGACCATGCACTTTTGGCAGCAAGCGCCTTAACCATTGAGCTACCAGACAAGAATCAAATAATGAAAATCAAAGAATCTCACAAATGTTTCAAATTCTTTTACCACTGTTGTTCGATAATTTTTTTTCTACGAAACACAAGTTGTGTTAACTGCTTACCGAGTAGACGCCTCCTTGTGAGCTCGCTGGTGAGACGCACGCAGACCTGGTAGGGTCGTCGTCCTCCACAGCCAGCATGTCGTGCTCCTCTGGGTGTGTCTCCAGCCTCTCAGCTGAGACAAACAACAAATAAAATACCAGCTAATTACCATAACTAATACAAATGTCCCCCGGAGTAAAGAATATCCAATGGAAAACATTCAAAAATGGAAATAATACAACTGCAACCTAAACTATATATGTCACGCAACCAAATTTTGCCTTCAAACAATTATGTCTCAGTTGTATTGTTTCTTACCAGTTTATAAAGCAATTCAGTGAAAACTTCTTTCAGATAATAAACCTTTTCAAATCGAATGTTATTTGTAAGATTTTTTCAATTAGTAACATAAAATCTTTGGAAACCAAATTGGAATGTAAGATGGATGTTAAAATTGTATATGAAATACTTTTGTTTCTGCAGTAAAGATTGTACAAAAACAATATATATAAGGCTTCCATAAAACATGTCTTATTTCGGATGCTGCAACAGAGCAAATGAAATCATCCGGCAATAAGTGTAAGCAAATTTAATTTAATTTAATTGCAATGGAGCACAGGCTCCGGTGGAAATTTCCCTACACACCCATCTTCCCCCTGTCCTGCACCTACCTACATTTGCTACATGGAAAAGAAAGGTAAAATGCACCCAACACTCACCAAAGTTGAAGGGAGGAGGGCAGCAGAAACACAAAAAAATACACAAACAAAGAAAAAAACAATATTTCGGGTGAAAATCCCTTTTTCAAGTTAACAGAGAGGTTAACAGAGACAGTTAATAGTTTGTTTATGTCATTATTATTATTATTGGGTCTATTACAAGAATGCAAAAAGAGGGGCTTAGAACCTTGTGAGTAAAAGCAGTAATAAATAACCACCAATATATTTGTTTTTTAAGGTATTATTATTGTATTTATTTTGTCCCTTTCTTGAGGTATAATGTATTAAAACACTCAGATTCACAATTTTGATAGAATAATGAGAAAGTGTATTGTGTTTAATAAAAAGAGATAATTAAAAAGATGTTTTCTATGGAAACCAGAAATATGCAGCTAGAAAATGTACTAACACCCATATAAATAGCAAATAGAAAAATAAATAGCTAACTATGCAAGTTTAGAATTTGTCAAAACAATTCAAATGAAATTGTAAAACTAAGTGTACATTTAAACACAGATTCCCCACTGATGATCCCTAAATAAGAGTTGAAATGGTTATGATAATAAAATATAATAATCACTGCATTGGCAGTTATTTATAAAGAATTCAATGAATATGGTGCTAATTTATTTACTGTATATATAACCACCTATCTTAAGTATTACACATATTATAAATAGCACAGCTTGCTAGTCATCTAGCACCATTATAATCAGTTTTGCTCCCATGGATGAGTTAAGCTAAAGGGAAATTTTTAATCAATTTTGCTTGGCAACAATACAAACAAAAGACTTACCAAAATCTTCAGTCAGCGGATCAGAATGTGTACCACTATCAAGTGAAGGGTTTGTTGTAACAATAACAGCTCCTGAAGATGGAGGGCCAGTACCTAAAATCGGAAACAAGTAGCTTATTTATCAGGAAACAGTTAAAATTTTGATAAAATCAATGTTACTGAATTCTGTATTTACTCATGCGACATATTTGCTACATTTTATCACGTGCTTTTTTTTTTTTTTTTTTACACCTCATCAACGTCTAGGTCATTAGATGCAGAAACGGACTGGGGACAAGGAACAGGAAGGAATTCGGCCATGGCCTTTTGAAGGAAGCATCCCGGCATTTGCCTGGAGTGATTTGGGGAAACTATGGAAAACCCAAATGTGGATGCCTGGACGGGGATTTGAACTGGTGCCTCCCGAATGCGAGGCCAGAGCGTTAACCACTCACCCACCACGCTCGGTTGAACTTTCATCATGGCTAAATGTAAGAGCACATGATGGTTACTAAGTACAGTACAGTGGTTTCGGATAACTGAAACCTGGATGGCTAGGCATTGATCAAAAAACACTCACCTTTCATGCTTGGTCTCTGCTAAGTGATCAGTTTACTTTCTGTACTTGTTTTTTTTTCATCTTTCTCTCAAAGTGGCAGAATAGTAAAAGTGATCAGCATGGTCAAATGTAGAAAACATTGGTTTCTGTTGGGGAGAGGGGTAGAAATATACTGGGAAAGGTTACAAAACCGAGTAGAAAAAGGAAATACAGATTACCTCTAGTAAAGCAAAAGTAAAGTTGTATGATCTTGCAACACTGTGACAACTACTGTTAGCCACTGTTATTCCTCCTCTGTTTTGGCTGAACCTACAGTTTAACGCAAAATCTGAACCACAGAACATTGGTCTTGCATATTTTTTTTCTTCTTTTTTTAATTCTGCCATCTTGCAACTAAAACAAATGTTTTTTGAGACAAAAGTGTTTCGTTTTTATTTAAGACATCTTCAGTGCAAGTTTTATACCATGAATTAATATGTGCGAGTTCGTGGTTCAACACCAGCTACTTGTCTCACACTACCACTACTGTCAAATATTTTTGTAGGATGCATTTTTTAGATTTCACCGATTATGAACTGTACATAAACTTTTGTTGTTGCTGACAACCACAGGGAGCCAAAGATATATATATTTCTTTTTGTGGAACCACGAATTTTCATGTATTATTTCATGGTATAAAAATGGCAGTAAAGATGTCTTAAATAAATACAAAATGTGTTTGCCATAAAAAGCATTTGTTTTGGTTGCAAGATGGAAGAATAACAAAACAGTTTTCTTAGCAACTAAGGGCCTTGGGCCAAAAAAATCACAAACATACTGGTCTAATTCATATGATCAAACCCCAAGTGTTGAAAGTACCTGGACCCAACATTATTTCAATCTGGCACCCCGAACTTCGAAGGCAAGCACCTTAACCACTGAGGTACCAGACTACTCAGTATTACTGGTCGAGGCCTGAGAGTGGTTAAGTAGCCAGTTCATACTGTGTCAGCTAGCAGTACTTCGGTTCAAAGGCACTGCAATTAGCTGGAAGAACTATTAAAATTAATAGTGAAAAAGTAATTGAAGCTATTGGTGTTATATCACATGGCACAGAATCAGTGTGAGTAAATTTGCTTCTGACCTTTCGTTCCCACAATGGAACTTTTGTTTAAGCTGTAATTTTAAAAAATCTTATAAATCTAGTTTCAATCAGCATGAATTGTCACAAACAAATAGTATTATCTGGAATACTCAGTAGCTGTTACATACCATCAAACATTCCAGAAATAATTTCAGTTCTTGCTCCCATGTTCGTGATAGCACAAACATTGCAGCTCAGGCACTGGGAGTTGGCTTTGAAGTTAAAACTGGGCACCAGACAACCCTCAAGCTTCAAGCTCCTTCTCCAGAACTTCCTCCTTCCCAACAGTGACCACCATTCTCTAGTCAATTATATAGATCTTTGACTAAGCTGCAGTTTTGACTGATGATGCTCAGTTAAAGATAAGTACATTTTTGAAATTTAGTTTGTCATTTAGATAACCTGAGTATGCTCTCTTGAACTATTCATACAGTCTCCTTTCTTTTCTTTTTCTTTTACAGTTGATCTTAGTGTGAATGACTCTTTTGATCGCATGCAGCACTAAGAAGCAGACGCGGCCTTAGGGGATGGTGAACAGGGCAATCGCCCGGGGCCTCGCTCTTGGAGGGGGCCTCGCGCAGCAACCAGAATTATTTAAAAAAATTTATCTTTAGCTATTAGCGATAAAAATAAAATAAAGTTGGTTAATTGACAGTAAATTATATATTAATGTGTACCTGTTCTAAATTTCTCATTTAGATTTAATGAATTTCACATTCAGGTAACAGCAAGAGAAATATCTGATATTGATGAACAAGAATTGTATGCAGAACTGAATATATTTATCCGTGTATAAGAAGAAAACAACGGCGTTACTTTGGAGATGAGATATATAATAGAAAAAACATTAATTGAAGTGTACCCCACTGTCGAAGTAGTCGTGAGAATTATGGCTACCACACTTAAGACAGTTGCGTCCGCAGAAAGAAGTTTTTCTATGGTTAAAAATTATTAAAACATAATAGAGGGATTCGAAGATCGGTTTTCAGCTCTTTCTGTTCTTTGAGTTGAAAATGACGTGCTCATTCGTTAGATTCTTGTGCTTTAATTAAATATTTTAGTCTTAGGAAAAGCTTAAACATCATTTTTAAATCCCAGAGTATATCTTTCAAGGCATTTATGTAGTTCAGTTAATCCTTAATAATTTGTCTTTATGTTTGTTAACTTTTAATGACTTTTCTAATATAATATTTTAAAATTCAAAATTTATTTATTTATGACTTTTGCATTTTTCGTCGATCATCAGAAATACCTACTTTCGATTCACGTACTTTGCACAAAGGGCAAGGGCCTTGCAAAGGTCTGATGCCCAGGGCCTCACAATGGCCAAGGCCGCCGCTGCTAAGAAGTAAAACTGCTGTCCTGGCAAATAACTGTTCATACCCACAATTTTATGAACTTGTGTCCAACCAGAGTAAGTGATAGTTCCTTTCTCTATCATTGTTTATTTTTGTTAGGTTTTGATACAGCACATTTATCTGTCTACCTAAAACAGTTATATTTACGTTCAAAGGCAATATAATGCTTAAAACTGAGTGGATGAAATTCTTACCATCTCCTATAATTTTTCTTGATGCCATTTCGGTATTTGCTTTATTCATTAAGAATTCTGTTTCCACGTCCTCTACAACACCTTCATCAGGGGAAGTAGGTTCTTCTTCCTATAACAAAAAAAGCATTCAATACTAGGCAGAACATTCTGAAGACCAAACCAATTTGTTGCAAGCTATTTGAATTCCTTACATTTATTTGACAAACTTCTTTTTTATCTTTGGGAACTGTCATTATCAGTTTACGTACTGTGAACACCAAAGAGTCTCCTACTTCATAGCAGATACTTTACTCTTTGGATTTTACATATATCACATACATTGACTTCAAAGACCATAGTATTAACATTATGACATACTCAATGATGGGTTGTGTTTAAAAGCACAAAAATGGATGCGCTTCATAAAATAATAGTTCTGGAGCAAAAAATATAAATCTGCTTAAACTATTTTCTTCCCTGTGGTTAACATTTCCACTGAAATTGTTTTTGCTTCTCCCACCACCTCCATCCCAATCATAATAGCCAAAACCACAATTGAGGTGGCTGTGTTCACCACATTTACCTGCATGAGCTCAGTGACATATTTGTTCTGTCATGAGCGAGGCCATAAACCTGAAGGGTTGTGTTTTTTGAGTCTGTGAAATCATTTTTGTTGTTGTTGCCCTCCTCCCTTTCACCTTAATATACAAATGAAGGAATCTAATTTCAAATAAACTTAGCTAACAGTTAACAATAATTGTTTACAGTTTTTAAAAACAACAAAAAACGAAAATAATATAGAACTGAAAAATATTTGGATACAAATTTCCAGCAATAGCAGGATATCTGTATTGCTTCACCAGTCAAAAGTTTTATAAATTATAGGAGCTATGAATAAATTATATACCACAGTTGTCAAACAGGTTCTTGTGCACGAAGTACTTACATCTGAATCAATCGCACTGGTTCTGCGAAGACATTCTGCTGTTAGCTTCTCCAAACCAGCTACAGAGAAAGAATTATGTTAGAATCATTACCAAAATTATAAAAAAACAGGTATAAAGAAGTTAGAATACACAGGAAACTGCTATCAAAATCTCGAGTCAAAAACTATAGAACTGGTTACCAATTTAGCAATAAGTTAACTATCAAATATAAAGAATTGTGAACATATTTCCATCTGATCAAAACTTACATTTAAATCTGCAAGAGAGAGCCACTAAGGTAATGTTACCGTATATAATGGGCAAAAGAAAGAAGAGTATGTGGTATGCTGTGCCATTAATATTACTGTGTGTGTTTTGGAGGTAACTATATTTATACATTCATACAATTGGTCCACAAATTTATTTCTACTATGAGTAACATATTCGTTTTAGCATATTATACCATCCCATAAAGTATCAAACGAAATCTTTAACACCATATATTTATAAATTTAACTTAAATAATAGACAACAATTATAGCAGACAAAGTTTGATGTGAAGGGAAAAGTAAAAGTGTAAAAGTAATGTTACTCAAGATGACAGAACAAAGGGAAGAAGGCTTTCGAACACTTGGGAGGTTATGCGCGTGTTGCCATTATGACTAGGTCAACTGATGCTTTACGCAAATTTTTAGTTTCAAATATAATGAAGAACAAAGTTTCCCTCGGCACTGAGAATTTATAAAATGCTCTCCCAGAGTTAGCCGAGTTAAATTACATATTTTTGCTATTTGAAGTTTATTGTTCAGCAACTACCTGATACTTTATTCTATTTCCTGACTCCATAATGTACAAAGATAAAATTACTAGCCTCTTTAGCATGAGTGATGTACTAAGTCATGTTTATGGCCCTCTCTTCCATTTCACATAATGCCTGCAATTTTTTACAAGAGTGGTAAGACAGTTTAAAACTGATAACAGGATAACAATTGTTTATTACCTGTGCAGTGGGCTGCTATTTTCTCCTCTAGATGGTTATGTACATTTTGTTGTTCTTCAAGCTGTGGCCCATCACTTATATCTGATTCACCACTGATATTGTCCTCAAAAACCTTTAATAGGGAAAACAGAAAAAACAATATATCAAACAAATGATAAAATAATACCAATATTAAACCAAAATTATATCAATTAATGGATAATGATGGCAGAGAAGTTAAATCCAAAAGAGTCATACAAAATCATTAGCTCAGCAAACAATTTGTCATTGCTGCAATGAAATCACTACTTCTTGTGCAATGAAGTATTATTATTATTATTGTTACCCTAGAGTCTTTATTTTTTGCATAGTCTATTCCATGCTTGAGAGAAATTTTCTACCTTCATCTATTTGTGAAACATTTGCAGTGACCAGAACAGTATTCCTAACTGGATGTATCATTGTTGGATGAAGATAAATGTAAAGAAAAGTGATTTTCCAAGGTTGAGTATGATTATAGGGTGGGGAAGTAATTGCTTGTTGAAGATTTGAAATGTAAACATCTTAATAAACTAAACTGGGAAGAATGGATTGGACAGGAAGTGGGAAAGTGGTTCAAAATTTACCAGGGAAGAAACAGAATTGGGTTACAAAACTTTGGTCAGACCATTTCTTGAATATGGTAGTGTAGAATGGGAGCCACATTTTGAGTATCAAATACAGGAGTTGGAGAGGGTGCAAAAAGGGGGTGCTAGATTTGTTTCTGGAAAGTAATTCAGAACACACTCAGTAACATATATGATAAAAGAGCTGGAATGGGATTCACTGGAAGACAGGAGGAGGATGAAGAGGGTCATGGCAGTGTACAAGGCGTATACTGGCGATGAGGCATGGAAGAATTAAGAGTGGTGAATGGAAGGGAAAAGATGACCATGACAACAAGCTAGCACTCGATTTCAGGCATAAGGGTGTAGGAAGATTTTCTTTTGTGAGTAAGGCTGTCAGAGATTGAAATACATTACAAAGATAAATAATGAAAATAACAAAAGATGAGGGAAAATGACTCATCACTCACCAAATTTGAAGGCATTAGCGAGTGAAAAACATAAGAGATGAACAAAAACATGTGCAAAATATTTTGGTTTTATGCCTTATTCATATCACAGGGAACGAGCCATATAGTTCAAGTAAACTTTGGCCTGTGCACACCCCCAAAACCATATGGCTTGTTCTCTATCATGTGAATAAGGTGTAATATCGAAATATTTTGTATATGTTTTTGTTCGTCACTTATGTTTTTCACTCATTAATGCCTTCAACTTTGGGGAGTGATGAGTCATTTTCCCCCATCTTTTGTTATTTATATTGCCTAAACACTATTTACTTTTACCTTAGTATCAAAAAGAAATGATGATTAATGTGACAAAAGTCTGATAGAATTTAAAGCTGAAATTCATAGAGTGCATAAGAAGGTGGGAGAGGGGGAAAATGGGTGGATACAGAAATTACTCCTTACTTATGAGTAATGACCATTACACGGCAGGTGACATAAATTTTTGATGTCCAATTGAATGTATCACTTGATACTAAGGTCAGAAGAGCACTCAGCTTCTCTTTGAGGTGTAACTGCTTTCATAAATAGTTATCAGCTAAGTGGCAATTACGACATTCTTGTAAATAAAAGAAAGGAATAAGTTGAACTCAATCATTTGTTTAGTTCAAAACCTATGTCTCTAATAATTTTAATAAAGACATGCCACAGATGCTGAACTAGGCCACATATAGAAATAAGAACAACACCCAGAGTCATCTGACAGAGTGTTCGCAAGAAACCACCAAACTGAAACAAAGTAGGCACATAGCATGGAAGTTATACCACAGTACTGCCAACTGAAAGTAAAAAGTGATTACAACACTAACTGGTATTATCAGATTAACACTACATCTTAAAGAAAACATACACAAGATGAAATGGACATGTGGTGAAATCTTGACCTGGATCAAATCTGTTAAACGCCTTACAGTTGTAATGTTTGTTTTTTATGATAATTCTTTTAGCTTGTACTATTTTTTGTGAAATATGAGCAGTTGTCTTGTGAATGTGGAAAAGTGCCTAAAATGGCAACCAAGAAGGTCACCAACAGTATTCGTATCTCAGACTATACTTGTGCCACTGCCCAAGCCCAGTACGGTAGTATGTTAAGGCAATGAGACTAAGAGAAGAAAATTAATAACTTCAACGCAAGGAACAAATGTGGTGTGCTCACATCGTTGCTTAGGTCTTGGTGCATAGCCGGTGTCGGCGGAGGCGCGTCAGCACTGGTACTTTCTGAAGAAAGTTTGGCGAGGTTGG
The DNA here is from genome assembly GCA_031002005.1 of Vandiemenella viatica. Lineage (NCBI taxonomy): Eukaryota > Metazoa > Arthropoda > Insecta > Orthoptera > Morabidae > Vandiemenella > Vandiemenella viatica. Next base: position 192,036,551 of record CM061914.1, on the reverse strand, counting down.
CAGCCATGGCCTCCTTGTCGCGCTGTCGTACGATGGCTTCGACGGCCAGCCACTCGGACATTGTCGTCTCGTAGGTCTGTCGTGTTTGTTGGTCTAATTCGGCCCTCGCTTCATCTGAACTCCCGAACTCATAATGTCCCAGCAAGTATGGCCACACCTAGAAAGCAGTTAAAAGTAATGAGAATCTTGTCACCTATTCTAGAACAGACATAACAAAATCTTTATCTATATAGACTTCTTAAAGTAATTCGTCAATTTTTGGCTCGCAAAAAAGCAGAAAAACATGACAGGGTTTTTTTTTTTATATAATAAATAAATGAGGTCATTTAATTACTGGTATTTTCAAGTAAAATGGGCAGATACCTATAAAACACATTTTAAAAAAAATGATAAGACATATCTTGATGTAAAAAGAAGCTGTCCCAGGTATTGTAAATGAATAAACTATTCTTGGGCTCCTGGTGCATAAAAATGTCACAATCATGGACATTTATACGTGGGTAGAAGCCTGAGAAAGAGTTTATTTAAGATATAACTTACTTACTGGTAACATCAAGAGCTCTCCAATATTAATCACTGCTTCACAGTCGGAGCCATCAGAGTACTTCCAGATACCACCTACCAATCTGAATTCTGCAAGTGGTAATTGGCGTATCAACACATCCTACAGAATCCCCCAAGCTTTAATTTCCGATATCATCTTCCATTATCACCCTGTACACCCATAATTGATTCATATATATTTATAGACCTAATTTCAAAAAATTTTGATTTATTTTTATTTATTATTTAATTGTTACAATTATTTCCCCTTTTAATCTTTCTTGAGATTAATACTTGTGGTTATATTAACGTTGCTTCCTCCCCCCCCCCCCCACGATGATCAATTTCATTCTACAAGTGGCTGTTTTGACTGCATGGCTTGCACGAGCTCAGCCACTTACGTCTTTTAACTAGACAAAGGCTTAACCTTGAAATGTTGTATTTTCTGAGTTTGAGTATTGCTTCATGTTGCTGCTGCCTTCCTCCCTTCAACTTTGACGAGTGTTGGGTGTATTTTATCTATCCATTCCATATAAATACAAGAGTTGAGTAATAGTTCAGCAGAACGAATACCTGTTTCCGGATGCCGTGTTCGACTCCGCCGTAGTAAGTGAGTCTGAAGATCTCGCCGGCCTGACTGGCGTCCACCGAGAGCTCGGCCCAGCGCTCCGCCGTGAGGCCTCCCTCGGCTCCGGTGGAGTGGACGATGGCGGCCAGCACCAGGCCCGACAGGTGAGTGCGTACGGTGCGCAGGTGTCGGCAGTATGCCAGCCACCCGTAGAACGCCCGGGACGAGATCTGCCGCCTCATCGACGTGCACACCAGCTGTATCGAGTCTCTGTGTGCGTATTGTAAAAGAGTAAGCAATGCTATCAGAAGATAGTGACAAACGAACTGCCATTATGAAATGAAAATAAGGTAGGATACGGAAAATAACCCATTACCTACCACAGATAAAGTGAGGAGGGCCAGGATTAACACAAGAACATGCACACACTTTACGATATTTCAGTGAGTAACCTTAGTCATAATAGAGGCAAGGCATATGGCAAGAGGAAAGATGTATACACGTGCAGAGCTACAACATCTTTCCTCGTGCCATATGTCTTGCATCTATCATAACTAGTGTTATTTTCCATACAATTCCTTTGTTAAAAAATAATTTCATATATTATATTTATAATCGTTAGTACGAAGGTGGATCAAATATAAACAGGACTTATTTATTTAAAATTATATGCCATTGCAATTAAAACAAGTACATACTACTTCTCAACATAATTTCCTACATTTTTCACGGAGTATCAGAAGCTTTTTGACGCTGTCATCATAAAAGGAAGGAGGTTGTCAGTAGCCAACTGCACACGAAGCCCTCCACCGCGTCATCGTCTTCAAATAGTTGGCCTCCGAGTGCTTCTTTTAGTGGTCCAAAGAGATGAAAATCACAGGGCGATAGGTCAGGGTTGTGAGGAGGATGATCGAGTGATGTCCAGTTCATTTCCTCCAAATCTGCTTGAGCGAGAGCTGCAGTACATTGTCTTTTTTTTTTACAGCTTTACACCTCATCGACGGCCAAGGTCATTAGAGGTGGATGGGACTGGCGACAACAAATGGGAAGGAATTCGGCCATGGCCTTTTTGAAGGAAGCATCCTGGCATTCGCCTGGAGTGATTTGGGGAAACCATGGAAACCCAAATCTGGATGCCTGGACGAGGATTCGAACCCGCGTCCTCCCAAAAGCAGGGACAGAATGTTAACCGTTCACCCGCCACGCTTGGTGGTAGTATGTCGTCGATCGTTTTCATGGAGAAGAATCACATCTCTTATCGGCTGGACACGTCTTTTTCGACGATAAGCAAGCTTAACTTAGTGCAAAAGGTTGCAGCAGTATGCTGCATTTAGGGTGTAACCTCCTTGCAAAAAATCAATGTGCAAAATAAAGTCAGGAATTGTGCATATTTTCTGCTCCATAATGCTCGTCCATAGACAATGACTGAGGCTCTCATTTTTGACCTCTTCACAGCCTTTCAGGAATTCCTTATGCCAGGCAAACACACGAGTCCTTCGTAGTGTATGATCCAAAAACTGTGTCTTAAATCTCTGCAGAATTTTGGTTGGATTCTCACCTTCACAAGTGAGAAATTTAATAATAATGCATTGTGTAATTGAGGGATGAACATCTTGCTCTGACATTGTTAGCTGTACAACTGACTGAACATGATAAGGCCAACAATCACTCTCCCCACTCCTGACATCACCAACACACGTGTAGAAGCGCGTGACCATTCAGACCATTATTACATGCTCATTTTAAAAAGTCCTGTTTATTTTTGATCCAACCTTTTATATTAGTGTGACATATGAAAATTAAAATTTAATGCCTATTCTAACATCCTAAGCTGACCTAGCCGGTGGATGGAATCTGTTGACTTTGAAGAGTAGCTTTTATAACTATTTTTTATCCCAGTTGAAGATTTGTTTCCATATTATGGATCTACTCTCTGTGCTTTCCACAATTTCATTTCAAAAAATGTATTAACGCATTCTGCTTAGAGTTTTTACAGATAACGTATCAAAATTTCAATCTACTGATCCAGCAAGTAAAATGCTTGGAAGACACATACAACACTAGTGCAAAAAAAATATAAAAATTTTTGGAGCTAAATGACTTTTTGTATTGTAAATTCATGCACAGTAGTTATTAAAGAATCCTCCATATTCTGGAATATCCACTAAACCATAAACCATGATATCTGCTGTGCCTGCTAGTACAGAAGGTTAAACTAATGATGCAAGTAAAAATCTATTTAAAGTCAAAATTCTATTAGTAAGGGATACCCTGGCCATTATAGACATATGCAATTACTTTTCTTGGTTAAACTTTGTAACAATAAATTTCAATTATAAATGCTTGCATACATACAAACACAAAAATGGAAATTGATAAAAATTACTTCTTTCTAGTACGTTAAGACTGTTGAAAGTTGGAAATTTTACATGTGTATCCATGCAGGAACAATGTGTGTTGATCTCAGATTACATAATCATTCAACAGCATTTATTTACATAATTTTCCTCAGAGTAACATTTTATACTTAAAAAATAAAAAAAAAAAACAATTAAACCAAGTTACATACAATAAACTAAACAATAATTTCTAACACACCATACATCTGATGCTGCATAGTTATACAGTTGTCAACAAAAAATGGCTGAGTGATAATTTTCCTGAGTAGGAATGTTGTCTCCAATCCCAAGACCTGTGGAATCTGAAGTGTGCCGACTCACCCGGGACTGGGTGGCGGAGCCTCGGTGGAGAGCGTCGGGTCGAGGCTGAGCGACTTGGAGGACGAAGTGGAGCTGCTGCCGGTCGACGTGGAGGCGAGTCGCTGGGCGTCCGACACCTGCCTCCAGGGTCCGGGGTCCATCAGCTCGGTGCCCGCCACTGCTGATAGCGCACACGTGCTAGTAACAGACTTCACAAGTAATGTTTAATTTAATTTAACTGCGATGGAGAACACGCTCTGGTGGCAATTCCCTTAGTCATCTCCTTACCCCTTTATTATTTTATTTTTTAATTATCTTATATAATTTGAGTGTTATATTCCTTCCCCATCAACTTTTGTGATTTACAAATTTTAATTTTAAATTCATTCAGCATTTTTGATAAATTATTCATCTCTTCATTTGGTAATTTGCTCCAATCCCCGACATCCTTATCGACAAAAGAAATTTTTTCCACTCCCTTATGCATGAAATCGAGATCAAGCTTGTGGTCATGGTCATCTTTCCCCTTCAATGCACTATTCCTAATTCTTTGACCAACATCCCTCCAAGCCCCAATACCAACACATGCCCTGTAAGTTCCCAGTACTCTCTTCACCCTCCTCCTTTCCTCCAATGCATTTTGTAGCAAACAACCTCAAGTTTTACATAAAAGTGTCAAGTGACATTTTAGTTTGATGTGACTACCATTTGTCATGCCACAAACATCCCACCAGTAATCAATTTTTTCCCACACTCGTTGCAGCAAATCGAGCGTAACTTGTGCAACGGCAGCATAGATTCGATTTTTCAGGTCAGCCAAATTGTTTGGTAAGGGAGGAACATACAGAAGATTTATAACATAACCCCAGAGAAAGAAATCCAATGGTGTCAAGTCTTGGGAGCAAGGTGGCCATCTGATTGGCCCTTCACGGCCAATCCACCGACCTGGGAAGCGATTATCGAGGAAACCTCGAACTTCTGTGAGGAATTGAGGTGGTGCACCGTCTTGCTGGTAGTAAACCATCCCATATTGGCCATCTTCATCAATTATTGGAATTAAACCAACCAATGAAACCAAAATGCATAGAAAGCACACTCTGCACCAATAAAAGTAGCCTTTTGAACTGTGCACTATGCTGGCACTCGTAGTGGCGGAATGGTGTATGTGCATCAAACTTTATGGCATTTACTACAAAATGACAAATCTACTTATTCTGTAAGCTATCTCAACAAATTTCTATTTCATTACAAAGTTGTAAAGTCCTTTTTGACTCACCTTGTCTATTTAACCTTACGCAAATAATTGCTGCATGTACTGTACATCAAGATTTTAATTTTCTCATATCATGCATGATTTGTTAGTAAGTTGTAATTAAGTTACCAATAATAACAACACAATAATACTCACAGAATTCCTCATGATGAGTTTTGCTGACAATACGGAATACGTAGTCCGAGGATTCCGTCTCCTCCTGAGCCGGGGCACGACCTTTCCTGCGTAGTTTGGAAACACCTTCCCTGTTGCAGAAGCACAGTATAAAATTTGAGAGGGGAGATTAATGAAGAAAACATGATATTTCATGTGTCATTAAAAGGGCAGTCATGACAATGAAAGTGCGATTGGGCAATGAAAATAAGGTAGGACAGGGAAAATAACCCATCACTTACCACACATAAAGGTAGGAGGGTGAGAGGAACATGAAAAAAAAAAAACAAATACATGAACACACAATATTTAAGTTCAAAACCTTATTCATGTACGTAGTATTGGTTCATTTTGCATGGGATGGTGTGCACACACCACGGCCTACCACAGGATTCTACCACGAGTCATGTGGTAGGTCATGATGTACTGAAGATGGAACGTGAAATGGAAAGCATTTGAGAAAATGGTAGGGCTAAATGAATAGATGAAAGGATGACTGGTTAGTTAAATTCAAAGATGAAGTAAGCAGTGAAATGATACAAGCAGTATTTACAGAGAAAGAAATACTACATTGCAAGTTGCAGAAAGAGGGCAAAATGCATATAACACTACATAACAATGGGTGGGGATCTCAATGTCCATATGGGGAGCAGTAGAAAAGAATTGCAGTAAATAATGCCATCAGAAGGCTGAGAAAATCAAAATAATGAGAGAAAGAAATTGATTGAATTCTGTAAAAGGATTGGTTTGATCACTGGGAATTTCTTACATAAGAAGAAAGATCACTTGGTGTAGCGTGATTGGACAAGGTTATCTGTTGATAACTATGAGTTATTAGACAAATGAGGAAAGTTGTAATGGGCATCAAATTAATACTATGCAAGTCCTTAGACTGTGACCATGAATTTATTAGTTGGCAGCTTGGAAGAATAAAAAACAAAAAAAAGAAAGAGAGCCAAAAGTCATGCACCAAAGAAGACTCCGGAAACTGAAGGACAAAAGACCCAGGATGAAATATTAGGAATTTTTTTAGGAAGAAGAATGTACCAAGGGTGCAACTCAGGACACTGAAAAAGACTCTAGTAGAAGTGGAAAAGATAGTGCGTTAAGAAGAAAGGTAGAGAAATACCATGACAAAATCATATAAGAAATTTTCATTCAAGGAAGAAAAAAAATCCATTTAGAAAACCTTTAGGATTATAACTGAAGAGGCCAGGGAAAGGCACAAAGATAGTAAAAAGAAAGAAAAGAAGAAATGGTTGGAAAAATTGACAAAGTTGATTATGAGTGTAAATATATAGTATACAAGACTGGCTGAAAGAAAAACCTTTCAACAGTAAGGTTTACCAATATAATAAAAATACAATCCCAATCAGTGTAAAGACTACCTTTTCCCCTCTGGGACCACAGAGGAGGGTCCAGTTGTCCACGAGGCAGCAGGCCGTTTTCAAGACACGACAGAAAGGCGAGCAAATGACCTCCTCGAGGAAAATGGATGGGAGGCTTCTGGACTCCGTCTTTCATCACCAACACCACCGTGCCGCCACTATCCGCTGGAAACAAACATTCAAATGCAGCCAAAGCCAACTGCCGCTGGAGTCAACAGTATCTGTGCAGTGCACGGCCTTTGTGTGAGATGTTGCTGTCTTGTCTTATATGCTTTGGCCTTCTTACAGGGCAGTAAGAGAAGTCTAAAGCATGCCGAACAAAACGTTGCTATTTCACACTAGGACAACCAAATAAAAGTGTGTTTTCTTACTTGAAACAAGTGGGGAAAAAAAATTTCATATAATTCTAATTATTTAAAATAATTTCAAAACAAGACTGAAATGCTAAATGGCAATTTCTGATATACTGTCCATATTCTGCATGCTGTGTCTGGAAATCTAAGCAGTTTTTTTCTATTTGCAACCAGCTATTCAAATATGAGGGCAATCTCTAAAGTATTGGGGACAAAGAGAATCTGTTCATGCGACTACAACCACAATGTTATGTTTGGTACTTCCCCCACTACAAACAAGCATGCTTGTGCCTCACTGGTATGCTCAGTGTTTGTGCAGTTATTCAGTGTTTGAATGAAAAAGGTGTTGAAGCAATTGAAATGTATTGCCAATTGACGGAACTGTACAGACACTCATGCATGAATGCCAAAACCTTTTGCCAAGTGGTGTACAGAGTTTACAGCTGGCCACACTGAAATTCACAATGAACAATAGAGCAGAAGACTGCCAACTTCAGACACAGTCACGAAGGTTGAGCCAACCGTGAGTGAAGATCGACAAACTACTTTGGATGATCTCTGCATTTTTGTTCCTCAGTGTTCCCAAAGCACCATTTACAGGATTTTAACACAGAAGTTCTGGTATCAGAAGGTGTGCAAGAGACGGGTACAACGAATTCTGACAGAAGACCACAAATGGCCGATTCTTCTAGTGAATTTCTTCATCGTTCTGCAGAAAAAAAGGACAAATTTTTGGACTCTATTGTCATGACTGATGAAATCCGGGCATTCCACTTTACATCTGAGGCCAAACAACAATCACATGAGTAACGGCATCCCTCTTCGTCTAGGCCACAAAAATTCAGACAAACACAGTCTGCTGGTAAAGACATGTGGTGGCAATTTTGTGACCAGAAGAGGGTATTGTCAGTCAACTTCATGCTTGCTGAAACTACGATAAGCATTGAAATGAACTGTCAAACATTAAAAAAAACTCTGATGGGAGATTCAGAACTAAAGAGGAGGAACGTTGAGCAAGAGCATAAACATTGTCCACATAATGCTCGCCTATGCATCACCTATCGAGCTGTCGTTCATCTGAAAAACTTTGTTGAAATGTCATCAACCATCCACCCTGTAGACTGGACTTGGCACCCAGGGAATACCACCCATTCCCTAAGCTGAAAGAACCTTTGGCCAGAAGGTGATTCAGTACAAATGAAGAGATGAAAGATGAAGTTAAGTGTCTGCTCAAAGACATGGCAGCAAGCTGGTATGATATGGGCATACAAAAACTGTCACAGTATCTACAAAAATGCGTCAACCCAAATGATGATTATGCAGAAAAATAGACAATTATTAAACATTTTGAAGCGAGGTATACACTATTGGAAATAAACTGATTTGTATTTCTAAAAATCTTTGGAGAATTTACTTTTGTAATTTCCCTTGTATATGTTCTGTATACACTGTTTAATTAATGATAATAATATTTCAGCACACAATTTCATTTTAGCATTCTTCCCTACACAGTTTGGAGTTTAAACTACATGAGTTATTAATCTTCATTAAATGATACAAAAACATAATGATTTTAAACTTTGATTGATATTACATCATTAACTTTATATATCCACCTGTGGAGCTGAACTGTGTGGAATTCAGAGATAATTAACATTGCATATAACAACATAGTATTACTGTATTTCCTCTTCCTATCATCTATTGTTTTTCTGGTTATTTAGCATTTAGAGCTATTGCACACTGAAATATTCAGTTTTACTGTTCCCACTTCCAAGTGCTTACAGAATAATTTTAATGGACAATGCTGGTCTTTCACAGTTTTTTTTGGTGATCCCCTTCTTCTTGTGTTTCACAACACTAGCTGTAGATTTTCTATACACAAAACACGTTTCATGTTTTGTTGTAACTCTATAATACTCCAACCTGTTACTTCTAAACCAGTCTTTATTATAATAAAGTATCAAGTTGGAGAATTTTATTGTGTACAACAAAATACGTAACATATTTCATATCCAGAAACTCTACAGATAGTGTTGTGAAATACAAAAAGTATGGGAACACAAGATTGATATGGAATTTTTTCCAACTCGAATGTAATATAAAAAATAAAAACTGGCCCCAATGATGATAAAATAAAATCAAAATACATCTGCCAAAATAAAGTTTTTATATTTGTAGTTGCTCCAGACAGATAAAAACATCAAAAACCATTATTAGTAAAGCAGCTAAGGATAACAGCCCAAACAATCAAATGTGATAACAGCCAGTTTGATTTTCTAGTGTGTTTAATGAAACATTTCTTGCTGCACACGTTTTACACTCCAAATGGCATACAATCCAAAACAGCCCTTAAGTTTATGAAGCTTTATGGAAATTATGTTTAATTTGGAAGCTAGCAAAACAGATGTGAAGGATCAGTATTCTGCAACACAGTGATAAAGTTGTAGTTATGAATAGTAATTCTATTGTTTGTTGTTAACCAGCACCACATCCAATTAAGATTATTTCAAAATATTTTTGACTGAAGTACAAAAATTTCGTGGACTGTATGTATTTGATGAACTTTCTTTCACTTTTATTAATTTAATGTATGTAAATAATGAACCACTACAGTTTGAATATTTTTTTGTAAGTATATTATCAGTTTTATTTAAAAAAATGTTATATACATGCCACAAGATTTACAGTTAGTCGAGGAACTCTTCTAGTTAACTACAGCAACAAATGTTTAGTTTTGTGAGAATTTTAGAATCAAAACCACAAAAGTAAAATAGAAAATTTACCTTGTTGGTGGCAATGCACATACACAACTTCTTCAACAGGAACATTCATTGCATATTCCCAGTATAAACTGAAAGAAGGAGAAAACATTTGGGATTATTCCTCACAATGAAAAACAAGTATCAGTTAAAACTCAGCATCATAAATACAAGTTTTCAGTGAGTTTCTAACATCCTATCCCACCATATCCTGTGCTCTGCTAATGTTCAACAACTTGCCGACATTTGACAGAATTTGAGCATGTACCCCACTATCTCAGTCTATTCAAAACTAAAAATAAAAAAAATAAAAAATCAATCATGAAAGATAACTGAATCTCTGTGTGAAATGCAAAAATTATTATTGATTCAATGCTCATCAAATTGAGTTTATTACAACCCATTACAGGATTGTAACAAGGATTGGGAAGGATTTAGCACTGTCTCCTGAAGTAATCATTGTGACATTTGAATAAAGTAATTTTGGGAAACCAAGGGAAATTAAAAACTGGAAAGCTACACTAGCAATTGGACTTGTATAATTTTACTCAATTTAATCATCATTATCATTGGGGACCATCTAGTTTCCTGGGTGTGGTTTATGAGCCTTGGTTGTTGTAGATAATCATCTTCCACTGTCTCCTATCCACAAAAGTTTCTCTGTCCGTGATGTATTTCAAGTTCCAGCCTCTTCTATGTCCTCCTTCAGTTGGTCTATCCATCTTCTTCTTGGTCTTCCCACTGGTCTTTTGCCCAAATAAGTTTTTGGTAGTTTTGTACTAGCCATTCTCTTGAGATGCCCAAACCACTTAAGTCTCTCCTCCATTAATTCCCTTAGCTCTAGGTTTGATCTAATCTCATCATTCGTTACGTGGTCAAATCTAGTTTTCTGGAGGGCCGTTCTAAGAAACTTCATTTTACATGCTTGGATCTCACTAAGGTTCCTTGATGTTAGTGTGCATGTTTCCAAAGCATATGTGAGAATAGGAATGAGATATGATTTATACAAGACAATTTTTGTTCTTCTGGGAACCTTCATGTCCCATGGTAAGCCCTGCACGGTACTGTAGAAGTTGGCTCCTTTGATTACTCTATTCATTATTTCTAACTCACTTCTACCATTACTAGCAATTATGCTCCCCAGGTTTGATGTCATGTGAAATGTGCCAGCTTTTAACTGATGCTGTTTTTCATCACCTGGACACAATGCCAAAATTATGTTTCTCCTGTGTAAATGGCAACTGTATAGAGGGATGGTGGCAACAATACAAGTCAGTGAGTACATTCCTTAGTGAAGGCAGAGGTTTGAAATAATCTGAGATCTTGGTCCAGCACCTAGAACTATTATTTATTATATCATTTATAATGTCAAAAACAAGGATAATACTATGAAAACGGAAACGGCATTTAGGCAATATAAATAACAAAGGATAGGAAAAATGACTAATTACTCATCAAAGTTGAAGACTGCGAAGTTGAAAAACATACACGAAGAGCAAAAACATATGCAATATTTTGGTTTTCACATTTTAGAAAACGGTCCTCGGCATAAGCATACCTCCTGAACCACATGGCCAAATTTCTAAAACATGAATAATGTAAAATTGAAATATGTTTTTGTTCTTCATGTGTGTTTTTCACTCATCACGACCTTCAATTTTGGTGAGTAATGAGTCATTTTCCTTATACTTTGTTATTAGTAATGTCAGAAACAAGATATATAATATATATAGAAAGGAATGTGCACCATCAACAATGAATCAATTAATACTGTAGCAATTTGGCATGAGAAACATGAATACACCATATTGTTAAAGAAAGATTTCAATTTCATTTCTTTGGGGACTATTTTACATTTTGATTATCAAGAGTGATTTTCCCATAAACTATGTCTTTTCACTGTCCCCTTTTTTTTCTAGTCAGTTGCACAATACTGAATTCTTCTTTGCTGTTTAATTGATGTGTACAAAGTAGTAATCAAGCTATAGTAGTAAGGAATGAAAGTCCTATCTTACATTATTTTAAAAGTAAAATACAGGGTTACTACAAAAGAATCATTCACTTTCAAAACCTGATTTATTCAAAGGTATTATACTTACAAATATGATCGATATACATGTTTGTACATCAGGTGACGTGGCAGCACTAGTTCAGTATCTGTAACGAGTGGCCTCCCAGGTTGCTAGATTTAACACTGGGTGACTTCTTCCTTTGCAGTCACATTAACGACATTGTTTATATACCCCCACTACCAAAAATGATAGAAGAGCTGAAGAAACAGATCAGTGATGCATTGATGAACACCGACGCGGTCACTCTACAAAATGTGTGGATTGGATTGAACTACCGTCTGGACGTGTGTCGTGTGACCAAGGGGGCGCACATAGAACATTTGTGGAGTGAGCATAAAACATGGATATTTTGTGGTTATTTTCATATATCAATCATATTTGTAACTATAATACTTTGGAATAAATCGGGTTTTTAAAGTGAATGATTCTTTTGTAGTAAGGGAGTGTGCATAAACCATGTAGCTCCATTTCGGCCACCTGTGAACTACCCTCCCCCCACATGACACTACGTTGCTTTTGCCTCTACCTCCCCTACCCCTCCTCCCCCCACGTAGCACGTAGCTTTCTTCCATTTTTTCCCTTTTGATTCCAGAAGACATTTTGTACTGTTTTCTCATGTCAGACTATTGTATTACATAAGGAGATACTTAACTGAGGGAAATAAATATTCACATGCTGTTGTGAGTCCTGTTCCTCACTTTAACTGTGAAAAAAGTTATGAAAGGAAAGCTACGTGGCCTGGCTCGAACCCCCCCCCCTTCCACCCACGTAGCCCAATATAGCCTTCCAGGCAACCCCCCCCCCCCAATGGACCGAGCTACGTAGTTTGTGCACGCTCCCTAACCCTGTGTTTTCCCCAATACATTTTTATAATTATTGAAACACTAGGAAATATAGAATAACTACAAAGATGCACCTATTAATGGTAATTTTAAGATTGTCTGAGAAATAGGTAACTTACTGAAAGTAAAGAAGGGGGAAAACTGGATATTGAGGACAGTAATGAAGTACTGATATTTAAAATTGAAATAATAAAAAATCAATCAGCTACCGTAAAAAATAAAATAAGTGAATTAACAGTCACAGTAAAAATTTTGTATATATTGTAGGCCATCTGGATAACATTAACTATAACTAAACCAACCTAACTCAGACATAAGGAAAAACTGGTGGTTACCTTACTGTCACTGCGTCAACTCACGATGAGATCTTCCTCACTGAGAAATGCACCTAACTTCCAGCAAATAAAAAATAAAGTGGCAAGTGACACTGAGTAAGCAGGGTAGGTAGGTATCACATCCTCCTGGTATGTGACCGCAGCAGTGCTTGTGAAAATGAAGATCCGTGTGCTCACACTAAGTGCAGCTGCAGCACAAAATAAAATCTGGTAATACAAAGTGACTAACTGTAAACAATTTGCATCCCAGAAGAGGAGTCCACCACCAACATTTGAGATACGTGAAGACACATGCAAGGAACAAAAGCCCAAAGTAGTGATTTAAGCATTTTAGAAAGAATCCTATTTGACCAACTTATACCCACTAATGCCACTAACACCAGACAGGATGAAGGGAAAAGCTATACACATATGGATCTCTGGTAATAAATAATGTTAAGTAGTACAAAAAATTCAACATCACCTCTCAGTTTCAAGTAATTAAAAATATCTAATGCTTTCTTAAGTAAGCCTTCCGAGACAAAACACATATAACATTAAAGAAACCAATTTTGAACAAATACAACAATTGTAACACACAAATCTAAAGGCAGGAGTGTTATTACAGCAAAAAGTAGTATGGACTAAGGACAGAAATATATGTAGGATATACCGTATGGTTCAAGCACATACCTGTAGCAGAGGATACTATACAAGGGAATGTTGGGATGAAATGGATAAAGTAAGCTGAACTGAAAGTGCAGAAAAAGAACTAGATCCATTTCTGTATGAGAGGAAACAGTTCTGTTACTGGTTTGAAGTCTGAAATTAGATTATCAGCAGAACACACAACAGTGTGCAATAAGAGTAAAATGAGAAAATTGTGAGTAGCTATATAGAGATCTGGAAAGGATATATAGTTAGGTGGGGCAGTATGAAGATAAAAATGAAAAACAGCCAATTAAGAACCCAGATAGGAAAATAAAAGATCTTGTATATTATGAAGAGGGAACTGCTTGTTAGAAGCACAAAATTTAAATTAATTGATACAAATTTTCATGAGAAACTCGTCTACGAGTTTTTTTTTTTTTTTTTTTTTTTTTTTTTTTTTTTTTTTTTTTTTTTTTTTTTGCCAGGATGACTGGTATAGAGATAGCCCTTCATATTTGAATGAGATGGGATTTGAATGAAAAGATTTTTTTCTTATGGTATCATGCCTCATTGACAATGAGATCATTAGAGGAGGGAGAAGACTGGGAGCAAGGAATGGGAAGGAATTAGGCCAGGGCTGTTTGGAGGAACAATCCTGGCATCCCTCTGCAGTGATTTCAGGAAATTATGGAAAACCAAAATCTGGGTTGCTAGATGGAGATTTGACCCTTCATATCTTCCTGAATTCCAGACTCTAGCATACTGCTCATCCATCAGGGTTTTTTTTTTTTTTTTTTTTTTTTTTTTTTTTTTTTTTAATTTTACACATGATACATGGGAAAGTTTTGTAGAGGAGGAAGGGTGCAAACCGATGAATTGTTCCCCAGTTGGGATGTTTGTCTATAGGGAAATAACATCTATGATTTAGAATCCTGGAAGGAGAAGGAACAGACCACTGGAAAGATGATGTAATAATCAGGACGTATCTTCAACATCTGGGACAAACAGTAGGAAATATATTCCATATATTCTGAAATAAGTAGAAAAATGGACTGTGGAGTATGGTCTTGCAGGGGAACCTGAAGGTAAAAGAAGGTGTGAATTTTATTCTGAATGGATGTGCATGGATTTTTGGTACATGATCAGTGCTAGTGTCAGAGAACTGTTTCATGACTTTGGTCTTGAAGATATGATGGTCTATGAACAATGTGGTTAGGTCCTTATCAACTGGAAGAGTTATGACATCACAATATTTATTTAAGTTCTTTCATGGATCAAAATGCATGGGTAATTAGGTCACTGGAATCCGGCATGGACTTCAGGAAATATGGTATGGATAGGATGTAAGTAGCTCCTGGGATAAAAGTAGTGGAAGACTGGAAGAAAGGTTCGTCAGGGCCATAACGAGGACATTAGTAACGGCTGAAAGTTTGGTACAATGTTTCCCAATACCCAACTGTGGTATTAAAGAGGTATTGCCAATAAAGGCTGTGTTAGATCATTAGAGTTATATAGCAGAGCAGCAAAATAAAAACCAATGTATGGGTGAAAATGTGGGGCACTTGGAGAATCCTGAAAGCTGGATTTAGAAGAGGGGAGAAAAGATTTGCAACTGACAACAGATTGTGAGTATTGGGATCAGTGTTAGATAAGTTTGGAAGACTCAATAGATTGGCAGTCAAGTAAGTCTTAAACAGGTACAAGGGTGGTCTGAAAAGTTTCCGACCTAACAAAGATACAAGACATTGTTTCTGAATTTTTATTTTTCAACATAGTCTCCTTGTAACTCTACACACTTCTCCCAGCGATGCTCCCATCTCTGTAACCCGTCCAAATAGTACTTGGCATTTTACTCTGCAAAATAATTGTTCACGAAGGTGATTGCCTCTTCATTTGATGAAAACCTCTGTCCTCCAAGCGCAATTTTTAGATGATGGAACAAAAAGAAGTCGCTTGGGGCTAGATCTGGTGAGTAAGGCGGATGGTGAAGCAGTTCAAATCGTAATTCGTGAATTTTCGCCATGGCAACCGCTGAGGTGTGAGACGGTTCACTGTGTTGGTGAAAAAGGATTTGTGGCAATTTTTTCACAAGTTCTGCCTTCAGCTTGTCAAGTAATGATGCGTAGTATGCTCCTGTAATGGGTTTTCATTTTTGAAGGTAATCAATTAAAATAACTCCACGACTATCCCAAAAAAACAGTCACCAGCACTTTCCCAGCCGAAAAAACAGCTTTTGATTTTTTTGGAGACGGTTCCCCCTTTGCAGTCCACTGTTTGGACTGTATTTTTGTTTTGGGCGTATAATGGTGTATCCAAGTTTCATCTACAGTAATTAATTGGCGCCAAAACTCGGATTTATTGCGCCTAAACTGCGCCAACAGAGTGTTGGAAATGTTCATTCAAACATGTTTTTCGTCTAATGTGAGCAAACGTGGCACCCAACGTGCGGACAGCTTTCTCATACCTAAATGTTGATTTAATATGTAACAAACACGTTCTTTTGAAATGTTCATAACCTCTGCTATCTCTCTCACTTTAATTCGGCAGTAGTCTAGCACCAATTGGTGAACTTTGACTATGTTTTCGTCGGTAGTTGCAGTTTTTTGACGTCTCGAACGTTCATCGTCTCCCAAGCACTTACGGCCACATTTAAATTCAGCTGCCCAAAATTTCACTGTGGTAAGTGATGGTGCAGAGTCCACATACACAGAATCCAATTCGTCTTTGATTTGCGTAGGTGTATTGTCTTTCAAAAACAAATATTTAATGACAGCTTGATACTCAATTTTGTCCATTTCCACAAAAATACTCATTTCAACTCATTCAAACGACTGTTACATAACAACTGCACGTCCAAAATGGCTGAAACTTTGGTGAGTAACTGTCACAAGATAACAAAGAAATTCACTAGCTTTTTTTATTTACGAGTGCTGCCATCTTCACGTTGATGACGGAAACTTTTCAGACCACCCTCGTAAGTAAATTTGCGCATGTTTGTAGACACAATTTACTAAAATGAAGCTCCATTACGTTGGAATGAGTAGAAGTAGCAGAATAAGTTAATTAATCCTACAAGAAGATTTTGTGGAAGAGTACCAGCTGCAGAGAATGCTGGTTCATGTCTTGGATATATTGCAGAAGGGCAAGTACAGTGTTAGGAAAGTATGATGGGAAAGGGGTGGCATCAAGGTATTTTCAAAGTATCGCTGTGAAGGCTATGACTTAAGTAACATGGTGCAAGTTTAGTATATAGTGTATGAAAAGGTATGGAACTGGTAGAGATAGTAATCTCGTATTTGGAATATGGTTCAAGAGAGTATAAATATATAAATAGCTGTAAAAGAATAAAAAATAGTTGATATGATAATGACAGCAATAGAACAGCAGTATCCCAAAAAAAAAGTATGTGTTAAAGTAAGAGATAAGAATTTATAAGAAATGTGATGGGACAGAAGTGGAAGAGAACTGCTCCATAACCCCCTGGATCAAGTAATTCACTAGCCTTCATTTCTTACATTTATACCCTCTCATTATCAACCATACTGATGATTGCTCAAAGGCAGATGCTTTGTACCTAAAAAAATAGACCTCTATTTGATGCCAATAAGAGTTTCTATGTCTCCAATAACTTTGATAACTGCTACATAATTAGAGCTATCAGAATATTTCACGAGTTTACGAATCCCATCCCAGTACTGTGCAGACAGGAAGCGAATTACAAACACCAGACATCCTCCAAGCTGTAATCTCCTAAGATAAATTTAATCCGCACTACTAATCCTCTCATATATTCAACTCTCATCTAATTTTCTAGAATATTAGTTCTTATTTTCATAAAATTGCATTTTTTTAAAAATTAGTTGTATATGCATTTAATACAATATTTCAGTTTTACACTTTATTCATGTGCTTGGGAACAAGTCAAGCGAGGTGTTTTTTTTTTTTTTTTTAACTGCTTTACGTCTCTCAACAGCGAGGTCTTTAGAGACGGGAAAGGATAGGAGCAAGGAATGGGAAGGAATTTGGCCATGGCCTATTTAAGGAAGCATTCCAGCATTTGCCTGGAGTGATTTGGGAAACCATGGAAAACCCAAATCTGGATGCCCGGACGGGGATTCGAACCGCCGCCCTCCCGAATGCGAGGCCAGAATGCTATCCGTTACACCACCATGCTCGGTAAGCGAGGTGTGCAGACACTGAATTTTATCACACGATAAACTACAGCATGTGCACACCTCCAGAACCACACGTTCTAACACATGAATAGGGGGAAACTGAAATATTGTTCATGTTTTTGTTCATCATATATGTTTTTCAACTCATCGCAGGCTTCAACTTTGGTGAGTGATGAGTCACTTTCCCTATCCTTTGTCACTTTTAATTATTCATATTGAACAGACTTAATTTGCATATCACAGAAAAAAGAAAAACATTTATATGAACTATGTAGTGATGAAGATAATGGGGGACTGTTAACTGAGAGCACTGTTGGTGGAAATAGAGGTGCCACATATTTCAAAATATACTCAGCAAAAGTGCGTAGTACAGAACAAGCATAACCCCTTTGACAGAGAAATAGTTGAACATTGATAACAAAACCACAAAGAAATAAGCGAACTTACTACAGATGAGAGACAGTTGAAGTACGACGGAATCGTATATACGGAGCGCCAGATTCTGAGGTTACAGGCAAGCTGCTACGCCTGCTGGCAACGAGTTTAGTTTTCAGACTTCAAGCAAGGGCTTCATGGGAGTTAGTGAGTATAACAAGTTTGTTAGTTTTACTACTAATTACTAAATGCTGAGGAATTTATTTATAGCAGTTGTAAAAAGGATACCACACCACAAAGAAATAAAAAAATAAAACAAAACAATGTAACAACATAACAAACTAGCTAAATAAATAAATATTGTTAAACAACTAATTTGAGGGATATCTGGTAGGGACTTTTCTCTCACAAACTGATTTTGTTTCGTTGGGGAACTTTATTAGTCATGAATTTTCTTGTCTTCAGATCATCCATCTTATCAATACTGAAAACAGCCATTTAGGAGTTTCAGAACACAGGGTGTACATTTTATAAAAGGTCAAATTCCTTACTGGATTATCCTAAAAAATTGGTTATATAAATTTTGCAGTAAAAAATTATATACAGTAAATAGCACTCCAAAACTAACAACTTTTGTCTGATTTATGAGCAAAAATTCTATCTGAAGGTTATAGTTTTACTGGTGAAACTACTGCTGTTCAAATCTGAATAGAAGTTGCTTGTTTAAACATTATTTACTATGATAATGCTACAAAAATAAACCAATAATAAAGTAAAAAAGGATCCATGAACATAAAAAGAAAAAATATATAAATGTAACAATTTTGAAAAGAGTGCGAAATACACAATAACATTAACAAAACTGATGTTTTATGTATATTTCAAAGCAGCTTAGAAATATAAAACCAAATTCTGCAAGCATAAATGTAGAGGTATGTTTACTAGCTTCAGTGCATTATGCGAGGCATAAATGTATTATGAAACATGCTATGTAAATATTACTTACTTGCATTATTTGATTAAATCAGATGCAAATAACATGACTAATACAACCACAAAAGACACTACAACTACATAAAGTGTGATACAGTCGATATTCATAACAAGAATATTAGTAAAGGACAACAGACCTTTTATCAGTAACTTCAGATTCAGAGTAACCATTCATTAACTGGTTTGGTGTCCATTTAATAGTGAGGGAGTTTGCTGTCTGGTGAAGTGAAAGGTAACCAGGCATTGCTTCAGTATGGTCCTTCTGTAAAAGGCAATTTAATCTAATGTAATAGACAATCCACAAAGTAGTAAAATTTGGAAGACAAATATAAATTAATTAGAATGTATGTCCCAGTGTCAATTCCCTTAAGCACCTAACTTGGGAAGTGGTGAAAATGAGAGGTAAAGGAACTGGGTTACAAAACTTTGTTCAGACCATTGCTCGAATATGGTAGTGTAGTATGGGACCCACATTTTGAGTATCAAACACAGGAGTTGGAGAGGGTGCAAGAAGGGGATGCTAGATTTAATTTAATTTAATTGCAATGGAGCACAGGCTCTAGTGTCAATTTCCCTACACACCCATCTTCCCCCTATCCTGCAGCCACCTACATTTGCCCTCCACAAATTTTATCTTTAAATTTGTTTCTGGAAATTACTGCATAACACAATCAGTAACAGATATGATTAAAGTGCTTGAATGGGATTCATTGGAAGACAGGAGGAGGGTGAAGAGGGTCATGGGAGTGTACAAGGCAAATATTGGTGATGCGGTGTGGAAAGACATTGGTGTAAGAATTAAAAGTAGTGCATGGAAGGGAAAAGATGAACATGACCACAAGATGGCATTCGACTTCAGGCACAAGGGTGTAGGAAGATTTTATTTCATTGGTGAGGGGTCAGGGATTGGAATAAGTTACCAAGTGAACTGATAAATAATTTACAAAAAATCTTGAAACAATTTAAAGTTGAAATTAGCAGAGGACAAATTTAGGTCGGTGCAGGATAGGGGGAAGATGGGTGTGCAGGGAAATTGCCAGTGGAGTGTGTGCTCCGTTATATTAAATAATAATATAATGGGCATTAGGCAAAGAGAATAAGAAAGAATGGGGAAAATTACCAATCACTTGCCACAGATGAAGCAGGAGGACCAGACAAACACAAACACTCTTTAAAAACATTTTGGTTTAAAACCATATTCATATATGGAAGATCAGGTATTTGGCAAGGAAGATAAGCACACACCAAAGCTTACCACATGACAAACAGAACAAGGTGGGGGTGGTTGAGGTGGTGGTGGTGGTATTGAATGTACAATTTTCAAAACAATCAGTCACAAAGACAGATGTAAAAAGTTAAATGTTATGCAGTTCCTATGATTACTGTCAGAGGATTCATGATTACAATATACAAAATAAAATCATGGACTCACAAAAGGAGGCAAAACTAAAAATCTTAATTTTCTCTTAAAAAACAAAATATATGTACCATATATTTAATAAAATTTCATACAATTGCAATGGAATGTGCACTCTGTCGGCAATCTCCATACAAACCCATCTTACTCCTTTCCTCTTACCACCTAATTTTGCCCTATACTAATTTGATCTTTAAATTATTTCAATGTCTTTGGCAAATTATTCATCATTTCTCTTGGTTATTTATTCCAATCCGATACACCCCTCCCTACAAAAGAAAAATTTACCACCTTACCCTTCCATGCACCTCTCTTAATTCTTACTCCATTATCTTTCCATGCCTCATCTCCAATATACGCCTTGTACACTCCCATGACCCTCTTCACCCTCCTTCTATCCTCCAATGAGTCCCACTCCAGCTCCTTTATCACATTAATTACCGATTGTGTTCTGCGGTAATTTTCAAAGACAAATCTAGCAGCCCTTCTCTGCACCCCCTCCAACTCCTGTATTCGATACCCAAAATGTGGGTACCCCACTGCACCACCATATTCAAGCAGAGATCTAACCAACATTTTGTAACCCAATTCCCTTACTGCTCTCATCACTCTTTCCAACATGTGAACGATTTTGAACCAATTTTCTACCTAATGTCTGATGTGTCCTGCCCGGTTAAGTTTGTTATCAAATATTATGCAAAGGTATTTTATACTAACATACAAAGAAAATCTAAGGAAAAACATCCATTTGATATAAGCAAAAGTAAAAATTTATCAATCACAAAAGACAGTTCTCAGCTTGCCAAACATTTCCGATTGTGAACTTTATGTAAGTAATGGTTTTCTTTCCTTAATCCGTTTTAAATGTAGAAAATGCTCTAAAAATATGTAATAAAAGATACTTTTAATATCAATTTTCTCCGATATAAATAAATTGAGCAAGGAAAGGAATTCAATTTAAATGTAAATATAAATTGTGATGAAATATCAGGTTATTATTATTACCGGAAGGACTAGAACATTATTCTTCCCATACAAGAGGGTGGCACGATTATTTTGATGCAAGCTCTCCACATAGTCCTTAGCAGAAAGTGGAATTGTTCTCCCACCTTCTTCAGAGCCCACGGCATGGAGACTTCGACCAAACTGAAAAAGCATATCAAAATGACATGAAGTTATATATAGAACTTAAAAATTATATGGTAGTATGTGATATTCTGTTGATTTTATTTAAGACAATTTTTTAAGGCAAAGTATTATCAGCACCTCTGTACCAATTATAATAACACTTTATACAAAAAAAATATTAAAATAGAGGTAATAAAATTTGCCACAAAATAGCAGAGAAAAAATTTGTCATGGAAATGAACTTGAAAAACTAAAACCACAAGCAATAAGTCGAGTTCATTTGAAAGATCAGTATATCTACAAGGTTTATTTAATTTGAACTAACCCCATCCATATTTCTGAAGTTTTATGTTTTAATTTTTGTGGCAATCATTGACACTCTGAATGTATACTTTTTTTTATGAAAGTTACTTTCAGCAATTATCTGTATTCAAAAAAGAGAAGAAGTTGTACTGCATCATGCAAGAAATGTTACAGGAATGGTTTGATTTGTAATAAAGGTGAATTTGAATGCAAAGATTTTCAAGAAGTCTACTTTAAAGGTGTATCACATAATTTCTAAGTGTGTGTAAACTTTTCAGATACGCATAGTAGCTGGAAACATATGTTTGACCTGCGAGCAAATAAGTTACCAAAATCAGCACCACTAGATTGAAAGTCTACATTCTTACAACATCACTTACCTTCAAATATAAAACATTAGCATAGTTAACATTAAGATTGTGACTATTTTAAAGCCAATGATTATGAAGGCGGGGTAAAACATATTCAAAGTAGTGTTCTGACACAATGACTGCTCAGTTATGATTTAACCATTAATTCATTACTATCAAAATTGAAATTCATTATCACTACTTTACTCAACGATATGAGATATAAGTGATATATACTTTTAATTTGAGCAAAACTTAAACCACTGGGCTAATAAAAGCAATATTTTGCCATCATCAGCAATATAGCAGTTTTATGAGTTTAATTGTGAATTAAATGATAAAAACCTAACAACTTCTACATTCCAAGGGACTCCCAGTTCTTTTACAGCAGCTTTACATCGCATCCCAGCATTCACCTGGAGTGATTTGGAAAACCCATATTTCGATGCCCGGACAGGGATTCGAACCCACGTCGTCCTGACTGCAAGGACAGAGCACCTTACATTCTGCCAACTTCCAGAACCACTGATGACAATCTAACTTAAGAGAGTTTAGTGGGTGTTGCCATTCTCTAAATCATTTAAGCTATTGTCAGTGGTTTAATGTGTGGTATCCACTTTGCGTAAAATGTAATTCTTGAGGTGGAATGTGGGGACTATTCACCTAGCTGACCATAGAAAATCTATAACCAGAGTGTCTTGTTTATACTGGAACCAATATTTGAGGGAACACCCAATTTAGCTTCCCTTGTTGTGTATGGTGGTACTTTGACACACTTGATAACTGAAGAGCATGAGCTCTATCACTATGGAATCAGACTATATTGGTTTTGCAAAAAAAAAAAATCTGTTTCACTACTAGTTTATAGTATAGTAAAAAAAAAAATAATGGTATTGATATCAATAAATATAATAGACACAGCACTGAACAGGACTAAATAGATCAAACGATAATTGAGTACTGACGTTGAGTGCTGTACGGCGACACGGAGGAGGAGTCGAATGTCCTGTCGAGATCCTGTGTCTCTGTACCAGTTCGTCTGCAGGAGGGTCTGTCCAGAAGTGATCCTGGGTCTTTGTCTTTGAGTAATCCAAAGCACAGGGTCCAACTGAAAACAATAAATAATAAGCAGTTTGACACCTCCTGCATACACAATTTATCTAGCAAGATCACAATGAAAACTCAACTCACCAAGGAGGGAACTGAGAATGCTACCATAGTCTGGGTCAGCTACTAACGCATCTTTTTCATAATATTTGCTGTAAGAAATGGGATATCATTAACAGAGAAAGCTGCATGGAATAATGTTTAAAGAACTTCACAGTCTTGAAGCACATCTGAGACAATCAACAAAAAAGAAACCAACAGTTTGACACTGCTAATTTCAGTTCAAAGACTTAAGAACAAAATAGAGAGATCTTAAAGCAAAGATATGAAAACAACAATGAACAAAAATATTACTGAGAAACACAGTCTCTGGGATATGAATGATAATGGCAAGTGTTTTGTGGGCCTTTGTGGAAGCTGTGACCCAGTGGGTTATGGAACAATATTCCCATAGACTTACTATTAGGTCACATGGATATCCCAAGGCAAGAGATCCCAGAATCAAACCAACCATATCACTATGATCTAGAAGTGGAGAAGACTCCTTTAGGCACTGGGAACAAAAGAGTAGCTGGTGACTAGTAAATTCTGCTGTCAGGATGAAGATCCCAGAAGTATAGAGATGAGGAGCGGAAGGTATGACATAGTGCGGCTACATTCAACTGAAATTAAAGAGTAATATAAAGTCACCTTTCACAATCATTTTTCAGCTCTACAACCATTTGATTCACAAATAATGGGACAACTTGAAGAAGATAAACACTGACAATGGTGAATCTGAACTGAGGTTTAAGGAACAATCATGGCTAAAATGGCTCTCTGATGACACTGGGCTAAAGTTAACCAAAGATAACTGAAATAAAGACTTAATATCACAGAAACTAACATATAAGGTCCCCAAGCTGGGAGGGAACTCATCCCTCATGGGGGTGTAAAGACATGTCAGGGAGGGCATGGGATGTGAGGTAAACTTTGCCACTGCTGTGTATGATATCCTAGCTCTACTCCATGTCTCCTTCACATCCTCTTAGATTGGAAATCCTTTGAGAAGTAGGCATTTACTGTTTAAATAATAAAATTGTGGTATTGCGGGAGGGAGATTTTTGACAGAAGGGTGGGGTGGGGGGGGGATGAGAACTATTCTTTTGACAGAAGAAGTGAAATACTTCTTCCACCAACCTATTTGAGTCGGAAGGACAGGAAAGATAAAATTAGAGAAATAAGGTGCCGCACTGATTCTTATATGAATTCTTTTTTCCTCGTACCATTAGGGACTGGAATGCACAACAAAGAGATTAGCTTTGGTGCTGAGCACCCTCTGCCACCCACAATTTTGTGAATTGCAGAGTATATATGTAGATGTAGATGAAGAAGGGTGTAAAAAAGAAAAAAACTTTGGGAACCACTAGACTAACACTACAAGAGAGAAACAGACAATTCTGCATTACAGCAAGACCAACCACACTTTAAGAAGTGTTTCAGATATGACAATCATAGACAAGCCAGCAGATGATGCATAAGGATCAGCAGCAGTTGGAAACTTCAAAGAGCTGAGTAGAAAGAAATTTGTAAGATCAGAACCAGTAAAAATGGTAATATTCTTACATGTGAGGCTTAGTAGCTTGCCATATGAGAAAGATCCCAGAAGTTCTACATCTTTTTCCTGAAGGAGATGAAGGTGACCAATCACAATTGTGTCAGCCACAGCCTAACTCAAATAACTATAATCAAAGTCCAAAATCAACAATGCCATCCAGCATAGGTTACATATCCAATAAATTTATAAAATGCTCTCGGGTTACTAGCCAAGTTAACGAAGTGTTGTCACACAATATTTCAGTGATCACATTCACTGCCATCATATTCAAGTAAATGTGATCACTGCAATATAGTGTGATATCACTTCATTAATTCAGTTAGTTACCAAAAAGCATTTTATAAATTGTCAACACCAAGAGAAACTTTGTTCTTATGCATGACCCCTGAAGCCTCAAAAACTGATACAAATTGATGGCAACCACTTTTGAATACTTTCTGAAATAAATCTAGGAAAGGGAAGAACCTAATTAAAGGTGTCATCATGAGGATTTGTAAGAAGTGGGAGCTCTCAGATTGTAACAATTACCGAAGCACTAATGTCTGTCCTCAGAAAAATCCTAAGAGGGACAATTTGAAACTGGATTAAGGACCAAATTGGCAAATGGGAACAATCAAGACTCTGAGAAGGTAAATAATTAGTATTCTCAGAATCATGGCAGAATAGTTCTTTAAATTTCGCCTTATGTTTAATGCACTTGGATTTTGAGAAGGCATTTAATTCCACCAAGTGAGGACAAATGTGAAGAGCTACTAAGAGTGTTGATAAGATTACTTAACAGAGAAAGCCCATAGATGGTAAACATATGCACCAAACTGAACATAAAAGGTTTACTGTCAAAGTATCAGTGTGGGAACATAGGCAGAGATGTCTGCTTTCAGCTGTTTGTGGCTTGAAGATCTTCAACACTGTTGTGAAGAAAGCAGCAAGCAATAACCAGACAATTCAAAGTGATCGGCCAAGTTGATTACGCATAAAATCTATGTCTACTTTCACAGAGGTTCTGAGGCATGTCAGAAAAACTATAGTCCATAAACAGTGAGTGAAGACTGTGTTGTAGGACACAAGATTAATAGAATCAAAACCAAAGATATTTGAATCAAATCAAGATATGCAAAAAAGTCTTCACTGAACAAAGCGGATACAACAGCAGCTGCCTCATACAACATGGTGGAGCCATGTCAGAAATTTACAGCCATATAAACAAAGCAAATGGCACCGTCACATAGTTATCTGGAAATAGATACAACTTCACTGCAGCATTAAATTTCAAATGTTTAACATCAATGTTTATTTAATTGCAATTGGGTACATGACATGTTGGTAATATCCCTACACAACTTCTTTCCCTTTTGATCATTTATTAATTTTATCTTAAATTCTTTGAATGCAATGTCACCACCCACCTATTTTTGTCCTTCATGAGTTTAATTTTAAATTATTTTATTGTTCCTGATATATTGTTTCCTTTATAATTCATTCAAATGAAAATTTACCTTCTCCTTTAAACCTAAAATCAAGTTCCAGTTTGTGGTAATGGTCATATTTTCACTTTCATGGCCAACCAATGTGTTTCCTATTATACAAAGATATTAATACTTAAGGCCTTCAAAAAGTAAGTCTCCACTCATCCTATAATCGTATATTTTCTTTTACATGAAGTCCTCACTGGTGTACCGCTGGATAGTGTTTTGAAAACACTATATTTCGACTACTAGCTCCCTCATCTTCATCAGGTTTGGAGACATATGCGCTGGTCGGTTGACTGTCGGATACTGAGACAGCCCAGATGTCGCACCTCTATGTATAGCGCACGGATATCTCCGAGGCCCACATCCGGTGAATGGCTACAGGTCTTCGTTGAGGGCTGCTAAGTTAATATTGAACCGTCTGTGGCGGTTGCTGGACACACGTGCCATGCTCTCTGCGTATAGTTGCCAAGGCTGGTTTCCATGCCTCGCTAAGACATAGCCCACTATCTCCGTTGAAGGTATTGGCGAATCGAATTTCAATCGCTTCTTTGACTAATGAATCCCAGCATTGGCAACTCTACACAGAGAGCGTGGCATGTCTGTCTAGCAACCACCATAGAGGACTCAATATTAACTGCCGCGGCCCTCAGAGAGAGCTGTGGGCTATATAAGGAGGTGGCCACACCTGAGCAGTCTCAGTACCCGACGGTCAGCCAACCAGTACAGATGTCTCAACACCTGATGAAGACAACCGAGCTATTCATCAAAATATTGTGATTTCAAAACATTATCTGGCGGGGAAGACTTCATTTCAAGCATACGCTGGGAAAGTCTCTGTTCTTACATATATTTTTTTGGTTCACACTGCACCTAATAAGATGTTATTACTGTCAATTACTTTTATTACATGTTAGTACACATAGCTAGATATACTGCCAGATGCACTTTTTGCTTTTCACAAACCTCTCCAATTTTAATCTTTTTACAAATGACTATGACTATAAACCAACAAAACAATGAATCATTAGAACAGTGAAGAGTAATTATCTAATGCTCCAATAAATATGAAAACTACACACCCTCAAGTGATCAAATCATCAAACAAACTCCATACCTAACTAAAAATGGTGTTTAGTTATGAGACATAGCTGGAAAAACATGATATCCAAGCTAGAACTTTGGAAAATAGTCAACTAGACACCAGTAAAACAAAAGCAGAAGTAGATAACCTAAGGCAGGAACAACTGCCAAACACGATATTGAATGAAATCTGATTAGACACCAGCAACAAGCAGACGTGTGTGTGTGTGGGGGGATCTCTGTATACTAGGAGATGCAAAGAACAGTGACAACTCATTGTGGAAGCCTCATGTTCTACTATGAGTTTAAGGATATTGTTATTATTATGCTGATGCAAAAGAAGAAGAAGAAGAAAAAGAAGAAGAAGAAAAGGGGAATAAGACTAACAGAAAAACCAGAAAAAATGTGAAATGTTAAAAACTAACAAAACCATTTAACACAAACCACATCAACTAAATTCACATTTTTAAACACTGTTTTAAATATTTATACTGATATATAAATCTAATAATTTACTAAAAAGTAGTTATGTAGGAATAAGGAAAATGCAACAGAATCTTCAAAATAATATTCACAAAAGAGAATAATACACTGAAATTTACTTAAAACTCAAAACATACTTGCTATTCTGTACTAGATAGTCGATGATACGAGACAGAGATTTCTCAAAGAGGGCCACTCTAATCCAGAGATAGCGAGGTGTTGGAGGAGGTGGAGAAGTCTGTGACCCATTCTTCTGAAGAGCCGTAGAGTCACCACTCGAACTGGAGCGTCTACAGAAATACAAACTGTTATAACAACACACAAAACTTCAAAAACAATTAAAGTAAATAATACAAATGTAGGATGAAGCCATCAAAATAGTCCACATACCTACATTTTTCTTTACCCGTTGCATGTAAATATTTAAAATTCTATGGCAGTCTGCAAACAAATATAGTAAGGGATGACTATTCCTTATTTAAAATTGATATTTATAAATCAATTTACAGTCAAATATTTTTCCCTTGGTGAGAACTAATCTACATCTACATCTTTCACTCTTGTTAGTCAGATTCATGTAATATGTTAATCATTAAAGGAGGAATATACATGTAACTCTCGGACTGTGAAGAATGTATGCTTTGTACTAATTTTGGTTTAACTTTAAAAAATAAACAAAACACACAGTACGTTTAAAAACCTTGATGCAGCCCTCTAGCCTTCAACTTTGGTGGGTGATGGGTTATTTTCCTTACCCTTTGTTATTTACTTTGCCTAAAATAAATTTCCTTTTCCTTAGTATCATTAACAAATAGAAAAATTTCAATGTTTAAATCAATCCAACACTGAATATTTGATGCAACGTCTTATGTCACAGCCCTTATGTTCAGAAAGTAAGTTGCATGAAATTTTGGTCTCGGATCCATGGCAGTTATTCAAGATTTTTTTCTCTCACCACCCTTTGGACATTATCACAGAAGAGATATCTCAAGCCCTATTTTCCTGGCTAACTTCTACCTTCCCTCCCCTTATCCATAAAGCAGTTCAAAATTTGAAAATATTTAACACTTTTTCTAATCTTATATGAAAATAAGACTTTCCGGGCGTATTTTTGACAAAGTCTAACATAAAAAATCTCTTTTCAGCTCACTGATAAATAATGGACAGCAAAAGTGATAAATCATTAAAACAATATTAAATCAAAAATAATATGCAAGGTAAATTCACTACTCAGTAAAGTTACGATAGGAGGAAAATAATAACACAAATGAAAACAAGATATACACCAATCAGCCAATACATTATGACCACCTACTTACTAGCATTTTGGTCCACCTTTTGAATGCAATACAGCAACGATTTGGAATAGCATGGATTCTACAAGTTATTGGTAGGCTTCAAGAGGTATCTGATACCAGATTTCTATGCACAGGACACTAAATTCCCTTAAATTATGGGCCAGCGGTTTGTGGGTGCGGCAACTGGGAACGAGCATCTTGGAAACAGAGTGGCTGGTCGGCTGTTCGCCTGGTACTGTAGTGAGCATATAGTGAAAGTGGTTGAAGGATGGTGAAACCATGAGTAGGCGACAATGTGGTGGTCACCCACACCACACCACAGAATGTGGAGGTTTACCTACTTTGTAAAGCAGGATAGGGGGCAACCCGTGGCAGAATCGTGATTCTTGTGCTCTGAAACACTTCTGGAAGCACCAGAATTGTGTTCTTCTATCAGATCTGCCACAGATCACCCCCCTACCCTGCTTTACAGAGCAGGCAAGCCTCTAAAATAAATGTTCTGTGATGTGGCGTGGGTGTCCACCCCATTGTCGACTACTCGTGGTTTCATCGTACTTCAACCACTTTCACTAGATGCTCACTGCATTAGCATGGAAACAGCCAACCAGCCAATGTGGAGTCAGATAACTCTGGAAGCCTACAAAGGACTTGTGAATCCATGCTACGCTGAATCGCTGCTGTATTGCATTCAATAGGTGGACCAACATCCCAGTAAGTAGCTGGTCATAATGATTTGGCTGATCACTGTACATAGTTACACAATATTTTGCACAATACCTCAATCATATGTGGTTATATAAAGGCACAGCAGATGCAAAGCAAATTGTTCCCTCACAAGGAGCTGAAATACTCGACTTCTATTGGAGACAAAGCGAAGTTGTTTGGAGAAGATGATAGGATCAGAATGGAATTACTAGGTAACTAATATACTGCTGGAGATACCAATAAAACTAAGTAGATATAAAGGAAAATGGATGCTATTCACACCGACCTAACTCTATAGAAGTTATTGAATCATGGTACCTGTTGGGGTCTGATGCTTCAGCTTGTGTAACGAGATGTGACACGGTAGAAGCTGGCTCATATGTTTTTCCCAGCTTGTGGATAAGAGCTGTAGTAGAACTCGTTTTGAACAGACCAAGAGCCCGTCGGCGTAAACCGTGTGACAAGCAAGCTTCCACAGCAGCTAAAAAGTAGTTACAGTGATTAATACATCAGCAATAATAAAAAATAATGATGTTGCATCAAAAGCATTACCAGAAATACTGAATATCTCATAAATTACAGAATAAGTATTCTGATCATAGTCTTAAATAAATGTTAATAAAATTGTAGGTGGGCACCAAAAATTGAATGGAGTACTGCAGCAACACAAAACACTGTACAAACACACAAAAAATAATATATTAGGTCATACCGTGCTTATGAAACTAGAAACATAAGGCCAGCTAGCACTAATAACTACAATACAAACAACCACATAAACAGCTATTTTGACCATTGTGATTAGAGTGGAGGTAATGGATGTAACAAAAACAATAAAAGTGGAAATGTTATTCTTGGGAAAGGTATAAACTGTAAGAAAATAAAAATGAACATATCTAAGTGGTGAAAAATTATATGAAAGTTTAATAATAATAAATAATAATGAAATATAATCTTCACGGGTGTTCAGCCGGATGGTGACAAAGTAACACGACGTTTCGACAGCAAGCTCGGCTGTCTTCATCAGGTATCGGTGTCTGCTGGCTGTCGGATACCCGCGGCGGACTAGCCATCGACCAACCAGGGGGGTGGGGGGGGTCTCCCACCGGCCGGGACCACTGGGACTCCGTGGTGGGGCGGGTGCACTCTAATTGGTCGGACGCCCTATGCGGGCAGGTAGATAAGGAGGTGCGTCGAGGAGCTAAGTCAGTCGACGCGGTGACAGCCAGCAGACACCGATACCTGATGAAGACAGCCGAGCTTGCTGTCGAAACGTAGTGTTACTTTGTCACCATCCGACTCAACACCCGTGAAGATTATATTTCATCACTACGCCGGGAAAGTCTCCACTCACACATAAATAATAATGATTTAAAAAAAAACACACACACACAAACAGTTGGCAGTGATTGGAGACTGCTGACAGAAGTGAAAACTTAAAACTAGGAATATCATACACACAACACATAATACTTATAGCTACAGACATACTAAATATAATAATTCCGTGTGGTTATAATGACCTGGTGACAGGGTTTCTATTGGCTGCGCATTCCGCCCCTGTAGTAGTTTTCCTTAACCTAACGTGGCAATCCTATCACTTCAAAAATTAAAAACCTAACTTAGTCCTCAACCAGAAGGTTGGTTGAAGGAGATGTACCACGCTATTGTGTCACAGGCAGGAAGTCCAATTCCTTTCCTCAGGGGCCTACATTTAAAGTGGAATCAGAACCGCAGGACATCCTGGTGTAGCTCATATAATCAAATACAACGGCTAAAAATTCATGCTCACCACGGGATTCAAACCCGTGACCAGAGAGAGAAACTTTGAGAAGTAAATACCTAAACTGCTGAGCCACCAGATCACCTTGTACATGTGTGTCAAGTACAATCAAAATCGGATAGAAAATGTGGATTTGTATGGACAACATTGACAGAAATTAAGGTGACGGCGACAGGAAGAGAGGGTTTATGTTTTTGTAAATCAAACATAAACAGTATTTTTCTATTGGTTTTAAAGTATATGTATGCAAAGTTCTATCAAAACTGGATAAAAACTGTATTTTCCAAAAAAGTCAAACACACCTATCATATATTCAACACATCATATCATGCTGATAGCGTGAATACATAGATTTAACCCCAGCCTACAGCCCACCTATCAAAGTTCTCACTTCAATAAAATAAACTTGAAAGTGTTTCATTTACTAGGGTGAAGAAAGTGAGTATTGAATGATACTGAGGACCGGAGAATGTGTTGGTAGGCCAATTCACATCTCCACAGTGAAGTGAGGACATAGTATCAGGGATTTCTTTGATCACTCCAATTGTCAAACAGCTACTGAGGTAACGAGAGTTGTTGGAGCTGGCATGGGCAGCAACCGGGTGGTATCGATTTTGGGAGAAAACTGTTTGTCTGTGACCATTCATTCCCACAATGGCCTCACCTCTATAAGAATAAATGGTCACCATCAGTTTGCTCCCAAAACTGACATCACCCTGTTGCTGCCCGTGAGAGTCCGACAACTCTTGTGGCCCCAATAACGATTTGGTGGTCAGAGCTACCAGGTTGTTCCCTGAAACTACTACCAACACACCACTGCTCCTCAGTCTCGGGCAATACTTACACTCACCTCAAAAACCATCATTTGCAAATTTATTTTATTTATACTACTTCTAAAATCATTTATTGCTATTTATTTGTTTTACTCAATTTTTCACTACCTACGCAAGTCCATATTTATTTTCTTATGACTAATTTACTTCCCATGAGTAACATTTCAATGATACTGCTTTCATCAAGCCCTTCACCTCAACTCTAAACAGTCAAAATAACCATTTAAGTCGCTGTGATGACCATGGGTGCGTGTGCGAGCTCAGCCATATGTTTCTATTTTCAAGAGTAAGATCACTGCCCAAAATATTGTTTTTGTTGTGTTTGTATTTGTGTAATGTTTTTTGTTGCTGCAGCCCTCCTTCATTCACATTCTGGCGAGTGATGGCTTGACTTCCCTTTCATATTATTTTGGATCACAGCATTGCTTCCTACTCCACTGTTACTGAAACTGTAAAAACCTCCTGAACCACATGACTCATTCTCTTTAACATGAGGAAGGTTTAAGACTGAAATATTGTATATTTTTGTGTTGGTGATATATGTTTTTCTCCCGTCGCTGCCTCAACTTTGCTGAGTGATGAGTCATTTTCCCTTTGCTTGTAATTTATATTGCCTAAAGCCGTTTCCTTTTCCTTTGTTTAATCTTTTTTTTTTAGTGATTCTTAACATTTACATTAAAAGGAAACAAAATTATTTCCCATAATGTACACACATTTTTTCTGCTAAATACTATAAATTTCCATAAAGAAAATTCAAATGGTTAAAAAAACTGTATGATTTTCTTTAGGTTAGAAACATGGGAACTGTTTTTACTATTTTGATATGCTGTTTAAGCTCACACAAATCTTTAAAACCACTGTATTTTGTACTTATTCTCACATTCAGAGAAAGCTATGTAAAATAATCTAATTATCTGGACACACTAGTGGAACTATATTAAATACCACACATGCATCTTATAGTAATTCTGAATTAGTTAAAAATAATAAATTTATAATACAGTGCAATTATATTGTGTCCCAATACAAGTGGCCAGAGTTAACTGGGATAATGGTATCAGTTTATCTGGCCGCTAATAACACTAAAAGAATAATCTAGATTTTTTAAAATTTTTTTGCTGCTGTCCTCTCATAGCTGTTTGAACTACAGTAATTAAAGCGAAATACCTGTAAAAAATACATCACAAGACCTTGGATTTGATGCAAGCCTCTGCAAAAAAGAATAGACATGATGTAGAAAATATTCCAGAGGTAAGAAAGAAATTAACAACTGAACTGCACAAGTTTTGAAGCTGGAAAAATAATAATTGTAGAACGATACTGAGACTCATTTGAATTTCCAACAAAATATCTGTCACAATTTCCAGTAGACTTCTGAATGACTTGTTGTATGTACCACTTTCTAAGTGACATAAAAAAAGGCACACATTACAAACATTATGCTCAATAATAATGACAGTTTTCATAAATTGTAAATTATCAAGTCCACTGTATCTCTCCAAAAACAATCATAGGCTGAAAATGGATTAAAGCAATATTCCATAAAGTTATTAAGAAAATCTGAAATTTTCCATAAAAGTTTATTATTTATGGCTTAAAAACTCACCAACTCTACAGAACATTTTCCCCAATTATGATGAAGAGTATTTCTGGGTTAACAGCACTTACATTTTTGGTAGACTTCCTACTAGCAAGTACTTTGCCCCCACATTTCAGAAATTCATATTACAAAATCGTTAGCAAACTACTCAAAATATTCTGAATTTATTCCTTTAGATAAAATTCAGTGCACAACAAACACAAACTCATACAGCATGGACTGTCAACATACAGAAGAAGTGTTTAATATAAGAGA
Source organism: Vandiemenella viatica (assembly GCA_031002005.1). Taxonomy (NCBI): domain Eukaryota; kingdom Metazoa; phylum Arthropoda; class Insecta; order Orthoptera; family Morabidae; genus Vandiemenella; species Vandiemenella viatica. The sequence continues at coordinate 192,001,979 of CM061914.1, read as the reverse complement.
GTCCAATCTAAAAATGTTTGGAGTAAATGCTGTGGCTCAGCCGAAATCTTTTATCTTGTGTACAAATTAAATCAGACAATTCAGAAATCAAATGAAAAAATAAAAATGTGAGATTAGATGGGTGTTGATAATAGACATCTGCCTTTTACTGCTAAACCTCAGTAACTTCTTTCATGATCATGCTACAGAAGGTGAAAAACTTTTCTTGGGCAAAACTTTTGAGCAGAGTACTAAGCTCTTTTCAACCTTTCTCACAGATAAGATTGTTATGTTATTATTTATTTCATTTCCTGTACACACATTTCATATGATTAACAACTTTAATACATAAAAATTCACAACAAATACAATTATCACTGTTACAAGGCGATTTTGAGGCAGTCTACCCACTGAGTTATGACTCCAGGAGCAGTGTGGCGAGAAGGCGGACAATCCAGAAAACATCTGGTGGATGATTTTTCACAATGTGCTCAAGTCTGCTCCACACCACAGTCACAATAGGGGAGCATGGTTTAAATTAGCTCCAGGACTTCCTTAGCAGGCCAATACCCGGTATCTCTAGTGTAGGATCAGTTGCCAGGTGTCTGTTCGGTGGCAAGTTTTGTTGCCATTGTCACCTCAATCCCATAACAGAGAGAGAAAGAGAGAGAGAGAGAGAGAGAGAGAGAGAGAGAGAGAGAGAGAGAGAGAGTGTGTGTTGGCAGAGGTAATGAGGGGAGGAGGGGGGGGGGGAGAAGTACGGGATTAAGGAATGATAAATTCCTCCAGAGTTATAGAAGAAGTTGTTTACCAACTCACTGGTTACCATTTACAACACATCAGGAAAATTTCTTCAGAACTGGAGTAGAATTATAACATCCTATAATGAAAACATTAAAAAAATTAACATTAATATAATCTTGGTAAAGGTATAGTTGCCCAATTCATATATCACTTAATTTTATTTTTTTTAAAATTTTGTCTGCAATTTCCTTTATGATCTTACATAAATCTTCATTACCCTTTATGGCCAAACATCATTTATGTTATTTTATCCATGATGGATTGGTGGAACTTCCGCGACTGTGATGTCAAATATGGGTTGTAAAAAATACAGCAACCAGTCACAATATGATGTTGTTTATTAAACCATTACCGGTTTCGAGCTATACCTGCTCATCTTCAGATGGTTTGTAAATTTTACATTAACAAATGTAATATACACGAATGTATGGTTGTCATTTTGCAACTGAATATATCCGAAAGCTTTAGTTTCGCTTTCGGATATATTCAGTTGCAAAATGACAACCATACATTCGTGTATATTACATTTGTTAATGTAAAATTTACAAACCATCTGAAGATGAGCAGGTATAGCTCGAAACCGGTAATGGTTTAATAAACAACATCATATTGTGACTGGTTGCTGTATTTTTTACAACCCATATCATTTATGTTCTTTTGCATCCTACAATTTTTCTGAATATTTTGCTTTCTTTCTCCTCCAGTTTGAATATTCTGCTTGAATTGGTATATTGTTTTTTGTCATACTAGTTTTTCATGAGATTATAAGCAAAGTAGTAAATTTTTCCTTTCTTGGATGATGGTATTATGAGTCAATTTGATCATATCTGCTCTCCCAAATATCTGAATTTATTAGCTATATTTTGGCTATTTTATATTTATTTTTCCCCACGGTGCCCTCACATGAGACTTTAAATCTTGTTTTCCTGCAACTTTATGGAAAGTTGCTGTCATTATTTTAGTATCTCTTTCATCTTTGTAAATTACTGCAACACCCTTGGCAAAAGTGGGATATCACTGTGATAGTCTGTTCAACTGATTTGCTAGTTTGTGTCTATCCCTAGTTCAAATGGCATTAAGGAAAATGTCAGCTTGTCTATGGAATCATATGATTTTCATGAAATTGACAAATGTGATGACTGTGTTGAGGTCTCATGCAACTCCTCTTCTTTTTCTTCTTTGATTATGACCTCTGTATGACAACAGGTAGCCCCTTGATAGCATCCAGGGTTCTTCTTTTCACTTCCCAGAACCTCTTCTTCCTCTAATTTCTTATCTCCAACAATTCTTCCTTCAGAGATTCTCCTTATTTTCCTGTCCCAATCATTGGTGGTTCTCTATCCTGTTCTTGTAACCTACTGCTATTTATCTGTGTTATATTAATTGATATGTAGTTATTTCTTCAGTTTTCATTCTGTTCCACCTTAAACTCCAGCTTAGCCCAGTTCTTCCTTAAGATGAACCACTCATTTTGCTCATGTCTTTCCTGTCAACCTGCCTGTTTTCTCCCATATTCTTCTGGTTTCTCTACCCATGTCTATCCTATCACATGCCCAGTGAGTCTTACCTTCTTGGGTCTGATTTCTTCTGATATCATCCTCATGTTCTTGTACAACTCTTCCCTTGATCTTTGCTCCCATAGTTTGCATCCTCATATTGGAGTAAGTATCGTCATGAGTATCTCTTTCTCTTCTTTTTTCCATGTGTTTTTGCTCTGTGTTGTCTCAGTGTTATTGTCTCTGTCATAAACACATGTTGAAGTTCTTCGCTGTTGCTTTGAAGTGTCTGACCTTTTGAAATACTGATTTTGTCTTGTATATCTTTCAGTTCTAGGGTTATTTCCAGATTAAAAATCTATTATGGAAATGGAAAATTTTTCCTGGAGCCTCTTTCGTATTTTCCAGTTGCGTGTCTCACTTGTTCTTCCATATTGCCTAAAAGTGCTTTGGAGAATATTATGTATACATTTTTAAACCCATGTGGAATTTTTTTAATTAATTACAGCAGTTACTTATAAGTAGGTCAATAGTCAGAGACATTTATGTTGTTACAAAACTAAATTACTTACCACAAAGGGAAGTAATCGAACTGCTCTCTTCATGTACAAATTTTCGTGTGACAGCTTCTTCCATTATCTGCTTAACCTATAAAAAATAGCACATATGTTTTGTCCATATACAGACAGTTGTTTCAGACAAATTTCTATAAATACTATGGTGTATGCTAAAATTAAAGACAAAAATCTACTAATACTTTGCTAAATAACTTTTAATTACATACCTCTTTCTTCACAGTTCGGATTAATCTCTCCTTCAGCTCCTTATCTAAAAATAATTATGAAAGAAATTAAACAAACTAAATATCTTAGCATTATTTCATTTTTTTTTACAAAGAGAAAATCATGTAGGCAAAAACTAATCTTAATTATACAAGTAGAAATTTACATATCAAATTAGATGTCAGTCACAATCAAGAATATGGAATGATTATTTCAAATATTCAAGTTTAGAGCTGATATTCTATCACACAGGTTGGCATTCATAAAAGTAAAGAAAGTGTTTTGTCAATTTCAACCTTGTTTTTAATATTACAAATCTTAAGAGAGATTGTGGCATAACATGGAGAAATTATAAAAGGAATTGGTTGCCAGGGCAACAACAGTGGAACAAGATTGATAAATAAATAAAAATAAAATAAACAAGAACCAGCCGGTGAGTGAGAAGGTTTAGTGTGTACGTTTGGGTTGAGGATATTTAGTTACTGCTTGCCGAGGACCTTTGTAATCTTCGGATACATATTAGTAAAGTGTAAAAGAAATAAAGATCAATGGATTATATTAAAGTTCATCGTCACTCTAATGATTAAGGACTAAGTTTGCTTTGAAGTTTCGACCCAAGATTTTGGAAGAATACTTATTAGTATAACAACAGGAAGTATATTAAAACACGATATGTATATTAAAATACGACAATAACACATTAAAATACGATACGATACTGGCTTAAGAACTATATATACATATATTTTCTTTCTTTTCTACTGTTTTTGGAAGTGCTCATTATGTTTTATTGAGATATCATCATCATAAAATTTGATAACAAACTCTACTGGGCAGAGCATATTGGGCAGGTGGTAGAAGAAGGTTAAAAAATCCTTCATTCACTGGACAGGGTGACGAGAGGATGTAACCACAGACATTAGGGAACTGGTTTACAAAACTTTGGTCAGACCATTGGTTGAATATGGTGGTGCAGTTTGGGATCCACATTCTAGTTATCAGATACAGGAGTTGGGGGGTGTGCAAAGAAGAGCAGCTAGATTTGTTTGTCGAAATTATCACAGGACTCAGTCAGTAAGTGACATGATAAAAGAGATGGATTGGGAGTCACTGGAGGAAAGGAGGGTGTTGAGAGGGCTGGGAATGTACAGGGCATATGTTGGTGATGGAGCTTGGAGGGATATTGGTCAAAGAATTAGGAATAGGGAATTAGGGAACAGACAACCATTACCACAAGCTGGTGCTTGATTTCATACACCAGGAAGAGGAAAAAATTTCTTTTGTTGGTAAGGGTGTCAGGGATTGGAACAAATTACTAACTAAAGAGATGAATAAATTACCAGAAATGATTAAGGAATTTAAAATTAAAATTTTCAAATTGGCAAAGTGGGGAGGAATTTAACACTCCAATTATTACAGAAAATTTATACAATTGGATAATGGAAACAAAGAAACTGCCGCAAGGCACTGAAAAAAGGATGGATAGGAAAAATTAGATACACACCCATCACATACCACAGATGAAGGCAGGAGGGTGAAACAAACACGTAAAAACACAAAAACATAAACAAATTGCACAATATTTCAACACGAGTCTTAATCATGTGAGAGGTGAGACATATGGCAGGGAGAAAGATGTTGTCACACCCCCATCATGAATCATGAGGCGGGTTGGGATGTGACCACATCTTTTCCCCTGCCATATGTCTCACCTCTCACACGATTAAGACTCGTGTTGAAATATTGTGCAATTTGTTTATGTTTCTGTGTTTTTACGTGTTCGGTTCGACCTCCTGCCTTCATCTGTGGTAAGTGACGGGTATCTATTTATTTTTCTCTATCCTATCTTATTTTCAGAAATTTTATATATATATATATATATATATATATATATATATATAAAGGGGTAATTACTGACTTGAAGAATTGCCACCGCAGCGTTAGCTCCATCGCAATTAATAATAATAATGATTTTGTGTGGTCGTAATGACCTGGTAACAGAGTTTCTATAGGTTGCGCATTGCTCTCCTGTCACAGCTGCCTTAACCTAGCCTGGCAATCCTGCTGAGTACAAGGGACCTACAGTTTAATGTGGAATCCGAACCAAAAGCGTTCTGGCATACTTCACATTACACAAAAGGCTGTGCGAGAGGTGAAGGCTGGGTTGAGTGCTTGTGAAAATCCCCACCATCCTTCCCTCTCCAGTCAGGTGCTTTAACCACTGAACCATCAGACTGCTCCATAATAATAATAATAAGCAACTTCCAGCTGCTGGCCAGGTCTGCTTGGAACAAAAGCCTTTCCAATGCTCCCTATCCATCAACCACCTCTCTTCTTCTATTGTTAGACAATTTCCTTCTTTTTCCTTGACACACTTTTTAACACCTATCAACCATCTGTCACTCAGTCTTCCTATATACTAATCAACAAATTGAATAGTGTATCACTGTTTGCTGTACTTTCTATAGATATATACGATCATGCATTCATGTCAAATTCTAGATAGGATCATGTCAATCAGGTGGCCATAACAATATTACATTATGTTATGTTCAAACATCAGCAAAGCATTAACTAACATAAAACAGTGTAATTACAAAGTGGATTTAGCAACTAGTTTGGAACACACTGATCAGTCACAAAAGTGTTGTTCCATGATAAGTCAGGATTGCATAGCATAAACGATCGTTTTGTTTGGGATATGTTCGCTACAGCACACCTGCATTGTCACGATGGTGTAATAAGGAGCGGTGCTAGCAACTACACTATCTGGCAGCCAATCCATGAATTGGAGATGACAGCATGAACCACAGATGGCCAGCACACCAGTGTAGAATGGAACATCTGATGAATGGATACTGATGAACCAGACGGCAGGGTGGATCTAGATGCACTGCTTAGTTATGGGCTAACATTAATTGTGCTCTTTCAGTGTTGTAAACAGAGAGGATTGTAAATAAAGCAAGTCAACATTGTATCAGATTGTAACACACACATATCCCATTAAGGTATAAATTGTTAAAAAATAAGAAATAAAAATATTTATTTTGTACATACATAATATAAAATGAATGTTAAAAGAAGTTTTGTTAAGGTTCTTTGGCAGCAGGGAGATATGTGTGGATCAGCCATAGAGAATAGATAGAGATGAAGACTAGATGACATCGTTACAGAGGACGGGATAGGAGAAGAATGCAGGGCATTAAAGTGTATGAATGGAAGGAAAATAATCAAGCAGATCTGGTGGATCTGAAATTAAGTTTGTATGGCTGGCAGCCAGAGAAAATATTGATGAATTTTAAAGTTGTGAAATATTAATATTGTGTAAAGTATGTTAAAATACAAGAAGAATTCTGAAAAGATTTTATAGTGTAATAGATTATTCGAAAGAGAGGAATTGAGATGTTATTTCAAGTAATAGTATAACAGTTATTTTTCAGGTAATGAAAAAGATGAATAGGATTTATAACCAGAAAGCATGGGCGCCGGCAGGATTGCTTCTAGGGGGGTGCACCAGGGCTGCGTTGGTGCCCCCCCCCTATCGGCCCAAAAATTTCCGGCCTTTTTTTGCGGGATGCGGGATGTAGGGGGGTGCACCCGGGATCCAGGGGGGTGCACCAGAGCCGTAATCGGTGCTCCCCACCCCCTATCGGCCCAAATTTACGGGCGACCCGGGATGCCAGGGAGGTGCACTTGCACCCCCCCTCCCGGCGCCCATGCCAGAAAGACTAATGTGAAAATATATCTTGAAATAAAAAGATGTTGAAACATGTATTTCCTCACTGGCAGAATGTGTAAAGGATTACTTCAAGGTAAAGATAATGTCTTACAATTATTTGTAATTGTCGGTAACTGATCAAAAGTAGGACTTCCATATTGTTAATTAAAGCAAGTAGTATAATTAAATGATTTGCATAAGCCAGTGGGTAGGTTATAAGATCTTACTAATCAACAGAGTTCCAAGGAAAACCCATAGCTCAGGTCATGGCTACTGAGGAGTATCACCCATTTTCTCCACTTATTCTGGACTAGGTGATTCCTGCAACTGTATTCATGTGCCAGACCTCTTTTTTGAATAGATGTCACAGCAAACACATCACCAGCAAAAAAAAGTAACTTAACCAATCCTAATAATATGATGCTGCTCGTATGCTGATAACATGATAAATATTTGAATTGCGAGAAGAAACTAAATCCAACCAGTACTTATTGCAAGAGTTACATTCAACAAAAAAATGGATACTAATTTCTCAGTTTTTCATCTTCAGATCAGAATGAAATATAACCTATTTTACCCTTAATACCAATGGTTGCAGATTATTCTATAGAAACATCAAAATCCAACCATCAATTTTTGCATGCAATGAAGTCTTCATGGGTGTACCACCAGATTTTTTTTTTTTTTTAACGGGATATTTGATGACTAGCTCCACTGTCTTCCTCAGGTGTGGAGACATCTGTACAGGTCAGCTGACCAACAGATACTGAGACAGCTCGGGTGCTGCATTTCCTTATATACCCTCAACAGTTCAGCCCGCAGCGCGCACCCTATGGCTGGTTGCCAGTGGGCATGCATGTAGATCTTCGTGGACACTAATACGGAGCCCCATATGGTGGCAGCTGGACAGAGGTACAATGTTCTCTGCAGATTTTTTCCAAGGCTGGTTTCCAAGCCTCACTAAGACTTGGCCCATTGTCTTTAATGAAAGTATCGGTTAGTCGAATTTCAATCACTTTCTTGATTATCAATTCCCAGCCAGCAGAATCCTAACATTATTAAAGCCCACCCTGTGTCCATGCTCCGTGATGGCTGTTTGCTGTATTGTCCTAGGTGGAGGTAGCGTTTATCTTCTACACACCGACCATATCAATTTAAGCTTTGTTTACTTTAGGATTTGTTGGGAGAAACAGGGTTAAATTATTACTAGATACATAGGTAAGATTTGGCAGGCCTGTAAGAATTGAGGTTTGAGTGTGGGAAATAGGAAAAGAGAGGTTCCACAGTTAGATAGCAGTATTGGATAGGTGTGCGCCCACTTCTGCTAAGTTAGGCCGGGGGCTCCCAAACTTTTTACCCAATCAACCCCTTGATACGATATTTGCCTTCTTATCAACCCCCGCAAGTATTTAATAAAAACATTAAATCATTTTTGGCATTTCTGATGCTAAGCAATAAGGAGGCCTGCATTACAACAAATAATTTATAAAATCCACCCAATAACTTTAACAGAAAAATGAGATACTTTCCACTACTATTATAATCTCAAAAAATAGGAACAAAACAATGGATAGATGGAATAAATTTCAAGTAAAGACCAGCCAAAAAGAGCAGATGGTTGTTGTACTGTTTTAACTTGTCACATAGCGATGAATCCATCTTCCTAAGGCACTGTTCAGATGAGTCTCTGCAACTATCACCTCTTGACAACCACCTTACCTCAGTGAGCAAAAGTAATTAGTTGAAAGTTTCATCATTTACTTCACATGATTTCACAAACAGAAGAGAATTGAGAGGATGAGCTTTACTTTAATTTATTGACCTGATTGTTAGTAGAACATATCTATTTTTTTCTGTACAGTTTAATTGATCGTCTTTAGTATTATTCAACCCCCTTTCAACCCCCCTGTATTAATTGAGCCCGGGAGATCTCTTATCGACACCAAGGGGTCGGTATCGACCACTTTGGGGACCCCAGAGTTAGGCAAAAGTGTTCAGAGTGTTTTAAACACTATGGAATTTCAGTCAGTTAACACAGGATCAGTTTGCAGGAGTCTCATATAGGAGTAAATGGGCTGAAAGCAGACCTAGGTGGAACTGATGCATGCCCTAAAAATAATAATTTAATTTGGTCTTAATAACCTAGTAACAGTGTTTCTCATTAGTTGCACAACCCAACCAGCCTAAGTTGTAGCCACTTAACCTAATCCAGTTTTGGGGGGGGGGGGGGGGAAACAAGGAAAACCCAAATCTGGATGCATTGATGGAGATTCGAACCCGCATCCTCCTGAATGTGAGGCCAGAATGATAATGCTCAGTAAACCAGTAATCCAAATGGGTAAAGGGAATCTATAGTTTAACATAAAATCTGAATCAATTAAGCGTGTTAACGTACTTAACATCAACAAAGAAAAACTTTACAAAAGTATTAAGTCAGTTTTAAGGCCTGTAAAAATTCTGGCTGAGACCAGGATCTCAGGCAGGGAATTACTGATCCCCAGTTAAACCAGTGACTTGAGTAAACACCGAGAGGTAGGTAGGGCCTACTGCTTGGACTGTCTCAGGGGTTGTATCTGTGGATAGAATTGGTAGGTGGGATTTTACTAGACAAGGTCTGCAACTAAATACTAAAACTATGTGGATTCTGCTTGTAAAAGACAGTAAACAAACCCTAAAGCTGAGAGTTATCATATGTAACCTCAGAAATGAATCTAATAAATGTGTTTATGATTTAACAATCAGTATACCTAGCATTGAACACAGCATTCATTCACCCATGACTGAAAAATTAATAGGAGGCATTTTATCCAACATCTTTAGAAAGATCAGGTGACGATGCTATGGTAATTTTTCTTTTGGTGGTGGTATCTTGCGGCTGTCAACCAAACAGTCATCTGAGAAGGCATAAAATTACTGAAGAAGTTTGGGATGAAAACTGACTATGGTCTATCAGATACTGCAATTCTGCTAGAACATTCCTCCATTCTCACTAATGACTTCATAGTACCACAACAGTCAGGTCTACAGGAGATTGTGATTCAGATACATCATTCTTCTGCTCTGACTAATATGATAATATTGCACTAAGTGAAAGGCAAGGAGTTTTTTTTTTTTTTTTTTTAAAGTAGTTATTCAGTTGCAATACACCACACACAATTATTTTCAAGCAGTAATTTGGCTGTAATACATCCTGGACCAGAATGACACTGCTAATACTACATCAGAAATAATTTCTAGCACAATCTTCAGTAATCAGGGAAAAACAAGTGTCAGAGTAGCCAGACCAGGCCTTCCCAAATGTTTCCACTCAATAACCAGCCTTCATTTCAAATTTAATATAATTCGTATCACCTGTACATTTGTAGACCAGATTATATCTATTGGCAAGGTAAAAATTGATGTTCTGTACCACTTTCATTACTGTTTTTAATCTACTCCCACACTTGTCGTTTTCTAAATCAATTTACAGTGATGTCTCTATTTAACATACAGACCACACACATAAAGCTAAAGTAAAATTGTAATTTTGAAGTCACCCTTTCTTTCTAAAGGGGTGGGTAGGACAGGGTGGAATGGAGGTGGAAGGAAGCATATAACAGCAACTTTTCAACTGGTTTATTATGGACAAAAACTTTAAAATCGGCTTCGATAAGTTTCACGAAGTAACTAGAAGAAAGTAAGATATAGTTTCCTCGCTATTGGTTCAGTTAAATGTGAGTGTCAACACTACTTTCTACGTCAGATTATTCTGTTATGATAACAGGTGGGTCATAAATCAGGTCACTTACCACTTACTACAGACGTCATTTTGGTTGCAGATTGTTTTTAACTAAATAGGAATCGTTATGAAAGTCGATTTACTTTAAGCGACACTGAAAATAACATCAGAAGTAATACGTCCTCAACTTATTTCATGTTCACTACGTTTAACTAGAATATAAAACGAAGAATAAACATATATATTTATTAATCGAGTCACATTTTCATGTTTCGTCACATCTGACGCAGTAATTTCCGGTGTTAGTATTTACTGATAAAATGCCGCAAAGAAATCCCCGGGCTTCACACAATTCACTCGGTTCCGCCTACCACCTTGACACTTGTCAGTGGATCGATGTTAGCACCCGACCTGGCTCGACCAACGTCAAATTCTAGCTACCTTGAACCTCAGTCATAACAAAACCTGAAAAACAAACAGCCGGCTTAAAATTATTTTATGGGCTGGCAGTATAATGATACGCGCAATGTCACTGAATTGTTAATATCAACTACAGATTTTCTGAAAAATAAATCAGGAAACAGGACTTATTGCATTCTGAATCAATTCCTCCGCAGTTCGAACTGCATCATAAAAAATTAGTAGGTACTAGGTAGTAAACAGCAACATTTACTGCCTCTGATTCTCTTAATGCGTCAAATGAACCGGATAACTAGTTCAAAATTCTGATTAGTAAAATCTTCATGATATTCAAAGTTAAAATTAGATTAGAAATTTTCACTTATCATTCAAATGTTACTTTTTGTTTTCCATTAACATAATTTTTTAAGTTTTCGTTTGTTTGGGAGTGTATTGTCAACATATTATTACGATATAGTGTGGACATTTCTACTTTCGTTCACCGTCCTTCGTTGTGTTCCCTCTACTCACTACTGTGTTATTACTTCAGTTTTTGCAGAGATGTGAGAAGTATGTACAAGTCTATATTATCGCAGATGTAGGAGTTGATGTTGACATTTGACACTGTCAGTGACAGTTCATGTACTTGCTTCTGTTAAGGCAAAAATCATTTAAAGACAGTAAAAAAGAAAAAATATTTTTGGTGAACTGGAGTTTTATTGATGACATCTCTTATGTGTTGTGATAAGCTTCTAAAAGATATGTTAACATTAGCAGTGCACAGGCTATGAACAATCGTTTTCATACACATCGTTTATTATTTTTACTTTAATACATTTTTGCTCACATCGTGTTTTGTTATTACTTTATTTTTCAGTAATGTTTCAACTTTCATAGTAATAGTAGTTCTTTTCACATGGCTTCACATTTATCCGGAGGCAAAATTAATGTAGCTCAAGTTCAAGAGCTGGCTCGGAAAGAACTTCTACAACTGCTGGGAAAATGTGACGGCAGTAAGGTGAGAATGTTGGTAGTATCATTGCCATTAATCATCATTATTATTATTACTAAAACACCTTTGGTTCATTGTGTATGTCGAGCAACCCTGGACCAAAAATTGATTTCTTTTATAGTTCCCCTCAAACTTTTTATTTGTTCATATGGTATGGAACAGTACAGTCTATTCATTATCCCTACCATCGTGGAAAATCACTGATGTAGTGGTGACTCGATCGAGATTTAGTACATTTCATAGTTTGATGCTGGCCTATGGAGTATTACAAACTAATGAACTACTGCTCGAAAATAAAATTGTTCCCAGTTGACTACTTCAGTATTATGCCATCATTGCCATGGATGGCTTAAAGTATTTCTGCAGATATAATGTATCCAAATAGACCTGAATAAAGATGTAGTGATTATTCAATCTGTAGTAGCCATCTTGATGTGCATGTCAAATCAACATTCTGTTGTAGGCACAAAAAAGTGCACTGTTTAGGCCTATATGGCGTATTTATAATATTGCATTATAACTCTACAACTTTTATTACTCTTTCGGTGGTCCTGACCTAATCTAAGTTCAGTTGGTCGATATGATTACACAGGGCAACAAAAATAAAAAATTTTTGTCTGGTGTCTGGAATGTTTTAAGTTATTCTTTGGTAATTTTGGCTGGCAAATTCGAAAATCACTTCTGTTTTTCTCTATGAGATCTAATTTTTTTTGCTAACTCATCTGCATTTGACTCCATTAGATTGTAAAACATATTTCCAACAATGTAAATGGTCTGATGTTAGTGTGTTCTAGGGGTATTAAACAGGGTTTATTGGAGATCGCGATTCCACTACAACAACATTAAATAATATCGTTATAATACTGATGTAGTCAGTCGCAATACGTATTATTTACCAAGCAGTAATTCTGTTTTAATACAGCTTGGACCATTAGTTTCAACCAGAAATTAGATTGTAATTCTGCCTGGACCAGCATGAAACCATCAAATGTACATCGGAAATAATTTCCAGTGGAGTCTTGCGTTTGACCACTGCAGTATTATGATGCCAACTCCTGGTGGAATCGTGATCTCCAGCAATCCCATTAAACAAATATGTTGCTTTAACAAAATTTATTTTATTCACATAGCTGGCAAACAATATTAAGTGACAAGGTGTGCATGAACCATAAACAAAACACAAACATATATTCAAAATTGAAAATTCAAAGATTTAGCCAGATAATTAAAGGCATAAATTCACACTTCTTTGCATACCATAAATGATAAGCAACAGTGTTTCTTTTTAAACACGTGCAATAGTCTGCCATCATCACAGTATCCCTTGCCACCAGGTTTCCATCTCCATGATGTCCTGATAGAATTGTTCTCCTTGTTTGTCACTGACATTTCTGAGATTTTCAGGAAAGTGATCAAGATGACTAAAAAGAAAATGCATTTTGATGGTCAAATTCACACTAATATCATGTAAAGTTGACACCACATTACTAGCAAGGTCTTTGTAGTTTTCATTTTTGTGTTTCCCAAGGAAATTTGGCGATGCTTCTATAAATGCTTGCCAAGTAAATATTTCATTTTTGTACATCATTTTTGCGAAATTTGTGTCTTTTATGAGCTTATGGATCATCGGTCAATCAAAAACCCTTGCTTTGTGATTTTCAACCCTCTTGTCTTGAAACACACTGTGTACATACATGAAGCACTGCCCGTGTTTGTCCAAAGCTTGTTAAAATTGATTTAACAATCCCAGTTTGATGTGCAAAGGAGGGAAGATGATTTTTTATAGTGCAGCTAAAGGTTCTTCTAATATATTGGCAGCTGTACAAGGAGAAATATTTATTACTTGGGTCGGTCTTTTTTAGCATATTGATTGCTGCGGTCTCCCCAAATTCAAAGAATGTTTTATTGTTTGGCATAAACAGATTGTTGTCCTAAGAGAAAATTCACCAATTGCAATGTTAGCATCTGAAGAGGCTATAACAAATTAAAATTAGAATAAGCATATTGACCATAAAAACTGTGAGTGAACAAGCTTTGTAGCTTCGAACAGAGATGGTTAGAACACATCATCTGTCATAAATCTCTATGAAACATTAATTCCAGACATGCGACGAAATTAAACACTATTCCACGCACGCCATTTTTATGCATTAAAATGAAAAGAAACATATGGACTGTTACTCGCATGCACACATTTATAAACAATATTTGCTTTGACTAACACTTTATATATGGGTAATATCAAGATGTGGATACCGCTGTGTCCTCGCATAGTAAACACACAGATCACGTGGTATATATGACATCATTGAGATGTATGGTCCAGGCTGCGTTACAACATAAACTCAAAAGATGATTGACGAAATCATATTTTATAAATATGCGTTTTGGTCATAATGCAGCTTGGACCAAAGTGAAATGTGACCATAACGCACAATATTGCAGATATCCAATTTTCAGACCATACTTATAGCTGTTACAGTATTGGAACATGCAGACTGAATACGTCACAATGATGTCATATACACTACTTGATTTATGTGTTTACTACGCGAGGCTGCAACAGTATCCCCATCTTGATATTACCCACATAGCTTAAAATCTAGATCTGATACATCAAAATGGAGGTCTTGGAATCAGGACCAATTTTGTATAGAAATGTTGTTTATTTCGTAGACACCAAAATTGTTGCTGCCCAGTGTTATCCAAACAGGTATGTACCAGAATAATTAGCACTTCCCTTTATTAATAATTATTTTTTTGCAAGCTATTTTTGTTTCTTTTATTTAACTTATGTGGTTGGGAATTTGATATAAACAATTGAAACTGAGGAGGAGAAGGTGATAAATGAAGAATGCATTTTCTGTGCACAATTATGATGCCGTGTAGAAGTGTGATAGAATTAATCAGAGGCTGTAGTCTGTTTACCCTGAACTGGTGGCTCAGACATGTTTCCCTACCCCTGATCCTCATCTTACCACCCCCTTCTTTCCTACTTCTCTGGGTTAACCACTGTCCATGTACGCTGTTGGTAAATTTGTCAGCAGGAGCCCTTTCCAGTTTGCATGTGGGGATAGTGGCATCACTGAGCATGGCGCATGAATGGTTGTTTTGGCCTCTCATTCAGGAGAACGACGCCGGTTCGAATCCCAGTCCGGGCATCCATGGTTTCCACAAATCACTGCAGGCAAATGCCAGGATGCTTCCTTCAAAAAGGCCATGGCCAAATTCCTTCCCATTCCTTCCCCCCAGTCCCATTCCACCTCTAATGACCTTGATGTCAACAAAGTGTAAAGTTATAAGTAAAAAACAAAAAAATTAAAATGGTGGCAGTGGAATGAGGGTAGAGCATAGTGACCTTGAGCCTCTGGAAACTGAACAAATTATAGTCAGATTGTCTGCTACAGACTTTTCAGTACTGTATACTTTGGTCAGACCATTCCTTGAATATGGTAGTGTAATATGGGAACCACATTTTGAGTATCAAATACACGAGTTGGAGAAGGGCTGTTAGATTTGTTTCTGGAAATTATTGCAGAACGCGATCAGTAACAACTATGATAAAAGAGCTGGAATGAGACTCATTGGAAGACAGAAGGAGGGTGAACAGGGTCATGGGAGTGTACAGGGCGTATATTAGTGATGAGGCATGGAAAGATATTAGTGTAAGAATTGAAAATAATGCATGGAAGGGAAAAGATGACCATGACCACAAGTTGGCACTCGATTTCAGGCACAAGGGTGTGGGAAGATTGTCTTTTTTTAGGTAAGGGTGTCAGGGATTGGAATAACTTACCAAGAGAAATGATGAATAATTTGCCAAAAATGTTGAAACAATTTAAAGTTAAAAATTGTAAAGGGTAAATGTAGGTGGATACAGAAAAGGGGGAAGATGGGTGTTCAAGGAAATATGCACTCCATTTCAATTTAATTTAATTAGGATATCTTTCGGCCCATGCTACTTTTGTCTTACCTATTTCTTGGATCCCATGTACCACTTTTTTTTTAAGGAATGATGTTAAGGAATATATGAGTGGTATTTTTAGCTAAGAAGACAGCTGTTCTGCTGGCCATGGTGAGTACAGATCAAATGCAGTGGTAGGAAATACATTGGTGGATATGTCCAGGGTTGTCAAATTTGGGGTTTGTCTGTATACCTTATAAACTGTCTATCATTTTTCTTTGTTGTATATAACGATAAATGTTATTTCTTCAGAATACTATAACAGAAGTAAATTATATTAATTGAATCAATAATATTTTGCATCAATTTTTAATTGATGGAAATGATTTTAGTTTTCTTTCCAAACTAACCACAGATTTTGTGAATTGCTTGGAATTTATTAGAAACGATCTTCCTTAGGCAGTGGTTTGGGATGAATCTCTGGCAGGACCAGTTGGACTGATAGCAAAGTACAGTTTGCTGAGAGAGCACGATGTAGTCAACATGTTTCCCCTGAGAGCAGGGAAACTGCCCTCTACAAGTGTTAAAAACGTCATCTTTATAACAAGACCTCATCTAAATCTGATGGATAAGGTGGCTGACAATGTTCACGGGTGAGTGTGAATGCTTGTATGCTTGTGGCCATTTAGCACTAATTATTTTAAACAAACACTGAGTTACAGTATTCTGTTCTGTTTTTTCAACAGAGAAGAACGGAGTGGTGGACACAGGAAAGAATTTCATTTATTTTTTGTGCCACAGAAAAGTTTACTTTGTGAAAAGTGGCTAAAGGTAAGAATTGTCATGACTAAAATGAAATAAATTTTTATCCTGAATTCAAACAAGGATTATTACTACTGTTGGGTTAGAGAAGGTAAACTCGTCTAACCAGTGCTGACGGCAGGAAAGTTTCAGAGGTACAGATTATGTAAACACAACTAAATCCTTGTTTGAATTCATATTACCTCGTATAATAGTCTTCTGTTACATTAATTTGTATACTTCAGTAGTAATAAAAGCCAGGACTGTAATTGTTGGTGTGCTTTTGTGTTACAGAACCGAGGTGTTTTTGGTAACTTTACATGGATTGAAGAATTTCAGTGTGACCTTTTTCCATTTGATAGTGATTTAATGTCAATGGAATTGGAGTCGGCCTTCAAGGTATGTTTTATAGTTCACATCAACTCGCTTACCTATGATTAAGGCAGTAAAGTAAGGTTGTAACGGATCAACACAAACACAACATACATGAGGCGGTAAAGTTGGGGAAGTACCCACATTAAACCCTATCAATACATTGCATCAGTTTTTTTTCCTCGAAGCTTATTAGCAAATTTAAATCAGAATGTAAAACAGCAACTACTGCTTAGGGTGCGTCCATAAACCACATACCTCCATTTTGACCTTCTGTGAACCCCCCCTCCCCCCACGTAGCCCGACATGGCTCTTGCCTCTACCACCTCCCCCCCCCCCCTTTCCATATGAAGCACATAGCTATTTTCCCTATTGATTCAAGAAGACATTTTGTACTCTTTTCTCTTGTCAGACTATTATAAATTACATACAGATATAATTTAATGATGGAAATAATATTCACATGCTGTTGTATGTTCTGTACCTCAGTTTCATTGCTTTCCAGCCAACCCCTCTCTCCTCCTAGAACAAACGACATAGTTTATGGACACTCCCTTATTACAGAAGTTAATAATTGTCCAGAAACAGAAAAATCCTGCGATACACAGAATAATTAAATTTTCAGGTGTATGGTGATCATGACGACAAACTTCTACATGCCATCTGGGTTAGTGATGGTTGTGAAATCGAAATTAGGATAAAAACAATTTGAAGTAAAGAAGTGTACAAGAGAGAATAACTGAAATAAAATTGAAAACTGTAGTATTATAAATATCTCAGATGTAGCAGTCATGGCAGAAGGGAAACCATCAATGAAATATCTGGTTGGTTGTGTGCAGAGGGGACAAATTGAAATGTTACAGCAAGATGGAACGCATAAGGGATGAGTACTGCAACTGGATGGTTACTGTAGGCGTGTATTTAATGCCAGTTATTTTATGGAAACAATGAAAGGAAAGAAATGCCGCGAGGCAATATTTACATGGAAAAGAAAAGGAAAATACACCCAACACTCACCAGAGTTGAAGGGAGGAGGGCAGCAGCAACACAGCACAACACACAAACAAAGAAAAAACAATATTTCGGGTGAAAATCCCCTTTTTCAAGTTAACAGAGAGGTGGCTGGTCTTGCGCAAGACCAGCCACCTCTCTGTTAACATGAAAAAGGGGATTTTCACCCGAAATATTTTTTTTTCTTTGTTTGTGTGTTGTGCTGTGTTGCTGCTGCCCTCCTTCCCTTCAACTTTGGTGAGTGTTGGGTGTATTTTCCCTTTATTTTATGGAAAGATTGATTTAAGTGTAATGCATATTGAAGGAGCAAAATTTTGCCACATTTAAAGCTTCCAAACTTCCAGGGAAGGCACGGAATAGGCAACCTGCCCAGTGTGCAATGCAGTTTGTACGTCCTCACCGCAGTAGCAGCATAACAAATCTACCCATCCCCAGGAGTGCAGAATAGAATCATTTCTTTCCATGCTACATCTAATATTATTTAATTTACTCCAAACAGATCAAGGCCAGTTAAATCCTGAAATTTTTGAGCAGGTCTTTTATACCACACTACTTTTAACATAATTTATCATTTATTCATTTAAAAATATCTTGAAAGGATCTCTTTGTTTGATAATAGTTGTACTTTTCTGTAGACAGATACAATTTATATTGTAAGAATGCATTCTAGCATTGATTTTTTATTTTTTTATTTAATAAAGTCTGGTGGGTGAGCTGTAGCTGTACATCCAGTCATTCGAGATGGATCGAGGCTTTCGCTGTAGATTTCAGTTAGTCATTAAAAACATGCATCTAGCAAGTTTTGCCATGTATTTCATTCTTCCAATGATGACACCAATGGAGGAAAGTCTTCTCCTTGCATAAAATCTTACATTAAGTACTTATAGTATGATATAAATTACTCTTTCTAGCTAACTGCATTTTCATATTATTTGACAAAAAAAAAAACTCCTAATTTAAATTCTAGTACTTTTGTCAGACATAATGAAGCAATAAAAATCATTATAAGGTGATATTAATGTGTAAAAGAAAGATAAAGTAGTAACATCACTTACCAACGATAAAAAAAGGACTTTGGTAACAAAAAACACTATACAAATACACACAATATATCAGGCACAGCTGATAATATAAAATGAATCGCATGACTAGGTTTGCCTGAGTTAGTTCTTTGATGGGACGGTGTGGGTGACAAAACCAATATGATTGACAATGTTAATCAAAGAAAAGTTGGGCTGGACGTTCACTAGCACCGAATTTGTCCAACCGACTGTATGGCTGTATACAACCAACTAATTCTAAAACAGGTAAAGGCATTGTTACATGTCCGCTGGATGCGACCTGCTCAGCCGAATACAGCAGAATATGGCCGAGTGACGGATGGTTCCCATCGAAATGGGATCAGTTGAACATATTCAGCCAAATGGCAAACACATGTTGTGCTCCTAATAAACACATCTTCATTCTTTATCTTTTACTTGATTTTGATTTGTAGTTTTTGAAAGTATGTCACACACTGTGATGGTACACAGTCACTATAAATATTTTACTAAAATATCTATGGAAAGGACAATTATCACAAGTGTGTCTATGCAGTTATAATAATTATAAAAATTTGTACAGTAAAGACAATTATTTGAATTTGGTACTCTAGAATATTCTAAAATGATACTTTTTTCAGGACCATATTTAGGCATAGGCTATATAGGCTGCAGTCAATGAGCCCGCAACACAAAAACAAAATTTGCTTGTTCCTTATATTCCTTCTTTTTGTATATTGTTTTTTTTTTCTTTAAAATTCAAATTTTAATTTTTGTGAAATTGGTAACATGGAGATAACTCTCAACTTTGCATTCTTTTTCTTCTATGATTTTTCAGAATGATGTTAGTGAATTGTATTGAATATCTTAATGATTTTCAGTTGTTTTCATTTTTATCTCAACAATTCTATATTCTTCTATAAATGATATAGCAAAACATTTTACAGTTAAATAATAAATTTCGAATGTTTATTTTAGGTCTTTGATGAAAAATTGCTTTAAAATGCGAGGTTGAATTTCAAAATATTTGCACATCACAGGTACAGCCCAAGGGCTTAAACATCCTAAATATGGCCCTGACCATCATAATATTTCGCGAGGGCAAGGTAAAGTCTATTTTTTACAAATGTAATTCACTATACATTTCATAAAAAAAAACTTTAACTTGGTGTTGAAGCAACAATGACAGATTGGCAGAGTGTGTCAGGCGTAATTCGGCTGTAGTGAACGAGGTTAATCAGGTGACCTAGTCAGCTGTAAAATCGGATGTTACTCGGTCGAATACGGTTCAGACAAAATCCGGTTCTAGGAACTTCTTGCCTCAATCATATATATATATAAAAATGAGCTATATAAGTAGTGGAAAATTATCATAAATAATACAGTATGAAAGAATAAAAATGAGGTTAAATGAATAAACTATAATTTCAAGTGATGGCTTTAACAGGGTGGGATAGTGAAGAGGGAGGTAAGTATTACCTGATATTTACGCTTGCAGACGTCTTCTGTCTAAAATGGAACGTGCTGATAGGCCAATTCCCACCTGCAAAACAATGCACGGTGGGTGAGCGGTAATGCTCTGCCCTCGCGGGTTTGAATCCCCGTCCGGTCATCCAGATTTTGGTTTTCACTTCAGGCTAATGTCGGAATTATTCCTTCAGTAGCCCATGGCCAGATTCCTACCTGTTCCTTGCCTCCGTTCCTTTCCCACCTCTAATGGCCTTAATGTTGATGAGGCAAAAAGGGCATGCAAAGTTCAGATGAGGGTGTGGTTTGAGGGAGTTATCTGATTGCTCTAGCTGTAAAACAGTTATGAAGTCACATGAACTGGGGAAGCTTTTCAGCATTACTCTTCAGGATAATTAATATAATATTATCTGTTGCCATCTTCGGATGAAGTCTTTACCAGAAGATGGCATCAGAGATATTGATCACTGAAATACAGGGTGTACCAAAAAGAATCATTCGATTTGGCGCGGTAATATTTCTGAAACTAATGAACATATACAATGAATTCAAAAAGTTTTTTTCATACCTTTTCATAGATGTTCAATATGCCCCCCTTGAGATAGACGGCACATGTCAATGCGGTGCAGCGAGCATGTTTCGAGTGACAGCTTCCACAGCTGCTGTTATGCAAAGCCTCGGTTCATTCATTGTTGTTGGTAACCGAGCCAAATAAGCAGTGTCTTTTATAAACCCCCACTGATTTCTGCTGACTCCTTGTGAATGTATCGCGGATCTGTTCAACGTCTGCGTCAGACACTCAGGGGTGGCCCGGTGATTTGCCTTCACACAAACAACCTGTTTCTCGGAATTGTTCATGCCATCGTCTAATGCTCTGTGCTGTAGGAGGAACCACACCACACCTAGTACGAAAGTGAAGCTGAACATTTGTTACTGATCCACACTGCGCAAAGCGTATTACACAAAAAGCTTTCTGTTGTCCCGACGCCATTTTTACTAGAACTGAAGTGGGCGCACACTGCTGCTATCTAGCGGGAACCGTGTAAAACTCGAGAGTTTGCTCTTTCCAACAGTACGTTGCTCACGCACATATCTCAAATAAAATAATAGTTATGGTTTTTTTTTTAAAATCGGATGATTCTTTTTGATACACCCTGTATTGTGTGTAAACACCCTGTTCACTGGACTAGTCACCCAAGAGCATTATATTAGTTCTCAACACCAAGAACAACTTTATTCTTATCAATCTGGTTAATTCTTTCTGAAATGAAAATCCTCTCTGATTATAATTGCTTTATTTCAGGAGTACCAGGTGGAAAATGACCCGACAGTGCTGTACAGGTGCGCACGGGCCCTGATGACCCTTCAGCGACTCTTCGGACCCGTTCCACGCGTGTCCGCCAAGGGCCGGGCCGCCTGCCAGGTGTGGGAGATGGTCGGTCGCCTGAGGAGGGAGCAGGCGCCGTCGACACAGCACTTGCGGAAGATGCAGCAGCACGTGCCTTCACAGATAGACCACCTACTACTCATAGACCGCTCTGTTGACTTGCTTTCTCCACTGGCCACACAGCTCACGTACGAAGGCCTCATTGACGAGATCTTCGGAATCACCAACTGTGAGTTTGACAACAGTTTGCTATTAGATAACTATTAGCCTTTCTCTTGAAAAGTAGTGTAAAACTATAAAGAATTTTTTTCTTACTGCCACGTGTATAACTCTTCTGTTTTCTGAATTTATAATTGAACTTATTGCCAAAAAACTTCATTTACTTATTTGTTTTTGAAAATTCATTGTACGCAAAGTTTCCTTTCTATATATTATTACTACTAATATTGAGACAGTAATATGAGGCACAAATCAGAATTAATATGAGAATGGATGATAGGCAATTAAAAAGAAACAAAGGAAATAAGAAATCTAAGGGAATAAGAAATGTATTAGTGGTTAAATTTTTTGTACACATCTGCTTCACCATTATTTTTTAATCACTTCTTGTGTGAGGAACTGGCATATTTAAGTAAAAATACGCTGCGTTTAGTTACAAGCCAGTTCAATGCTGCTGTTTTCTCCTCGTCACTTACCCTACGAAAACCAAACCACTTCTTGAGGGTGAACTTGACTTTACTATGTGCACATTTGGGTGTAACAGTATGATCAACAATATTCTATCACATTTACTGTGATTATTGTATCTGCCTTCATAAAATCAAATGAACATATGCCCTATCAGCCCTGAAACTATTGACCACATTCTAGCATAACAACGAGATTTGCATAAACTTCTTCGGTTTCAGTGTACTTTACCAGACTGTTGTGTTGACTATTTTTATCACATTACATTGATAGATTATGGATAGTGGTGTTCATCTGGCACTCCTGCCTTTATCTGTGGTAAGTGGTGGGTTATTTTCCCTGTCCTGCATAGTTACATTGATATATGAAATCCTTGTTTTGTTAGCAGTTTGAATATGGAAAAAAATCTATCCATACCCAACATGTAGGGCCAGAAATGCATGTGAACGTGTCCTGTTTTAATTTTTGTGCATGTTTGACAATGTTTTTGGACTAGTATTACATTAACATTTCTGTTCAGTAAAATCTGTGAATTTCTGCAACCATAAAAGACCACGAATTTTGTAACATCTGCCTTCTCGAGTTTTAGCATTTGTTCATTAAGCAAGATAGTACATGAGCACTAGGTCTTCCAGTCCACTCTTCCTTATACAGCCTTCATTAAACTGCTCTACTTTTCCTTTTTCTGATTGCTGTAGGCTATAAATTTAAAACATTTTGCTTTGAATTTTGGAAGCCGTTTTCAGTAATAAATCTGACCGTATACCAGACATCACAATTGTAGAACCATTGACAGAGTTGCTGACATGTAACTAAAGTAAGGTTTGGATACATTAATTCAATGTTTACAGAAGCTTTTTATTCACAGCTGCCCTTTACTTTTCAAATATGCCTGATATTGACCAAAATGTAACCTGGAATTGAACAACAAGAACTAAAAACTTAATGTAATAATCTTAAAGTTGTGTTGGAAGTGTCCATTGCCATTCCATGCCAATCGAAATGTTTTACTTTTGATTGCTAGCATAGATCTTGTTGCCAAATTCTCTCATTTAGCTGGTGCAAAAATTTGTAATGCTCTAAATAGATATAATTAAACTAAGGAAAAAGGAAACTGCTTTAGGCAATAAAATTACAAGGAAAGGGAAAATGACTCATCACTCACCAAAGTTGAAGGCAGCGACGAGAGAAGAACATATATAACGAACACACAAATAAACTCAATATTTCGGTTATTCAACCTTATTCATGACGGAGAAAATGAGTCATGAGGCTCGGGAGGGGTGCACACACCGAGGGTTGCTTCATCATGAATAAGGTTGAATAACCGAAATATTGAGTTTATTTGTGTGTTCGTTATATATGTTCTTCTCTCGTCGCTGCCCTCATCTTTGGTGAGTGATGAGTCATTTTCCCTTTCCTTGTAATTATATTGCCTAAATAGATATAAGATTTTTAAACCATGTATTATTTCCCTGACGTGCCCCCCATAATTGAGCTTGATTAAAAATGGTATGCTAAGATGTTTATATTTCATTCTTTCCACCAGGAATTCTTCCTCCACAGTACAAACACATAAAATAATTATTTTTATATACATGTATCTTACAAAAGTATTCTTTTTGGCATTTATCTAAACTAGACCCCCCCCCCCCTTGTAACTGTTCACATTCATTTCTAGTAGTAGAGCTATTACACTATTAATTACAGCTCTTGCAAATGCCAGATCTTGAGTATTATATTTTTCCTTATATCATTTATCATTATGAATCATAGAGGCAAGGGTTGGGCACTCAATTGGATTTTTACTAACCTAAAAGAATTGCAAATAAGGAGCTGATATTTCACAGGTACAGTTCAGCTGCCAGCAGATAAGTTTGCAAAGCCTGATGATGGTCCAGCTGATCTTTCTGCCGAGAAGAAACCAGTAATTCTCAACTCTGCAGAAGAATTATTTTCAGAAATCAGGTATGCCATATTCAGATTATGTGATGATACTAGAAAAAAGGAATTGGCTTTTATGCAATATAAATAACAAAAGGAAAATGACTCATCACTCAACAAAGTTGAAGGCCGCAATGAGTGGAAAGCATACATAACGAACAAAAACATCTACAATATTTTAGTTGTCCACCCTAATCACTCATCGTGGTCTTCAACTTTGGTGAGGGATGAGTCATTTTCTCTGTCCTTTGTTATTTAAATTGATGTTTTCATTTCTGACATTACCTTTCCTCGTGACATTCTCTTTCCTTGTAACATTCTCTACCCTCTCAGAAACCTCATCTCTGCCTCCTGCAATCTGCTTATATCTCTCTTTGTCCACATTCAGATTTTGGAGTCATAGGCCAGTACGGGCTGGTAATACACTCTATAGAGCAGAGTTTTGGCATCCTTCCCTATGTTCCACCTCCAGATTACATCCTTTATCTGATGATACAATTGTCCACTCTGCCTTATTCTCTGGTCTATTTCTTCCTCCATCTTTGCATTGATATCCCACTATGGAAAGGGAAAATGACTCACCACTCACCCAAGCTGAAGGAGGCTTATATGACGAACAAAACCGAAAACAATATTTTGATTTTACACCTTATTCATGCACTAGATGAAGTGGTTTGGGAGGTATGCACATGCCGAAGTTTATCATGTGATAAACTTCGGCGTGTGGACACCTCAAATGACATGTTCCCTAGCACATTAATAAGGTGTAAAACTGAAGTATTGCATATGCTTTTCTTCTAAAATAAGATAGGAAAGGGAAATATGACCCATCACTTACCACAGATGAAGGCAGGAGAGTGAGATGGACATGTAAAAAAACACAAAAACAAACAAATTGCACAATATTTTGGTGAGAAACCTTATTCATGTGAGAGGTGAGTCATATGGTTGGGAGGAAAAGATGTGATCACAACCCGACCCGCCACATGAATCATCCATACAGTGGGTCGGTTGTGATCACATCTTTTCCTCCCAACCATATGACTCACCTCTCACATGAATAAGGTTTCTCACCAAAATATTGTGCAATTTGTTTGTTTTTGTGTTTTTTTGAGATTGTTCATTTCGCCCTCCTGCCTTCATCTGTGGTAAGTGATGGGTCATCCTTCCCTTTCCTATCTTATTTTAGTGCCCAATGGCAGTTTCTTTGTTTCCGTTATACATATATGTGTTTGTTCATTATGTATGTTTGTCACCTACCGCAGCCTTCAACTTTGGTGAGTGATCAGTCATATTGCCTGTCCTTTGTTATTTATATTTAGTTTATGTGTCATACATAGTGTGCACTAGATTAGTGAGTGTTATTAGTTCATGTAGTGCTTGCTGCCAATGATTGATACAGTGTTTGGTGCAGTAAGTACTTGATGATGTTGCTGCATCCATTTTTTTTTTGCATTTCAGGGATAAGAACTTCAATGCAGTTGGCCCAGCATTAAGTCGGAGAGCAAAGCAGATATCTTCACAGTTTGAAGAATGCCAGAGTGATCGTTCAGTGCAGGAAATAAAGCGTTTTGTTGCGAGATTACCGCATATGATAGCTTCCAAAACATCTCTTGCCACACGTTAGTATGCTTGACGAGATTCGTGTTTATTAAGCTCAGTTACTCCTCAAAAGTTGTTTATTCGTTGTACGTATTTAATGTGCCAGCTATGTTAAAATTAGACTTTATCAACATTTTATATGATAATGTTACACCTACTGTAGTAAGAGGTTTGTCTTTGTAAATGTTTCAGACACAACAATAGCAGAACTTATAAAAGAAGTGACTGATTCAGACAGCTTCCTCGAGTGTCTTCAGACTGAGCAGGAGTTTATGAATGGAATAGACACGGACAAGGTACACCCGTACATTGAAGAATGCATCGCTCAGAAAGAGCCACTAATTAAGGTAACTATCCTCGGTTATTTTATATATATATATACAGCAACTTAGACACAACATTGAAATTTGAGTTGTAGAGTTTTTACTGGTAAATGTCTTTATATGCTTGTAAAATTCCAGAACACTTTGCTACAAACCAAAAAAGTTGGTCTTAATTAATTACATTAACTACATGAGGTGTTTTTCTGGAATTCTGGACCCCCCCCCCCCCCCAATCACATTTAACAAAAAAATAAGAATCATGAAAGTGTAAAAGACATTTGCCATAAGTTCTGCACATATTTTATTACCAGTTTCTGAAAATCCATGAGTTTAACAAGTAATGTTAATTCTCCAACCATTAGATTTGTCAGTAATTTAGTAAAAACTTTGTTTAAAATCACATTAGTGTTGTAGAAGTGAAAATATTAAAGTCAACAATATAACAGTTTCGAAAATAAATACTTTTTTTCTGTATTTAATGAATATTTCTTTTGTAACTTTTCATTAACCAAATTTGAAATATCTATATGTATTTATTTACAATACAAATTAATTTAAAACCATAATTACAGTGATGATTATTGGTGTCATAATGATTTTTTTTAAAATAATTAACTTATTTGTTGTATTAATTAACAAATTATGGTTGTTTATGGTGTAAGAAAAAGACCAGTATAATAATTTTTAGCTTTAATTTTAATTATTTGCTGTATACAGTATATTAAATGAAACAATCCATTAATATAAAGTTGTGTGTTTTAACATATATTTTAGGTTTGTATTGGTTACGGTCATCTATTAATAGGTTTGGATCATTTCCTCTTGGTTTGCTGCTTGTGCAGTTTTTGTGGATCATCTCTTACAGTTAGTGAGCATTGATAAGTCCTATTTGTCTGGTATCTCTACTCCATCGCTGAAATGTCCCAGTGAAATGTTTCACAATGTTCGTCACTTATATCTTCACAGTCATCAGGAAATAAATTGAGATGAGAGTGTAGAAAGTGAGCTTCAGAGACATTTGTCACCTTGAGTGATGATATATTTTTCCAAGAGCTTATATTTTTAACATAATTTTCTGATATTTTTTACCTAAAAATCCCTTAACAACTTTTTCAAAATCCTCCCATGTTTCTTTCTCATTGATACTAAGTGTCATTTTGAAGTTTTTATCCTTCCTCAATTTTAAGGTGTGGTGATCTATAAATATGCTTTATTTGACTTTAGCACCACTTAATTTAGGAAATCTTTCTCTTAGATGTACTTTAATCCATGCTACAGAAAAAAATTACTTTAACATCTTGCAGTAAAAGGTTACGTTGCTTCAACCGAGATCACAAAAGCTTAGTTCGGTCCTGTTGAAGATTCAAATTTCAAATCGGATACGTTAGATCGCCATGTTTAAGTATATGTGACTAAAATAACTTATTGTGTAGCACAAACTTGGGATCTCATCACAGAATAGACTCTATCTTCATCCTCGCCAGAGATTAGATGATACACATACACATCTGGGGGCTTAGGTATTGGAAGATCATCACTATGTGGGATGGGATGGGATGAATAAGCTGATGGAATATTCGGATATTCAACAGTCCACTTTTTTCTTCCTGAAATACCACGTTGAAGAAGTGGTGTCTTATAAAAAAAAAGTCATTTTATGGCTTATGGGTTCCCATCATATTGTTTGTACACCAAAATTCATTGAATATTTTTCTCCAGGTAACCAACTGCTAAGATTCACTGAACATGTATTTCAGCAAATGTCAGGTGCCCAAAGCTTGTTTTGGTGTCTTGCCTGGATACCAAAGTAATGAAAATAGGTTGTTTGTACTGTTTGTTTAAAACACTGCTTCTGATCAAAGAGATTCACTTCAGTACAAAAATATCAGAAGCTGCAAGAAAAATTAACAGACTTTAAAGGCTTTTCACAGGAAATAAACACACAGTTTTTGGAAAGATAAAAATTCTCTCCCATCAGCTAACTTCACAGTGCAATTAGTTGAAAAACACTAATAATGCTCTTGTACAGGTTATTCAACAGCAAAAATGAAATTTCCCTATATTTAACAAATAATAAATTCAAAATCTTGAAACTAATGCCTAACTGGCAATTTTAAAGACTGTATCAGTGTTTTGTAAGCCAAATTTAATATCAAATTGCTATTTCCAAGAGCGAAGTGTACTTCAGTTGAACAATGTAATGAATGAACCTTTAGAGACCAAGGAAATTCTCTGATATGAAGGTGCATGAAGCTGGTATAATTTTTGTATTCTTGCCGTAGGTGTTGAGGCTGGTGTGCATGCAGGCTGTTACCAACAGTGGGCTGCGTCAGAAGGTCCTGGAACACTACAAGAGAGACATCTTACAGTCGTACGGCTTCCAGCACGTACTGACTCTCAACAACCTGGAGCAAGCGGGACTACTGCGTGTACAGGTAAACAGGGCCACAGAAGACAGTACTACAGTATTAATGTGTATACGGCCACAATTTTGTGAGGTGTACATTTGAGTTGCTACATATTTCCAAAAGAAGTGTCTTAAATTAGATTCATCTATGAGCAACATTACTCAGGAGCAATGGACCACAACTGACAGATATCAAGCAAGAGAAAAAAAATAAAACAGATTTTCAAACCTCTGTTCCATCTCACCTAAAAGATTATAAATAGACTAATGTATTTCCTCTGAAATATTTGATTACCAGGAATTTAACCATTTAAAAGATAGGTACAGAATTAGAAGCAGTAAAATACTAATAATAATAAACCGGTTGTTGCATGACTGGCTCCAGAAATCAAGAACAAATGGAAATGCTCAAGGCTTTCTTGGCATTTCTAGCATCCCATGTGAGGTAGAAACACCAAATGCTATTGCTTCTCTAGAAGTACTTTCTGGGAAAATTGGCGGAAACTTTCACGGCATGGCATTAAACATAAGTTCTGATCATTTGAGAATGATTAAGAGTTTCCAGCATTTGTAATATTCCATGAGAGTGTGGGAAAACTTTTAACAGTCTGTAATGTAGAAAACCTGTGTGTAGAGCATCATCACCTAGAACACTACAATACACCATCAATTGTCAGTCACATTTATTAACCCCAGTGACAAGGCGATTTTAACAACGCTCTGGCCTAGCATTCAGGAGGATTCCGGTTCGAATCCACTTCTGCGCATCGAGATTTGGGTTTTCTGTGGTTTACCCAAATCACTCCAGGCAAATGCCGGGATGCTTCCTTTAAAAGGTGGTCCCCAGTCCCATTTTGCCTCTAATGACCTTGACGTCAACAAGGTGGAAAGCCACAAGTAAAAAAAAAAAAAAAAAAAAAAAAAAAAAAAAAAAGAAAAGAAGGTTTTTAACAACTTAAATATACTGGACAGGGAGACTCATTTTTTGGGACTTAATAGTCAAGGAAATAGTCTGAATTCCTCTGGCTGATATCTTCAACAGATACAGTGGCCTTTGCCCTGGCAACACCTGAAAAATAGCCTTGGCAAAAATTCAGACAGCCTACTACTTCGGTGGGTGTGGAATTCAGACAGAACTGTGCACAAAGTGTAAAAGAGACTTATCAGCTGAAAAGCAGTGGTAGGTAGGCCAATACCTTAAAAGAGCACCAAAGCTGGCTTGGAAAATGTTAGTGCATTGTACAGAGGTATTCACACCTACAGAAAGTGGCATAGCTAGCTATCAAAATAGTGTGTTTTATAACACATTCTAGTGGTATACTCGTGATGATTTAATTGCACCCATGCTCTGAGAATGTACCTGTTCTTACAAGAACTTAATATGCAGTGAATTGGTAAGAGCTGGAGTGGGATTCATTGGAAGACAGGAGGAGGTTGAAGAGAGTCGTCATAGGAGAATACAAGGCGTATATTGGTGATGAAGCGTGGGAAGATGTTGATGTAAGAAAAAAAAGTTATGCATGAAAGGAAAGAGATAACCATGACCACAAGCTGGCAATCTATTTCAGGCACAAGTGTGTGAGAAGATTTTCCTTTGTAGGTAAGGGGGTAAGTGATTGGAATAAGTTACCAAGATAATTGATGAATAATTTACCAAAAATGGTGAAGCAAAAGTTGAAATTTGTAGACGGCAAAAGTAGGAGGGTACAGGAAATGGGGGGAAAATGGGTGTGCAGGGAAATTGCGACCAGTGCGTGTGCTCCATCGCAATTAAATTAAGTTAAACTGGCAATGGTATTGAGAAAAATATTTTGGGAAAATCAGATGAGATGTTTGACACGAAAGAAACCTGCTGATTAGGATAAGTATGATACTTGAAGAGCAGTGACGTAAAACGTCATTTTGAGAAAGTTATTTATTTCTAAGATATAATCTGTATTAGGTTCATTCACTTTGGAAAGGAGCATTTCCCACTAATTGCTGGTGGGTGCACAGCTCAAGTTAAAATTCAAACCACCGACAGCCGCCTTTGCTATATAGCTAGTTTCTACTGACCTCCTGGTAAGTGATGGAGGAAGTTTGACAGGTGGCATGCCCTTTGGTAAGTAGAATGTACCATTCTGTTGCAAGGGAAGGAACCATGGATGTGTATTTTGTGAACCAGCTAATTGGTCAGAGTTGCAGAATGTACTGAAATGTTTTTCTAGAAAGATAGGAATGATTGCGACTAAAAAAATGCCTTTCGAGAATAAGATGGGCCCTGAGAGAAGGTATCTTACTAGAAGTGGACTGTGATTCATCTTAGAAGGTGTATTATATTAATTATGAGGAATACTACATTGGTCTTATTAAATAAAAAATATTAATTTAATGATCTTGAAGGATAATAATAAATAAAGAAAGACAAAACAAGAAAAAGGTGAAACGAGGAAGTAATAGAATACTAGATAAGAACAAGTAGAACATAACAGTAGACAGGGTGTGTGGCGAGACTGCTGTGAGAAATGAAACAATGTGATTTAAAATTTGAATGATTTGAATTGAACATTAAGAACAAAACTGCCCTAGTATTATGTGAAAAGGCACTTAAAAAGTATTAGAAAATCACTGCTCTCAAGCGTTAAAACAACTTAATCTTATCACTACATAAAATGGAATATTATCAATAATTTTCATATAGTTTGTTGTAAAACTCCTCCTACTTTTAGTGTAGTATCAAGAGAGCAGGTCGCCAAGTTTTTTAATAGACTTGCCAGACAGTCGTACATTTTGAATTTAGTTGTCTAGTTCTTGTATTAATATATCCATTTTATGGATAGAACTATGTAGATGAAAGTAGAATTTTTTGTTCATAAACATCTTGGAAAAATAGCTAATTATGATGTATTTATGTCTAAGAAATAACTACCAACCATAGCCCTGCCTTTGTCACTCAGCTCTCTCCTGGCCTCAAGTCCATCAACCATATCTTGCAACAGGGGTATGACTTCCTTCGCTCATTTCCGGAAATGCGTACTCTCCTACCCAAAATTCTACCCAATGTCCCTCGTGCATGTTTTAGCAGACCACCCAATCTTAAGAACATCTTAGTCGACAAATACCCTCCGTTAGACTCTCCAAAAGCACCATATGGATCTTATCCTTGCAATAGACCCCGCTGTAAAACCTGCAGCATGCTTCCACCCACCACTACATATTCCAATCCCACCACAGGACAAACTTTCCCCATTATTGGACATGCCACCTGTTCAACCACTCATCTTATATACCAACTAACTTGCCGCTATTGCACCAGTTCTTACATAGACCTCACCACACAGCAACTCTCAGTCAGAATGAATGGCCACAGACAAACAGTCCACACCCGCAACCTGTACCTTCCAGTACCAGAACATGCCAATAGCCATGATTTCAACAACCTCAACGACTGTTTTACTGTGAGAGCAGTCAGAGTTTTCCCTGACAGCACCACTGCAGCAGAACTCCGGATATGGGAACTAGTGTACCAGAATATCCTGGATACGAGACATCCACCTGGACTTAATCACCGTTAAAATCCAATTAACCCATCACTACCTTTTTTTTTCTCTCCGTGTTTATACCGCACCCTTGCTACAGATGCTCATTTTACCATCGCCTGCAATATATTAAATATATTATCTCAGACATTGAATACCGATATCGATAGTCTACTCCTTAGCCACTCCCCCACTACACGGTTAGTCATTAGGTAACGTTCGTTGTGCACACACGTTCCGAGCCTAATGGCCAGTTTTTCTATTTGTGAACAAGGCAGATGCCGAAATATTGTGTAGTTGTTTGTCAGCATAAGTGTTCCCTCTCACCGCATCCGTCTACTTTGGTATGTGGTGGTTTAATTTCCCTTTCTTTTCTTATTTACAGTTCATCTTAGTAAGATAAATATTTTTAAAGTTTTGATAACTTTTTTCTGTCTGTCTGTGTCTGTACTGAGTTTAGGCTCCTGTTTCTATTGACAGCAAAGCCCGCGGCAGTACGCCGTGCTGCGCAAGACTCTGAGGCTGACGGTGGACAACGGCAGCGAGACCTCGCCTACGGACGTGAGCTACGTGCACAGTGTGTACGCGCCGATCAGTGTGAGGCTGGCGCAGCACCTCGTCAGGCCGCCCGGCTGGAAGGCCATCCAGGACGTCCTCGGCTTGTTGCCCGGACCCACCCTGGAAGAGGGCAGCAGTGAGTATCTTCATAACTGGTCCAGGAAACTCATTCTTGTGAATAGTTTGTTTTGGACAAGTCAAATTTTTTAAGGAACAGCTGATCAGCAATAAAATTTGTACAATGAAACACATTTGGGTAATTCATTTGGTATCACATTCTGCAACCTTCAGTTACTTTCCCACATAGTCGCCAGCGAAATTCATTGTTTATCAAAGTGTGTGATCATCTTTTGTTAACTACCATCATGGATGTCTGCCATTCACAAGAAAAACCATTCATTAACCAGTGTTTTCACTTCATGGCAATTATATGATGCACGGTGTCTTTCACGAATTTTGTTTTTTGTCACACTCTCAAGATCAGATGTCTAGAGATAGCCATCATGAGCTTGAGCTTGGTTCATTATGTATTGTGTATGTTCTACTGACATTTCCCAAATAATCATGCCAATTTATGAACCTTACGATCACTCATCATACACCTCGCAGATCTGGCTATGCTTTTCTGACAGTGTCACATTTCGTGGTGTCAGGAACCTCGTAACTGACCTTTTGTCACATGAGACATTTCCATCTTTTGCCATAAAATGTACACTCTGCTGGTATAACTATGTGATTCTGTGTAATAGGTGTACTGCAATCCAATGTGTGTGTGTGCAAAATTTCATCCACAACAAATTAAAAAAAGATATCACTGTATGGTTGTAACTTTAAAAATATGTCTCTCGTATATTGTGAAAAGTCAAAAAAAAAAAAATCTCTCAATGACGACATTAACCAAAATTACATTTTGTGTTTAGTAGATAAAAAATAAAATTCTATAGTAATGTTCCAAGGTTTTTGGTTTTGAAATTTAAAAGGATATCTTTTGATTTCCTTATGATATGTTGGGTTTTTATTAATGTGATAAACTAGTAGAGTAGAGTGTCATTGATGTGAACTAATTGGAACCGAGGGTGGTTCAGATTATCGATTTGTTCAGATTTCCGATTTATATAATTTTGGTTTGTATAATTTTTATTATATTAAGTACTTTACAATTTTTCACAACCTATATTATTTTGATGCTTTCTGGAGACACTTTTTCTTTCTTTAAGAAGATGAACACGAAACTATTATATGCATATAATGGTGGAACAAGATACTAAAGTGAACAGAACTCACCAACACAATAAATACATAACAAAGGCTCAGGATAAACACAGTGGGTTTCAGGTTTTTAAAAGAAATTCAGAACTACCATCACATTGGAAAAATGGTTTTCACGTCACGGTTACAACAAACGTTCAACATCAAAGTCAGTGTGCGGTTGGTCACGAAGATATTTCGCTGATTAGACAATATCAAACACGAGGTGTAAAACTTATCATACCTATTTAGTCATACCTAGTTAGTGAAATTAGAAGCGAAACAAATGTACTGGTACTGTAAATAGAAACAGAGTTAATGCTTCTATAAAATAGCAGTTCGTAAAAAAAAAAAAAATAAAATCAAAAAAAAATCTTATTCACGATGGCTTTGAAAGAGTTTGACTGAGCATGTTAAATGCTGTCTTACTGGTCTGAGGCATATTGAGAGTTACAATTTCACCATTGGAATTACAATCAGTTTTCGTTAAGGCCACGAAGGATGTCAACACACGCGCTGTGTTACGTAGATCTCATGCACTCATCTGTTTACACTTGTGTGTTGTCTACTGTTGTCAGGTACACTGCACACTTTCAGCTCGTTGAAGCTGGATCACACCACAACCTTCTCTCGTGTTTTCAGGTGCTACACCCGAAGGCTCAGCAAAAGTGGTTTTGGTTTTCTTCGTGGGGGGCTGCACGTTTGCGGAGATATCTGCTCTTCGTTTCCTGTCTCAGCAGGAAGACTGTATGTAGTTCCATAAATAAGTTGACCTAATCCTATTTTTTCCTCGAGTTTGCTTGATAACGAGTCTAACTATTTTTATTTCTTGTTTCAGCATTGGTCGAGTTTGTTGTAGCAACTACAAAATTAATAAATGGAAATACATTTATAAAAAGTCTTATGGAACCACTAGGTGTTGTTGCCTCAAACCCACAGAAGTAATAACATCATTACGTGGATTTTGTGCTTTCGACTGCTTAATGTTATTTCTTGTTCCTTGTGATAATCTGTTCAATTTTTGATTCAGTTACAGCTGCTGCCTTCAATGAATGGCATTTAATTGGAAGTTATGCAATCCTTCAAATTTTGTACAATAATAAACTTGATGAAATAAAATAATTTTTTGTTTTGAAGAACAATTTTTCTTATTTTAGATTCTGTGTTGGATCATGACACCAACCATTATTATTCTTAGAAAAAAATATGTGTACACATATAAATATTTGCCTGTAGTATAGTAAGCTAAAGAAATGCTTAAAATTTAATCTGTGCACAAAGTAATCTTGAGAGACATGAGGTCAGAGTGTGACTTTGAAATACTGTCCCTGTCATCGGTATCACTGGTGAGAGGCCCAAGAACTTTTCATACTATGAGGCCTTCCAGAAAGAAAAACCTGAATGGTTGTAAAAATACTTGGATTGAATTTTTTTAAATATCTTTATTACCAGGTGTTAGTACATTACTATTCTATTTAGTCTCCATTTTTATTGACGCATTTCTTGTACCATGACACCACCATTTCCATTCCCTTCTCAAAGAAACTCTCCACCAAACTGTTATTATTATTATTACTCCGCGATTCACCAAAAGTGTGTGGCGGAGGGTGCATTGCACCTATCGAAAAGGGTTATGGTTTGGAAGGGATATACGGGATATGGCAGGAGGTGCCCATGGGCTATTGTGAGGAACCATCCCCGCATTCGCCTGGAGTGATCTGGGAAAACCATGGTAAACCCAGATCAGGATGGCCGGAGTGCTTTACCGAAAGCTAC
Source organism: Vandiemenella viatica (assembly GCA_031002005.1). Classification (NCBI taxonomy): domain Eukaryota; kingdom Metazoa; phylum Arthropoda; class Insecta; order Orthoptera; family Morabidae; genus Vandiemenella; species Vandiemenella viatica. The sequence goes on along the minus strand of CM061914.1, from coordinate 191,966,026 downwards.
TCCTGTCGGATTTTAAGTTTACTCGCCCGGTAAATCCTTTCTATTCCATTCCGTAATCACTCGTGGGAAAAATGAGTACATAAATTAATCGGTTCTGGCACTGATTTCTCTTATCTTATTTTCGCGGTCATTTCGAGATATGAATGTTGCTAGTAGCAATATTTGCTGGCTGTCATTCTGAAATACGTCTGTCGTGAATTTTTCAAGTAGCTTCCGTCGAGAGCAACGCCTTCGGTGTTCCAGGTCTTCCCAACATAACTCCTTCAACATCGCACTTACGCTTTCCCTCCAACTATATATACCTGTCACGAATCGGGCGGCTCTTCTTTGGACCTTCTCTAAAGCCTCCATTGACCCCTTTTGATGGGGACCCGATACATAACAACAATACTCTAAGTGAGTATGTACTAATGTTCAGTCATCCTGTATGCTGTTCCTGTAAAATAAGGATCAAGAAACATTAAGGCAGCCCTCATTCTCTCTTTGTGGTCAGCCACCAATTGTTTGGGCACCCATCTGGCACAAAGTAGTTTTGTAATGCAGATGCTCCCTTGCCATCATGTGCAATGCAGATAGGCACTATTGAAATCTGTTCCTGCACTTAAGAAATTTTGAATCTCCTATTTTCCAGAATTTTTGCATTCTCTTTATGGGGTAGAGATGTGGACACTGAGGTCAGAAAATGTTTGAGATGTGGCAGAGAATGAAGAGGATAAGCTGGATGGATAAAGTAAGTAATGTTGAAGTGCTGGAAATGTTTGATGAAAGGAGAAAACTCCAAGTTGTAACAGAAAGAAAGAAGAACTGGATGAACACGTGCTGTAAGGGGAATGCTTGCTAAAAGATTCCTTGGAAGGACTAGTTTGTAGGAGGGGAGAGAGAGGAAGGAGGTGCAAGATTACCAATGACACGAGAGAAGCGGCAACTACAAGGATATGAAAAGAGCAGAAGACAGAAGAACATGGTGATTTGTTATTATTATTATTATTATTATTGTATGCCAAGTGCAACAAATGACATGTCAATCAGATAACTAAATCTATAGATTGAAGCCATGTTCTGGCAGCTGGTCCAGCTTGATGCAGTGTGAGAAGGCGTCCAGATAGTTTTCTTCACGGAGATCCCACTTATGCTTGGTTGCATTGAACACTCCATGACCTGTGAAAAATCTGTCTCAGGGCAGAACACATGATGATGGTGATGGTGACAATGATGGTGACTTCACTCAGCAACTTCATACAATTCATTCAAGGCTGTTTCACTACAAACTTCAACAATTTGTTTGTAAATTTCTGATCCACAAACATTTTTTGCATCCAAAAATCTTATCACCGACCGCACTTCAGTTTCGATTTTAACATCTCTCTTAAACTAACACAGCAAAATGAGAAACTGTTGCACACCAATTGTGTACAAGTCACTAGTGAGGCCTCACTCAGAATTTTGTTGCTCTGTATGGGGTCCCCATCAAAAGGGATTAATGGAGGCATTAGAGATGGTCCAAAGAAGAGCCGCCCGAATCGTGACAGGTATATATAGTTGGAGGGAAAGCGTAAGTGCGATGTTTAATGAGTTAGGTTGGGAAGACCTGGAGCATTGAAGGCGTTGCTCTTGACGGAAACTAATTGAAAAATTCTCAACTGACATATTTCGGAATGACAGCAAACAAATATTGCTACCAGCAACATTCATATCTCGGAATGACCGCGAAAATAAGATAAGAGAAATCAGGGCCAGAACCGATTAATTTCTCTACTCATTTTTTCCACGAGCACTTAGGGAGTGGAATAGAAAGGATTTACCGGGTGAGTAAACACAAAATCGGACAGGAGTAGCTTTCGATAAAGCACTCCGGCCATCCTGATCTGGGTTTTCCATGGTTTCCCTAGATTGCTCCAGGCGAATGCTGGGATGGTTCCTCACAATAGCCCATGGGCGCCACCTGCCATGTCCTGTATATCCCTTCCAAACCATTACCTTTCCTGATAGGTGCAATGAACCCTCCTCCAAACACTTTTAGTGAATCGCGGAGTAATAGTAATGGTAATTGTAATTCACACTGTTGTTGCACTATACATTGAAAGTGGTGTTATTACAATAACGTAACATTCACATACACTTTGCACAATTGGTTCTTACTTTCTGGCCCACCTTGTATGTTTGTGCTAGTTAAATAACACTTTTTTTGGGGGGGGGGGGGATTTTTTTAAACTTTGTTTCCTTGTATTTGAATCAGAAGAATTCTATTGGTGCATGTTGCTGATGATATTTAATCTTTAATGCAGATATAGTTATCTATTATAGTTGTTAGTCTGAATTGTAGAAGTTTTTAGTTTTCACTACAGTATATTTTATCAGTGTGAAGGAGAATTATTCTTAATTACTTTATGCAAATACTGCCTCATGAAGACATCAAAGCTCAGTTTGCCAAAGTGATATTTTCAGGTTAGTGTTTCAATTAACCATAACAGTAAATATGTAGCTTATGTGATTTGATTATGGCTTACATTAAGCCCTTATTCACACTGCGCAATTTGAAGGGAACCTGAAGGATTCTTGAGTATCTTGAGTGTCTCTAGTAAATTACTTCCTATGCTCTGTATTGGAGAGCTACATACGGAATGACTCCCAAGACATGTCTATTCTATGAGTCTCCCACCAGCCTCCATTAATTTTCTTTATCATTTAAAACTGTGTGAATGAAGGCTTTCCTGGCATGTTGCTGCAATGTAATCTTCGCGGGTTCGCTGCCGCATTGTGTGGGTGAAAGACTAGCGCCATTCCCCTCCCCACCACCGCGCTCCATAGTTCCCACCAACCGTGGCTCCGTATTGCACCTGCAAATGCTGGGTGGCCAATCTTGACTGAGGTTGTCTTAGCAAGGACCAAGCCAGCTTCCAGCCATCACTAAGCCACAGACCCGAGTCTCTGTTAATAATGCCATTACTCAGCCATATTTCAATGGCTTCCCTAATGACTGAATTCCAATAGAAAGAACACTTTGCCAGCACTTTAACAATGCCGAAGTCCATTTTGTGGCCATTGAAATACAGCTGAATAATGAAATTATTAACAGAGACTGCGGTCTGTGGCTTAATGATGCCTGGAAGATGGCTTGGTCCTTGCTAAGACAACCTGAGTCAAGACTGGCCACCCAGCAGTTGCAGGTGCAGTACGGAGCCGCGGTTGTAGATGAGGTGAGTGGCACTAGTCTTTTTCCACACAATCCGGCAGCGAACACACGAAGATTACATCACATTTAAAACTATTTCACCGAGCATGATTAGTGAGTGCTAACGCTCTGGACTCACATTCGGGAGGATGTGGGTTCCAATCCCCATGTGGGCACCCAGATTTGGGTTTTCCATGGTTTCCCCAAATCACTCCAGGTGAATGCCAGGTTGCTTCAACCAAAAGGCCATGACCGAATTCCTTCCCGTTCCTTGTCCCCAGTCCCATCCAACCTCTAAAGACCTCGACGTCAACGAGATGTAAAGCCATAAAGCAAAGCAGCTCTTGGTATGTTCTCTGTGAATTACAGAGCATACGGAGATCTGACAACACATACAAAGAAGTCTTCACTTCAGCAGACACTTGCTGGCGATCTTTGTTTCGGAAGAACAATAAATTTGCAATAAAATCCTCTCTATCTCATCCGATGGACCCATGTAAATGGGCGGACGCCTGTGATCGCCTCATTGGCGTATCCAGTGAGGGGAATAATTAAGATGCCTTCAGTATGCTTCGACGAATGGAGAACTGGCTCAGGAGCACGTTGTGAGAGGAAAGATTGACTGGATTATGCCTGATGAATGTGCATCGAAATTTCGTGAAAGAACACCGTGAGATATTGAGAAAGAAAGTTATTGAAAAATTTTCTAAGAATCCGAGATGGTTAATGTTTACATATTCTATAACTGAGTTACGATCTTAATTGACTACATAGTAGGTCCTTAGATTAAGTGGTTGGATTACTGTATTAATCAATAATACAAATAGTTTCCTCAAAAGGTCTGAGTTTCATTTTGTAAGAAATTGTAATGCTTCAGTCCCCCACCCCACTTCCTCGAAACCAATATGAGTTGCCTCCCCCCCCCCCCCTAGCTCAAATCTTGCCCCCTTCTAGCTTTGATCCTGGATACGCCCTTGGATCACCTATAAATCTACTAACTTAATGCATGTGCAGAGGCGAGCAGTAGATAACAGGAAGGCCGCCATGCTTGGAGGAGCGGGTTTTGGGGGCTACGCCACCTCCCCCCCCCCCCAAAAAAATCTCGCGTGTCCAGCCGGATGTTGTTGTATAAACACGACGTTTCGGCAGCTAGCTCTGCCGTCTTCATCAGGTGTCTTATAGCTGTCGCAAGCTGACTGTCACTAAACACGACGTTTCGGCAGCTAGCTCTGCCGTCTTCATCAGGTGTCTTATAGCTGTCGCAAGCCTCGGAAGCAGTGACAGTCAGCTTTATACAACACCGTCCGGATGGACAGCCTAGAGTATTTTATGGCATAAGTACGCCGGGTTAGTCTCCACTCAGACAACAATAAATTTATTGGATGAATCGCAGCGGGCATTGAAGGTAGCGCGTTAAGACGACAGCTTAGCGCGCACTGATTGGCCGTGTAGGCCGGTTAGCGGGTGTAATACCCGCCCCGGGGCGGATGAGGGCGCCAGCTCGGCCGGAATTTAATCAAGCGGACGCCGTGGGGGCTCTAAACTGAAGGTCCCACCTGGACGAGATTGCGCATGCGCTCAGCTGCCGGCGAGCGCTAATGAAGAATTAAAACTGCCGGCTCGTCTCGTTACGGCGGCATAACTGGGTTACGAGAGGCGGCGCTTCCAGCGACCAGGTGAGACCAGAGAGTTTCAAAAGCAGCCGCGCGGATACGACAATAACTTTCAGAAACAAAAGTCCGTGTAACAAATACGGCACAGCGGGGAGTGAAAAAAATAAACATCTTTACAAAATGTTAATGAGTACATCTATTTCGGCCAGCTTGTATATATGGAAGGAAATGTAAGACCCGAAACTTTTCGTCGCCTCGAGCAGGGATGGAAAGCGTTTGGGAAACATTCTGTGGTCGTCAGATCAAATATGCCCATCCACCTGAAGGAAGTTTACTACCAATTCATTATTCAGAGCTATTACGAGGGGATATCCAAAAATAACCGGGACAGCATTGCTGTGGGCGGAGCTTGTGTAGTAAGCGTTTCTGCCGCTAGGAGTTTATAGCTCAACTCATGTCAGTTCAGTGCCGTCTGTGTTGTTGTTGTCTACCTAATTTGTTCTGTTAATCTGCAGCGACCGTTTTTGCTAGCGCTGTTTTGTTATTGTTACTGTTTTTGATGATGGCAAGTGAACAACGTGTAATTGTGAAATTTTGTTTTCTACTCAGTAAAAATGCTGCTGAAACTGTTTTAATGTTGAAAAAAGCTTACAAATATGACGCTATGGGAAAAACTCAGGTGCACGAGTGGTTCTCTGGGTTTAAAAATGGCATATCTAAACTTAAAAGCAGGCTCCATAAAAAAATAATTGCTTTGACATTTTGAGTGATCAAGCATAACATAATTAATGACAGACAATCCTATGTCCGTGTTATTAAAGATTACATGTCCTCAGAGCTATTATATTGTCTCTGCTCAGAGCCCAGAAATGTACCTACCATAGAAATAATGCCACACGAAATGTATTATAAGGTATGTTGTCGATTATCGATAGTTGGTATGTCTATGACCTGTACATTGAATACTATTTTCTGATATGGCAGTCAACTTAATACCATCGCGGTTTCGACTAATTCTTATTGTTGAGCTCGTATTATCTTTCGGGTGTTGTTGGTTATTTCTTTTCAGGGCTAGTCGTGTGTCGATTGCATACTGGTGGCATCGGAACGCAATATTAATGTCTCAGGCAATCCAACGTGTCTGCTATTGATCATCGAATGCTACACATTACGCAACATTACACCGGGATTCCTTCTTTGTTACTTGAAATATGGAAGCAGATATTTTTATTTTTTTTTCAAGTATGAAGTCTAAGATACACCTGCAATAAATTTCTTTGTTGGGTAACAATTTGAATAGAAGTACCCACATTTCAAACGTGTTTACTCTTGCAGTTTATGTTTCTTGGTTTTAACGTACACTGTTGGCGTTTATCTGAAAACGCGATTCCTGGTGTTGTTAGCAATAATTTCTTCTCTGTGATGAAATGAAGCATAAGCTGTGGCTATGTTGTAATACACCCTGGATCAGCATGACAGTTTATGTTTCGTGATGCAGCACGATGCACGTTGTCACAGACATTGGCAGTTACAGTAGTAACGAAAAATAGTTCATTATGGTCCAGGTGGCATTAAAATGTATTTACTGCGTTTTATTATTCTGGTGCTATTGATATATTCATGTTTCCATGTAACATACCGAAGTAGATGGCTTTATTTTGTCGTGCGACAGGCAATATACAAATCGCACTGGCCTGTATTATATCTGTGAACGTAATAGTGGTATTGCGTTTTCAGAAAAATCTGTTTATAAATAGTATCGACTAAGGAACACGAACGCCAATTTCAGCCCGAAAACAATTTTCTTTTAAGATGGAGGGATCATTTTGTCTTCTCTAAAAGTTCTTCCATCCGCTAGTTTATGAATCGACGAAATAAATGTCTTAATACCCAAATGACTTTGTTAACAATTATTTTGCTGTTGTCTAACATTTATCGCTGTTAAACTTTATCTGTGGATAGCGATTTCAAGGTTATCATATTTAATTATGACAAGCCAAATGGTGGTATGATGCTTCAAGTTTATGATTAGAAAATTGCTCTTAGAATAATTAAAATAAAATGGGGTATATATTGTGTTGGTAATATTATTAATGTACCACTTGTTGTAGCAAAAGAAGGTATTTATTTTACATGTAATATGTAAAAGCGTTATAAATAAAATACTTACACTAAAAATTAATAATAGGGGAACTGCTAGTCAAGCCTCGTACCTGTAGTTTTCCATACTCTAAAAAATCACCTTGACAGAAACTTCGTGCGTGGGAGGCAGTACGTAGTCGCCTTCTATAAAAATTAATGCTTAACGCGTTTTCAAATTAGTCTGCGAACTCCTCTCCATGGCTTCCAACGTGCACCACGCCAGTGCAATCGTTCGATTCCAATAACATTTCTTTCACATTTAAGGACGCAGTACAGTCTGACTTAAGAGCACTTTCAATAAGTATCATTAACATACGGCAAAGTAACCTCAAAATAAACACGTTTGCTTGTTTTGATCAGTGCTTAGAAACTATATCAGATAGTTCTAATTTAAATACAGGATATGATCAAAACTGATGACAATTTTTCAAATTACTAGGTTTTTGTGACAGTAACAGTAAACAGTAAGTAAAAAAAAAAAAAAAAAAAATAGAAGATATTCTAAAACCAACTTTGACAGCCACTTACGTTTTTGTTTTCAAGTGAAAAACATTGAAAACAGACATTTTTCTTGTCTACACAATGAGTTTTAAACATCTATTACCCCCCTCTCCCCAATTCCTTTCATCACTCTATGTTTCCTATGTGATCTGGTGGCTAGGATAGCTGGCTTTCATCCTGCTGGCCCAGATTCGATTCCTGGCTTTTGAAAACATTTAAATGACCGTGACCACGATCTTGCACTTGATTTCAAGAATAATGGTGTGAGAAAAATTTTCTTTTGTAGGTAAGAGAGTTAGGGATAGAAATAAATTACCAACGGAAGTGATGAATAATTTATCGAAAACTTTAAATAATGTGAATTAAAATTCGCAGATGGCAAAGTAGGTTGGTCCAAGAAAGGGAAAAAAATGGGCGCATAGCGAATTGGCCACCTGAATGTGCATTATCGCTATTAAATTAAATTAAGGAAGGCTTAAGACTATAATTTTATAAAACTTTAAACGTAATATTCGGCTTTGGGTCGACGAAAGACACAACATTTGCGAGTTCATTTCATTTCGTTTGAGTGCTAGAGGCGGAGTTGCCCGTTGCAACGCTTCCAGTCGAGCCAACTTATTTTATACCACCGGGTCTTTGAAATTATACAAAATCAAATCTTATTATACAAACCAACAAAACTGTAGAGATATATTCAGTAACAAATAGAGATATTAAATTTTTTACTTAAATTGAATACGAATGAAACAAAATTATTTCTGTTGATTGTTAAAATATCAAGAGATCAGACTAGCCGCAAAGAAAAATTTTATATTTTGGCGGTAATATTTGAATGTGAAAATCGAAATATGTAGATATATATCACACATCTTTTCAAGTCACCATTATTATCCTACAAACTTTAATCACCTTTTTAAAAAGTGATAGCATGTTCTTTTAAATTATTATTTCTGTTTCCAATTATACAAGGCAATCTGTTATACAAACCGGATACCAAAGATAACCACATTACACACATTTTGTATCCTAATATACAATCTGGTAGCCCTGTCCCGTTGTGAACGGAACCTCAAAAGCACCTACAGAGCCAAATAATAATCATGTAATGCTTATAACTAGTTGGACGTTGTGGATCATTTTCCTCAAATTGCTGATGATACTGACAAATAAATAACGCGAAAGCAATTAAACGTTTGTGTATTAATTAATTGTAATAATTATCTAAAATATAATCTACTAGGTAATAATTCCATTGTACAAAACGCAACAACATAACCAAATTATTATATGTGTACGTAATTACCAGGAGAACCCGCTGAAGATGCTACTGCAAAAGAATTGAAACGCGTTCGGGAGGTCAATAAATACATAAACATTCAATTGCTTTGGCGTTATTTATTTATCAATAGTTTGTAACTTTGTTTGGCTTCATTAGTAAATCATATGATTAATTTCGTGACGTTTGCAGCCCTGTGTTGTTACAGGCAGTTGAAGTAAATTATATTTGGCGCGTAATTAACGCGCGGGTCGTGATTGCGGCCGTTGTCCGCCAGGGGCGCGCCTGTCGCGCGTAATGGCCGTGCAGCTAATTCCGCGCGCGATAACGTATTCATGGCGGCCGCCGCCGCCGCCCCATTCACAACTAACTCGCTCTAAATTCATCGCGGCGGCCGCATGTATTATGTATGGCGGCGGGATCTGTGGCGGCTTCTTCGGCCGTCGATCACGTCCGAGCTGCCTCGACAAGCAGGCTTACGTCTTCAGCAGTGCTTCGCTGGCGCCTTCGCTTGCTGATGCAAAGGGAAATGTACCGCGCTACCTCAGACCTGACATGATTCAGGCACATGTTCTGCATTGGCAAAATTACCAACAAGCATTTCTCGTTCCATACGTGGACCGCTCAGTAGGTACACATGTGAGTTTAGGGGATTGTGGAGGACGTACACTAATCAGCCTAAACATTATGATCATCTACTAACTAGCATTTTGGTACACCTTTGGAACGCAATACAAGTCCTTGGTAGGCTTCCAGAGGAGTCTGACACCAGATTTCTACGCACATGAAATTAATTAAATTACGGGCCAGCGATTTGTTGACGCGGTGTCTGGGAACGAGCATCTCGGAAACGGCGAAGCTGGTCGGCTATTCGCGTGCTGCTGTAGTGAGCATCTCTGGAAAGTGTTTGAAGGACGGTGAATCCACGAGTAGGCGGCAATGTGGTGGACACCCACGCTACATCACAGAACGTGGAGGTCGGAGGCTTGTCCGCTCTATGAAGCAGGACAGGGGGTGATCTGTTGCAGATCTGACGGAAGACTACAATTCTGATGCTTCCAGAAGTATTTCAGAGCACCAGAATCACCATTCTGCCACAGATCACCCTCCTATCCCGCTTTACAGAGCGGGCAAGCCTCCGACCTCCACGTTCTGTGATGAGGCGTGTACGTCCACCACCTTGTCGCCCAGTCGAGGTTTCACCGTCCTTCAACCACTCTGCATAGATGCTCACTACAGTAGCACGCGAACAGCCGACAGCCACGCCGTTTCTGAGATGCTCGTACCCAGCAGCCGCGCCCACAAACCGCTGATCCCTAGTTTAAGGGATTTTCGCGACATATGCATAGAAATCTGGTGTCAGATACCTCTGGAAGCCTATCAACAACATCTAGAATCCACACTATGCCGAATCTCTGCTGTATTGCGTTCAAAGGTGGAGCAATATTCTGGTAAGTATGTGGTCATAATGTTTCCCACAAAAACAATTCCTATATAAAAAAAAGGCCAAGTCTCAAAAAGTTATGAGATCTTGTTCTGAGCCAAGTCCACAATTTGCAGACTATATTCACTTTCTGAAAAATAATTGTCTCTCTTGGTGTTACAGATCAATTATTCAGAATAAAAAAATTCTGGTGACTTGGAAGTTCTCAAGAAGATCAGAACTTTTTGGTAGCCGGAGTAAATCTGGAATTAAGAAAGTAGTCAAAAGAAACTTAGCTTCTTATGTAAGATTTAGATTTTTTTCCTCCTCCAGGATAGTAATTGCTACGCGAAAATAAAAATAAAACAGAAAATACCAACAAACTCATTACTCCATGAAGCGGGCAATTAGAATGAGAGATAAACGTCAAGAAGAGTCAGCTTATTAAGTACACAGATAAAAAACTAAGAATTGTTTATGATTATAGGGTGGGGTCATAATTACTTGTTGAAAGCTTGAAGTGTAAATATCTTGGTATACGTTAATAACAAACTCAATTTGGCAGAGCACATTGGGCAGGTGGTAGGAAAAGGTTACAAAATCCTTCATTACCTAGAGAGGGTGATGAGAGGATGTTCCAGAGAAGTTAGAGAATTGGATTACTAAATTTTGGTAAACCATTGGTTGAATCTGGTGGTGTAGTTTGAGATCCACATTTTAGGTATCAAATACAGGAGTTGGAAGGTGTGCAAAGAAGAGCAGCTAGATTTGTTTGTTCAAATTATCGCAGGACCCAGTCAGTAACTGATGTGATAAAGGAGCTGGATTGGGAGTCATCTGAGGAAAGGAGGAGGTTGAAGAGAGTGCTGGGAATGTACAGGGCATATGCTGGTGATGGGGCTTGGAGCGATATTGGTCGAAGAATTAGGAATAGTGCACAGAAGGGGAAAGGTGACCATGACCAAAAGCTGGCACTCGATTTCATGCATCAGGGAGTGAGAAAATTTTCTTTTGTTGGTAAGGGTTTCAGGGATTGGAACAAATTACCAAGTGATGTGATGAATAATTTACTGGTAACGCTGAAGGAATTTAAAATTAAAATTCGTAAATTCGAAAGGTAGATGGGGGAGGAATTTAACGTTCAAATTATATACGATAATTAAAATTAAAATAAAAAGGGGTAATTAGATAACTGAGGGCATTGCCACCTGAGCGTGTGCTCCATTGTAATTAAATTGATTGTTGTTATTAAAACCAGTATTATTAACAATTACAATTTTGGATCAATTTGTCCGCCCTTTCAGGACGGTTCTAGAGCTTAAAAAAATAATAATATTAAAAAATACGGCATTGAACAATTACTGATCAAGGGTTGGTTACTTGATATCACAAAAATACTAATAATTTCCATCGTTAGCTGTAAATATATAACATCTCATGTTGGTGACTAAATGTGAATGCAATTTCCATATATTCTAATTGCTGTATTTGTAAATTGTTTCAACGCAAAGAAAACCCATATATCATATAAGTTAATGTAAACAACTTTGTCACCTACCCCTTTCATGCACCAAACATTTAGCATTTTCTCTGTCGTCCTTAATAACCAAATACCGAGACGGAAACTCTTTCGCATAATAAAATGGGTTCTGAAGTAAAAACTCTTTCAGTAGGGATTTAAAACTTTTAAGTTTTCGTAGATAACATTGAATTTTCTATGTTAGGGCATTGAATAAAAAAGTTGCAGTGAATGTTACCCCTTTCTGTACAATTGACAATGACTTGTAAGCTTTGTAACTGTTATCTTCATTCATAGTGTTATTGCTATGCATGTCAGCATTGCAACTAAACTGTTCAGGATTTTGTACTAGGAAAAAAAAAAAACAGTAGGGAAAGTACGTGTTCTGCTGGAATTGTATGTAAACCAAGATTTCTAAACAGATTTCGGAGACTGCACCACTTTCGGAACCTTCGCGTAACTGGTACTAACCTGTTGAAATTTACATCAGTCGCTTCGTCAACATGCCCTCTTCACGTTTTGCGTTCCTGCTTTGTGGAAAAGTAGCTAGAAATTTAATTAAAAATGCCGAAATATGAAAGGCTGAGCAACTGCGAAATGCTATGAGCATTGCAAAAATAATAACATAAAAATTATCGGTGCAGGGATTTTCAACCTAAACAGTTTCGTTTTGTCGCAGAAATCGTGGCTAGTTTGAAATACAGCCAGGACTAAGTGAAAAAAATTTACGCTATTTTAGCTATGCGGCATCCATCACGAAAATGGCGTATTTGTTTGAAACGGAAGCAATCGATTATCTCTGATTGCTCGTTGCTATGTAAGATGCGGGCATCACCGTATTATAAATCTGATAAATGTTGTCTATTTGTCAATTTTGTGCGACTTTTTACAACGGAGAAGAGCTGAAAAGGCAAGAAAACATTACAACAAAGGATTAAGTGAACGTTTTAAGAGCCTGTCTCAGATTTTTCAACCTTGGCGGCATCTAACGGCTGTGCGTCATGTTATATTTCGGCATTTTTAATTAAATTCCTGGCTACTATTCCGCAACGTATGATCGCAAAACGTGAAGAGGACATGTTGACGAAGCGACTGATGTAAATTTCAACAGGTTAGTACCAGTTTCTCGAAGGTTCCGAAAGTGGTGCAGTCCCCAGATTTCAATAAAGCAATTGTTTGGTTACGTTTTTGCGACTCAAATACTTTGTGTGCCTGCCTGTGAGAAGTTTTCCCAGCATAGAAGTTTGGTATTTTCAACCACTGCACGAATTACTACGAAACACGGTATACTTCTCTCTCTCTCTCTGTATGTGTGTGTGCGCGTGTATCTTTCTGGCGGATGACGTCATTCCTTGGCGTGATATAATAATTACTGCACACAAAAATCTCAGCGAATGCTGAAATTTAATTCTCAATAAATAACAACCCACAAAAAAAGTAACACAGCGCCACCCCGCTCTGCCGGGAATGTTTTAATTAAAAATATAAGCCGACATGAAACTATTCTTCGAACCAGAAAATATTTTTAATTACCAGTTTTAATCCCACAGTAGCTTACGAAAGTTTCCAATTCTCGAATAGCTCACATATTTTAAACTATGAAAAAGAAATGCGTATTTTTTTTATTAATATCTCTGGAAGCTAGCCCTATTCCTTGGTTGCTGTTTCTTCCTTGTAGTGCAAAAAATAGAGTTCGTAGGTGTGTTTTTAATGATAGAAGATTTCTACCCAAGACAAGTAACAAGGACCAATGTAGCCACGAAGCTACTTTATGTCCACAATTCGTTTAGAAAACCGTTAGGAATAGTTTCAAAGTGAATAACTAATAGCAACATATCGCTCATTTTCTGCAACAATGACATAACTAAAATAATGAGCTGTCTTGAGTTATAATCTTAGGCTGGACCGTTTTTGCATATACTACAACTGATACTATACATTTTCTCTCCTTTTATATTGTTTTCTTTCAATAAAACTTGCAGATAAGTGATTTTCTAGTGAATACATGAAGTTGTTTCACACGAAGCATTTTAATTGGTCCTTCTATAAAGCTGACAATTTTTTAGTTATGTTACTGTTGCAGCAAATGAGCGATATGTTTACTGAACAAGTTGCTCTGCTGCCGCAACTATAATATTCTCTCGCCGACTTTTCGATCCTCTCATTGGCTGAAAAGGGCTACCGCTTCAGCCAGGGGAATGAAACATAATAAAAAAAATCGATCCTCTCCGGGCATATTCTTAAGAAAAATTATTCCATCGTGTGCAAAAGTGTGATGATATACATATGCTTCGCAATTTAAAAAAAAAAAAAAAAAAAAAAAAAAAAAAAAAAAAAAAAAAAAGCAGTGGGTGTATGCGTTAACAACGTTTCAAAACTGACCTCAGAACAAAAAATTTACCAAACATTTTTGTACAGACAGCGAACTTCGAGATACGATCTTATCAACACCCCGCTGCCAGCATTTCTTTCCATTGTTCACAAGTTCCATGGAACACTCCGCGCGGAATGCTGTCCATGGACCTCGTCGAAGCTGCCTGGACCGCTGGAATCGTGTCGAATCGCTTCCCTTTCAGGTCTCTCCTGATTCGCCGGGAGCTAGGTCGGGGCTGTAGGGTGGCTGCGGCAGTGTTGCCACGTTGTACTTGTCCAAAACTTCGAGCGACGTGTGAGAGGGCGTATTGTCGTGGTGAAGAACCCAACTGTTTCTGATCTCCGGGCGGACGAGGTGTACTCGATCAGTCATCAGCAAGAAATCTAAGACGACTATCAGTGTTTAAAAGTTCACGCAACACTTTCACCAAATTTTCACGATTTCGGCTTGTTGAAGGTCTCCCAGCTCGGCCGTCGTCTTCAACGTCCTCGTGGCCATCTTTAAACCTCTTCTGTGACATGAAAACCATTGCACGCATGGTTTATCCAAATCACTCCAGGCGAATGTCGGGATGCTTCCTTCAAAAGGCCACGGCCGAATTTCTTCCCATTCGTTGCCCCCAGTCCCATCCCGCCTCTAATGACCTCGACGTCAACTCGGCGTAAAGCCATAAGTAAAAAAAAAAGCTAAATTCAATTTAAATGCTTAATAACTTATTCAGATTCATGAATTATTTTGTTGCTAGTAGTGATATTTGTTTGCTGTCATTCCAAAACAAGTCAGTGGTGAATTTTTCAATTAGCTTCTGTCGAGTGTGTTCCAGGTCTTACCAACCTAACTCCTTCAACATCGCACTTACGCTTTCCCTCCAACTATATATACCTGTCACGAATCGGGCGGCCCTTCTCTGGACCCTCTCTTATGCCTCCATTAACCCCTTTTGATTGAGAACCCATACAGAACAACAATATTCTAAGTGAGGAGGCACTAGTGACTCGTATGCAATCGATTTAACTTGCGGAGTGCGTTGTTTTAAAGTATGACGTAGAAATCGGAGCATACGATTTGCTTCGCAATTACATTCTCGATATGCTCATTCCGCGACAAATTATTACGAATTGTTATTCTGGCCTCGCATTCGGGAGGACGGTGGTTCGAATCCCCGTCCGGGCATCCAGATTTGGGTTTTCCATGGTTTCCCAAATCACTCCAGGCAAATGCCGGGATGCTTCCTTCAAAAGGCCATTGCCGAATTCCTTCCCATTCCTTGCCCCCATCCTTGCCCCCCCCCCATCCCTTCCCGTCTCTAAAGACCTCGCTGTTGAGAGACGTAAAGCAGTAAAAAAAAAAAAAAAAAAAAAAAAAAAAAAACGAATTGTTACCACGTGATATTTAGCGGAATCTACCGTTCTAAGGACAGTACCATTAGTTGTATATTCAGAGCTAAATGGTGTCTCCTTTTTACTTACACGCATGACTTGGCACTTTTTAGCGTTTAACTCCCAACTGCCAATCTTTACACCACGCAATTGTCGGCTGGTAATTCAGAGCTCGGGGATGCTGTTGAGGGGCCCCGTGTTTGCGGAGGGACTACTTTGTGTGCAGTAATCAGCTTAAGAGCTCACCTGCGCGGCCACTTGTTGCCCCGGGCGCGCTGACAGCTGGGTAATGAGGCGCCGCCAATTTGCCCGCTTCTCCCTGCTGATAATGAGCCATCAGCGGAGCGCTGCGGGCTGCCTGCAGACAGGCGCGCCTGCAGCGGCAGCACAACACGACGCAGCCTCGCTAAGGCCGGCAATACACTGTGAAAGGTCTTCGTCAAACATCTTTTATAAAAGATTTTATCATATCTATTATAACAAAGATATTTTATAATAGTTTATCAGGCATTGTAAAAATTGTTACATAGTATTCATAGATCTGGAAAAGGCTTTTGATAGAGTGCACTGGGAGAAGTTAATGGACATTCTAAAAATTATAGGCATTGATTGGAAGGAAAGAAGGCTAATAAGTAGATTATACATCGAACAAGGAGTGAGAGTGGGAAATGATCTTACAGAAGAGAGGAAGATTGGAAGAGGTGAGAGACAGAGATGCTGTTTGTCACCCTATTATGTAACATATAATTGGAGGAAATTATACGAAGGAGTTTAAAAGGTAAATGAGGTGTATGCATGGGTGGATGCTGGATTAGCTGCGTAAGGTTTGCTGATGACGTGGTTTTGCTGGCGGAAAGTGTCAAGATACTCACAAGAATGTTAGAGCCTTTAGACAAAGGGTGTAAGGAACACGGAATGAGAATCAGTAGGAAGAAAAACTAAATGTATGATGGTGGGAAGGATTAAGAAAGAAATGTTTTGTAACCCAATTCCCTTGCTTCTCTAGTGCATCCCCTCATCACTCTCTCCAGCAGGTGAAGGATTTCGAACCCTTTCCCTACTAGATAGATAGATAGATATGTTCACTTTGATCCCATGTGAGAATAATCTCGGGGATGTGGAACAGTACATACACTTATTTTCAATGTCAATATTACTATATAATTGATAATATTATTATATATTGACAAGTTAGCTACAACCATTAGTATAACCAATATCTCCTGTAATCTACACATACAATCCCGAGTTAAGTAATACTTATTATGTGGAACAGTGTATACAATTGTTACCAGCATCTAATAACCAGTTATTTTCTTACCAACCAGTTACCATGATAAGTTTCACTGTAATTTGCGACTACATATTATATCATGTTAGTTGCTATTTATGTGAAACAGTACACACACCTATTAACAATATCAATTATATTACCAACAACTCATAGCTGTCAATTACTTAAGAACCTGTTAGTATGATAATTTTTCACAGCAGTTTTTGAGTGCATGCTATCCCATGTTAGTTACTATATATGAGTGAAATTTTGTAAAAGTGTAATTACTTCATTTGTCAAAAGTTTCAACAGAAAAAAAAGACATATACCATTTTAATAATTTTGGACAACTTTGTCACCTTCCATACACCATATATACTATTTTATCAGTCATTCTTAGTTACCAAATTCCAAGAAGAAAATTCTTTCACAGAGTAAAATGGGTTCTGAAGCAGAAATTCTTTAAGTTTGGACTTAAAGTAGTTGGGTTTTTGTAGATAACCTGTCCAATTGGTCCCGCTCAGATAAGTCTGCTATCAAATGTTATGCCAAGGTATTTACATTTCGAGTCTTCAATTAAAATGTCAAAATATAACCAATTATACATTATGAAGACATGCACGATAATAATAAAAATAATGCAGTTAATAACTGAAAACGATTGGAGGTGTTGTGATAATGTTACATACACTAACATTTGTAGTGTTCCGGTTCAAGCGAAGGGTAAGCCAAGCAGCACACCCTCTGGTGGTTAAAATGTAGCATCGAAAGTCGAGATCGTTTATCGACTGCCGCCACTCGAATTCGCCTCACCCCTTTCATTTTTTTGTTGCGTGTTCGACACAGGTAAAGCGAACCGAGAGCGATTGGTCGGTGAATTAAAGGGTCGCCTTTCAAAGCGGCCCACTCCACAGCGAAGCAAATTAGCGGAGCGTGCGTTTGAAGTCGACGACCGCGGCCATACTACAGGAGGCAGTACCAGCAGGGAACGGTCCTTCAGACTTCGATTTAACTTTCATGTGTTACTCATGCGAACTCTCTGAGGAGGCTTGTTGCGATGCTAGGGACATTTTCGGATATCGTGCTCAATACGGGTCTCTGGAAATTGCGTATACATCTGGTAACTAACACCTACTCTGTTGTCTCATTTGGTTGTGGCGCCGTGATGGTGTCCGGCGCTGACACGGGGTTAGCTGGTTCCAGTCCTGGTGGTGGACTTGGCCTGCAGGGTAGCAGAGGTGGTGGTGCACGATTCCTAATCTACATCCGTACTCTGCAATTTAAAAACATTATGGGTTACAGAGGGTGCTAAGCAGCAATCTTAATTCTGTGCATTCCAGTCCAGAATAGCACGAGGAAAGAAATAATACATAAAAGCATCAATACGGCATCATATTTTCCAATCTTATCTTTCCGGTCATTGCGATCTAAATAAGATTGCGGAAGAAGTATTTCATTGCACTCGTAAGTCAAAGAATTTAGCATATTCTGAAATAAATTCAAACGAAAACGACGTCGTCTGTCTGCCAAACAATCACAGCCCAACCTATGAATCAATTCTGTGACGCTTTCATAAGTGCTCTAGCATCCATTCACGAATCGAGCGGCTCTCCTCTGCACCCTCTCCACTGAGTCAATCAATCCCTTGCGTTACTGATCCCAAACTCCACAACAGTAATCCAAATGCGACGCACTAGTGTTTTGTACGCTATTTCCTTTGTATGCGCATTACAATTCCACAGAATACGACCTATGAATCATAATCTAGAAATAGCTTTACCTACGACGGAAGTTATGTGTATGTTCCATTTCATGTTACTTTGTACTATTACATCCAGATACTACAGGAAATCAACCGTGTCAACAACTAATTGTTTACTTTTTGAACAAACGGAGTCTTTTTGTTACTTATTCGCATTGCCTTGCACTTTTTTCACTTAAGTGTAAGCTGCCATTTATGGCACCATTCGGAAATAGGATCAATATCGCGCTGAATTTCTAAGCAATCGTCAGAGCACCTTACTTCCCTATGGTTAAGTGTATCATCAGCAAACAATCGTAACCTGCATTTAGTGTTGTCACCGAGATCGTTTATAAAAATTAAGAAAAGAAGTGGTGCTAATACACTTCCTTGAGGAACGCCCGAAGTAACATCTAGCTTAGAAGAGGCTTCCCCGTCAACAACGACATACTGTGACCGACCAGTTAGAAAATCACGTATCCATTCGCAAATCTGAGCCGATGGTATTTCCTGAGCCGACACAGTTGATTCACTCTTTGGATGGGAACCTTAAGTCTGGCGGCACTGCAGGTGACATACGGAACAGCAGACCTGAGGGAACCGGCACGCTATACTTTTGGTTGCGCAGACTTCCACGGTCGATGTTGTCTTGGTTCTCTGGGATGAACCGCGTCAATTTCCTCTCCTCTCCTCCTGGCCTCTGAAGAAGGCCACGAAATGATGGCCGAAACGTTAGGTTTTGATAAATTGACGCTCCGTTGGCTATTTCCCTACACAGCCATTTTAATCCTTTCCTACACTCAATTACATTTGCCCTCTACAAATTTCAACTTTAAATTATTTCAATATTTTTGGTAAATTATTCATCATTTCTCTTAGTAACTTATTCCAATCTCTGTCCCCCTTACCTAAAGAAGGTCATATTTGCATTAATATTTTTTCTATTTTTTTTTTATCACTAAGATCCGAAACCTATTTTTCGACTTGGTCGTTTCCGTCCAGGACACCTTACGTCAAATTGATACATTTACCCTTCTCCATCATTCCTGAAAAGTATGTAACATCATAAAAGAATCACCCTGTATATCAGGTAATGTTAATGTGAAATGCTGGGGAAACTTAATGGACCTACTATAGGCTTCGGTAAAATATATCGATGAATCGAAACATCGACATTTTCTTCATAAAATAATCGATAGTGATCACCGAAAATTTTATTTTCGTTATATCAAAAATAGATATTTTATTTGGAGTATCATTTAGATATTTTTTATATGTATGCAATTCAGTATCCAATTTAATGCATTACATATACATCGGATAAAAGCGTCTTAAAAATGTGAGTTAGTTATTTAATAGGTTTCCATCAACGGTTAAGAGGTTAAAAGAAGCTGAAGTAACACTGATTAAGCACCCATGTTACAACGTTGAGGGTTGAGGTTAATTAACAGCTTCGGTTTTTAAACGGTTTTTTCATTGATGAATAACGGTTAATGCGTTGACGAAGTATCCAATATGCTAAGCCACTTCTGTGCAGTGGCTTCTGCAGTTAACTTGGCAGAACCGGACAACACGAGTAAATTGGCGGCAGACCACGAAAAACAGAGAGATCGTTTGATGTCTACATAAGGTGAACACTGGTTTGATAGATTGTAAAAATGGATAAATTAATAAAATTTTCTCTAATTTCTGCTTGTGTCTTTAATTTTCCCAATTTCCTTAAATAATCTGAAATATTTTTAGATAATTACTGGCGTTATGCAAAAATATCGAAACTTTCTCTCGTTACATATCGATACTCTTTTTAAATAATTTTTCAGATAATTCATGACTGGGCAAAAATATCGATACATCGAAGTTGTAATGCTCATACAAAGGAAATAGCGTACAAAACACTAGTGCGTCCGCATTTGGATTACTGTTGTGGAATTTGGGATCCGTATCGCAAGGGATTGATTGACGCGTTAGAGAAAGTACAGAGAAGAGCCGCTCGATTCGTGACTGCTAGTTACAGTCCTTACGAAAGTGTCACAGAGCTGATTGATGGATTGGGCCGGGATTGTTTGGCGGACAGACGACGTCGTTTTCGTTTGAATTTGTTGGAGAAAATGAGAAAATTTACGAGTGCAACGAAATTCTTCTTCCGCCAACCTATTTAGGTCGCAATGACAGGAGGGATAAGATTCGAGAAATAAGATGCCGTAGTGATACATTTATGTATTAATAAATAAATTACGCCAAAGCAATTGACTTTTTTGTATTTATTTATTGGTCTCCAGTACGCGTTTCACTTCTTTTGCAGAAGCATCTTCAGGGGTTTTTTCTGTTAATTATGTACAAAAGTTGTAAGCAGGTTATGTTTGTGGTTTGTACAGTGGAATGAATTATTATCTGACTTATAATCATTTTGTGGTCTATTGTATTTCTTTTAGCTCCATTCTCAGCATCAGTGCTTTTGCATTTTTGGTGGGAAGTGTCTTCATTCTTCATGTTTCAGATTCACAACACTTTATTGCACTGCACTGTGTGTTTTTACTTGCAAATGGCCGTTCTGTTTTGTTTACTAAGCATCGAGTTTTGTGTAGTTATGCGGTGCTTTTTTGTTTTTTCAGTCTTCCATTGTTTGGCGGTTTTTTTTTCAAATATAAATGATTTTAGTAGTTGTGGTTTTGTATGTCCTTATTTACTGTTGTTTTTCTGTGTCGATGTTTCTATTTTATTTTAGCTTCAGTGTTTAGTATAGTGTTGGGTGTGTGAGGTTGTGTATTCATTTATTATTCGTTTTCCTTCTGTTAGTGCTTTTTGTATGTGATAGTTCTCTTGGAATGTTAGTATTTGCGGTTTGTTGTTGCTAATGTTATCAGCAATTGAGGGAAAAAATGATCCACAACATCCAGACA
The DNA here is from genome assembly GCA_031002005.1 of Vandiemenella viatica. Classification (NCBI taxonomy): domain Eukaryota; kingdom Metazoa; phylum Arthropoda; class Insecta; order Orthoptera; family Morabidae; genus Vandiemenella; species Vandiemenella viatica. Next base: position 191,944,713 of record CM061914.1, on the reverse strand, counting down.
TGTATGTATTCCTTCTTTCCTCGTTCTGTTCGGGATTGGAATGCATTGAATTAGGATTGGTGCTTAGTACCCTCTGCCACCCACAGTATTTGTGATTTGCAGAGTATAGATGTATATGTAGATATATCGATACATCGACATATCGATATTTCTTCTCGATACATATCGATATTGTTTTTAAATATCGATACAATATTTATCGATATATTTTTTCATTTGCCCGTCTCTAACCTATAATTTAGATTCTCATCTAACAAAGCAAAAGAACTTTCTCCTCTAAAATGAACCCAGCTGTTGGGGTGCGGTCCAACGCGTTGAGGAGTCTGCAGTTACTAGCGCTCACCCCGGCGCGGAAATTATCCCTACACGCCCCCGCCGACCATTATCCGAGAGGGCGAGTTGTTCTAACGAACCGCCCCGTAACGCAGTTGGCGGCCCGGCCTGCAAGACGCGGGTAATTCCGGCGCAAAGGCGGAATGCGGTTAGCGGCGCCTTTGAAGCCGGTCTGCGAGAACAGCCGCTGCCAGCCCAGAGACCAGATCGAATTGAATACAATTTGCATGTATATTAGTTTTTGATCAAAATATGAATACATTTAGCTCGTAATTCATACATGATATTCATCAGAAGTTATAAAACCTAGAAGCTTTCTCTGTAGGAGGTTGCGGGGCTCGCCGTGTGGCGGCGCTGCTGACGTCATTCCCGACCGCCATGTTTAAAACATCAGAAAAGCGGCACACAATTGCCGAGCGCGAACTCTGACGGCGAAACTTCTTCTGGTGCGTTATTTCATTTGAGAATGGCCGGCGGAAGTGACGTCACTGAATGATAAAAAAGGGTATGTAACCACGGCCGCCAGATTGTACAACTGGATACAAAATTTGTATAATTTGTAAGAACGAAGACTTTCCCGGCGTATGACTGCAATGTAGTCTTCACGGGTGTACCGCCGGATAGTGTTGTGGAAACACAATATTTCGACGGCTAGCTCCGCCGTCTTCTTCAGGTGTATAATTTGTCTATCGCCTGTATGCTGTTTGTATAGCAGATTGCCGTGTATATTCGGATACTAAAATACGAATTTAAACGTATATTACAGCACACTTTTAAAAGTATTTCGCCATCTGTTTCGTTGACTTTATAAGACTTCTTGCACCAGAAGTTTATTGGATTATGTAAGACAATAAGTGATCGTGGCAATACGTGTTTACATTTTACAAGTGTTAGATCTTACTTAACAGAACGTAACAAGAAAGTGACTCAACGTTATACACTGGTAAGTGCCTATTACAGAGATATTTACACTGAAGAGCAAAAGAAACTGGTATAGGCATACGTATGCAAACACAGAGATATGTAAACACTCATAGTACGGCGCTGCGGTCGGCAACGCCTATAAAGGACAACAGGTGTCCTGCGGAGGCTTTAGAATGGTTACTGCTGCTACAATGGCAGGTTATGACGATTTAAGTGAGTTTGAACTTGGTGTTATAGTCGGCACACGAAATATGGGACACAGCATCTCCGAGGTAGTGATGAGGTGGGGATTTTCCCGTACGACCATTTCACGAGTGTACCGTGAATATCGGGAATCCGGTAAAACATCAAATCTCCAACATCGTTGCGACCGGAAAAAGATCCTGCAAGAACTGGACCAAAGACGACTGAAGAGAATCGTTCAACGTGACAGAAGTGCAACCCATCCGCAAATCGCTGCGGATTTCAATGCTGGGCCTTCAACAAGTTTCAGCGTGCGAACTGTTCAATGAAACATCATCGATATGGGCTTTCGGAGCCGAAGGCCCACTCGCGTACTCTTGATGAGTGCACGACACAAAGCTTTACGTCTCGCCTGGGCCCGTCAACACCGACATTGGACTGTAGATGATTGGAAACATGTTGCCTGGTCTGACGAGTCTCGTTTTCAATTGTATCGAGCAGATAGATGTGTACGGGCATGGCGAAAACCTCATGAATTCATGGACCCTGCATATCAGCAGGAGACTGTTCAAGCTGGTGGAGGCTCTGTAATGGTGTGGGGCGTGTGCAGTTTGAGTGACATAGGACTCATGATACGTCTAGATACGACTCTGACAGGTGACACGTACCTACGCATCCTGGCTGATCACCTGCATCCATTCATGTCTATTGTGCGTTCCGACGGACTTGGGCAATTCCAGCAGGACAATGCGACACCCCACACGTCCAGAATTTCTACAGATTGGCTCCAGGAACATTCTTCTGAGTTTAAACACTTCCGCTGGCCACCAAACTCCCCAGACATGAACATTATTGAGGATATCTGGGATGCCTTGCAACGTGCCGTTCAGAAGAGATCTCCACCCCTTCGTACTCTTACGGATTTGTGGACAGCCCTGCAGGATGCACGGTGACAATTCTCTCCGGCACTACTTCAGACATTAGTCGAGTCCATGCCACGTCGTGTTGCGGCACTTCTGCGTGCTCGCGGGGGCCCTACACGATATTAGGCAGGTGTACCAGTTTCTTTGGCTTTTCAGTGTATAAATAATGTATAAAAATATGATTCTGCAAGTAAGACAATACCGTAAATTCTCAGATAAATGGATATTTGTTTGTTATAGTGGACGAGGATAAATATGGATAAATTTGTAATTAAAACATCTGTCACTCCTTCTGATACATCAGATCAGACAGCGAGTAAAATTAAGAAAAAAAATTGCTTGTGATGAGTATTTAAAAAATTGGTTATCAAAAGCTTCAAAATTTGATAATCAATACGAATAAATTATTTTTAACGCTATTCAAGATAAGTAAAAAAAATAATTGTATTTGTTACTGACTGTATCCCAATATGGCTGTTTTGTTTCGCTCGACTGGATGCGTTGTATGCAGCACAGAAGCTTATTCACAAACGATGCGAGGAAAATAGGTAGTATATAACTTTTAACTGATTTCGCAACAAAAGAGTCATTCTTCGTATATTTATTCTGAAGTTCAGATGCATTATTTTGGTTGACTGCGCGAAGTTTTATCGTAGGATATTCCTTTAAATACGTTACGTATGTAAAAAACCTCTTGCAGGATTAGCTTAATAAAGTCCTGTGTAAAAGGGACGCATGTGATGGCTTGATTAGTGGTGTCTTGTTGACGTATATAGCACTCTGGAGTATACAACAGGACACAATGGAATAATGTAACGTCTTATGAATAATCACTGCTCTACAAAAATCAACTGTTTTCCTTTCACAAAAAAAAAAAAAAAAAAAAAAAAAAAAAATGGGATTCTAGAAATATTTTTCAAGTTGAATTCAAATATCAATTTAGTTCTTCCCCATATGGCAGTAGATTTTTATGATATCCATTTGATTTTTTTTTATAATTTGTAATAAACATGCACACTAACATCAAGGGACCTTAGCAAGATCCAAGCATGTGAAATGAAGTTTCTTAGAACGGTCCTCCAGAAAACTAGACTTGACCGCATAAAGAATGATGAAATTATATCAAACCTAGAGCTAAGGGAATCCATGGAAGAGAGACTTAGGTCATCAAGACTTCGGTGGTTTGGGCATGTGAAGAGAATGACTAATAAAAGACTGCCAAAAACTTATTTGGAAAAAAGGATAGTGGGCAAAAGATCAGTGGGAAGACCAAGAAGAAGATGGACAGACCAACTGAAGGAGGACGTAGAGAGAAGAGGCTGGAATAGGGAGTACATCACAGACAGAGAAACCTTTCTGGACAGGAAAAGGTGGAAAACAATCGTCTATAACAACCAAGGCTCGTAAACCACACCCGGGAAACTGGAGATGGTCTCCAACAATAATGATGATGACTAACTATTGAACTCTAAATTTAAAGTCATTTCATATCAGTAGAATTTACGAACGTTCTTTCTGCGAAATGCGGCACTTGGGCACGTGCCCACTAGCGACAATTTGCAGATGGACGACGAAAATACCAGCGAGACCTTCTCTGATTCAATTGGCCAGAATCTGGTCCGGGTATAAATTTCCAGCTTCCTACTCGCGCTGCTATCGAAACGAATCAGCTGCGAGTGAGGGTGTTTAGCTGGAGGGCTCGCGTCTCATGTATTAATTTCGCCCGCCACCCTGCTTCCGCACAACCTGACAGCAAACATCCAATTACGCGGAAACATAAACGAAATTCGCGTCACTCGGCGCGCTAATTGGCGCACAGGAGGCCGTAATTAATATCTAATTTGAGCGGGGCGGACGGCTGTGATTTCTGTTATGGCGGAGGACGAGTGGAAATAAAACCCAAAAAATATCATCCCAAGTCGTGCGTTATTTAAGATAGGGAGCCAATCAGCGCTGTCCACGTATCACGTTAGGGGGCGTCCGTTAATTACGTGAGGTGAAATGGGGGGGGGGGAAGGGGGGCGAAATCTCACCAAATCTCACAGAGGGGGAGAAGGTCAATTTTTTTTAATTATTTTTTATCTGCTTAACGTCTCTTAACAGCGAGGTCTTTAGAGACGGGAAATGATGGGGGGCAAGGAATGGGAAGGAATTCGGTGACGGCCTTTTGAAGGAAGCATCCCGGCATTTACCTGGAGTGATTTTGGGGAACCATGGAAAACCCAAATATGGATGCCCGGACAGGGATTCGAACCGTCGTCCTCCCGAATGCGACGCCAGAAAGCTAGCCGTTACACCACCACGCTCGGTGAGAAAGTCAAGAACGAGCTTCTTACAGTCAACTACAGCCATAACATCTTCACCTGGAGCTCGCCGTGTAGAACTATGGCGAAATTCGTTGCCTGAAGGGCACTGGAGGAATATCAAAGAGGCACCGCCATATGCTATATGGAAGGCATAAAATAGATTAAGAACTGAAGTGTCCTGATGCAGATCTAATATAAAAAAATGGGGTTACACTACTGAAAGCGAACTATGTGAATGTGGTGAGCTGCAGGACCCACAACATCTTCTGGTATGCAGGAATCTACCTGAAACCTGCACTATTTACGACCTTTTTAGTGCAGATGAGAAGGCCATCAGGATTGCGGAATTCTGGTCACATTCCATTTAATTGTGTTCTATAGTCCATAAGCATAATATTAATTAATTCATTTTATTTGTTTTGTTTCAACTTGTAAAGTTATGTCCTGGACACGAGAAATAAAATAAAATAAAACCAAGGGGGAGGGGGGTTGGTCAACGGAAATCTCACGTGAGGTTTTGAAATTCTAGAAAATTCAGTAGAGCTTGTAACGGGGGAGCCATTACTTTACTGTTGTACAGGTATGTTTTAATATTAATTTGATTATTGATTTTAATAAGAAATTAATATTTAGGTAGCAAGGATCCTGATTGCTGTTGATGAAACACATACAATGCTGAATTTATTATTTTCCTATGGCTTGTACATAGCCGGATACATTTAACGTTAGGTTAGACACTATCCGTCTTTACAATCTGCCTGAAGATAGCAAATATAAACTGGATGTAAAATATTTCATTTATAAAATTGAAAACATGATAACATCGTGGCCACAAGCCAACAATTAAATGTTATCTGTCTGGTGGATAAAATCCCTTGGGCGCCTTTTGAATTAAAAAGATGAACAATATTAAGGCTCAAATCTGAATTTACAAGGAGCTTTAAAGTTCATGAGGTTATTTGCCAGCTAGCTTTTAAATGGAATTGAGCAGAGATCCTGTCTCATGGGTCGATTACGGATCCTTCAAAGTCTTTCCAAACCATGAAACGATGATGGGCGATGGAACAAATTACCAAAATCACCAGCATCAGCAGTGTGGGCGTGCGGCGTAGACCAGCAAGTTGTACCATCAATGTATGGACAGCGTCAATCGACCAGCCAGTGGTCGAAGCCAGAACCCTCCAGCATAGTGCAACTCCGCGCTATGACGACTGGACACGGCGACTGCTGACCACAGAATGCCCAGTATGGCCGCTTCTCTTTCTCTTCCGAAAACTCCTTCCCGAAATTTCGTTACATGGAAAAAGGAAGTCATGAATTAACATTTGTAGACCCCGTATATGATATGGCATTGGATATCTAACTTCTTCCCAAAACCACGTGAGACTCGAAGTCACCCCATTCGCTCTGGACTCCCGCACGTCTTTCACCCCTTGTGCTGTTCAGGTATCCTTGCGCAGGGTCAACGCACTGACCTTGACGGTTAGCTGTTCCTATCCGCTTAGCCGAGCGAACAATGGCTCGCAGCATCCCACGCTATCGGCAGAAATACCGTTGCCAGCTTCAAAATCCTTTCTGCTCCTCCAAGTAGCAACCTCTTTATTCAGATAAATTGTTAAGAAATGAAGGCAGCCTGGGATATGCATTGCGTGGATCGGATAATTAATTTACTAAATATTCATAAATATTAACATAATCTGAGTATAAAAAATTAAATACAAATATTTACACATTTGTAGTACGCCACAACCCTGCGTACTACAAGCTAAAAAAAGGCCTACAAAAGAGATAGATGTCGACTAGAAGGGGATAAAAATGACGCGGATACCGATTTCAGTGGGGGTATAACCGCCTTCGGGGGCAGGACAGCTAAAAGAAAAAGAAAAAGGGTATAAAAAAAACTACCAAGACTATCAAGACGGGACGGGGGGGTCCCGTCAAAATCTCATGTCATCTTGGGAGGGGTGGGGGGGGGGGAAGAAAGCGACCAGATCTCACCAAAAATAAATCTCACCAAAGAGGGTGGGGGAGGAGGTGGTCCGGAAAACGCCTCACGTAATTAATGGACGTCCCTTTACCAAGAACACAACACAGGGTCTCTACAGAACAGACATGTACGGTGCACATGTAACCTTCCTACCTACGCCTTTAATAATTTTTATTAACCCACCGATGAACAGAACAAAAAGGATTATGTATTTTGACTAGCTGGTACCCACGACTTCGTTCGTGTTTGTAAAGAATTTCGATTGGCAGCTCCATTGTTTTCTTCGTATCACGTAAGACCACAAGGCTCTCCAAAAATGAAGCCAACCTTTCTGCCTTAAAACGTTTAAAACTAGCACTATTATTCGTACGTCACTATTTTTGGAGCTCCAGCAGTTCTATCCAGTTAAAAAAAAGTTTGCAGATTCCCCAAAAGTGGTTTTTGAGTCACGGCATCCTATTCTTGTTCTTAGCGGACTTATCTGTCTTATAATCCAGCCATCAGTGCGAATGCACTCTTCGCTTCGAAAATTTCAGAAATAAAAAATACACTTATTACACCCTGAACAGATAGATCGCAACAGTTCACCTCCTCCATTAGCACGTAGCGCTCTACCTGACGGTAGATATTAAATGCTTCAAGTCGGCAAGCGCTTGGCGACCGTGAAACCACAGCTCCTAGTCAACCGTCACAACTATGAGTGCAGCTCACCGAAGGCAGCCGACCCCAACATTTTGGGAAAAAGTGATGAAGATGAAGAACTGATGCATGCGGTTGTCAAGTACACAACCTCAACATTTGTGATTGTATAAGTAGTAAAATTGTTTTTTATATAGAGGAAAGTGCCCAAAAGTGGCCCCCCCATTTTGTTTTTTATTAACAATATACATGAATTAGTAAAAAAAAACTGTTTTTAAAGCATCAAATATTTACTTCACTATGTTACGCACCTTTTACATTCTAATTTCAAAACTTATCTCTATAAATGATTACCAAAAAAAAATCTAAAAAAATCTTACACTTTTGCGATTTGAGAAATAGTTGCCTAAATCGGACCCCTCATAAAAGTGATGAAGATTACACTAAATAAAATTATAAAAATGAACTGAATCACAAAAAAAAAAATATATAGTTTTAAGGCACAAATTTAATATGATAATTACAGGTTTTTTTTTTTTTTTTTAAATACAAATATATCCTATATATAGATTACAATATAAGAAGACATAAAATACAACATAAATTAAATTGTTTAGCGGCAAAAGTCACAGATGTACACGTCCTTCAGCCCAGCACAATCCACATGGCCCCCAAAACGAACATATAACGCACATTACCCATAGTTCTCGTTCTGAATCTTCGGAAAACTTCCTGTCGCAGAACATGCACCAAGCGTCATCATCTTTGGATTGGGACACTCCAGGAAGAATCTCCAATTCCAATGATCCAGAGAATGCACTCATTTCATCCTCAGTGCTTGATCCTTTCACATTCTTTTCAAAAGTAAGGCGCTTTTTCACCTGTTCTTTCTCTTTACTAGATGAACCATGCCTCCTTCCGCGGCTACTTTTGCATCCTCGATCATGATTACGTGCTTGCTGTTGAGTATGCTTGACTTCTTTAGCTCTTTTAGCTTCCACCAATTGGGCTTTATAAGGCGTAGATGTTATGATCATAGAAATGCAGGCCATTCGCCCTCTATTTGAGATATAGGCAGACTTGTAAGCATGAAAAAGAAGGGGTCCGGTTTAGGCAACTCATGGGGGTCCGCTTTGCGGAACCCTAGCTTGTATATTGTTAACCCAATAGATTTTTAACCCAACGTTTCGACAAGACAGTTCAGTGATAAACATTAATCTAAAACCTTTTCATTTAAGAGTGTATATTGGTTGGAAGACTTACCTGCCAATTTCCACGAGAAAATCAAAAAATACAGCACACTGTAAAAATTTGGTTCTCTGACAAAACACGTAATGGCGATTTGGCGATCAACAATTAAAGTGAGCAACACGAGCTCTCTCTTACAGAGCGGTAGAAGCGAAAACTACTATTTACAATTGATTCCGCTATAGTTCAGTACAATGCAGAGGCAGGAGAGCGGGGGTCCACTTTGGGGGGAGGGGTGCGGAATAGGGCACTTTCCTCTTGTAATTATGATTTTAGATAGACCTACTAATTTTGAGTTTCTAAGGTCACAGAGTTTGAAGAGAGGTATAAAAGATTTATTTTTTTGCTTCACGCCTCGTCGACGGCTAAGGTCATTAGAGGCGGGATGGGACTGGGGCAAGGAACGGGAAGGAATTCTGTCGTAGCTTTTCAAAGGAAGTATCGCTGCACTAGCCTGGAGTGATTTGGGGAAACCATGGAAAACCCAAATCTGGATGTCCGGACGGGGATTCGAACCCGCGTCCTCCCGAATGCGAGGCCAGAACTAAAAGATGTTTGGTGAAAAAGAGCAGTTGAAGAAAAAAGAGAGTTGAAGAGAAAATGAAATGAGAGAAAGTGTGGATGAGAAAAGCTTAATGGAGCAGCTGTAAAAAATCATGGCGGGATTTATAATGGAAAATATGCGCCTGAGGGTAGAAGATTAGTATAAAGTTAATGAAAGTTCTAATTGGTAATTGATTGTCATTTGAAAATAGAAGATAAAATAAGTGAAAGGATTTTTATTTCATATTGAAGTTATAATAAAGGAATGGAGTTGATTCTTAAAGTACATTTGGTATGATTTTTTAATAGTTAGTGTTATTTCAGCGATGGTATCGAAAGAAAACCAGCGACGGACATGGAGGGATAAATAAAGATCCTATTTGAACTAGTCTGACGCAGGAAACATAAGGGAAAGTGTTATATTTAAGGGGGAAGGTACAGCTAACACATACAAATATTTGTGGAAATTGAAATTTCATTTTATCAAAATCTATTTAAATTTTGGGAGTTCAAATTTCGTAGCTCCATAGAACTGTTATAGTTTTATGTAAAAATTGATTTTTAAAATAAAAATATTATTTAACAATATGTCATTGTAATGTAGCATTCAAACCTACACTTAAAAATATGTCCTATTTAAAGTCTTTAATGATAGAAAGCATAATATTTGAAATTTTACAGAAATATTTTATTAATCTTGTAAACTAATATTCAGGAAATTAGTTAAACCAATAATATAACACATTTAACTTTATATTTGTTGTTAATAAAAAAAATTCAAGAAATTAAAATTCTTTCTTTTTTGTTTTAACATATGGACATATTTTCGATTTGTGAAAAGCTGCATAAACAGTAATGGTAGGGACTGTAGTGATTAGTATGTAGAACATGTCTTGCAAATTTGAATAAGATCTATACATGTGAAAAAAATTATCTTTAAAATCAATTGATGAATTGCTGTTTTGAGAAATTTAAGGTTAAAGATTTGGATTACCTTGAAGTGCACTAAGATTTAAATGGCTGTCAATTGTGTAGGACTTAATCACGCATAATTCCCACGCTGTCAAAGATATTTTTTTCACCAACATTAAGTCAAAAGTAAAAACTATTTTTGTAAATCGAAATAAATAAATCTTTTTTTTTATTTTTTTTGAAACCTGATGACTGTACCTACTCGCTTAAGTGGATAAAGTACATTTTCATATTATCTAAAATAACGGACTTTACATGGTGTACGGCTGTTTCAATCTCCTCAATCATCAGCGGCCTGAAAAGTAGCGAAGATGCGGGGAGAAGGAAGGAAGGAAAACCAGCGGCTGTTTAAACTCGCCACCTTCGTTGGCAGTGAGATGCAAAATTTGTGTGCGTGCCAGCCGGTGATGGGTTCATGAATCAGACGCGCTGCGCGAGAGAGATTAAACAACAAACGCACCCCGGCAGGACTCCCCTGAAACACTGCTGCCAACTGCGGAAACTGAGTTACGGCGTCCCGCCAGGCGGGAGCATAAGTCATGAGATTGTCATTCTGAGAGTAAACAACGTGTCTCCATAGTTACCGACAGCGTCACTGAAACACAATGGGCAGGTACCGCTTACTTACAGCTAAGAATCCAAATACTTAGTTCACACAGGTTTCTAAGTACTCTTTACTTGTGTGTGTGTGTTTTTTACTTATGACTTTAATCGGAAAACAATTTTTATGTATAATAATTAATAGCAGAATATGCTCCTGCTTGGTTGCCTATCAAAATATGGCCGCAAGTAGTTTAAAATAAAATTTCAAAAATTTATTATATTTTTTTTAACATTTCGTTTAGCTGTTTCTTAAATTATTATTTTTTTACTTATGGTTTTACGCCTCGTCGACGTCGAGGTCATTAAAGGCGGGATGGGACAAGGGACAAGGAATGGGAAGGAATTCAGCAATGGCGTTTTGAAGGAAGCATCCCGGCATTAGCCTGGAGTGATTTTGGGAAATGATGGACAACTCAAATCTGGATGCGTGGACGGGTGATAAATAAATTATAATTCATTTAAAGAACATAAAAAGTTTGTGTTGCATATATAAACCGGTAGCAAGTAGGTATTGTCAGCTGTTAAAGATATAACTCTTTCTCGCTCTTACATATCTTTAATAACTGGCAAACCCTACTTGCGGCCATATTTATATAGGCGAACCAAACCTTTTAAGATCTTCATATGTCTCTCTTTGAAATTAAGTATAATTTTTTTTTGAAGTTTTAATGAAAAAGTACTTGCGGCCATATTTTAATAGTCAACCCGGTAGAACCGTAGTCTGCTATTGATAATTGTACATAAAAAAATTCATTTCGATTAAAAAACAGATCTACATATAAATTATGCAGTTGGATTTTGGGCCATTACAGACGATAGCAGGTTAAAGCAGTTGGTATAGCATCTTTGGAATTACTCCTCACATTTTCACTCAACTTTGTGGAAGAAGATTCTCTTCCATTTACATAGGCAATCCAAATTATTTAAGTTCTTCATATGTGTCTCTTTGAAATTAATTATAATTTATTTAAAAAACAAGAGATCGAAATTTTTTGAAAAAATTAATTTTTTGAAATTTTAATGAAAACTACTTTCGGCCATATTTTGATAGGCAACCTGGCATGACCGTATTTTGCTTTTAATAATTGTACTCCAGGCAAATGCCGGGATACTTCCTTTAAACGGCCATGGCCGAATTCCTTCCCATTCCTTGCCCCCCATCGTTTCCCGTCTCTAAAGATCTCGTTGTTAAGAGACGTTAAGCAGTTAAAAAAATAATTATACAAAGAAAATGCATTTGCATTAAAAACCAGATGTATGTATAAACCATGCAATCGGATTTCGGGCCATTACAGACGATAGCAGGTAATTGGAGTTGGTATAGCATCTTTGGAATTACTCCTTACATTTTCAATAAACGCTGGAGAAGATTCTGTTGGAAATCCAAGAGCGTTTTGCTGGAGCCTCGGAAGTGTAGGGGAATATAAAAGAGGAGCCTGGGCGGTGGCGTGTTTTTTCGATTTAACGGCCTGGGAGACAAGTGACGGTCGAGGAGCGATCGTGTTATTTCCATCTGGAGCCGCGCATCCGTATCTGACACCGTCAGCGAACAAACGCCTCTCTCCGCATAATATCGCCGTAACGCCGCCCGACAGTCCGTTTACGTATTGGCAGCTCTCGAATGGCGCCTGCCACCGCCCAGATATACTACCCCAAACGTCTGCCACTTCCAGGTAAAGCATCGGCTCTCGCGATTTAGCCTCACAAAGAAACCTGCATCTCCCTCTATGCGAAACCATTTCTGTTGTGTAATAATTAATTTTAATGCATAATTAGTTGTAAGTAAGTTGTGACGTACACAACCTCACCATTTGTGATTTTTTTTAATATTAGTAAAATTGTTTTCTTCATTTAGTAGTTATGATTGTAAATACTAACATTGATTTCTAAGGTCACAGAATTTAAAGAGAGATATATGAGGTCTTTGGTGAAAAAGAACAGTTGAAGGAAAAAAAGGAGTTGAAGAGAAAATGAAATGAGAGAAGTTGTGGATGAAAAATGCTTAATGGAGAAGCTGTAAAAATCCTGGAGGGATTTGTAGTGGAAAATATTAGCCTGAGGGCAGAAGATTAGTATAATGATAAAGTTAGTGAAACATGAAAGTTGTTATTTGAAAGTGGAGGACAATAAGATAAGTGGAAGACTTTTGTTTCGTGTTGAGATTATAATAAAGAAAGTGGAGATGATTCTTAAAGTGTATTTGGCATGGTTTTTTAATAGTATTTTCATTTACAGCGGTCTTATCGAAAGAAAACCAGTGGCGGATATAGAGGGTCAGTTAAAGATCCAGTTTGAACCAATCTGATGCTGGAAACTTAATGAAAAGTAGTATAATTTATTTTCTAAATGTAAAAAATGAGAGATGAAGGTAAGATTGTAAAGAAGAACCAAAAACGAAGAACATTTTTCATATCATTTCTAAAAAATAACGAACCTCGAAAAGTCCACAATTGTTTTTTCGTTCCATTTAAATGCATTTGTGAAACTAATGATTAGTTTAAAATGATATAGTAATAATAAAAAATAAAGGGGTAAATTACTAGAGAAATTGCCACCAAAAAATACGATCCATTGCAACTAAATACAATTGCGGCAGGCTGTATGGCCAATAAAGCTAAAAGTCATTAAAATTAACAAACTAACAATAAAAAAGAAAACTTAAGGGAAAAAATATAGAAAGGAGATACTAAAATGACTGTTACAAATAACAGGTTATTAAAACAATTTACAGGAAATATTTTGCGTCTTTGGCAGGTGTCAACATTGCCAAAAACTTCACGAAATACTGTTCAGTGTTCATTACAATTTAGAGGAATTCGAAAAAATAAGTAAAGTAAAATTTATTGTTAAAAAAAATTCAAAGCAATTAATAACACATATTTTTTTGCAGTTTTTGTAGCAGTCATTTTAATATTGCGAAACCTGAGATCCTCATTTATGTCATTATCAGCTTGTGAGAAATTGTAAAATAACAGTTATAAACACGACGATATGAAAAGTATAATTGTTTGTTTGATGGTTTTCCGTCTAGCCGACTTGGAGGTTATTAGGGGCTGGAAAGGACTGGTGGCAAAGAATGGGAATATTTCGGCCATGGCATTTTTAAGGAACCATCTCGTCATTTGTCTGGAGTGATTTTGAGAAACCAAGAAAAACTCAAATCTGGATAGACGAGAATTCGGACTGGTGTCCTCCCGAATGCAAGACCGCTCACCCACCACGCTCGGTAGGTTAACCAAATAATTAGCTAAAACGCTATTGTACACACCGATAGAAACTTTAGTAAAAGGTTTCCTGTATGGCCGATAAGGCTAAAAATCATTAAAATAAGTAAATAATAATAATAATAAAAAAAATCTGTTTTAAAAAAAAAGGAAATAAATAACCTTACAGTTACAAGTAACAGATTGTTAAAACCATTAACCGGAAACAGTTTGGTTCTTTTACCGGTGTTATGTAAATACTGCCAAACACTTGAAGACATAGTTTGCGGTGTTCATTATTTAATTTAATTGCAATGGAGCACAGGCTCCGGTGGTAATTTCCCTACACACCCATCTTCCCCCTATCCTGCACCCATCTACATTTGCCCTCTACAAATTTTATTTTTAAATTCTTTCAAAGTTTTCGGTAAATTATTCATCATTTCTCTTGGTAACGTATTCAAATCCCTGACACCCTTACCTAAACAAGAGAATCTTCCCACACCCTTGTGCCTGCAATCGAGTGCCAGCTTGTGGTCATGGTCATCTTTTCCCTTCCATGCACTACTTTTCATACCAATTGCAATATCTTTCCATGCTTCATCGCCAGTATATGCCCTGTACACTCCCATGACCCTCCTCATCCTCCTCCTGTCTTGCAATGAATCCTATTCCAGCTCCTTTATCATATCCGTCACTGATTGCATTCTGCGATAATTTCCAGAAACAAATCTAGCAGCCCTTCTTTGCACCCTCTCCAACTCCTGTATTTTATACGTAAAATGAGGGTCCCATACTACACTACCATATTCGAGCAATGGTCTGACCAAAGTTTTGTAACCCAATTCCTTTACTTCTCTCGTACATCCCCTCCTCACTCTCTCCAACAAGTGCAGAACTTTGAAAACTTTTCCTACCACCTGTCCAATGTGTGCAAGTGCAACCCAGTTAAGCTTGTTATCAAAAGTAATGCCAAGAAATTTACATTTCAAGTCTTCAACAAGCAATTCTTTCCCCACCTTATATACATAATAAACCTTTGGTTTTTTATTTGTGTATCTAATTAGCTGACTATAACTTTATACAGGCTCGAAAGAAGAGATAAAGTGACAACTATTAGAACTATTAAAGCAATTAAGCGCACTTATTTTGCAGTTTTTACAGCAGTCGATTTAATACTGCCAGGCGCGTGAATCTCACGTAATTAAAAGTATAATAGCCCTTTTATTGCTGATGCCTTTACTCCCCGTCGAAGTCGAGGTCATTAGAGGCGGGAAAAGACTGGGAACAAGGAACGGAAAGGAATTCGGCCGTGGCGTCTTTGAAAGATCCATATCGTCATTCGCATGGAGCGATTTTGGGAAACCACATAAAACCGAAATCTGCATTGCCGGCTAGAGATTCGAACGTGCGTCCTCCCGAATGCGAGGCCAGAGCATTGCGCCTCACCCACCCCTCTCGGTTAGCGTATTTTATTGAGATTTCTTAGGCTTTGCTTCAATATTGCCAAATACTTCGTGAGACAGCCCATTATGAAGTGGAAAGTAGATGAAACAATCAGTTAGAAATAAAAAGGCATGAAAAACTATATACAGGAAAAAATTTTGCTCTTTTCTCCCCATATCTCTTTGACACCGTTCAATAATTTCTCAATAATCTCTCTATTACATTTTTTATGGCTTTGCACCTCGTTGACGTTGAGGTCATTAGAGGCGGGAAAGGATGAAGGGGAAGCAACTGGAAGGAATTTGGCCATGGCCTTTTAAAGGAACAATCCTGGCATTCATCTGGAGTGGTCTGGGGAAACCATGGAAAACTCAGATCTTAATGCTCGGGCGGGGATTCGAACCCGCGCCATCCCGAATGCGAGGCCAGAGCGTTAACCACTCACCCACCACGCTCGGTCTCTATTACCTGTTAAAAGGACAATGTTCGGAGGAAATCGCAGAATGATAGGATACACTCAAATAAAATGGTTTCTTTCTCTCTCAAAAGATGTAAAGCAGCATACGCTATCTTTTTTTTTCTTTTTTTTTCTTATTATTGCTTTACCCTCGTCGATATCGAGGTCGTTAGAGGTGGGAAGGGAGTGGGGACAAGAAACTGGAAGGAATTCGAACATGGCCTTCTTGAAGGAAGCATCCCGGCATTCGTCTGGAGTGAACTGGGGAAACCATGTAAAACCCAAATCTGGATGCGCGGACGGGGATTCGAACCCACGCCCTCCCGAATGCGAGGCCGGAACGTTAACCACTCACCCCCCACGCTCGGTCTGACGTTATAAAGTCGTCAAATCGGGGGATATATATTTCGTCCACTCCTCCTTGGTCATTGTTTGCAAGTAAAAGGTTTTTTTTTCTCCCTTTTATGCTTGGGGAAAGTAATGTGGAGAGAAATTTATCTCCGGCGGTGGTTGGCAGCATCTTGTCAGGCGAAATCGAGAGTGGAGTGTTATGACGTCATTCCGCCTGAGGCCTTATCTCTGGAACTAGACGAGTGTAAAACTTCGATGCGACTCGCGGGGACGGTCAGAGGAAAAAGTCTTTGCGGAATAATTACTGCGAGTCTTCTGGCAGCAGCCAAGTTTGTCCCGGGCAGTCATCAATTCGCGGGGATGGCTCCTCGTTCTCCCCTCCCTTATTTTACTTTCCTTATCTAAATAGCATCCCGCAGTCGGGCGGCGTATTCTTATCGGGCCGAACGTTTCCCCTCTGCGGTAATGGACGACAGTAAAAGGACTGTTTGCGTCTTGCGACGTGTTTAGTGGCGACCCAGATAAGGACACAACTCTCGTCGAAGGGTTCGGCTAATATGGCGGACCCTAATCTGATCCACGTGGGCGGAACGCGTGACCTGGCTGGGGGCCTTTATCGATAAACGTAAATCGGTCGGATAGTTAACAAATGTTCGACTCCTCTCCCCTTCTCTGTTTACCCGAGGAAGTCCTTGATCCGATTTCTGTCGGGGCTACTGTACGCAATATACGTATCTTATAGCTACTACATATTGTTTATAATTATTATTTATAATGTAATTTCAATGTGGCTTTTCCCCTACTCATTAAATACCCCATTTTGTATTATCTTTTAATTTTTTTTATAGTTGTAATGCTAAATTCCTTCCCATTCACTTTTCCGATATACAAATTTTAATCTAACATTCGTTGAGCGTTTTTGGTAAATTATTCATCACTTCAATTGGTAATTTGTTCCAATCCCTGACACCCCTACCAACGAAAGAAAATTTTCCCACTCCCGTATGCATGAAATCGAGCGCCAGCTTGTGGCCATGGTTGCCTTTCCCCTTCCATGCACTATTCCTAATTCTTTGACCAATGTCGCTCCAAACCCCATCACCAACATATGCCCTGTTCATTCCCAGTACTCTTTCGACCTTCCTTTTTTCCTCCAGTGAATCCCAATCCAGCTCCTGTATCATATCATTTACTGACTGGGTCCTGCGATAATTTACACAAACAAATCCAGCTGTTCTTCTTTGCACACCCTCAGACTCCTGTATCTGATAACCAAAATGTGGGTCCAAAACTACACAATCGAACCAATGGCCTGAACATAGTCTTGTAACCCGATTCCGCAACTTCTCTGGTACATCCTCTCATCACCCTCTGTATTAAATAAAGGATTTTGTAACCTTTCTCTACCACCTGCCCAATGTTCGTCCCTATACCTCTATAATACTTTCAAGTCCCTTCAGACTAAACAGAGATTGTTTTAATTTTGCAGAGAAAAAAACCCTTAGGGTCAAATTTAGATAAAGCTAGTATCTTACTCGACTTGGTGCTATTTATCCATACCAAAACTTTGTCAAGACGCCAATCACATTACAAATATTGCAAAAACCGTGCTGCTGCGGTATTGTCGCGTCTATGAATCTCTCAAAACAAAACAACTATCTGGATATTTTCGCAGTCACTTTGCAGTGGTGGTCAGTATTTATACTGCAGCGACGGACTTTTTTTTTTGACCGATTTTGGAGAAGGGCGGCGCCCTCCTACATAACTTTCGGGAGGACAGGGGTCAAACCCCGTCCGGCCATTCTGACTGGGGTTTTCCGTGGTTTTCCGCAGTCTCTCCATGCAAATGCGGGAATGGTTTCTTTTAAAGCCTACAGCCGAATTCATCCCCGTTACCTCCACTTCACCTGGGAAGATTGAAACTTTTTAAAAAACGTTAATTTAACATGCACTTTACTGTATTTAGATTATTTCGGTAACTGAGTATGCTTGCCCGCTCTGGGGATATGCTGCTAATTGCCACCTGGGTAAGTTGTAAGCGCTGCATAACAGAGCACTACATCTGCCCGGCCGTTTCCCCACTGACGCAGACCACGAGGCGTCAGGAACAGCCAGGCTTATCGAAAGATTCAGGCAACATGCCTACAAATTCTACACTCCAGCACATCTCTCTGCCAGTCCACTAATGAGTTGTTTCGGAGAATATAAACTGCCGTTGACAAACACAACAGACCACTACTGCTGACGGAGCGAAAAGAATAATCAATAACACTCCAACGAGACGTCCAATTAAAAGTTAAGTCGTCAAATCTAAACAGATCTAGCGAGGAAATGTTTTACGAAAACAACCTTCAGAACGACTATCCTTAAAGCTGAGAGTGGCGAAGATAGTTTCTTACTCCAACCATTTCCCCCCTGACGCAGTCCACAATGCGTTGGCCTCGCATTCGGGAGGACGCGGGTTCGAATCCCCGTCCGGGCATCCAGATTTTGGTTTTCCATGGTATCCTCAAATCACTCCAGGCGAATGCCGGGATGCTTCCTTCAGAAAGGCCATGACCGAATTACTTTCCTTTCCTTGTCCCCAGTCCCATCCCGCCTCTAATAAACTTAGTCGTCGACGAGGCATACAAAAAAAAAAAAAAAAAAAAAAAAAAAAAAAAATGCTGCACATCCCTCTGCCAATTCACTGGTGTGACAGAAGGAGGGATGGGCAGTTGAGTGAATTCCTGAGGGTCGTATTTTTGACTCAGGAGATACGAAACCCTAAACAGAGAACAAAAGGTTTAAAAGACTCAATAACTTCCGTTTAGAGTTTATTTGGCTTTTGTGTTGGTAAGTAGCCACTATGGTTATAGGATGTAGCCGCCTCCCACCCGCTATTACTGATTCAGCCGTAAGCTCCTTACGTCTTCACGAAGGCGGTGTGCGGTAAGGCGCGTTACCAACTTTTTATATTAAATTTCTCCCCGCGGCCATAAATTTCGGCGGGGCTGATGCTTTCTTTTCGGACTATGTAACAATATCCGTGAAATCCGCCTGAGTAAATTGATACAGCCTCGCGCACCTGACTTCAGGCGTCAGTTCCGCAAATCCCACACCAAAAAACTTTCGATGGCTTTAATATAACTTCACATACTTAAGACTTAGTCACACTCGATTGAAAGTTACCACTTACAAAAGCATTAAATATATGGAAACGTCTAAACAATGAATATGTCATAATATCCTCTCGGGTGTCCAACCGAATAGTCTTGTATAAACACGACGTTTCGACAGCTAGCTGTGCTGTCATCATCAGGTGTCAGGTACCTTCTAGCTGTAGCAAGCTGATTGTCACCACCTCGAATGTGGCGGTGACAATCAGCTTGCTACACCTGATGATGACGGCAGATCTAGCTGTCGAAACGTCCTGTTTATACAAGACTATCCGGCTGGACACGCGAGAGGATTACACTGCCCCAGTGCGCCGGGAAAGTCTCGACTCACACCTAACGAATCAGACACTATTGAGAACACCAAAATCAAATTCACACTCAAACACAACGCTATAATGTATTTACTTGAGCACAAATAAACAAAACAAAAATAGGTTGGTATTGCATTTTGTTAAAGCAGTTTTTAATAATTCAGTATGAACCGATCTGGAAAAAACCATGGAAAACCCAAATCAGGATGACCGGAGCGGTTTATCGGGACCCACTCCAGTCGGATTCGAAGTTTTCTCGCTCGGTAAATACTTATTGTTCTCGTGGAAAAACATGAGTATCGAAAAT
The DNA here is from genome assembly GCA_031002005.1 of Vandiemenella viatica. Lineage (NCBI taxonomy): Eukaryota > Metazoa > Arthropoda > Insecta > Orthoptera > Morabidae > Vandiemenella > Vandiemenella viatica. The sequence continues at coordinate 191,924,819 of CM061914.1, read as the reverse complement.
AATTCGGAGTAATGTTATAAAGTAATATATGCGATTACCGATTATTGTAGGCCATTTCTTGTGCAGTTGTTTATTAAAGTAATAAGCATCATTTAGTAATCATGCCAATGTAACCGGTATTTGATTTTATTTGTTGTCGGATGCGTTTCGCCTCTCGTCTAGGTATGTTCAGCGCACTGTAAATGCGTGAGGCGCTGATTTCTGTGTCGCCATTTCGAGGTGTGTGTTTGGGTCATTGGAGTGCGGACTTTCCCGACTTTTGTAACAGACAGAGTCTGACCGAAGGTTCGGCTTCGGCCAAAAACGCAAATTCGGCTGATTTTGGCCGAAGCCGAAGTGTTACATCCGGTTGCCGATAATGAACCAACTTTTACGAAAACCGTCATCGTAGCAACAGAGTATAACAATTTTTAGAAAAGAATCATGACTATGAGAACGAAGTCTGTTGTGGAGCCAGTGTTAAATACCAAAGCTTGGTTAAATTTAAAAAATCAGAGACCGTATATGCAACCCAAGATTTGAAAAAGGAAGTTAAAGAATCAACTTTACCAGATATCATAGAAAAAAAAGTAGCGTCACTAATTTAGACTGCAAGATATCGTATTTCAAAAATAGAATAATTTATTGTAAGTAAGAAGGTTAACCTAATGTAAGACTAAAATTAAGTGTATTTAATTTACCAAAGCTAAAACTCTAAATAGTTAATTTTTAATTTAAACATTGGAATTAGGGCTGTTACTGCTAAATTCTAATTCTTTTTTTTTTTCTATTCTTGCTAAATAAAAGTAACAATATTTAATGTTACTAAATTACATTGCTCAAAACCTGGTTTGGTACTCTGTTGCTGTTTTATTTCAGTCTAATAAATAAATATGGAAAATTGTGCTTATACTTATTATAAAGGTGCAATTCACATCAACGCTAGCCTACAATATATGTATAAAAAAATAACACTTCACAACTTTCAAGTTATATGTACTTTGAGTCAGTGTTCTAAGATATCTAATTATTTTTTAACCTTCGGCTTCGTTTACGGCCGAGAGCCGAACATTCGGCTTCGACCAGAAAATGACTTTCGGTCGGACACTAGTAAGGGAGCGTCCATAAACCACGTAGCTCCATTTTGGCCTCCTGTGAACCCCCCTCCCCCCCACGTAGCCCTATGTGGCTTTTGCCTCTACCCCCCGCCCCCCTCCCCCACCACGTAGCTTTTTTCCCTTTTTGATTCCAGAAGACATTTTGCACTGTTTTCTCTTGTCAGACTATAGTAAATTACATACTGAGATAATTAAATGAATGAAATAAATATTCACATGCTGTTGTGAGTTCTGTTCCTCATTTTACCTGTGAAAAATGTTATGAAAGGAAAGCTACGTGGCCTGGCTCGGAACCTCCCCTCCCCCCACGTAGCCCAGCGTAGTCTTCCAGCCAACCCCTCCCCCCATGGACCGGGCCACGTAGTTTGTGCACGCTCCCTGACACAGCGTTACGCTGTTCTGTATTGGGGTGTGGTTTGAAGTACTGTAGTGCGGCTGTGTTTTTGCTAAGCCCGCCACGTGCTTTCGGAACAAACACCCGCGGCGCTCATTCCGATGCGACTCGTTCGCCGCATTAAACGGTCGCCCGCGGCCTGTTTGCCGAGGCCTCGGGTTGCCAGACCAACTCACGTCCCACCGCTTCGTTCAGCGCCGCCACCATCACAACTACTCTCGTTTACTTATTTCTTGGCTGTGCCCGCGACTTCATCGCGTGAGATTCGAGGTTTACTCAACGATTAACTATCAAACAAAAATTGGTATTGTACCTAAAAATCAGACGAGAGGTTCTGTTTTTTTTTTTTTTTTTTTTTAAATTTTGTTCGATACTCTCCTCACCTTCTGAATATAAGTTGTATGTGAACGATTTAAACAGTTTGAACGCATTATTTATTCATACTTCCCCTCGTCACTGCCACTAAGGGGGAAAGTTTGTCTTTGTCGATGACCCACTTCGAAAACCTCAGTGTCATTCACATTGTTTCTCTGCAAACAATATTTCAACTGGTGCTGCCTGGAGTGTGTACGAAAAGATTTATTTATTTTTATGGATATAGACACTGAAATAGAGTCACTAAGTCGAACACATCATACGCGGTACGCTTTTTTTTTCTTTAACTTGTGGCTTTACGCCTCGTCGACGTCGAGGTCATTAGAGGCGGGATGGGACTGGGGACAAGGAACTGGAAGGAATTCGGCCATGGCCTTTTTTGAAGGAAGCATCTCGGCATTCGCCTGGAGTGATTCGGGGAAATCATGGAAATCCTAAATCTGGATTCCTGGATGGGAATTCGAACCACCGTCCTCCCGAATGCGAGGCCAGCTAACCGCTCACCCACCGCTCTAGGTCAGTGGTAGCCATTTCGTCTGCGAGGAGGCTCTGCTGTGTTCTTCTCCCGCATCATCACCATTGAGGCAATGTTCATACCACATGTTATTCAGGAAGCCAGTAAGATTTTTACTTACGTTTCATTCCAGTAGGTGTGCCGCAGTCTATACGTGCTACGTGAGGGGAGGGGGGGGGGTAGAGGCAAAAGCCACGTAGGGCTACGTGGGGGAGAGGGGGAGGGGTTCACAGGAGGCCAAAATGGAGCTACGTGGTTTATGCACGCTCCCTTATGTTTGGATAATTCGTGCGAATGCTTCAGCAATACAAGATGGGGAGTACTTTGTATAGTGATATAGTTGGAACTACTTACAGGCGGCTAATTTAATAACGACACTAATATGGTACCAATGAAAGAAAAACAATAAAAATAATGAAACAGTAACCCGGACTAGAACGATCGAGATACACGGGGAACTATATACAGCTTGTAACTAAATGAAATAACTTTATATGAAATAACAATCTTTTTGTCAGTAATCTTCGCGGATGTCCAGCTGGATGGAGTTGTAAGACACAACGTTTCGATTGCTCTATTGCCTTCATCAGGAGTCGCATGGCTTCCGGTGGTTTAACCCCGCTGTTATTGCCTCGACTGACAAGTTTTAGGGATATAAATTTGTCTGTTTGCCTGAGGGTATCCCATACCTTAATTTAGTAAATTAATTTTTCTCCTTCATTCAAATTCTTTTATTTTACTTTATTGGAGTTATTTAATTAATAAACTATCAGTTAAAAACCTTAAACAATATTAATAACACCAAAGAAACTAGACTCTATTGAAATTAATCAATATAAAAATCGAGAACACTTTAACAAGCAATTTAAAGTGTAATTGCTTGTGTTCATATGGTTCTAAATTGGACAGAAATGATTGTACCGTTACATACTGAAGAACGGTTGTTAAGTCTGTGGTTTTCGCGCTTTACACTCTGAAATGCACGCAAGGGAAACAGTTGACGGTGTGAACTCGCGTGTGATCTTTGCTCGCTTCCGCTCGGGGGGAGTTTTGTCTCTTTGCGGTGCGCCGTGTTTGTCTTTCACGTTTAACGGTCGCGGAGCTGCAAATATGCACAGCTCTCTGGATTAGCCACTTTCGTGGTCAAACACAGCCGGCGTCTGTTTTGAAACGGCGCGCGGTGCGCCAGGCGGTTGTTTATTTGCGCAGCGGAAGAATAATATTTTAGGAAGCGTATTGCGAGCTTTAATATTGAATAATGCGGCTAAATTGAATTTTCCCGACCACACAGCGCGGATAAAACTTATAATTATGTTTATATTGTTACCACGTGCGGCGGACGGATCTCTGGGTAAGCCATTAATATAAATAACAGCCGGAGTGGTTTATTTCGCTTGTTTTCACTGGCAATCGTCAGAAAACTTAATTGAAGGCACTCCATTTTAATGCCTTTATAAAATTTACTGCAATATATGTTATGAGTTCCGTTGTGTAGCCTACAATGTATTGTGTTCATTTTCTGAATGGAGAGCTTGTGAAACTGACGAAAAACAGTCGCAACCAGAATCAGAAAGCGCTAACGTTATAATGTACACAAAAACTAAACACAGCCAATTAATGAACCAGTTAGTAGGCAAAGCAAGTATCAGTTACATCTAATGATGGATGGCAGACAGGACCTATTAATGAAAAGAGCATTTTTTTATGTTGGTTTCAAATATTGAGCGAGAAATCAGAAAGAACATTCTAAAACTGATTGTATTGAGCTTAGCACTTTATGGAAGTGGATACTGGCCTTTAAGAATTCCACATCGCAGGAAAACTAAAACATTTCAAATGCGTTGTTATAGAAGAATGCTAAAAATTAATAGGACGAGTAATGTATGTCTATTTCTTCTTCTTCTTCTTATTTAAAAAAAAGAGAAAGAAACATGTAATTGGCTTTGGGTACGTCAAATACGATGTTAAAGCTTGCGACTATCTCACAACCCTCCATCATTATTGTTATTAATAATAATAATAGTTATACTGCCATCAAAAAGCTTGAGACGCTCAAAGAATGTGCAGTAAAAGTAGGGCTACAAATCTCGTTCGAGAAAACTGAATTCCTAAGTTCAAAGATAGAAACAGCAAGTTTGAAAACAAAATACGCCAAAATCAACAAGGTCCCGTACTTTAAATACCTCGGAGAATTCACTGAGGCGACAAGCCTTGAGAAAATCCTGTAGCAAAATCGTCTCCTCAAAGTAAAAAAAAATCGTTATGGTTAGTCCAAATCCTCTACAACAAAAAATCCATGTCAAGACTGACCAAAATTCGGCACTAATACACAGTCACAAAATCAACAGTCCTCTATGCAAGCGAAAGAGAAAACACAAACTCGATAAAATAAATAAAAAAAGAGAGAGAGAGAGAAAAAAATCATTCGGAAAATTCTAGGAGCAAGACATACTAAAGATGGTAACAGATTCTGAAAAATTTCATTCTTAATTTATGATGTTACCAAAGCGAAGACATTAATCATTAAAATTATACCTCATTCAGCTATTTTGGTTAGATATGAAGTGAGAAAAATGGCTCGTGATAAAAATAAAATTTTAAAAATAATGATACTTTTGCCCTTTAAGGATTGAATTACGAAAAATTTCTTTTTAATTTGTGATATATGACAGGAGACCATAATATTTAAATGGATCCTTATTTTTCGGTTTTGGTTAGGCATGAAGGGAGATAAGGCGCCGTCCATAAATTACGTGAGGTGAAATGGGGGGGATGTCTACGGAATCTCGCGTGAGGTTTTGGAAAAAAAATTGTTGGACTGTAGAGCTAAAACAAAAAAAGGTCTACAAATTATGCGAAAGTCTCTTTTAGGGGTGTATTTCGTCGAAAAGTGGGGGCGTAACGGGATTTTGGAAGGGTGAGACCTAAAATAAAAAAAAAAAGGTCTCAAAAACTTGCGAGGGTGATTTATAGGGGGGGGGGGGAGTCTCAGGAACCAGATCTCAACAGAAGGGGGGGGGGGGGGTCGGGCCAGATGTCACGAAGTCTCACCAGAAGGGAGGGGCACCCGGAAATCCGGAAAAATACCTCACGTAATATATGGATGCCCCCTAACGGCTTGTGAAAAAAAACTTTTAGAAATAATATATATCTCATTTTGGGTGAAGTCATTAACTACGTTGAATTAAAACAAAATTGGGAATTCAACTGGCATGCATTCGGGACGAAACTGGGCCTTCGCTCGTCTATAACACACCGTAACCCCTTTTGATATGGAAATGCTAATAATTTATGTAACTTGTCTGAGGCGTCTGTTAACTTGGTAGGTACAAGGGGTGATCAAATGAAAAGGTACGAAACGACACGGTGGGTACAAATATATACTTTATTCAAAATATACACCATAGGCCTGAGCACAACGATCCCACTGATGAACAAGCCGCAGGATTCCTTGTTCCCAGAATTCCTGTGGCCGTGACGAGACCCAGTCCATCACAGCGTCCTTGAGTACGTCGTCCGAGTTGAAGCGCTTCCCTTTCAGGTGTTTCTGCAGTGGACCAAACAGATGGAAATCGCAGGGCGACATGTCCGAACTGTAGGGCGGATGGTCCAACGTCTCCCGCTTGAACTTGGCCAGTTCCACGTGTGTGACTCTGGAGACGTGTGGACGCGCGTTATAATGGAGCAGAACCACACCCTCCGTGAGCAGCCCCGGTCTTTTGTTCTCGATGGACCTGCGTAGGCGTCGGAGTGTCTCACAGTACACATCCCCCACCTGTACGCCATCCTGTCATACGGACTGCCGCATCATTTGGACGCCGCTTTTGATAAGAGCCTCTGCTCTCTACTGCGCATGCGGGCGCCCGTGCATGCTCCGATCCCAGTCAGAGACTCCAGTCGCATCCCGAGATGTCTCGCTACGTTCTCCCATGGCGGAATATGCAAATATTTAACTGTTACGTTTTTACGTCGTTTCGTACCTTTTCATTTGATCACCCCTTGTATTAATCTACACAAAGTCATTGGAAAGCTCAAAAGCTTCGTGATCGGGATTCCAGTTTAAACAGTAGGTCCGTACAGGGGCGGATCCAGGATTTTGGTTTTTTGTGGGGGAAGGACTTGAGTGGACTTTGAATTGGGAGGGGGTGGCTTGAGGGGGGAAAGAGTAGTCTTTATAGTTTCCTCGAATTGCCGCCCCCCGAAAATATCAGGAGAGCTAAAAAAAAAAAGTCTCCAAAATTACGATTTCGGGGGTGCACCTAGATACTTTTGGGGTGTGGTAGTTTTGAGCCCCGTAGCCCCCCGTAGCCCCCCCCCCCCCCCTGGATCCGCCCCTCGGTCCTTGAGCGGGTCGTTCTAACTCCGACACATTGCCTTAACAAGAGGGATGATCTAATCTCAGTCAAGATTTCATAGCAAACAGCCGTCTGCGCAGTCACGCCTGCTGCTTGTTGGAACTACGTTGCGGATGGATACCTGCGGAGCGTGCGGAGGGTTCCAACTGCCCCCCGGCACGCAGGTGTGTACTGTGTAATGACACGCCATTAGCGCAAGTTACCTGACTCGCCGGCCAGATAGCGCTGTAGGCAGTCAACGGTATCAGTTACGTTCTCATTCCTACCTCAGGTATAAGAAATGTTGTGCAACGCAATTGGGATGTGATAAGATCTGTCGCTTGCTCAAGACTGACTAACAGCTGAATGGTTAGTGACACGAGAGTGTTTAATCTCAGTACACGCGCCCTTAAAACCGGTAATCACAGCAATGCAGCGATAGTATCGCATCAAGTCAAAGCACACAGTGTCGCAAATCGCAAGCACCTTTCAGTCAGAGGAGTTTGAAGTGAGTTTCGTCCCACAGAGCAGGATTCGGAAGGAATATCGCGCCATTAAACAGAGCGCTCTTCCAGGTAAGTGAGTGTTAACAAACTACGTGGCTCGGTTCTCGGGGGGGGGGAGAGGGTTGGCTGGAAGGTTACGCTGAGCTACGTGGGGGGAGGGGGTTTCCGATCCAGGCCACGTAGCTTTCCTTTCATAACATTTTTCACAGTTAAAATGAGGAACAAAACACATAATAGCATGTTAATATTTATAACCCTCAGTTAATTATCTCCGTATGTAATTTACAATAGTCTGACAAGAGAAAAACAGTACAAAATGTCTTCTGGAATCAAAAGGGAAAAAAGCTACATGCGGGGAGGGGGAGAGGGGGGGTTCACAGGAGGCCAAAATGAAGCTATTGGTCTGGGAGGGGGGGAGACGGGTTGAGTAGAAAGCTACACTTGGCTACGGGGGTACTAGGGGGAGGGGGATTCTGAGCCAAGTCACGTAGCTTCTCATTACACATTGGACAGGTGGTAGGAAAAGGTATCAAAATTGTGCACTTGTTGGAGAGAGTGATGAGGGGATGTACGAGAGAAGTCAAGGAATTGGGTTACAGCAGTATGGTCAGACCATTGCTCGAATATGGTAGTGTAGTATGGGACCCACATTTCGAGTATCAAATACAGGAGTAGGAGAGAGTGTAGAGAACGGCTGCTAGATTTGTTTCTGGAAATTATTTCAGAATGCAATCAGTAACTGATATGATAAATGAACTGGAATGGGATTCATTGGAAGACAGGAGGGGGGTGAAGAGGGTCATGGAAAGATATTGGTATAGGCATGAAAAGTAGTGCATGGAAGAGAAAAGATGACCATCACCATAAGCTCGCACTGGATTTCAGGCACAAGGGTGTGGGAGGATTCTCGTTTTTAGGTAAGGGAGTCAGGGATAGGAATAAGTTACCAAAGGAAATGATGAATAATTTACCGAAAAGGTTGAAAGAATTTAAAGTTAAAATTTGTAGAGGGCAAATGTAGGTGGCTGCAGGAAAGGGGGAAGATGGGAAATTTCCACCGGGGCGTGCGCTCCATTGCAATTAAATTAAATTCATATTATTCATAGCAATTAAAGAACTCACAACACCATGTGAATATTTGTTTCCGTAATATAATTATCTCAATATGTGGTTTACGATAGTCTGATAATAAAAAATAGTACAACAAAAAGTCTTCTGAAATCAATAAGGGGAAAAAATTAGTGCCTCGAGGGGGGGGGGAGGGGGGTGTAGAGGCAAAAGCTACTTCAGGGTACGTGCGGTAGAGGGGGTTCACAATAGGCCGAAATAGAGCCACGTAGTTTATGGACATATGTATATTGTTTTAATTAAAATGCCATGGAACGGACTGTTCGATGGCAATTTACCTACACAACAATTTTTCCTATCCACTAATTTAAAATTTAGATTCTTTAAACGATTTTGGTAAATTACTCATTAGTCTCTCTTGGTAATTTATTGAAATCTGTGACCCCCTTCCCCACGAAAGAAAATCTTCCCACGCCCTTAAATCTGAAATTGGGTGTCATCTTGTGGTCATGATCATCTTATCCCTTTCATACACATCTTCCAATTCTTACACCAATATCATTCCACGCCTCGTCACCAATATACGCTTCCTACATTTGCACGACCCTCTTTACCCTGTTCCTATCTTCCAATGGATCCCGTTCCAGCTCCTTGGTCAAGGACGTTGAAATGTTGTTCTAATTTTCTCTGTAGAGTGTGTGGAGCGCCACCTTCTGACCGCGTGACCTTCATAGCCTCAACTACTTCCCAGCAAAACAACAGTGTGAGTTTTCTATTTGTGAGGGAAGGAGTGGCGATCGTTGTAAATTTCATTCAGTAAGTAATTTGTCTGAAGTATCTTATTTGTTTTCTTAACGTGTGTAGTCTATTTGAATCCTTGAACTGAGGGCTATGTCTCACATGGTTAAAACATTTATTGTTAGGATGGCAGTTGTTACAACTGCCATTATGATTATAAAAACGTGTTTGGGTGCAGGTTGGCCATATGTGTTTGGGGTTGGTTGGCCCATAGCCAAAAGTAGGGAAATTGAAGAAATTAAGTGCAAAGGGCAAAATGTATTTTATGGTTTCAAGTGAGGAGGAGAGCCTAGCTGTGAGTTACACTGACAGAGATGATAGCTTTGATGAACTTTAACATGACAGTAACACGAGTGAACCAGACCCGTAACTTCACATGGGCAGGAGGTAGGGCTGTCTAGACCAGTTAACATCTCTACAGAAGATGATAATAGTGAAGTCAAAGCCGAAGAGCTAAAGTAGCCTCAGCTCAAGGATAACTGGTAGTGGCGACCTAAGATGGTGCTCAGTATATAGGAATCTGTAAATCATTGGACGAAACAGATGTTCTAGTTAAAAAATAAATAAAAAAAAATAAAAAATAAAAAAATAAAAAAAAAATGGCAAAGTATGGTAAGTTTTGGATTCGGTCTGAAAAAGTAGATGAAGAGTGCAAATATGAAAAAAAAAAAGCTCGTGAGCCACAAATAATGAGTCAAGTTTATTAACCAACCTACCTCGTTGACATGAAGCTTATTTAATTCCAATATTTGAGGTCTCTTGTTTCTTTTAGTTTATCTCAAGCTTGCTTTCTGCCATATATTTTATAGTTTTTTAAACAAATTGAAATATATTCAAATGAGTCACCACAACCTATTTTGATTTACTTAAAGCATTTCCATAAATTGTTTTAGTTTTTACTCTCTGTATCCTTTTTTAAATAGTTTGACTAAGAATACGCCAACTAAATACGTTCTGCGCGCGCGCCAACCAACTGCCCATAGGGCGTTGGCTGGCCAACCACGACTTGCACTCTTTGGTGTAGTAGTCATACAATTTAATATTCTTACTGTAATAAAAAAAAAATATCATTCTCTCTCTCACACAGAAATGTAACCTAATAGGTGTAGATTACAGTGATATATTCAAAATTGGGCCAGTATTCACAGAATCAGCTGCAGCAATTAAAATGTGAAAACCTGTGCCAACCATCACGGTCTCCCCTACCGTGCTCATTGAGGCGGGTTTACAGAGTTCCTTTTTTTTTTTTTTTTTTTTTTACTGTATGGCTTTGCGCCTCGTCGACGGCTAAGGTCATTAGAGGCGGGATGGGACTGCGGACAAGGAATAGTAAGGAATTCGGCCATGGCCTTTTTGAAGGAAGCATCCCGGCTTTCGCCTGGAGTGATTTAGGGCAACCATGGGAAACTCAAACCTGAATTCCCGGACGGGGATTCGAACCCGCGTCCTCCCGAATGCGAGACCAGAGCGTTAACCATTCATCCACCACGCTCGGTGGTTCACTTTTCCTAATCACTCTGGGTGATTCACTCGCAATGAAAGTGAAGGTGAATTCACATTTCGTTTACACATATCATCACAATTGAACCATTCAATTCACTTCAAGATGGCAACGAACAAACTTGTGCGTATTTTCAGAAACCTCGCTTAGGTAATTAAAGAAAGTAACTGAAAAAAGAGAAGTTTATGGACATAAAATTGGATCTTGCGGCGTGGTAGAATGGGTATTGCAGGGTAAAATGGTATATAAAAATAATCTTCGAACGTTTGAATCAGAAAACTTTACTATCAAAAAACTCCCCACTAATTACAAAACAGGACACTAATGATAAAATATTTTCCGGCTAAACCGAATCTAGGAACTACTCTTAGGTTTTTTGCTTTGAAACACATTCACTTTACCTAGAAGCACAAATTACAGCACGTGTTTACTGTTTTTAGAACTATAAGAAATCCCTAGAACACCTTGTTAGTATAGTTTTAAATTTGAATTTTTCAAATATTGTTTTCTATATACAATCGTTATGGAAAGATTTTAAAAATAAACAAATGTTTCTTCTCCCCATTTATAAACCATTGTGTGCTAAAAGACCCACATTTTGAGTATCAAATACAGGAGTTGGAGAAGGTGCAAAGAAGGGCTGCGAGATTTGTTTCTGAAAATTATCGCAGAATGCAATCAGTGACGGATATGATAAAGGAGCTGGAATGGGATTCATTGCAAGACAGGAGGAGGGTCATGGGAGTGTACAGGTCGTATACTGGCGATGAGGCATGGAAAGATATTGCAATAGGTATGAAAAGTAGTGCATGGAAGGGAAAAGATGACCATGACCACAAGCTGGCACTCGATTTCAGGCACAAGGGTGTGGGAAGATTTTCTTTTTTAGGTAAGGGTGTCAGGGATTGGAATGAGTTACCAAGAGAAATGATGAATAACTTACCGAAAACGTTAAAAGAATTTAAAGATAAAATTTGTAGAGGGCAAATGTAGGTGAGTGTAGGATAGGGGGAAGTTGGGTGTGTAGGGAAATTGCCACCGGAGCGTGTGTTCCATTGCAATTAAATTAAATTAAAATCAACAACAATCAGAAACAAACAGGTGCTATCGATCCAGGAGTACGCTCCACTTCGATATTTTAACTGTTTACACGCGCCAAAAGTGAACAAAACGTTGAACCCGAGCTAACTTCTTTCATCCGTCATCTTGGATGATCACTTTGGATGATTCTCTGTTTTCACAGTTCACTTTCCTTCCTCTGCGAGTGATTCATCCGGAGTGATTGCGAAAAGTGAACCCTGTAAACCCAGCCTTTACGTTTCTGCTGCAAAAGTCCTTAATGAGTCGGCCGTTTGCACGGCAAATGTCAGACGAAACAACCCTGTATCCGCAAGCACCTCGTACGGTTACACTGGGCGTTCCTTTTTCGAGCTGACAGAAAAAAAAAAAAAAAAAAAAAAAAAAAGCGCCACACTCTGTCGAGGACAAAGCCCGGCCTCTGTGCTGACACAGTGTGATTGGACTCCCAACACCAGAGCCATCTGTCTGCTGACTAGGTTTCAATTGTCAGGCGGGACATCGCTCAAAGGCTCGCTGTGAGCTGCGTCGACCGGTCTGCGGTAATACCTGAACGGAGGATCGCTATACATACAGTTTAAAGCAAAGTTACGGTCACCGCTTTTGGAATGAAGGTGACGCACTAGGTGCAAACTCGTGAGGGGCCTCAATTAAAATACGTGTGGTGAAATAGGGGGGCGGGTGGTCAACGGAAAAAAGGTCCCCAAACGAGACGGATGTCGAATTTACGGGGGGGGGGGGGGGGGGGGGTTACCGGCCTCGGAAACAAGAGAGCTAAAAAAAATGTCTCAGAAATCTACGAGGTCGATCAGTCGGGGGAGGCGGGGGGTCCCTGTCAAGATCTCACGTCATCTTATGGGGGATTCAACAACGATATTCTTGCCGCAAAATAACAGCGACCAGAGATATTAGAAATTAGAGATTATCAATTAAAACTTTCGCTTATGTTGCTGCTTGTTCAAAGTTTATTTACTACAGTTTATTTGGTTTTTTAAATATTTTACTGAGCACTTTTGTTCATGGTCTTTGTTCATGTTCGCTGTACGTGGGTTATTAGGTTATTTAAAGTTGATATAAGGCCAAAAATGTTACCGAATCGAGTATACTGGCAATTCATTTCTTCGTTGTTCAGCTATTTAATAATCTGGAATCCGTATAATTTCTCCGGCCGTTAGAGAAACTATGACCAAAGATTACAATATGAATGTTATACCACATTCAATAAAAAACAACGTGATGCTTTACGGCAGTGATGATAGAACATTAAAATGCAAGGCGGAATGCGTTGTTCATTTTCTTGCCGCGAGTCTGAGTTAGGACTGTTGATAATAGGCCTATACCGAAATATCGATATTTTTTTGAAAATATCGTTATTTATAAGTGAAATTTTTATGACGATATATCGATATCTCGATACTGAAATCTGGATACCGGCGACAATATTTTTTAAAATGAGTTATAATTTCTAGTTTGCTGTAGATGACGTCCCTCAAATTTCTGTTACTCATAGAGATCAGCAAGTTTAAGTAAATTGTACTATGTTTCTACAATTAATTTGGAAGTCTTCTTCTTCTAGTCGTGTCGATGACAGCATCAGATATGAGGTAGTTTTTCCGCCAATGCGATGGCTTTGTCAGTAGCTGATTGGATGTCAAATTGAAATACATTTATTCCAATTTGTGGACAAGACAACAAATGTACCATGGTTTCAGTCTGTCCCCGCACGAACATGTGGTATCTGGCTGTTCTCCCAGGTATCCCCAAGTGGCAAGAGTATCTTTGCAGCGGCCAACTCCAACTCGAAGCCTGTTTAGCGACTTCCATATGGGTCATGGTTGTTCAGACCCAGGTGGTAGTTCCTCTTTTGGCTTGATCCACTCGAACCCTTGTTGTAATCTCTTTCGATTTGGTAGTTATAGGTACCAAGACTACTCGCTTGATGACAATAGTGAAGGGAAGGCATCGCTCGCCCAGCACGAATCGAACGCGAGTCCATTGTTTGAAATGAGCGTGCGCACTGTCCAGGCAAGTCCAACTTGAAATTAGGCTGTGTTGGCAGGAATACTGGGAAGTGTAAATAACAAATAGTTGCTAATTAGAAAGCAAGAAAAGTAACAAAACTCAGAATAAGCTATCAACATACAAAACTAAATGAAATACCATGAAAAAATGTTATCGAAAAAAGTTATGTAACTTGGCCATAATACATGCTATGATAGCTGAACTTCTACCTAAATAAATTCCTCTACTTTATTGCTTATCAATCTTAAAGATACACAAAAAAAGATTTGCCTCTAACTTCTTTCAAATTTTATAAATCTTATTAATTTTTATGAAAATTATAACACGCACAATGATCAATTAAAAAAAAATCAACACTCTTCACGAAAAGAAACCATTTGACAGTGAAAACTTGACTAAAAACAATATCACACATCTATTTATCAGTGGAAAGCCTCATTTTTTACAAGATTTGTTTTTATGAAATTGAATTTATGAAAGTATCGATATATCGATACATCGATACTTTTTTCCGATATATCGACTGCCGATTTGATAATTTCAAAAATATCGATTTATCGATAATCCGATATATTTAAAAATATCAACAGCCCTAGTCTGAGTCAATGTGTATTTTGTTTACCTGCCATTACCTGTTGTGGAAGAAGCAGCGGAAAAGCGAGTTGTAAAGCGGGATTTTACTATGTGGAAAGGTACTTTTTATCAGAACTAATGATGTTGTTATCAGTATGCATTTTTCACTAGCCACGAACACTGCCCGTGTAATGGGATTTACTCTAGTCCAGTTATGTAATGCAATCTTCTATACAAACGGGATACACAAGATAAACAAATTGCACACAATTCGTATCCAACTATACAGTCTGGCGGCCCTGGATTCCAACTGTACAGCGCTGTTCTGAGAGTTCCGGCTAGTGCCGCCGGCGGCGCTGCGAGCGCGGCTCAGCGCATTGTTGCCGGCAGGTGGCTGCAATCGCCCGTGAGTGCCACCTGGAGCACCAATATCGCTAATGGACGCCGCGGCGCCCCCAGTCTGATCCTCTCGCAGGATTACTCGCCGGCCCGACACGCATTTCGCATCACCTCGCAAATGCCCCCCGAAACTGGAATATCTGCAAAAAATACAGGGACGGTAACTACCTACGAACACACAGAATGAATGATTGTGTGCTGATAGTGAAGCATACATCTTGTACTCTCTCCTTCTATGAATTAAATTACCTTTTAATTTAATTATTTTATCAACAAAATTATGAAACAATGAAATTTCTGAAAAGGGGAATTTGAATGTTACTTTACATGTTGGCAACCCGGTATCACGTGCGTTTGACATTAACATTTATTACAAAAATTTACTTTTCAATTACAAATGAACAATCATCTTGTAATACAATAGTTTCAGTATCTATCAGTTCTGAGGGGTTTTATTATATGTCCGTACAATATACAGGGTGCGGCAAAATGATCTGACGGTTTTCGCCGCCCTATTGTCGAGTGAGTAGATGGTGGGGGGTGTTGGAGATAGGCGCAATCCAGAGCCCACACGTGAACATTTGTAGTAGCCATGGAACAATGCTCGGCTGAGCACCGTGCGTTTGTTGTCGAGGCGTTTTTTAAAAATGGCGATTCCTGCGTTGCTGTTCAGCGGCAGTTCCGTAGACGATTTAACGTGAGTCCAAAAGGAAGAGTCCCAACTCGGAACACTATTATGTTATGGGTGAGCACCTTCAGAGCTACCGGTTCAGCGTTAAAAAAGAAGTCAACAGGTCGCCCACGGTCATCTAGGACGCCAGAGAATATCGATCGAGTAAGAGAAGCTGTGGAAGCCAGTCCTCGGCGGTCGGCCCGCAAACAAGCTGCTGCTTTGCACATGTCTGACCGCTCGGTAAGACGAATTTTGCGTTTCGATCTGCACTTCCACCCGTACAAAATGGCTATTGTCCAGCAGTTAAAGCCTAATGACTATGCAAAGCGTAAAGCATTTGCAGAAGAGATGATTGCAATGCTGACGGATGAAAAAATTTTAATGATGAGCGACGAGGCACATTTCCATCTGGATGGTTATGTGAACAAACAGAACTTTCGTTATTGGTCGGCTACAAATCCGGAACAACTGCATGAACGTCCTCTGCATAGTCCTAAGGTTACCGTGTGGTGTGGTGTAACCAAAAGGTGTGTCATTGGGCCATACTTCTTCGAAGAGGGTGGTCGAACCGTTACGGTCAATTCGGAACGTTATTTGTTGATGCTAAAAAACTTCATGATCCCTGAACTTAAGAGAAATCGTTTGGTGCGCAGTAGGATATGGTTCCAGCAGGATGGGGCAACTGCCCATACAGCCAGTGAGGTTATGGACGTTTTGAGAAGCATGTTTCGTGGTCGAGTGATCTCGCGTTTTGGGGACATTGAATGGCCAGCTCGCTCTCCAGACCTTAGCGTTTGTGATTTTTTCTTGTAGGGACTCCTTAAAGCAAGAGTTTACACAAACAAACCCCGCACACTGGACGAACTGAAAGAATCCATACGCCAAGAAATCGCCAGCCTGCCTTGTGCAATGTTAGAGCAGGTGTTCAACAGCTTCAGTGCAAGGCTGGAAGAATGCTTGTTCAAAGACGGACATCATTTAAAGGACGTTATCTTCACATCTTAAACGGATGAAATTGGTTGTTCTGATGTTATTGTCATTAATTTTCATGAATACCCTTCTGTAATAAGCAATAAAATATTTTGTATCACTTTTATTTTTCATGTTGTTTGTACTTAAAAACCGTCAGATCTTTTTGCCGCACCCTGTACTCAGCGAGGCGATGAGAGTCTCTAGAGCGACACTGGGTTTATCAATACAACAACTCTTTGCGGTGATCATCAACATCTCAGTGAGTTACCATTTTGCAGGAGGCGCCAAGTCTGCTTCCGGTACTATTCCCAGGCGATGACCCATCTGCTGGCCGTCGGACCGCGTCATCCACTCCGATGACGACATGTAACCACCACAGATCGTGCTAACGGTAGTCGCCGCATCATGTTCTGTACCGTCGGCTAGCGACGCACATAACCACACAGCTGGCCGTCTACTGTGCTCGCCCCTCACCCTAACGGCTCCTGGGCTACCTGCCTCAAGGTCGCATACCACAGCAGCTTTTGTTTTCTCTCCACTAGTGCGAGCTAGGAGCCCAGCATATCGCAAATATTTCCACGTAGTGTTGCGATATACTACAACAACTTGCAGTTAGGTTCTACTATTACTCCGCGAGTCAGTAAAGTGGGTGGTGGAGGGTGTATTACACCTATCCTAATGTGTAATCGTTTGTTGGTCGGAAGGGATATACGGGATGAGGCAGGAGACGCCCTTGGGATGTTTTGGGCCAGGGGGCGTCCACGAATTACGTGAGGTGTTTTACGGATTTCCGGACCTCTTCTCCCTCCTCACCGTGGTAAGATTTGGTGAGAACTGATCGAGATTTTTTTAGCTCTTTTCTTTCCTATGGCGGTTATTACCCCCCCCCCCCCCCGGCCCCTAAAGTCGGTATCGGCATCGTTAGTAGACCTCCATTTTAGCTCCACTGTTTTTCAAGGAATTAAAATCATTACGTGAGATTTCCGTCACCCCCCTCCTTGACGAGATTTCGCCCGACTCCCCCCCCCCTACTTCACCTCAAGTAATTAATGGACGCCCCCCCCCCCGCCCCCCGTCAACCCCATCATTCACCAGGAGCGATCTGGGAAAACCCAGGTCAGGATGGCCGGAGCGGTTTGTAGAAACCTACTCCTGTCGGATTCTAAGTTTTCTCACTCGTTAAAACCTTCCTATTCCATTCCCTAATCGCTCGTGGAAAACATGAGTACAGAAATAAATCGTTTCTGGTCCTGACAACTCTTATCATTTTCTCAGTCATTCCTAGGTATGAATGTTGCTGTCATAGTGAAACAGGTCTGTGGTGAATTTTACAATTAGCTTCCGCCGAGAGCAACGCCTTTGGTGTTCCAGATCATCCAAACCTAACTCCTTCAACATCGCACTTCTGCTTCCATAAGTTCTCTACTGATGATATCATTTTTTCTCGGTTTTTCGCCTCGTCGATGTTGAGGTCATGAGACGATAGATTCAGAGGTCATATTTTGAAGAATTTCAACGCTCATAGAAAGGAGATGACGCACAAATCTCTCGTACGTCCGCATTTAAATTACTGTTGTGCAATTTGGGATCAGTATCGCAACGCATTAATTGACAGTATAGAGGAAGTACAGAGAAGAGCAGCTCGATTCGTGACCGCTTCCTACAGTCCTTATGAAAGCTGAATAGCAAAAAGAACCTTCAAGAAGAAGAGAAATATTTTAATTTGAAAAATTGTCCCAGGGCTTAGAAAGAACTTTTAAAAATCTTTGTGTGGAATACGGACTTTATGGTAGTGAAGCATGGACTTTAGGAATACCAGAAAGAAAGAAGATTGAAGCATTTGAAATGTCGTGTGCCATGGAACAATGCTGAAAATAAGTGGACAGACAAAGTATAAAATGAATGAGTTTTGGTAATGGTGGGTGAGGGAAGAAATTTGTGGAAGAGGGCAGGCTGGTGGGTCATATTTTGAGACATTCTGTATTGATTAATTTGTTAGTGAAGGGAACAATGGAAGGTAAGAACTGCAGAGAAAGACAAAGATTAGAACTGATAATTGAGGACGTGGGTTGTAAGGGGTATGTAAAGATGAGGAGGTTAGTAGAAGGTAGGAACGGATGATGAATTGCTTCAGCAAAAAAAAAAAAAAAAACACACACATACCCACACACAAAACACAAAAAACACAATCCAAAAACCCTTTTTCAGGGGCATATTTTCATGCATATTTCTCTATTTTATTAGTCGTAAAGATCCAAATCGTTTTTCTAGTTGAAAATATAACGCCGATGCAACTGTATATAAAAACTGTAACACAGATTCGTCGCTGATGATGCCTCGATGGAGGTGAAACGCGTAGGACGCAAAATAAATAAATTGAAACAGTTGCATCGGCGTTATATTTTCAACTAGAAATTAATGAAGCAACTGTGGAAACATGGCCTGCAACAACATTGCATCCAAATCCTATTTATCACATGAGGAGCGAGTTTTGGGTTGTGGTAGGGCGCGTTCCCAGCTGTCCTGTCCTCAGAGGAAGATTAAGGACTCGGAGCGAGGCGGCACTAAGGACCTTAGCGGACTGAGGAGCGTGGGAGAGCGAGCCATCTGCAGACGGCAGGATTAGCAGGACCTTAGCCCTCCTCAGGACCCCCCGTTCAGAAGAGAACAGGCTCGCACGGAAAAAGTTTACACCATTACAGAGTGCGTACACAAATACGAAATGGTGTTAGCTAACAGTCGGGCTATTACAACAAGTGGTAACGTGAATACATTTTCAATTGATCTTCCTGATCTGGGTTTTCCATGGTTTCCCCGGATCGCTCCAGGCGAATGCTGGGATGGTTCCTCGCAATAGCCCATGGGCGCCTCCTGCCGTATCCCGCATATCCCTTCCAAACCATTACCTTCCCGGATAGGTGCAATGTACTCTCCGCCACACACTTTAGTGAATCGCGGAGTCATAATAATAAAAAAATAGCTTTCAGGACTTGTCAAAAGACATAAAAATCAAAATTACTCTCCCATCAGGGGAAATACAAGCACTATAGTACTGTAGTGAAGCCAGAATGTTTATAAACACAGCAGAAACACTAGCCAAAAAGGGATTGACGGAAATAGAAAAGAAAGAAACAAAGTTTCTAAGGAAAATCTTGGGTACAAAAAAAGTGACAGGAAACGAATTTAATTTTCGTTTGAGATCGAACCAAGAATTATACGACAAGTTTTAAAAGGTATCAAACACAATTAAGAAAAGGAGATTAGCTTTCCATGGACACATCAAGAGAATGGAACCAGAAAGAATAGCAAAGAAAATACTCACATTTCTTTTTTTCCCTTTTTTTCCTTTTTTTCTTTTTTTTTTTTTACCTAGGGCTTTACGCCTCGTCGAAGGCTAGGGTCATTAGAGGCGGGATGGGACTGGGGTCAACGAACGGGAAAGAATTCGGCCATGGCCTTTTTGAAGGAAGCATCCCGGCATTCGTCTGGAGTGATTTGGGAAACTCAGCTATCAAGAGAACAGGAAGACTCGAGTTCCATGGGTGAAGGAGGTCCATCAGGATCTGAAAAGATGTGGAATCAGCAGGGAAGACATACGAGACAGGGAATTATTCAGAGGAAAAATTGCGGAGGTAAAGGATCTGACTGAAGGAAAACCAATCAGGAAAAAGAGGGCATTTTCAGAGGAAGAAAAAACAAGAGTGAGCGAGAGGATAAAAGAGTACTAGCGACGGAGCTAAGGAAACTGAGAAGAGGAAATGAAGTTGCGTAGTCGTAGTCCATAGATGGCTGAAACTAAAAGAAAAAAAAATTGGTTAAAGGGCGTTCATAAATTACGTGGAGCGAAGTAAAGGAAAAAGGGGGGGGGGAAAGGTTGGCTGGATAGGAACGCTTGGCTACTTGGAGAGAGGGAGGGGGGGGGGGAAGTTTCGGAGCCAGGCCACGTAGCTTTTCATTCATATTATTTGTCGCAGTTAAAATGAGATACAGAACCCACAACAGCATGTGGATACTTATTTCCGTCATTTAATTATCTCCATATGGAATATACGATAGTCTGACAAGAGAAAACAGCACAAAATGTATTCTGAAATCAATAGGGGAAAAAAGCTACATAACAGGTGGGGGGGACGGGGTAGAGACAAAACCCACGTTGGGCAACGTGGGGGGATGGAGGAGGGGAAGTTCACAGGAGACTAAAATGGAGCGACGTGGTTTATGCAAGCTCCGTTGGTGACCATTGTTCCGCAGTTATTCGTTAAAGATTTGAAAATCAAAATACCGTCTCTTAATAAAAACTCTTATTTTATTCCTATACGCTCAGACACGTTTCACCACTGTTGACTGGGGCATCATCAGTGACTGTAAATGTACATGCATTGTGTCGTTCAGAAATTTGCATGAGTTGTATAAATGAATAAATATTAGCAAAGTACACTCCAGTTACGATTTTTGATGCAAGCAATCACATGTTGGTGAGAAATGATAACAAATTAAAATGGGTCGGGCCAGTTTATTACCATGAGATATAGTTGTCCGTAAGAAGTGCACCTAGCGTGGGTGCCTATACAGTCGTGGAATCAATGAGTGCGGATGTATCCTTGGGCTGTGTCTCTCTACCCCTGCATGTCTTGTGCTGTTAGGGGGCGTCCATTAATCACGTGAGGTGAAATAAGGGGGGGGGGGGCGGTTCCGGCGAAATCTGACCAAATGTCACCAAGGGGCAGGGGAAGGGGCTTCGACGGAAATCTCACAGTATAACCGCTCTAGGAAGCTGGAGAGCTAAAAAAAAGGTATAAAAAAAACCACGAGGTTGGTCAGAATGGGGGGGGGGGGGCTCCTCTAAATCTCACGTCATCCTGGGGGGGGGAGGGTCCGACCAGATATCAACAAATCTCACCACGGGGGGGGGGGGGGAGAGGGGTCCAGAATTCTGGAAAAAGCCTCACGTAATTAATGGAATGCCCCTTAACTGTTGCACAGTTTGTGCTTTGTGACCACGTGACCGTATGTGTCTACCCATGGCATCCAAGACATGCTCTATTGGATATAAATCTGGGGAGCGTCCATGAACGTAACCCCTCGCAAAGCTTGTGTTGTCATCGCTGCAGTATGAGGACGGGCATTATCTTGTTGGAAGGTGCGATTTAGATGGTGAGCATGAAGGTTATCGCAATAGGGTGCAGCACCCCGTCCACATAGTGGTGGGCTGTCACTGTGCCTTCAACAACAACCATCTCAGTCCTGCTGTCGAAACTGATTGCCCCAAAACCATGACACCAGTGGCTGGAACCGTGTGACGTCACAGCAGGGTAAGCCGTTTTCCCACTATGCACATTGGTGCAGGATTGGAATATAGTGAACATTCGAATTAAAGTCATAATATCGATCCGAAAAAAAAAAACCGGATAGCATTCGCTGTGCTGATCAAAACTTGTTATGCTCAGTTTTTGATAAAAAAATATCAGTCCAATACACTTCAAAAAACAAATAAATAAAAATTATAAGAAAATGTATGGGTGAAAATCATTATTTTTTCCACGCCCCTATATCAAACTGTCAAAGTCAAACCTTATGCAATTGTAAGTACCTTTCCTTCTTAATATTACGACACATAAATTTCTTGCGTATCCTTACCGCTTTTACTACAGGGCGTAAATGAAGTTATATATATATATTGGATTTCTTGGGCAGTATTTCGATATAAATAAATTGAATTTTGTTCTTAG
Organism: Vandiemenella viatica; assembly: GCA_031002005.1. Lineage (NCBI taxonomy): Eukaryota > Metazoa > Arthropoda > Insecta > Orthoptera > Morabidae > Vandiemenella > Vandiemenella viatica. Next base: position 191,902,787 of record CM061914.1, on the reverse strand, counting down.
TAATATATGATACTACCAAAAATGTTAGACTTTTTTCTAACTAAAATATTTAAAGTATTAAATTTATAATGAGTAAATGAAATACCAAGATTAATGTTACCAAATAAAAAAAAAAAACGTAGGAATATAAATGAAATAGTTAATAAATAAATTGTGAATGTATTAACAATAAATGAAAGGATTACAAATGAATGTTTAGGAAATAATGATAAAAGTTGCAAAAACCAATAAATCAATACAAACAAATACGAACAAATAGGAAATTTATAAACTAATCAAAATTGAATGATCAATTAGATTTTCACATATACATTTTTTGTAATTTTTATTTATTTATTTTTTTAAGTGTGAAAGACTTATTTTTATCAAAAATTGAACATAATAAGTTTTGATCAGCACAGCAAATGCTATCTAAAGCAGTTTTTTGGGATCGATATTATGACTTTAGTTCGAATTTCCACTATATTCCAACCTTGAACCACCGTGCTACGCCTGCGTACATGTTGTCGATTGTCACTTTGCTACAGACAGAATCGAGACTCGTCTCTGAACACAAACGTACGCCATTCACGTGTCAATTTGCGTTTTGCATTACACCAGGTTGGACGACGCTGGCAAGGAAATAAGGTTAATGGCACACATTACATTGGGATCAGAGAGTGTAACCCAACTTCAAGAAGTTGGTTTGCTATCGTCCGGGGGTGACTCTTCCTGTAACCACTGCTTGGATCTGGCTTGCAGTCACCCTTCTGCCAGCAACAGCCACCCACACAATTTGATGGTCTTCGCGTGCTGTTGTCTATCTGTGTGGACCTGTGCCTGCTCTAGGTGTGCTAGAACCTTCTTTCATTCACTGTGTAACAAGTCTGTATACTGAAATTGCAGTACCGTCAATCCTTCAAGAGATTTCACGATGTGATGCAACCAATTCTCCGACCTCTCTGACAGTTAGACATTTGAGTGTAGAGGGTTGTCACTCTTCGCCCTGGCATACTTGGTCAACAACAACTTGTGGACTAAAAAGTGTTATGTTACACCACACTGTTCACCACTTATACGCTAAAAACATAACAATTTTTCATAGCAAATAGCCTCGTAATTATCATACTATTACATGTAAAACATTCAATTTTTTATCATTTTATTCTCTTCATATGAAGATACTTGGGGTTAAATTTTATTTATTAATCAAAACTCCGTGTGGGTGTTGCACTTTTAATTTCCGCCAGTGTATGTATGGGGTGGACCAGGTGTGGATCCTTGAGGGCAGTCCCTGCCACCTGTTGCTCTGCGTGTGCAGTCCACTGACGGCAGCTGGGTGGGAGTGAATGACACGACTGGGCGTGCTTTCCGACGATACTGGAATTTTTCTGATTTTTGAGCTCAGTTTGGACGCCTACTTAAAAAAAACCATCATTGACGAACTTTGGACGATTTTTGAAGCTTATCCCTCTGCGACCAAAAGTGACAACTGGAGCGTTAAGGCATTGTTGGATAGCACTCGCGACTATCGTTCAGCATCACAAAACAGGCTGTCCTCCTTACCTCCCTGTGTGGCAAAGATATTCCATCTCCTCAGCTCACTTCAAAGTCTTTATGCAATCCGGTCGCAGTGAAAAATGTGCCAGTTGGTAAACCGCATTATACACTTTCAGTATGATTTTTTTTTTTTTTTTTGCTGTCGTCAGTCTTTTAAATGGTTTAATGCAATCCTCCATCCCTTCCTATTTTGTGCTAACCTCTTCATCTCTACATACCCTTTACAACCCACGTCCTCAATTATCTGCTTCATATATTCTAATCTCTGTCTTCCTCTACAGTTCTTACCTTCCACTGTTCCCTCCACCACCAAATTAACCAATCCATCATGTCTCAAAATATGACCTACCAGCCTGTCTCTTCTTTACGTAAGCTTCTTCCACAAACTTCTTTCCTCACCCATCGTTTCCAAATCTCGTTCATTTCGTACTTGTTTTGTCCAGTTAATTTTCAGCGTTCTCCTGTAGCACCACATTTCAAATAAAACTGAATAAAACTGTAACGCTTTATGTTTTGCTTTGTGATTATTATTTGGAACGTCGTAATGCGGTGTCTAATGGTCAAATTATTTCCAGAGAATACCGATGTGAGTTCCTGGAGAAAACAAGTCAAGCCGAATCCAAAATTACCGAACTGTGTGCATACAGATGTCTAAAGTCTCGCGGCAACAGAATACCTGTGCTATGCTCACGGCCATGTCTAGAACAATAGTCGTGACAGATGTCTCACACCGCCATTCAGCATGTGGTTTGGATGTCAAATTTGTTTCCTGCCTTCTTTTTCAGCTGTAATGCTGAATTAAACACTGATTGAAAGTTTCTAATTGTACTTAAATGTATTTTATACAGGATATTACACGCATATTCAGCTTATTTTCCTAGTTTTGGTCATATTACGATAATATTTATGGTCATATTGTTATATTTTGAGAAAAAAATTTCTAATTTTTAATAGCGTCGGAAAAATTAAGATAATTATTCACAGAACTTTAATCATATTATGCATTGGAGGAATAATAATAATAATAAAAACACAATTGTCACTGAATTCGTCAGAATTCACAAAAAAAATAAAAAAATAATATACATTACTGTCGCTCTCTAAGCGTAATGTTCCGCCCACCTTTTAATCTCGACAATGCAGCAGCAGCATGCCTGTGTCGAGCCGCGTCAATCAATGTTTCACTGTCGCCAATACTATAGAAAATAATTCCTCAGTTAGTGTTAAATCTGCAGTGGATCAGTGAGTACCACCATGCCGAAAACAAAATTATGTGAAAGTGTGAAATTATGGAGTTATGTAAAAGAATTTGGAGAGGAGTATTTTAGTGCAGACGAAAGACGAGTTTTTTTCTGTAAATTATGTTAAATTAAAGTGAAATGATTTTTGTTGTTGCTGTTATTGTTGCAGTCGTTTTAATCCCCACCTGAAGAAGATCCGCGGTAGACATTGAAACGTTTACAAAATAATAGATCTAATAAGAAAAACCCAGAAAAGTAATTAAATCTGAACAAAATGGCGACTAAAATGTATAAAATTTTGCTAAATTGCTTCCGAAACTATGGAGCTATGTAAAGGAATTTGGAGAGGAGTATTTAAGTACAGACGAAAGAGTTTTTTTTTTCTGTAAATTATGTGAAATTAAAGTAAAGTGAATTTTGTTGTTGATGCAGTAGTTTTATTCCTCACCTGAAGAAGATCCGCGATAGACACTGGAACGTCTACAAAAAAAAAAAAAAAAAAAAAAATCTTGATGTAGAAGAAAAACCCAGAAAAGTCATTTATTTTTGTTGTTGTTGCAGTCGTTTTAATTCCCAACTGAAGAAAATCCGCGGTAGACATTGAAACGTCTAAAAAAAAAAAATCTAGACGTAGAAGAAAAACCCACAAAAGTAATTAAATCTGAACAAAATGCCGATAAAAATGTATAAAATTTTGCTTAAATTGCTTCGACTTCGTTTTAAGGCTACTCCGTGTGTACGTGGTACATATTGACTCGTTACTGGCGTGTAAGTTACCCTGTAATCAATAGCGCAGGCGTCGGCTGTAAATGGATTCTGTTGCGAGTCTGTTTGCAGAGGCAAACAAGAGGCGATTGCTTCCCTCGGGATCCTCTTTGATTCCCGATCAGCCGGGGAACACAGGTGCCGGCTAAAGGGATCCCGGTACACAGACACGGAATAATTGGAGCCGCATTTGCATCCGGGAGGTTGGCAGCAGTGCGGAGGCGGTGGTGGGGGGAGGCCTTTGTTCGACAGGAAATCGGAGACAATAACTTGCGAGGAGCTCGCCCGCCCCTGATGCAGGGTATTAAAATGCAAATCTTTTTACAAACTCTCCGAGCCCTTCGTTTTACTCGCGAAATAACAAATCGCTCGATCGAAGGAAGGGCCGGCTTCCTATTAGCATCAACTACAAAGTGACCTACAAACTCGTTTTACCCTCTTATGACGCAAAAACTAGACGGAAATCGGAAAAAATTAAAAGAATTGTAGCTAGAATTTAAACGGAATTTACTTATTTCAGAAATAGTGATCGAAGAAAAATGTTTGCGAAACAGACAGGATGGTGGGTCACATTCAGGGTTGCCAACCATACATTATAATAGAGTATCAAACTTTATTTTTGATCGGTACTTTTTGACCTAATCATAAATTATACAGAAATACCTTATTTCTGGAGTAGAATGCCCTTAATAACTTATTTATAAACTTAAATTTTGGACGTGGTACCATCTAAAACATTTTCAAAGAAGGCAAAAAATTAGTAGATGATTCCAAGTTCGAAAAATAAATACCTAAGTTTAATTTTTTTTCTTTCATATTATTTTTTAGTAGTGTAAGCCCGTGACTGTTTTTTGCGTATCGCCGCGGGTCTAGAATAGTTCCAGTTTTTAGGATGAAAGATTATGACAGGTTGACCTGATTTGACCAAATATAAACCTGACCTATTTCACGGCGAATAAAATCTCTGATTTTGAATAACTCAGAAGAATTAATAGAGGTAAGTATTAAAAACGAACAGGGACGATAGCGCAACAGTATAATTGCTTAAATACAAACTTGAATTATATTTGACCCTTAAAGTTCACTCTACAAAATTAAAAAAAATTCCTGTTTGCTTCGAAAGCATCACATTATTTTTATTGAGACTGGGCAAACACTCATAATGTAATCATTGGTCATAGTATCTGTAACAGCCAATGAACTTAATACAAGTTCTACATTATTAAACAGTTGAGCACTCCAAAAAAATGAATTGACAGAATAGTTGATTCGGTAACTTATTTGGTCTGATGTCCACTTAAAATAAACTAATAACTCACAAACGTACAGCGGACATGAACGAAGACCATTAACGAAAGTGATCAGCAAAATACCGAAAATGCAAATAAACAGCAAAGCATAAGCTTTGGTCAAGCATCAACATTAGTGAATATTTTAATTAAATTAAAATTTATCCTAAGCTGGAATGACAATTGGCATTCGTGGTTACAGCAGAGATCATGAGTAATTTAATTCCTTTTATTGATTTATTTTTCTTATGTTGCTTTCATAAGCAACATGTTACTAAAAGCAGATCCACGTTTTTTCGGACGTGAAGTTTATATATATATATATATATATTTAACTATGGATCGCTACGAAAAGCAAACTTAATGAATGTATTATGGCAATTAATTTGGTAGCAGTTGCTTAGCTATTAAATAGTAGATATAACCACGAATTTCTTGTAATGATATCTATGGTCTGGTGTTCTGCGAGCGAAGTCTGACACGTGACACCATTCACCAGCCAATAGCTATCGAGGTGAGTGAATGAGTGAGCTTACGAGATTATATAGTAGATCTTCCTCTTCCAAAGATAAATTTACTTTTTTAAAAAAAACATAAGTTAGCAACCCCACTCGTATTCTATGCGGGATTATTTATTTTGTTAGTGGAGGAGAATACTGTAGTGGATGGCAAAGATTACAATACATGAAGCAGATAGTTGAGGACTTGTAAAGGGTATGTTGAGATTTATGCGATGATTCAGACTCAAGTTTCGAGGCTTTGCTGACGTCGACAAGGAGTGATTGCATAGCGCTAGATAGCAACACCACACTTCTCAGCGATATTGATAAACAATGTGTTTCTGTGGAGTAATTAGCTGTCCCGACATTTTTGTTCCTGTTCGTGAAACATTTAATGATTTCTAATTATTTCGTAAGACGTTGTAAGTGTTTTTCTGGATACATGTTTCAGTTTACAAATAAACAGTTGCTGCAGATGAGCCGGATCTGCTTTCATCCTAACACAAACCACCAAACCCGCTATTTACTTTATACGATTCGCAAAATTTTCGCACTGGTCACTTGGTAACTGGTATTTCGATGGATAGCCTATGTTGTGAGGAAATGCTGCGATCGGTGTATGTAGCTTTCGTAAGTGTATTGAAAGGAGTAATCATTTCTGGTGTTTTAATTAGAGAGCGCTATATGAGTACATGCTACCAGCCATCGTATTTAAAGCGTAAGTTCGACAGTTTTCGATGCTTAATTTCGTCAATAGAATGTTAAACGTACTTAAAAAATTTGTAATTTCATTTGAAAATGATTCCATTTGAATAAATTGGTTTTAAGGCTGTTTTAATAGAATTCAAGCATTTTCTACTATTTTCTCCAATCATTAGCACTCGACAAAATTTCATCGTCGTCTTTTATCGCGTGTAGAACTTTTTATGCTGTGTATATAAAGGTGGAAGACTTGCTCTTGCTCGCAGTAATTCTAACAGAGTTTGTGTCAGTTTGTGTCTCAGCATTCTTCTGAGAATTCAGATGTATTTCTTATGTGTTTTCCTGAAAAAAAAATTAAGTTAAAATTTATTGATAGATTCCTTATTTAAAAGCCACTTATACTCACAGAGAAATTTTTAGTGCTTTAGTGGCGACCAGACAGAACTTCCAATTCTGGAAACACTTAGATCTTCAAACTATGGTTTCACAAGGACTTACATACTAACATTACCTCTAGTGAAAAATTTGTTTTAGACATTAATTTAATTTTGTTGCCATGTAACGCACATTCCACTGACAATTTCCCTATACACCCATTTCTCCCCTTTCCTTTTCCCACCTACTTTTGCCCTCTAGAAATGTGAATATTAAATTCTTAAAAGTTTATGGTATATTATTGACCATTTCTCTTGGTAATTTATTCTAATCCCCGACCACCTTACCAACAAAAGAATATCTTCCCACCCTCTTGTGCCTAAAATCGAGTGCCAGCTTGTGGTCGTGGTCATCTTTTCCCTTCCATGCATTACTTTTAATTCTTACACCAATATCTTTCCACGCCTCATCATCAATATACGACTTGTACACTCCCAAGACTCTCTTCACCCTCCTCCTGTCTTCCAACGAATCTCACTTCATCTCCTTTATCATATTAGTTACCGATTGTGTTCTGCGGTAATTTTTAGAGACAAATCTAGCAGCCCCTTTTTTGCACCCTCTCCAACACCTGTATTTGACACACAAAATGTGGGTCCCATACTACACTACCATATTCAACTAATGGTCTGACCAAAGTTTTGTAACCCAATTCCCTTACTTCTCTAGTACATCCCCTCATCACTCTTTCCAAGAGCTGAAGGATTTGAAATTTTTTCCTACCACATGTCCAATATGTCCTACCCAGTTTAGATTGTTATGAAATGTTATGCCAAGATATTTAGATTTCAAAGTTTCAACAAGCAAATGCTTCCCCATATTATAATGATAGTTAACTTTTAGTTTTTTTTATCTGTGTGCCTAATAAGCTGACTCTTCTTTACATTTATTTTCATCCCATGCTTAACAACCCAACTAGATATCCTGTCCAGATCACCCTGCAGGTCTTTAGAGTGTTCTCCTGTGTTGATCCTTTTATATAACATTATATCATTATATAACAATCTAACTTCTCATAGTAAACCATCAACACAATTATTCATTAGAATAATGAATAGCATCGGTCTCAATACGCGACCCTGTGGAACGCATCAGTTTTATGAGCGCAAAAGGAATGCATGACACATGTCCCTTAGCAACACGAAATGTTAACAATAATGTGGTTAGTGCTATTCACGTCACTGTGGGTGGTATCTGATGTGTTTTAAGCAAGTATTCGTGAAGATACTGTCTGTAAGAAGTGGGAGTGATAGCAGATGCTACGTCAGCGGTAGTGATGGGTTATCTAGTGAACCGTGCCTGTTATCCGGCTTATCTCTCCTCCAGTGCTCCAGTAGCTATCACGTTTCACGCTGGAAGGTGCTGGAAGTACCATCGACACTGCCAATCGCCTCCTTAGTTCGTAGAGATTTCTATCGCATCACGACCCGAGTGCAGCGGATTACTGTTTTGTTAAAGGCTCATACTCATAGCTAAATAGTTGCAATGTTAGAGTGTTATATTTATCTATATTTTCAAATGATAATTTGCAGTCATCAAGTTATCTATATATGTTCTCTCCGCAACGCGAAAATTACTTGGAGGTTAGTCAGGCCTAGAAGTATAAAAAGTAAAAGACAAAAAATTTTCATGTTCCATAAGTGTTCAGTGAGGAAAAATCAGTATGCTACGATTTGTTGATGACATTGTCTTGTTAGCAGAAAGGGCTGAGGATATTGAGAAGTTACTGAATGGCTTGAACAAAATACTGAAGGAAGGTTTTGGACTGAGTATAAATCAAAGCAAAACAAAAGTGATTAAATGTAGCAGAAATGATACCAATCACAATAGATTAAATATCAAAATAGGATCGGATGCAATAGGAGAAGTAAGTGAATTCTGCTGCTTGGGAAGCAAAATTACAACCGATGGCCGAAGCAGTAATGATGTTAAAAGCAGAATAGCACTACAAAAAGAGTCTTCATGAAAAAGAGAAATCTTTTAGTTTCAAATATTGATCTAGGAATAAGAAAGAACTTTTTAAAACTCTATGTGTGGAGCACAGCACTTTATGGTAGCGAACCATGGACTTTAGGAATACCTGAAAGAAAGATAATTGAAGCATTTGAAATGTGGTGCTACAGAAGAATGCTGAAAATAAAGTGGTCAGACAAAGAAAGAAATGAACGAGTTTTTGGAAATGATGGGTGAGAAAAGAAGTTTATGGAAGAAGCTTACAGGAAGAAGAGACAGGCTTTTAGGTCATATTTTGAGACATGCTGGATTGGTTAATTTGTTAGTGGAGGGAACAGTCGAAGGTAAGAACTGTAGAGGAAGACAGAGATTAGAATATATGAAGCAGATAATTGAGGACGTGGGTTGTAAGGGGTATTTAGAGATGAAGACGTTAGCACAAGATATGAAGGGATGGAGGATTGCATCAAACCAGTCGAAAGACTGATTATAAAAAAAGTTAGGCCTGGTTCTAGACAAACGACGGCCACTTGCATGCCTGCAATACAATACATTACATTCATTTTTCACAGATCACAGTATTACAGAAGGGCTCCATAGGTTGTGGACAGATGTCAATTTGAAGACAATCACACGATAAAACCCTTTATTCTTTTTTTGATTATTGCTCTACGTCTCGTCGACGTCGAGGTCATTAGAGACGGGAAAGGATGGGGGGCCAGAAACGGGAATGAATTCGGTCCTGGCCTTTTAGAATGAAGTATCCCGGCATTCGCCTGCAGTGAGTTGGGGAAACCATTGAACACCCAAATCTGGTTACCCGGACGGGGATTCGAACCCGCGTCCTCCGGAATGAGAGGTCAGAGCGTATGACAAAACAGATGTACACAGGGTGTACAGGAATGAAAGGATAATCCTGCAACCACAGATTGGCCACATCATTTCCTACTACATGACAAAACTTCATTTTAGTAAAAGCCTCACCATTTTCGAGATATTGATTATTCCATGTCATTCCTAGAAATTAAGACTTTTTGTACCCCGTTTTTTTAAAAAAAATTTACTCAAAGATATCTGAGTCATCTAAAACAACCTTTTTTTAAAAAAACGTTAAAAAATACCTTATAAAAATCTTAAATGATATAATTATTTTATACTTCTTTTAAAACGATTGTACTATCGTAAATGAGTCTCCTAAGGAGACTGACAGGCAGCTAGCGACAGTTAGAAGATACCTGATGAAGACAGCGGAGCCATGTGTCGAAACGTCGTGTTTACACAACACCATTCAGCTGGACACCAGAGAGGATTTTGTTGCATCAGAACGCCGGGAAAGTCTACACTCACACATACTAAAGAGACTATTGAGTATTTTAAACAATGTACTAAAAAGTGATGATAATGATTTTAAAAATGTATTTTAATTTTTTTTAACGTTTTAAGAAAAAAAGAAAATTTTCCAAATGACTCGAACATCCTTGAGTAACTTAAAAACAAAATAGGTTTCAAAAAGTCTTAATTTGTTCAAATCGCATGGAATATACTGAATAAAGTCACGTGTTTCGAAAAGTTTTTAAAAAAAATCAATATCTCGGAAATGGTGAAAGTTTTACTAAACTAAAGTTTTGTTATATAGTAGGACATACTTGAAATGCGGATCAAGAAAAACAAAGATACTTTTATGGTGTTTGTTGATTTAGAAAAATCTTGTTAGGTGCGACAAAATTATGTTCAAAATTTTAAAGAAGTCAGGTCTAAACTATCGAGATTGAAGAATACTTTATAAACTACGAAGAATCAAGTGGCTATAATAAAAGTAGAGAATCACGAGAGACATGCATCAGTTAAAAAGGGTGTGAGACAAGGTTGTAGTCTATCCCCGTTAATATTCAGCTTGTAGGTAGAGGAAGCAATGAAGGAAGTAAAAGAAAATTTTTCATGTGAACAGGCAGAGCATATTGAAAAGTTACTGAATGGCATGAACAAAATACTGAAGGAAGATTTTGGACTGATTATAAATCAAAGCAACACAAAAGTGAAGAAATGTAACAGAGATGATGCAAATCACAGTAGATTAAATATAAAAATAGGATCGGATGCAATAGCAGATGTAACTGAATTCTGTTACTTGGGAAGCAAAATTACAACTGATGGCCGAATCAGGAACAATGTTAAAAGCAGAATAGTACTAGCAAAAAGATCATTCATGAAAAAGAGAAATCTTTTAGTTTCAATATTGATCTGGCACTTTGAAAGAACTTTATAAAACTCTATGTGTGGAGCACAGCACTATATGGTAGCGAAACATGTACTTTAGGAATACCGTAAATAAAGAAAATTGAAGCATTTGAAATTTGGTGCTAGAGAAGAATGCTGAAAATTAAGTGGAGAGACAAAGTACGAAATAAACGAGTTTTGGAAATGATGGGCGAGGAAAGAAATTTGTGGAAGAAGCTTACGGAAAGAAGAGACAGGCTGGTAGGTCGTATTTTGAGACTTGCTGGATTGGTTAATTTGTTAGTGGAGGTAACAGACGAAGGTAAGAACTGTAGAGGAAGACAGAGATTAGAATATATGAAGCAGGTATTTGAGGACGTGGGTGATAATGGCTATGTAGAGATGAAAAGGTTAGCACAAGATGGGAAGGGATGGAGGATTGCATCAAACCAGTCAAAAGACTGATGACAGCAAAAAAAAAAAAAAAAAAAAAAAAAAAAAAAAAAAAAAAAAAAAAAAAAAAAAATATTTGTAGTTTATGAGGCGGACATTGGTTTTTCGCTTGATGATTTGGGAAAACCGCATACGGGCGATAATGTACTTCAATGAGTTATTTGTGTGCTCCTGATCATTTTCTGAGGTTTATTTTAGGCATAACATTCCAACACCTGTATCACCAAAACGAATGGAATTCAGGCACATGTTTATATGAATATTTCTTCTCAATATTCTTCATATTACCACTTCTTTCAATGTTTACTGTTGCTCCTGAATCACCTGTATTGTACGAGCTTGTGATGTCCATATCTGTCCATTACTTTTGTCTCTCTTGTTAATTGTCATACAACAAATAAATAAATCGGTCTCCTAAGGACAAATGTGAGATGGGTACAGTTTCTTCCACCAGCGGTTGAGGCGCTCTCGAGCGTGATGCAGGCTGACTCTGAGATTCGCCATACTGCAGGCGCGGCTTATGAGGAGCGGGCCCAGAAATGATCCGTGTCGGGAGCTGAGCCAGCAAGTCGCGCGCGAGGAGGCGTGAAATGCGGCGACGCACGTGACCACGGGGGGGGGGGGGGGAGTCTGGTTGCTGCATCGAACCAAAGCCGACTCACCTAGAGCTGATAGTTCCCACTACACATCTATATAACTACTCTCAGAATCACAAAACTATTGCCGTCACAGCGAACTACGAATCAAAATGGCATTCTCCCCTTCCTTCCTCGCTCTCAGTAGATTTTTCAAGTTGTGCTAGGTTATAAGAAAAATTTTAATCAGGCATAGGTGCTCAAGAAGAAAAAAATCAGTATGCTACGATCTGCTGATGACATTAACCTGTTAATCTTGAGCATGGCAGCATCAACAGCAACGGTATTTCTTCAATTGTAAAATGAAACACAGGCAACCTGTTGCAATATTCATTGAATTTATTGTTTACCGGTTTCAAGGGTTTTAAGGGAGTCTTCTTCAGAACTTGTTAAAAATTATTACATCAATCAAAATAATACTTCTCAATAAAATAGTACATTTTGTACTTAAGTCACACATTAAAATATATTCTATAGCTATCCATCTGGCAGCCAACGTGTATCACAGAGCCAACGTCACATCTAACCGGGGCGGCAGCTTACTGCCGACTAACTACAAAATGTACTATTTTATTGAGAAGAGTTTATTTAGATTGATGTAATACTCTTTAACAAGTTCTGCCTTAAGGCGGGTCGAAACCGGTAAACAATAAATTCAATGAATATTGCAACAGGTTGGCTGTGTTTCATTTTACAATTAACCTGTTGGCAGAACAGACTCAGTGAGAATCGTGAGAAGTTGCATGAATTGAAACGTTTCTGCATCAACACATTTTGTCGATAAAATATTTTAAGTCCATGCGTACGAAGTCGCTGGTAACATCTTTTATGATATATTACATACGGAGATAATGAAATGACGGATATAAATATCCATAAGCAGTTTGTATTCTTTATTATATGTGACTGTGACAGGTAAAGTGAATGGAAAGCTACTTAGCTTGGCTCGACATCCTCCCCTCCCCCCCTCCCCCCTCCCCCCTCTTTCGCTCGCCATGTGGCCCAGAGTACCTTAGTACCTAAACCCTTCCTTCCCCCTATCCATTGACTGAGCTATGTAGTGTATAGACGCTGCCCAACGACAAACTCGATTACTGACAGCCGCCATCTTCAACAATGCTTACCGCGCTGCCACCTGGCGACTGATCTTGCAACGTCTCACAAAGGAGAGACTAAAGGGAGCGTCCACCGAGACAGCAAATTTGCCCTCCTACCTTCCATTCGTGAGGACGGGGGTCAAACCCCGTCCGGCCATCCTGACTGGGGTTTTCCGTGGTTTTCCCCAGTCACTCAAGGCGAATGCTGGGATGGTTCCCTACAAGGCCACGCCAGATTTATATACACCTTCTCTCCGCGTAGTTTAGTTAGGTTGAAAAGGGTCGCCGAGACCCTCCAGCAACCCGCCTCCCAGTGAAATTGTAAAAAAGGGAGCGTCCACAAACTACGTGATCGGACTACTGGAGGGAGGGGGAAGGGAGCTGGCTGCAAATCTATGCTGAACTACGTCGAGGGGAGGGGGAGAAGGCGTTTTCGAGTCAGAACACGTAGCTTTTCATTAATGTTATTGGTCACATATAAAATAAAGTACAGAACCCACAACAGCATGTGAATACTTATTTAAGTTGTTTCATTACATCCGTATGTAATTTTCGATCATTTGACTAGAGAAATCGGTACAAAAGGTCTTCTGGAATCAATAGAGGAAAAAGCTACGTTCCACGCGGTGGGAAGGGGGGCGGGTTAGAAGCAAACGCCACGTCGGGGTACAAGGGGGGAGGGGAGATGGGGGGGGGGGAGGGTTTCACAGGATGCCAAAGTGGAGCTACGTAGTTATTGACGCTACCAAAGGATCAAAATAGCCCCAAAATTTCCCCTTGTTGTCGGAGAAATAAATTTTGGTCCAATACTTTTTGAACGCCCCTCGTCATACGTACACAAACAATATTTTTGTATGAACCACAGAAAATAACACACAAAAATTTGAAGATTGAATTCTAACAGCAATTACCGAATACAAAGAGCGGTTATAAATTTTAAACACGTTCACGTTGATAGACTCTCTATGCTGTATTGTATATAATCTTTGCTGAGTATTTAGTTTCAGCAACGCAAGAAGATGTGTGCCAACAACTGCCAGATGGCTCCACGGATTGCAAACGTCTCTGGAAAAGCGAATACTCTTCGCCGCGCAAGAAACATTATCTCTGCCAGAAAATATAAACAGTTCATCCAGTGTACCTCAAAACGAAGCGGATTCACTAACTTGAATGCTCTGGCCTCGCATTCGGGAGGAAGCGGGTTCAAATCCCCGTCCGGGCATCCAGATTTGGGTTTTCCATGGTTTTCCCAAATCACTCCAGGCGAATGTCGGGATGCTCCCTTTAAAAAAAAAAAAAAAAAAAAAAAAAAAAAAAAAAACCCATGGGTGAATTCCATCGCGTTCCTTGCCCCCTATCTTTTCTGATGGGTTTTAAATATGCTGAAAACACGTATTTACGACAATAAGTGTTTATTTTGTAAGAAAAATACATGAAACTAGTGAACATAATGAAGCTTAGATCAGTTCACACAGATTAATAACAATCACTGTCTGTACGTTGGATACACAGCACAAACTACACCACAACAGAGATATCGTTAGTTATTGAAGTCAAGTGATTCTAAATTAGTTAATACAAACAAATCGTACTTTAATACCTTCCCGGCCCTAGTGACCTCTACGTTAATAAGGCCTTGGAAATAAAAACTAACTTGAAGCAGCCCTGATGAAGACCACAAGTGGGTACCGAAACGTTGGCACCATCAGCAAGAAAAACACATTAGAAAACCCGAAAAGAAAGTTGAATTTTCCAAAATAATAAACAGTAAACGATTAATCTAGTTTTTTTTTTGCTAAGGATAACGTTGAATCTGCATTTGGCAGTAGTTGATTTAGTAAGAGTGTTGACTAAAGGAGTTGGCCGGCTTATTAGCAGGGGAGACTGCAGCAGTTGGCACCTGTTATCGACTCTTGCATTGGTTTTACAACCGCCCTCAAACAACACCAACTATAACAAGGCCCGGTGGCTACGTCACAAAACCGTTCTGACGTCACATGAGTCAGGGAAACCGCTGGGAGGCCGGGCCTTCTCTCTAGGCGGTGTCGCCTCAAACCTGTCTGGCTGTGGATTCGAGTTTTTCCGTCGCCGTGAGCGCTGTCGATGATATAGCGCAGTGGACAGCTCACGGGGGAGGCGTATGGTAATAACGCAGGCAGTCGCCTGACCAACGGCACCCCGGGGGGACATAACGGCCTCGCCACCTCCGAGTAATGTCTGCCTCAAACATCACTCACGTCCACGCCTCGACAAGAAACAGCCAGCCTCGGCACCTACTCCTCATAACTGCAAAACAAGGCTTTCAATTCTGATAGATTCTATCTCAAAAGTGTAATAGAATGGGTTTAGAAATAATAGATGGAAAATATTTACACCAGTTACTATTTGCTGATGATCAAGTCGTTATAGCACAAGACGGTGAGGATGCAAATTACATATTGTAAGAATACAAAGGATCTTAGTTTTTAAAGAGTTGGTAATTAATATTTGTTTTATATTATTTCAATGGGAAGTGTTTATTAATAGTGGTATTTTCTAATCACTATTTGGTTTCTGATTAATGTAAACTGATTATATGTGTATGTTGTTAAAAAGTGCTTTATATCGGGTTATTATTATTTCTTAAGTATTGTGTCAAAGAAATTCCAAGCATCGTTATTACCAGATGAACAAAGTACATGAAAATCTCTGGACAGTACAAAAAGAAGATCTTTGGGCAAGGAGAAGCGATGAAAGCGGTATGCAGAGGGGTACGCTGAAAAAAAATAACTGCGAGTGGTATCTGTACACAGAAGGATGCAATTATTAATGTAAATTAAATTAAAAAAACCAAGTGGATGTTTTGATGGTTATTTTTATTCTTCTGGTGGAATAAAAGAGAAGTATTGGCACCTTTTACTAACAAGAAGGTTAGTAAAAAGTACAAAGATTATACGTGGCGTTCCGTGACAGACGAGATGCCATATAGGAAAGCAAATATTATAATATGTAATCGACTGTCAAAAGAATATAAAAAATGGGGCTTGAAAACTAACTAACTAAAAAAAAAAAAAAAATATCTTACATATGATCTGGATGAATTGTACATCGATGGAATAAAAATTAAAAAGGTAAATAATTTTTGCTATTTGGGTTCAATTTTAGAAATAAAAGGAAAATCGAATATGGAAATTAAAAAAGGATTTCTAATGGCCGGAAAGTAATCGGGATGCTAAATTCACTTTTATGGAGCAATAGTGTTATGAATAGAACAAAAAGAATTATATTTAAATCATTATTTGAAAGTATAGTCTTGTATGGATCAGAAAGCTGGACAATCAACCAAAAACATATCAAGAAGCTGAAAGCATTAGAAATGGATTTCTGGAGAAGATCAGCAAGGATATCAAGAAAAGAAAAAGTAAGGAATACAGAAATAATAAGGTTAATGGAAGTGAAAGAAGAAATGTATGAAGTTATAGAACGAAAAAGACTGGAATGGTACGGCCATGTAAGAAGGATGGAAGACACTAGGATACCTAAACTGATATAAGAATGGGAAGTTAAAGGAAAGAGGAAAAGAGGACAGCCCGTGATTACCTGGCTCCAAAGTACAAATAGCAATGAGAACACTTGGTGCAGAAGAGGAAGATATACCCGATCGAAATATCTGGAGGAATATTTTGAGAAGATGAAGTCAAGATCTATGTTCCGAATTCTTTATTGTTGTGTTGGAGAAAAACCTCTGTTGTGAGGAAATCTCTCTTAATAATAGTAATAATAGATTCTATGCTCCAGTACAATTTCCCGACACACCTACATCCCCATTTCATAATTCTCTTTTTAAATATTTAAATCCGGACTCACAAAGAGGATCTTTGATGTGGTAAATGGCTCACTCAGGAATACCAGTTGGTTCCATTAAAATATAAGAGGACTTGAATCATGCAGCGATCAGCAAGGAAAAGATACAGGAAAAGGGACAGTTTAGGAACAAAATTATGAACACAAAATCTTATATATAAATATAAAAATAGACGTGTTTTTCCCTATATTTCACTTTTCAGCCACCAATACATAGCACAGATCACTGGTGTTTGTGTGAGGAAGTAGCATGGAGTTTCCTGTCATGCACAACGTTGGCCGAATGCCGATAGCTGTGGGGATGTGGGAGATATGATGATTAAAGTTGGTCAATGCAGGGCGTCTTCATATTACGACCAAAAACATGTGTCTCCACATATGTCACTTTTCTGCCACAACTACATAGCATAGACCAATGGTGTTTGTGTGTGGTAGTAGAATCGTGTCTCCTGTCGTGCACTATGGTTGTTAGATGTCAGTTGCTATGGGGTGTGGGAGATATGGTGGTTGAAAGTGGTTGACCTGCGGCAATTTCATATTTCTGCCAAAGACGTATGTGTCTTGGTGTATTAATTTTCAGCGGAAACTATCTATCGCAGATCACTGGCGTTTGTGTGTGGTAGTAACACAGAGTCACCTTTCGATCACAACGTTGTCCGAATTTCGGTAACTGTGAGAGTGTGGGATATATGGTGGTTGAAATTGGCCGATCAAGGTCAGTAGCAGTCAATCCAAATTCTTTACAAACACGAACGAAGTCGTGGGTACCAGCTAGTTTAAAATAAGAAGAAAAAACAGATAAAATGGACAGAACAAAGGAAACGGGAACACACTGAACGTATGAAGAGGTGTTGAGAAAGAAAAAGGAAGAAGACAAATTAAAAAAAACTGAATTATCATAAATAATTTGAGCTTAAACACTGTCCTCCAGGGCAATAATGACTAACAATAATAATAACTAATAGTAAAATCTTTGAGAACAATATCACCATATCCCTACTTTGGAACTCTTCGAATTTTAATTTTGAATTCTACCAGTTTCTGTGGTAAATTGATCACCATTTCCCTTGGTACTTTGTTTCAATCCAGGACATCCCTACCAACAAAAGAAACATTTCACATTATGCCAGCTTGAGGTCATGGTCACCTATTTCCTTCCATGCATCTGTATTGATTATCCCACCAATATGTTTCCATGCTTCAACAGCTATACACGTCATGTACACTCCCAAACCTCCTCCTGTCTTCTATGAATCGCATTCCAGCTTCTATATCGTATAAGTTATCGATTGTGTTCTGCAGTAATTTACAGAGAAAGATCTAGCAGCTCTCCTTTGCATCCCCTCAACTCCTGTATTTGATACCAAAATTTGAGTCCCGCACTACGTCAGTATATTCAACGAATGCTCTGACCAAGATTTCACAGTACAATTTCTTAAGTTTACTACCAAATGTTAAGATATTTACACTTAAAAAGTTCAACAAGGATTTCATATCCACCCAACAACAACCAGCTTAAAACAGTGCTGAAAACCTAAATAAAAAATGACACCAAACAACACTTGCCTTGGTACGAATTGCTAATAAATACAGGGTGGTTCAAAAAGCACTTTACACTTTGGAATGATATAGATTTTTTTTTTTTGAGATATCTTACAGGATCGGTAGATGTGTCATTTTGTATCAAACAAACTCAATTTTGATTCATGTAGTGCATCAGTACGCCATTGCGCCACCAGAAGCGCCAGCGTAGTGCACAGTTAAAATGGCTGCTTCCACTGGTGCGGAGCGTGCTCGCTGTGTGTTTTGGTTTCATTACACGAACTCTGAAGCAACTGTTTGGCGTAAATTTTACACCAAAGAACCTCCAAACAAGCCTACAATTTATTCTTGGCACAAGAACTTTTGTTGAGACCGTTTGTTCACTGCGACATTATACTGAATCACCAGGTGGAGAAAACAGTCACTGGCATTGTGTATCTGGATATGCTTGACAACTTTTTAATTCCACATATCGATGAAGATGAGCGAGATGGGATGGTTTACTACCAGCAAGACGGTGCACCACCTCATTTCCTCACGGAAGTTCGAGGTTTCCTCGATAATCGCTTCCCAGGTCGGAGGATTGTCCGTGAAGGGCCAGTCACATGGCCACCTCGCTCTCCAGACTCGACACCACTGGATTTCTTTCTCTGGGGTTTCATTAAAGGTCGTGCGTATGTTCCTTCCGTACCAAACAATTTAGCCGACCTGAAAAATCTAATCTACGCCGACGTTGCACAAGATACGCCCGATTTGCTGCAACGAGTGTGGGAAGAAGTTGATGACCGGTGGGATGTTTGCCGCGTGAAAAATGGTGGTCAGATTGAATCAAAATGACTCTTGACACTTTTATGTGATACTTGAGGTTGTTTGCTGCAAACTCTCTTATTTCATAATTCAGTATTCTTTCTTAGCCCTATAACCCCCTACCGGTATCATCTCCAGTTTCATGTCGTATTCTTTTACTCAGTCCATTATCATTCCATCAATTCATTCTTCTTCTTCGTAACTTAACTCCCATATTATTCCTATTTAATCTCCACTACAATCCCTCGTATTTTTTCCTTCCTGTCAAAGATTCTTAACAAAAACCACTTATTAATATTTTATAATATTACGTCATTTTTATATTGCATAAAATAAATGTTACTCATATCACTTTTTTTAACATTTTAAATAACAACGGGACATATGACCGTTGCAAGGTATTGTAATTAGTGTTGCAAACTGAAAAAAAAAACAAAATGTTTTTTTTTCAGCTTTGTGAAAAAAAACATGAAAACAAATTTTTTTTTTCAGAAAACAATATATTTGATAAAATATAGTTTTATTCAAGGAACTTCTATTTTACAAGTGTGTTTTAAGTCTTACTGAATCATATAATGTCTCACATAATTATTCATAAGTTTATCTATATAGGTAACATAATTTTATTCATCCTCCATGTCAGTACCACATTCACTAGTATCAGCACTACCAACACTAGTTCGGTCGGTGTCGGAGTTTTCTGTCTCTTCTTCTGTCTCCTCTAGATCCATAACTTCAGAAATAGTTAAATTTACTTTTACTGGTTGTTCTTGTATTGTATGCAAAAGATTTTGAGATTGCAATTTTAAATTGTGAGCAAGGTACACACTGTGTATAAAGACTGCACCGATAGTTCTGTATTACGGTCTTTTAAGTTTGAATTTAAATCTATTATCATACAAAATAGGAGCTTTACTTCTTTTCAATTGTTTGTTTAGACCAACGGTTGCAAGGAAACGATTCATAATTAGGGACCGTGCACAAACTACGTGGCTTGGTCCAGAAGGAGGAGGGGTTAGCTGAGGGGGGGGGGGGGGGCGTTCCGAGCCCGGCCACGTAACTTTCCTTTCGTAACATTTTTCACAGTTAAAATAACGAACTGAACTCACAACAGCATGTGAGTATTTATTTCCCTCAGTTAATTATATCCGTATGTAATTTACAATAGTCTGACAAGAGAAAACAGTACAAAATGTCTTCTGGAATCAAACCGGAAATAAGCTACGTGCTACGTGAGCGAGGGGGGGGGGGGGGCACGTAGGGTTACATGGGGGAGGAGGGAGGTTCACAGGAGGCCAAAATGGAGCTATGTGGTTTATGCACGCTCCCTTACTGACAATTTAATGAGTCAGTACCACTATACTCTGAGAGTTAACAAGTATACGAATATAAGGAAAGCCCAATAAGTAATAAAAAGAGGCAAAAAACCGTGGATAAATTTTAAATCCCTAATTTTTTAAAAGCTCTGTAGGTAATTTTGTAGGGCTGGCAGCACTATTTCAAATAGCAAGTATCAATCCAAACAATGGGGAAAACCGTTTTTTTACAACACTAATTGTAATTACGTTCACATTAATAAACTCCATTTGTTGTTTTGTGTATACGCTTCAGTGAGTACGTATTTTCAATAAACCAAAAATGGATTAAACGTTTTTGCTTTTTGTTTGAGGATGAGCTATTAAACATTGAATGTGCAATAGCTTTGCATGTGTTTACTGGAGTTCAACTAACCTCCTAACCCTTCTTGAGACAAAGCCTTTGTATCAGTTAACAGATTATCAGCGGTTTCATTCCGCGGTAATCCTCCGCGAGTCAGCTGTTTCAGGAAACGCGTTAAGGATCCTTCCGCGTAGTAACAGCCTCAAAGGAGGCAGGCATCATTAAGGTGGACGCCAGTCCACGTCAGCGTTCAAAGAGCCGTGTTTTTGCGAGGGACACCGGGTGAATGTTATCTCTGGCGACTGACGAATGGCCGGCGGACGTCGTTTGGTTATCTGTGGAGTCGCAAGAAACAGAACACTGCCCCTACTGCGAGCGCAAGAACACGACAGGGCGGCCAACCTGCGCGTCGAATCATGCCACGTCGTTACGTTGGCAGACTCGCGATGGAGTCCTCAACTCGCATTCGTAGCAGAGAAAGAAGGCGCCATTACACACACGAACAATGAATAAAAGCTCTGGCCTCGCATCTCGGAGGACATGGTGTAGTGTTATTAGTTTATTTTTTCGTCACCTGCAGTGCTAACACGCAAAGTGTGGTATAGTTAACTTCCGGTTGATTACTGAGCGTTTGTTTATGCTGTATGTGTACAACAATTTAACAATTGAAAAGCTGGAGTAATTACTTTTTAAAGCTGGAGCACGTAATCTGTAGATGTACACTAAGCAAGAATTGATTAACAGGTAAGAATTCACAACTTCGATGCCAATTAATCTTTGAAGGTACCGTTTAATTTAGGCCCGTTGCCACCGTTTCACCCCTCGTTAAGAGCCGCTATAAATCATTTTAAAATTATAAATGTCTGATTTTAGGCCATCATTGTTGTTAGAATAATCTTTGCGTTGTATTTACAGCTTATATAGGAGAGAAAAACCCCTAAACGTCAGTCAAATATTGTTTGAAATTGTTCTTCTGTGTGCTAATTTCAAGACTGGTCTAAAAAGTTGCGTGACGGCCCCGAAAATAATTTTTTGATCTTTCACGAAGATGATATTAGCCATTAGTATTTTTACTCCTTTTGTTGAGAATTCCATGGACAGACCACACCACAGATACTGAAGTGCTCTGCAAAATGAAAACAGATACGGAAAGACTGAGCACCACAAAAAGACGGAAGCTTCAGTAGCTTGGGCACATCATGAGGAACAATAGCCGCTATGAACTCCTGCAGTCTGTTCTCCAGGGGAAAATACCAGGAACGAGAAGTGCTGGTCGAAGAAGAACTTCTTGGTTAAAACATCTGAGATCATGGACCTCCAAGACAACTACGGAGTTAATCCGAGCATCAACCAGCAGAGACGAGACAGCCAAGATGGCTGCCGACATCCGGAACAGATAGGGACCAGAAGAAGTAGAAGTTGAGTTTAAAAGATCGGTCCATGTTGCTGGTCGCGCGCAAAATGTGCGCCGATTGACGGAAAATTTAGTCCTGGAAACTCTTGAGGTTTTAGCTTCTGTGTTTTTTGTTTTTTCACTTTCTGTAAATGCTGTTCACAATGTGGATTGTTCAACATCAAAAAAAAAAAAAAAAAAAAAAATCTTAACTGCAACATTTTTTTTTTTTTAATCAACTACATTTTTAAAAAAAATTGTGGAATACATATTACTTTAACCAATCTATTTAATACTTTTTTGTCACTTAAAGTAATTTTTAAAATTAATTTTCCCATAGAACGTAGCGGAAAAATGTAAACAATCCACAACAAATCAAGAACAGCACAACAAAAATAATTGATATCCAGCAGAAGCGCACACAGGGTCGACACAATCACTTCATACTTTTAATTAAAAGCATGAAACTCAAGCAATCAAGCTGTCAGGCGGTGACAACTACGCACTCGGGTCCTCTTCGATGGAGTTTTTCCTTCTCTAGATGTATAACCCACCGCTTTCGCCGATCTATATCTTTGGAAAATTAATGATAACCGTCACCCTTATTTTTCACCGAAATCGCCAAACATCCATAGATGCAACGATTAGCCGGCGTAACTCCGTTTTTAATAAGCCTCGTAGCGACGATAGTACATGTAAACACAGCGCTAGAGCGCAACCGGAAACTGATAAAACCACATTTAGGAGGCCATATTGAAGTTACAAAAAAGCTCTATATCAACAGCACTCGGAACAAATCGTTTTTATGAACTATTATTTTAAGAATTGTTATAGCAAGTTGGAGTTGATAAACTATCGACTTGTATATTTTCGTGTAACTAATTGTGAATTTGTGTGAATTGTTTTGTGGAGAGAAACTATGTAAATACCATTTAATATGATCAACCACACTGTTATGCGTGAAACATTGATTAAAGGTTTGTAATTCTAAGTGTTGAAGTAAGCTATTATGTTTGGAGGATAATTTGTTACGGTTTTTATTGGTTTATGGAGATAATAGTGTGTGAAAATGCTTGTAAATATCTCTAATTTTAATTTCCGTGTGTTTCATGATGGTTGTGAATGATTTTGTATTAATTCTGAATGATTTTTTGTATGTATTTGATTGTTAAAGTGCTGTTTGACTGGAACTTCAATGGACAGGGCTGGAAAAGTGTATGAAGTGCTGTTCCAGACCCGCATGTGAGTATTACCACTGTATCTCCACTGATGATGCCCTACACCACAAGGACGAAACGCGTCTGGGGAATAAAATATAATAAAATAAACCAAAACAGTTGTTAGTAGACGGAGTAGTTTATAAAATTATTACTCGAAAACAAATATTTAATTCTTATAATGAACGCTTCGTATTGTAGTGTCCCGCTCTGTATGTCTTGGGATTAACTACTTTATAAACAGTTTACTGATTAATACAAAATAAATGATTGTTGGTGGGGTTCTCTTCCGAGGTGGTCCTTCACATTAATACAAGTGAAACATGAATTATTAATGAGAAACATATTGATTTTATTGATTTTATACATAGAAAGCAAAGTTATTTCGGAGAAACAATTACTTGAATGGGTAAATGGTTGTTCCCTCTTTGGTACTGGAATTTACAGTTCTTTAATTTTGTTGGAGCTCGTTGTGGTCTCTGTAGACGATTGCGTTACCGTAATGTTGAGCAGCGCAATGAGAAGAGTCGTGTCGGTGACCCGCGACGGTGCTTGCAGAGCTGCGTCGTGTTTCGGCAGGCCAGGTAGTCGACCCGCTGAGCGAAGGGTGGAGTGGCGTCTGGAGTCTCTCCTCCGCGACAGCCGGCAGCTCGTCCTCGACCCCGGGGGACCTCAGCAATGTGTCCTCAGTAGCGCAGATCGCCCGCTGCTGTCTGCTCGCGTCGAACCAGAGTCCCTCTCGTCCAGTCTCCGCCGGTCCGACATCAAGTGTCCGTCCTCCGTCAATTCTGCCTTCCTCGTAGACTCGCCTTGGGCGGAGTTCGTTCCTCTTCTCTCTCCCGATTGGTCGAATATATAATAAAAAAAACAAAAATATCAGCAACCAGCGAGAATGAATTCCATTGGCTGGGATAACCCCACCACCAGCGTCATTTTCTTGGTTGGTCATCCCCCTCCATATAACCATAGTCTCTGTGGGCTGCACTTCTTAAGAACAAACAGTTTATTGTTAAAGAATGTTTCTTCGCCAGCGACGTCTGCGAAATGTCTGACAGCTCTGCTGGAACATTTTATGATTGGGGCTCTCAAAGAAACCTTTCATTCGTCGAACATCCACACAGGGGAGCTCACAATGTAACACTGTGTCCATTGTTTTAAACAAACCTCTACTATATCCGAGAAGCTCTCCATCACTTCAGTAAATTAATGCCCCAAAACACTCGGTAACACAAGGGAAGTCTGTTATTTTGAACGTCAACCAGACCTCAATAAAGTACATTCTTTATTACTCACTAGCCTGTCCACTAGGTTACAACCATTATCCTTTCTATGACAAGTAATAATATCAAACATTACTCATGTCGGTCGAGAACTGCACTCAAATCAAATGAAATGAACTTATGTAAATTAAATACATTATGGTAATAACGCTACTGAATCTAACAACAACATTTCTTGTTACTGATAAATAATGAGATCTACAGAATGGGACATCTCATTTACCCACGTTCCCGGTTTTTCAAAAATTGCTTTATCAATTTTTGAAAGTTCTTGATTCTTTATTAAAATATTCCTCTTAAAAAAATACTACAATGCGAATCTAAACATTCCCGAACATGATACTAGTGTTTATTCATCTAGCGGGGTGAATCGTCTGTCATTAGCTCAGGTTTGCCACACATTCATACCACAATATTGCTGTAGATCTAAATCTACTTAAATAAAACACATAGTTAAGTTCTTACCTATTCTAAACATGCACTTATTCTACAAAATTAGATGATTTTGCTTATTCCTTTTAACAACGCTGCCAAAACAGTTCAACGCTATTTCAGTAACCATTAACGCGAATGCAGATAAGATGAAATGACTACCATTTCTAAAAACTCAACTTTAGCGATAAATATCTTTAAGAAATCGTTTTCTGTCTTTGCAATATATTGTTAGATGTGAAACTTGATCTCACACGAAAAGGAAAATTAGTTAGCTAGCATGCAATTACTGCACTAGATAAGCATCATATTTTCTTACGTCCACGGTACATTAATTAGACGTACTTTGCGAAGCGCTAGACGTAGAACTGCGTATTTGCGTATTCCTGTCTGACTATAACACTTACTGTATCTCAGCTACGAACATAATGCGACTTTCCATTCGCAAATTAATTCTCTCTCACTCAGAGAATTCATGACATTTATCGTCATTACAAAGTGAAACGAAAGGTATCAACCTTCGTTCCTTTAAGCAACATAGAACGCTAGAAATGCACAACGCTCTCTAATCATGGTCTTACCTTATTTGCCATGTAGAACATGCTGAAGGCATCTAGACTTAAACGTCCATAGCTTACTCAATTACATTGCACCATTTTTTTATTACCATGGGCAAGTAAATCAGACACAGGAAACATGTACGCTTTGCTCAGTTCTAAATCCTACTCTCCGTTTTATACCGCATTTTACTTCGCTCGTCACAATACACTCGATTATTATTCACTGCTACTAGCTTTGGTGTTGTCATATAAATTATTTATTAATCTACTTCCTTTCCCTGCATGTCTTGCAAATTTAAATGACTGATTGACCTTGTTAACCACTCGCCTTTATTACAATACTGCAACTTATTTCTGGAATTACATGATTCAAATTCCTAATTCATGAACAATATTAATTCACAAAACTGTTATGCTAGTGTGCATTACTGTCCTTTGAACACAGGATTAACGTTAGACGAAGCTGTTTCTTTGAACAGAAAACCTTTTCAAAGATCATCCCACTATCTCTGCTTACTGAATTTTACTACCGGAATTAAACATCGGCATTCATTAAAACCTACTGGAAATATGTAAAACTACAAACGAGACAATATACAGCTAATTTGCATATGCAGCAATATTATTCCTTCTACCAAAGTACAATTAAATATACTTAAATTATCTGCATCTTAAGTACAGGGAAATTTAATATCACTTACTTTCGAGTATATTCCCACTAACTACCTAGAATGAAGCGACTAAACTTAAAAATCCTTATTGCTTAATCATATACATTGATGTATCAAGGTCACATGTACGAGCTCAAAACTTCATGAATCACCAGATCATGTTTTCCAGGTGCACAAAACCAAGGAATCTTGATTCTACAACCTCTTTAATCTACCATGAACTACCTGAAACCATTTCTCACAATCTGAGACTCTTCCGCCAGAAGTATTTCCACTTCCGGACACACTGTGCCAAACAGAAAAATTTTCGGACCTCTTACTGGTTTTCCTACATTTTTGCAATTTCAATAGCATTGAAATAACCTTGCAATAAGCAAATGCGTGTAAAAATTCTGACTGTTTGGTTTGTTGGACAACATGAATACGGAAAAACTCGCATTCAGAGATTTTTCCATCCACGCTTACACAAGGTGATTCCTTATGATTCAAAGAATTTTGTTTGCCTGTTCGGCTCGCAAACGAAATCATGGATACAGCAGGTGTCATCGCATTTTCCACTAATTTTACATACTGCGAGTCTTTTCTTTCTCTGCCAAAAACCAATACTTTACTTGCTAGAGGAAACCCTTTCTTTGATACGAATGCAACACTAATGTAATCCTGATTAACCATTTTTCTCGATTTCCTCACAATCTTCGGACTGCTATACACAGTTGGGATAACTGCACTGACTTTGGCAAACGATTCGCTCGTGACAAGAATGAGAGTGTCTGTCTGCTGACATTCACATTCAATGCCTGTTTCTAGTGACTGAACGTCGTAATTCTCCGCTTCCCGAAAGCTTTCTTCTCCGATGCCTGCACAAATTGAGTCTGTATTCTCAAAATTGTTTATTTCCTTAGTGAAACATGAAAATTCTTCCCTCACTATTGACCGAACTTCAGACTTCAAATCTGCTTTCAACTCAGCAAATTCTCCTCTGACAGTTTTCATTTGAGAAGTCATTTTACCTAATTTTTGATCAATCGCGTCACATTGCGAATCTACTCTATCCAATCGCGAATCTACCCTTTCCATTTGTGACTTGAATTCTGTGCGAAAATCATCCATTTGTGATTTTATTTCGGACTGCATGCCTCTCAAAAAATCCATTATTGATCCCAAACTTATCGGTTGGCATTCAGCAACAGTTTCTTCCGTGAATTTAAGTTATCGGTTGGTAATAACGAATCTACAACTTCGTGTATTTCGGATTGATCAACCGGTTCGACTCCAACACTTGTCCGCGGTAACACAGAATTTTCCTCGGCATTCATATTGATGATCCTATTCCTTAATCGCATTAATGTAAAAATGGACTTCAAAATAATACAGAATTTATCACAACAAGCAATGAAATTTAACACAGCAACAGAAAACACGGCTCATATACGAAACAATTGTAATCAATCCGCCATACCATAAGAAATGACAATATAACCCCACGTCAAATCACAATAAAGCAAGACAAACGAATGAAACAACGCCGCATTGCAACGAACATAACACAACAAATTTCAATGAAACCAATATACCATCAGAAAACTAAATACATTAAGACACAACAAAATGTGATAAAACAAACGAAATAATTGACACAACATCTGAACACCGGACTGCATTAAGCTGAAGCTGGAAAGAAAATACACACTGTATATTCTACAAGCTCTACAAAAGGAAAACAAACAGAAAATACAAGAAACACAAATCATTCATCCGCCAAGACAGAAGTTCACCTGCTTCGCCATCTGAAATTAGCTGACATGCATATCCAAGCATTAACTAAATATCTCATGAAGTGAGAAAAATTAAACTAAACAAAACAAGCTCCAATAAAAATTGAATTTAACTTGAGGGTTAAAATGTGAATTTTGACCATCGGAAGCCACGAGTTGGGCGCCAATTATGTAGTGTCCCGCTCTGTATGTCTCTGGGATTAACTACTTTATAAACAGTTTACTGATTAATACAAAATAAATGATTGTTGGTGGGGTTCTCTTCCGAGGTGGTCCTTCACATTAATACAAGTGAAACATGAATTATTAATGAGAAACATATTGATTTTATTGATTTTATACATAGAAAGCAAAGTTATTTCGGAGAAACAATTACTTGAATGGGTAAATGGTTGTTCCCTCTTTGGTACTGGAATTTACAGTTCTTTAATTTTGTTGGAGCTCGTTGTGGTCTCTGTAGACGATTGCGTTACCGTAATGTTGAGCAGCGCAATGAGAAGAGTCGTGTCGGTGACCCGCGACGGTGCTTGCAGAGCTGCGTCGTGTTTCGGCAGGCCAGGTAGTCGACCCGCTGAGCGAAGGGTGGAGTGGCGTCTGGAGTCTCTCCTCCGCGACAGCCGGCAGCTCGTCCTCGACCCCGGGGGACCTCAGCAATGTGTCCTCAGTAGCGCAGATCGCCCGCTGCTGTCTGCTCGCGTCGAACCAGAGTCCCTCTCGTCCAGTCTCCGCCGGTCCGACATCAAGTGTCCGTCCTCCGTCAATTCTGCCTTCCTCGTAGACTCGCCTTGGGCGGAGTTCGTTCCTCTTCTCTCTCCCGATTGGTCGAATATATAATAAAAAAAACAAAAATATCAGCAACCAGCGAGAATGAATTCCATTGGCTGGGATAACCCCACCACCAGCGTCATTTTCTTGGTTGGTCATCCCCCTCCATATAACCATAGTCTCTGTGGGCTGCACTTCTTAAGAACAAACAGTTTATTGTTAAAGAATGTTTCTTCGCCAGCGACGTCTGCGAAATGTCTGACAGCTCTGCTGGAACATTTTATGATTGGGGCTCTCAAAGAAACCTTTCATTCGTCGAACATCCACACAGGGGAGCTCACAATGTAACACTGTGTCCATTGTTTTAAACAAACCTCTACTATATCCGAGAAGCTCTCCATCACTTCAGTAAATTAATGCCCCAAAACACTCGGTAACACAAGGGAAGTCTGTTATTTTGAACGTCAACCAGACCTCAATAAAGTACATTCTTTATTACTCACTAGCCTGTCCACTAGGTTACAACCATTATCCTTTCTATGACAAGTAATAATATCAAACATTACTCATGTCGGTCGAGAACTGCACTCAAATCAAATGAAATGAACTTATGTAAATTAAATACATTATGGTAATAACGCTACTGAATCTAACAACAACATTTCTTGTTACTGATAAATAATGAGATCTACAGAATGGGACATCTCAGTATGCTATTTGCAAGCGTTCGTTTGTTTCGACTGCCTTGTCTCTGCTCCAAAGACTTTCGGCTACGGTCCAGCGATATAGACACAAGGATAGCCAAATTATAAGACTAAAGCTTAGAAATTAACATATATTATTTTTCTGGAGAGTGTCTTAACAGATTAAAATTGAACCCACATAGACATCAGTCCTTCGTATACAATCCCTTGGATGACAATTTCCATAGTCATGTAACTACTACTTTCTAATTTTTTTTTCTTATATACTTTGACTGTTGTATTCCTATTCATCTAGTTTTGCCGTTTACAAATTTAAGCTTTAAATTCCTTCAGCCTTTTTGGTAAATTATTCATCACTTCCCTTGGCAATTTATTCCAATCCATGACACCCTTACCGACAAAAGTTTCACTCTGTTAACCATACTTTACATGAGTCTTCGGCAGCTTTTCTCAATGTCATTGTAACTGTGCCAAATCTCCAAAGTTTCGATCTGTTCATGTCTAGTTGTTATGTTGGTTTTCTATATTTTTCTCTTAACAATAGCCAACAATAGGTCTGAATTTGTTTCGTGTCTGAACTATTTCATGGCCAGGGAAGTACAAAAGGTTTTTGTTACTAAGGAACTGTGAAACATTGTTGACCTCTGTTAGCCAACCTTGGAGAGACAAAATCCTATCAACTATATCCAAAATGCCCGAGAACATCGACGCATTTCAGATATAAATTCGAATACGAATTGCATTGATAAGATATACAGGGTGATTCACGAAGATATGCAAATATTTTAATATGTTATTCTACAAGTAAAACTAAAGAAAAACGTTCCTATAAACATAGGTCCGCAAATGTTTGGTACCGGGTTACGGCTAGTAAAAGATTTTGCCTGAAATTTAGCAACCTCGCTAATATGAAACCATCGCAAAACTACGAGGTTACAGTGAAGCACAATTTCCATTTATTTTGTTGTTATTGATCTGGTGAATGTAATAGAACAAGTCCCAGACGTGTATCTGCAGTAATTTTCCAGAAATTCCAGAGAAGCAAAGAAATAATTTGGGAAAATTTATAATTTATTAACTAATTGGCCTTTTTTTTAATTTCAGACAATTGCACAAAGTTTTCAACAGAAGGTTAGGAAACGACTAAACCACTCATTAACGGTTTGCCAACATTCTTAATGGAAAGTAAACAAATTTACTTTTATAATCTCTGGAATTTACTTTATAATCTCTGGAAAACTACTGCAGATACAAGTCTGTGACTTGTTTTATTACATTCACCAGATCAATAACAACAAAATAAATGGAAATCGTGCTTTACTGTAACCTCGTACAGTTTTGCGTAGGCTTCATATTAGCGAGGTTGCTAAATTTCAGGCAAAATCTTTTATTGGCCGTAACTAAACATTTGCGGACCCGTGTTTATATGAAGGTTATTTTTTTTTTAGTTTTACTTGTAGAATAACCTATTAAAATATTTGCATATCTTTGTGAATCATCCTGTATATATATATATATATATATATATATATATATATATATATATATATATATAAGGGATCTTTCTATAATCACTTTGTCTGTTGAAACAACTCGTCTTAAAACAGAAACTCAGTTTTCAGAAACACCTTTAATTGTTTTTATTATTAATAAATAAATTACGACAAGGCAATTGACTTTTTTGTATTTATTGGTCTCCCGGGAAACAAAAAAGTCAATTGCTTTGGCGTAATTTATTTATTAATATTGTCAGCAATTGAAGAAAATGATCCACAACATCCAGACCATTAATTGTCCCTATATTCGTTACAAGTTTAGGGGAGATGTTGCCTTACCAGCAGTGTATTATTTCGGGCCTAGTGAGCTATTGTTACAGGAGTACCCAGAGATGTATTGCTGGAGGGGGCGGTTTTGTCGGTGCGGTGGACTATCTGACAGTCATTGTTCTCTCTGGTCGCAAGAAGCGATCCTGTAATATTCCCGCACGACAAGAAGCAATGGCTGCTAGCGCCCGTCAGCTGCATGCGCAATTACGCTTGAACGTGGCGGCCATCAAACAGACTATACACTTCTGTTTGGCTTTTGCCTACTTAGACCACACAGCCAGCTCAATGCGATTATAATGAATCTTCCAGTGTAATCAGTTTCCCTAGTATTAAGTATGGACACATGGACATTTCTGGACAGACAGGACATTAACACTTAAAACTCCCATGCCCTCAGCCGGACTCGAACCGGCGACCTTCGACTAGTGGGACCTACGCTGCCGAGGCCGACCATATGCACTACCTGAACACCAGAAAAGTCGAACTAAGTTTGTGTTCACCTCACGGAGCGAAAATAGACTTTATATCCTTTCATATTCAACATTAACTTACTTCTTATATTTCAGAGCGAATCCTTGGTATCAAATACAGATCCAGCGGCATTTCAGTGAGATCAGGTCGGCGGTCATGATGTGTGAGCCAAAAAAAAGCTAATTTTTTCTTTAAAAACTCTTGACCCTGATTATTGCCAAAGCGATGAGATGTTCTGCGAAGAGTGAGGTTGTGTTTATACCTCGAAAACCAAAAAGAGGTAGTGACTAGTGTTATAAAAAAACGGTTTTTTTCTGGCTTGAAAAAAAAACATGAAAAAAAACTGTGAAAAAAACATGTTTTTTTTCTGGAACATGTTTTTTTTCACAACTACTAAATCTCAAATTTGTAAGGCAGTTATCGCTTAAAATAACTGTTTTAGAGTTTATTCTAAGTACTTTTCTTAGTTTAAAATCTACTATATTTTTCTGGTTCAGTAGGAAAAAAAATTACGAAAATATTGGCAAAATTGACTGAAATTTTCTTTATTAACGGGGATTTCCCGAAGAGACTAGGTTGCGCAAGAAGGAATCCCCATTCCCCATTTTTGGAATGATACTTGCTATTTGAAATAGTGCTGCCAGCTCTACAAAATTACCTACAGATCTTTTAAAAAAATTAGGAATTTAAAATTTATCCACGGTTTTTTGCCTCTTTTTATTACTTATTGGGCTTTCCTTATATTCGTATACTTGTTAAATCTCAGAGTATACTGGTACTGACTCATTAAATTGTCAGTAAGGGAGCGTGCATAAACCACATAGCTCCATTTTGGCCTCCTGTGAACCCCCACACAGCCCTACGTGGCTTTTGCCTCCCCCCCCCCCCCCCGCTCACGTAGCACGTAGCTTTCTTCCGTTTTGATTCCAGAAGACATTTTGTACTGTTTTCTCTTGTCAGACTATTGTAAATTACATACGGATATAATTAACTGAGGGAAATAAATACTCACATGCTGTTGTGAGTTCAGTTCCTCATTTTAACTGTGAAAAATGTTACGAAAGGAAAGTTACGTGGCCTGGGTCGGAACTCACCCCCCCCCCTCTCCCCTCGTAGCCCAGCGTAGCCTTCCAGCTAACCCCTCCTCCCTCTGGACCGAGCCACGTAGTTTGTGAACGGTCCCTTATTATGAATCGTTTCCTTGCAACCGTTGGTGTAAACAAACGATTGAAAAGAAGTGAAACTCCTGTTTTGTATGATAATAGATTTTAATTCAAACTTAAAAGACCGTAATACAGAACTATCAGCGCAGTCTTTATGCACAGTGTGTACTTTGCTCACAATTTAAAATTGCAATCTCAAAATCTTTTGCGTACAATACAAGAACAACCAGTAAAAGAAAATTTAACTATTTCTGAAGTTATGGATCTAGAGGAGACAGAAGAAGAGACAGAAAATTCCGACACCGATCGAACTAGTGTTGGTAGTGCTGATACTAGTGAATGTGGTACTGACATAGAGGATGAATAAAATTATGTTACCTATATAGATACACTTATGAATCATTATGTGAGACATTATATGATTCAGTAAGACTTGAAACACACTTGCAAAATGGAAGTTCCTTAAATAAAACTATAATTTATCAAATATATTGTTTTCTGAAAAAAAAACAAAATTTAGAAAAAAAACACGTGTGCTAGGTTTTTTTTTCATGTTTTTTTTTCACAAAGCTGAAAAAAAAACATTTTTTTTTCAGTTTGCAACACTAGTAGTGACCCTCCTTTTAAAAGGAAAAGGAAAACGTTATTTCTCATATTGGATAGTTTTTGTTTATGGCTTTATGCCTCGTCGACGTCGAGGTCATTAGAGGCGAGAAAGGATGCGGTGCAAGGAAAGAGAAGCAATTTGGCCATGGCCTTTTGAAGGAAGCATCCCGGCATTCGCCTGCCGTGATTTGGGGAAACCATGGAAAACCCAAATCTGGATGCCCGGACGGGGATTCTAGCCCACGTCCTCCCGATTGGGAGGATCGTTACGCTCGTTGGGCATTTGTTAAGACAATTAAGAAATCTCAGGGGCAGAGCAAGCATTCACCTACTTCGACCTGTCTGAGAACCAGGAACTCGTCTAGACACGTCACTATACACAAAACACTATCACCGGTTTAAACCTCATATCCTTTATCTGCGTACAACCATTCTTCAGGGGACGTTATCACCTTACTTTCACCCTTATAATCATTTTGTCGACAGATTGGATACAGTCCTGCGTTCTGTTATAATGTCGAATGAGTTGCCGCTGATACTGTGCGAAGGAAGGAAGAATGCGTGTTGAGCATATACGAGGTATTGTCCACTGAAGTCTGATTTCAGAAAATATGGGTGGCAGATGGTGCTTTCATCCAAATCTAATGTCTATTCTGTTAATTAAAATTCCTACAGAGCGTTCTGGCCTCGCATTCGGGTTGAAATCTCCGTCCGGGCATCCAGATTTGGATTTTCCATGGTTTCCCCAAATCACTCCAGGTGAATGCCGTGAAGCTTCCTTCAAAAGGCCACGGCTGAATTCCTTCCCCTTCCTTGTCCATGGTCCTATCCCGCCTCTAATGCCCTCGACGTCGACGAGCTGTAATTTTTTTGATATGCATCAGTACGCCAGCTTATTTTTCCGATCCTATCACAGCGACCGAACTACCTTCGTAGAAAAAGTATTTCACGCAATTCGTAAGACCGAGCGTGGTGGGTGAGTAGTTAACGCTCTGGCCTCGCATTCGGGAAGACGCGGGTTCGAATCCCCGTCCGGACATCCAGATTAGGGTTTTCTTTGGTCTCCCCCAATCCCTCCAGGCGAATATCGGGATGCTTCCTTCAAAAGGCGATCGCCGAATTCCTACCCGTTCCTTCTCCCTAGTCCCATTCCGCCTCTAATGACCTCGACGTCGACGAGGCGTAAAGCCATCACAGGCTATTCGTAAATGAAAGTAGCTGTTCGCATGGTACTTTATAATTTTACAAGAAAACTATGCCAGATAATCCCAGTCCAATCTACGAAACAGTTCTGTGAATCTCTCGGTACTATTAATCGATTCCTTGCGATACAGAACCCATCATAGCAACCCCCAGACCAAGCTCTTTTATAAAATTGTACTTTAAGAATTGTATACAGCAAGCTGGGAGTTGATTGATTATGGTTTTGTACACTTTTAGTGTAATTAATTGTGAATTTGTGAAAATTACCATTGTTTTATGGAAAGAAACTGTATAAGTGCTATTTAATATGTTCAAGGACAGTATTACGCATGAAACATTGATTAAAAGTTTGTAATTGTAAGTGTTGATACGAGCGACAATGCTTAAAGGACAATTCTCAACTGTCTGGACGGGATTATGTTGATAATTTTGTTTGGAAATACCTGAAAATATCTTTAACTTTCATTTCCATGTGTTTCATAATGATTGTGAATGATTTTGTATTAATTCTGATTGTATTTGTATCGATTTAGTTGTTAAAGTATTGTTGAAATTCGAGAAACGTCGGTCGGAACTCTATGAATTATTCTCGGTGTTTCCAAAGTGTCTATTTAAGCGCGCAGAGATTCCGAGCAGAGAGAGTTGTCAGTCAGTGATTCAGGGAAGTGTGTGAGCTTAATCGCTGGAACGTTTGTGTACGTCTGTACTTAGTACCTTTGGATCGAAACGATGGGGTGTTGAGTTATGTTATTATAGAGCGCACGGGAAAATAAACATATGTGGAAAGTGATTCTTCAGCGAAGTTATTTCATGCAACCAAAAGCTTATCGCCATACAACTCAACAACTGAGGCAACGCGGGTGGGAATAAGAGTTAGCTCTGCAAAATTTGAAACTTCTCAGTTTGAAGGGACTTGGAGGTATTGAGAGGTTCTGGCAGGTAGACATCCAGCTCTGTCAACACGCCCGCTGGCTTGCGCCGCACGGTCCGTTTGTCTTCTGCAAGTTGGGCGCTCGGAGTGGTCAGCTAATCCCTGCGAGGAGAAGAGACAAAGGACGGTAATCCGGGGACGGGCTGTCACGCGGAGACCACTTGGTCTCGGCGGAGTAATTAGAACGGCTAATGCGGCCTCGCGTATTGTGCTGCAGGAGGTACTCCACAGACTGAATACGCGTCCTGCAGCTACCAGACTGGTGGCCACTTCAACACTTACGAAAGCACTAGGAGTTACACACGAGTTAGAGTTTGATTGTTAGAATTGCATAAAATTCACATCTGTACTATGCAATACGTTGTGTGAGTTCATAAAATTTTTCAACCGATCATACACAAATTAACTGCGAGTGAAACAAAGCCTGAGTGACCGATATAACATTACAGAGACTCACACACGATATCCATCTGTCTGTCACAGTTCGGTTAATTTTCAAAATTACTTGACAAAATATGTTATTTATCTTCAAAAATATATCATATGTCCTGCCTAATGGTACATAGTATCTCCTTGTCAAATTTAATCAACGTTAGTCATGGAAACGGAACGAACAGACAGGGAGTTACTTTCATATTTATAGTATTAATTTAGATGTGTTTGAGACATTAAGAGTAGACCTGTCGAAATGATGAAATCGTGTGTGTGGAATTATGAGTCCGGTTTTTTTTCGGGTAGCAATTATTATCTCGGAGTAGGAAAAAATGTAAATGTGATGAAAGAGGTTTCGTTTGTTTGAGTGTCGTTCTGATTTCTGGTGTTCTTCCAGTTGTCAGAAGGCTTTGATCTTCGTTTTAAGGTATACGATTTCTAAAAATAATAAATTAACTAATCAAATATTCATAAAGCTAGGTGAAAATTAGTCATTGAATACGAAATCGTTATATTCTACACAAATATTGTTCAAACCCATACAGAACATAATGGAACATAAAAAAAATACAAATTAACCTATCAAATATTCATAAAGCTACCATAAAACTAGGCATTTCAATACTGAGAAGAAATTTTGTACATAATGCTATCCTACCGTACGGATAACCAAATATAACATAGAAAAATAACAAATTAACTAATCAAATCATCATAAATCATAGAAATTTAAGAACGAAATTAAATATTATACGTAAATGCGACGAAGTTTTAATATCGATTTTAAGAACCATTTCTGCTTCGGCCATATGTTGTAATTTTACTTCCGAAACAGCACAATTCACTTACTTCTTCTATT
This sequence comes from Vandiemenella viatica, assembly GCA_031002005.1. Classification (NCBI taxonomy): domain Eukaryota; kingdom Metazoa; phylum Arthropoda; class Insecta; order Orthoptera; family Morabidae; genus Vandiemenella; species Vandiemenella viatica. Next base: position 191,865,822 of record CM061914.1, on the reverse strand, counting down.
GCATCCGATCCTATTTTTATATTTAATCTACTAGTATTGATATAATTTCTGCTACATTTAATTACTTTTGTATTTCTTTGATTTATAGTTAGTCCAAAATCTTCCTTCAGTATTTTATTCGTGCCATTCAGTAACTTCTCAGTATCTTCAGCCTGTTCTGCTAATAAGACAATGTCATCAGCAAATCGTAGCATACTGACTTCTTCTCCATGAACGTTTATGCGCCATTTAAATTTTTCTTTTACTTCCTTTATTGCTTCCTCTACATACAAGTTGAATATCAACAGGGATAGACTATAACCTTGTCTCACACTCTTTTTATTATTATTATTATTGTTATTATTGTTATTCCGTGATTCAGTAAAAGTGCGTGGTGGAGGGTGCATTGCACCTATCGGAGAGGGTAACAGTTTGGAAGGGATATGGCAGGAGGCGCCCATGGGCTATTGTGAGGAACCATCCCAGCATTCGCCTGGAGTGATCCGGAAAACCCATGGAAAACCGAGATCAGGATGGCCGGAGTGTTTTATCGAAAGCTACTCCTGTCGGATTTTAAGCTTACTCGCCCGGTAAATCCTTCCTATTCCATCCCCCAATCGCTCGTGGAAAAAATGAGTATAGAAATGAATCGGTTCTGGCCCTGAATTCTCTTATCTTATTTTCGCGGTCATTCCTAGATATGAATGTTGCTGGTAGCAATATTTGTTTGCTGCCTTTCAGAAATAATTCAGTCGTGTGTTTTTCAATTAGTTTCAGTCGAGAGCAACGCCTTTGGTCTCTATTTTTATTATAGTTACTTGATTCTTATGTAGTTTATAAGGTATTCTTCTATCTCGATATTTTAGACCGGAGTTCTTTAAAATTTGGATTTTAGTCAGTTTAAGGACTTAGCTGCTGCGTATAGTTGACCCTGAAGCTATCGAGAAAGCAGTTACACCAGGGTGAAACGGGAAAGCGCCGAATGTAGGAGTCAACACAAGCTACGGCGACCTCGAATAGCATCCTGCAACACGGAAGACAAAACTCAACCTTCCGGGACATTCAAGGATAAGGAGAGAGCGGCGAAGCTACCCCGCGACCGCTATATAACCAGGCTTCTGGAACCAAGAGAGAGACAGGTCACCAACAGCTTCTACAGAGGCCAGAGGAACAACCAGCTCCGGCACCAGTGGTAGCAGTCTACACAGCTACCGTCATGTTCACAGGTTACAGCCCTTCAGTCTACTGTACTTGAGTAGCAGATCTCATACTAGAGCTATGAACATGGCTGTTCCATCTTGTAACTTAGTAATCTCACAGAACATTGCTATACCAGCTTTTTCTCCTCCAAAACTGGTAACATCTACCAGTCTGCTACTAAACCCAACACAGTTTGAGATCAGACTAAGCTTTCTTTGGTTTGGAGACTTGCACTGTCCCGACTTCAATCCTTTATTCCCTGCAAGTAGCCGTTCGCTTGCTTGTGAAATATAATCTAAGCTCTGAGCGCTATACCAAAAGTAGTACGAACCCACGTCCTTCAGTCCAAAAGGAACAAAACAGCTTGCTTCAACATCTTGGGAAAGACATAAAAAGATTTATTTTTGGGTATTCGAGTCTCGTCTTACGCCAATTGGTATCAGAATATATCTTAGGCAATTTGTGCTAGTAACAGCACACATAGATGAATCCTTTGGCTAATTTTCGCTGCGAGTGGCAAACGCAAACATCAAGTATGAGCCAGTTCAACGCATCAAGCTGTTCTCTCTCTGTCCTGATGTCGGTTGCTGTTGGTCACTCTTCACAGGACGACGACTGTTCGACGACCAGAAGGGACGGGAGCACAGTGGCTCGAGAAGACGAAGTCGGAAGCTGTCAGCAGGACGCGAGTCCTGGCGCAGCGTCGGAGCAAGACGTAAGCAGCTGAAGGAAGACATCGACACCAGGAACAACTTCACATCGACAGTCACAAAAAGTAACAAGTAAGTCTCAGTTAAGATAAAAAGGAAACTAAGTCACAACAAATGTAAACAGATCAGATTAAATTTCATACTGATGTGTAGCAAAAGCTCTTAAACTAATTTTACAATCTTATCAAGGACATAAAAAGAAATTCCGTGAATTTATCGGAACTGTGGATATTGCATTTGAGTCAACATAGGAAACCGATCATGATTTACTATTACGATTTGTCAAAGCAAAAGTCAGATCCTGGTTAATGGTTTGAGATCATACTGGTACATGGATAAAGATTAAAGAAATTCTAGGAAAACTATTCAAGTAAACCCACAAAAAACATTTCTTTTTCGCCTGTAAAATGTTTTAAGCAAGACAGGGTAAACCTGAAAGTGTAACTTCAGGGAGAAATCGTATAAAACAAGATTTCTCAAACTTATACCTCTGCGAACCCCTATTAAAATTCATACACCGTGGCGAAACCCCTTAAAAAACTAGCTTCTTACTTTAAAAATAAGCATTTTTATTAAAAAAAGTAATGGAATCACAAAGAATAATATTTATTAACTGATGTGACATATGTGCTTGTTTCTTGTTCCAAGTTCAGTCGATTTTAGGATTTCAATTTCAATCTCCATTCATATTCTGCAGTAACTCGATTATTTTATTTCGTTTTTATCATAACCATGTGTGACAACCCACTCTCAAGTACGTAAGTTGTCACGAAAGTCAAAAGGAATTTCACCGATTTGCATGAGAGCTCCGGGTAACACTCCTGTCTTACTATCCAAAAATCTTTTTTTAAATCGGTTTGAAGAGTCTGGTCTGCCGACACTGCCAGCAATGATTCGTGTCATTTAATGCTTTCAGATGAGGCCATAAATGCGTTTAGAATCCTGTTTTTAATTAAAAGGGATACATAGAAAGTACGTATTCAGTTCGTCACAGATGAGATAAAGATGAACAATAATTTCAGCTTTTATTTCGGTATCCAATGATAAGTGTTGCTTGAGAAAAAGTATTGGTGCAGACTAGGAAAACATTAAATACTTGGTTTCAAGCCAGTTTTCCAAACCTCATTTTTCTTTTTTAAAGGGGCGCGTTTTTTGTCCTTCACAGTGAATACGCTAAATGTGGAACCTTGGATACAAGCATTCGTTCCTATCTTCTAAGCTAGATTCATTCTTGAAACCTATACTTGAGGTAAACTTGTAGCCAAGGTGTATATGAATCGCTAATTGCAGAAAGGTAACATGTCTAAATTTCTAAATTTTACGGGAGAGACGAAAAACTGCATATAAATTTTGTTTGTTTGTTTATATTTTATTATCAAGTAACTAGGCAACCTTAATTATTATTCTATACATTTTTATTTATTTTTCATATTAATGACTCAATTGTATATCACAAATATTTACAAAATGGTGTGTTTCACCCACACACATACAATATTTTATATGGAATTATTCATACACATAACCACGACACAGACATTTGACCCCATTATACAATTCACGAATACATGGAAATATATGGTATGTATTTGTAAATTGTAATATACAATTATTGGTTAATAAACCCCCTCACTCACACAATATTTACAGTGAATTATTCATACACTCAATCAGGTAGCTTGGAAGCTTCAACTGTCTTTATATGGTGAAGCTTGGACTGAAATCTGTTCTGTATGTGGTGCTTAATTGGGATATCGTGTAAACAATTTACTTAGTCCTCCATCCGCATGCGTTTGGTGACTGAGCCTGCCTCCAGGTCTGGTTGGTTTCTAAGTGGAATGTGTACATGTTTGATCGCAGTCCGGTATGGACATGAATCCAAGTTGTATATTTTTGGTGTTTCTGTAAGGAAAACGACAAAAACCCGTTATCAAAAAACCACACAATAGAGAAATTCGTTTATTTATATATTCCTATATTTAATTAAAACCTTACCTTTTGATGAATGGATCTGTTTCTATTTTTGCTGAGCTTCCGTCGCTCTCAGATACTATTATGGTCTTTTTGTTTCCCTCGTGGCTTCGCCTGCTCCAGCCAAGAGCAGGCATAACAATCACGGGAGTTGTGTCCGAAAGACCAACATTTATTACGCTCCACAGGTCTATACAGTTTGCACTGTCCTGTGTGGCTTGACAACTTGCATGCTGCACAAGGCACTGGGTCCAGGATATTGGTATCACCCCTCCAATGTCCTCCCATAGTTTCCACATCGAGCCATGTTAATGCACCATGTCCTCGTAGCCATTTCCGTAGTTCAATCAAAGTACTTTCCCTTTCACGCTCTTCGTGTTTAACAGTATTAACTACTCGATGAGAGATAGTTTTCCGTATTGATGATTTCGGTGATGGGGGCCCTTGTTTGATATACATATAGTGACTGACCTCTGCCACTTAATGTGTTTTCAACTCTGTAGAAACTGTTTTCATTTGTACATTAGTCAAGCTGTGTACGGAAAAATTGGTCATAGAACCTCTGAGGTTAAAATTTCACAAATGAGATGCACTAATAATAGAATTTAGATTTCACTCCAAATATGTGGAATTTATACCTCAACCACGTATAATAATCAAGTTCCTCCACCTAACCCCCTAAAAATACAACTAGTAATTACCGACACCCCTTTTCTTGTTCCCCAGAATAATTCCCACCTATTCTGATTTTGGTGTGTAATACGTCCATGTCTCGTCTTCCGCTAATTTTATTGCAGCTTCCAACAGCGTGTTAATCGCTGTAAATACAGGGCTAGATTCCCCTAATTGCAGTTCTAAAGAAGCACAATGGTTTTTCCATTTATCTCTCTCTGGCACACCGACAAGATGTTTCTTGTCGTAACACTTCAGTGCCAATCGAAACTGACACTCAGGCGTTTTCGTATAAGAAGCGCACGGTAGTTTCCCGGTGGTCCTACTGAAATATACGATGTCTTCTCCATATTCTGGTTCTGCGCTATTCTGGCAGATAATTTTGTATCAATGCTACTGATAACATTTGATAATGTCCAGGATGGTGCATCTGTACTTGCTGTAGCCTTCATCGTAGCCAAATTTTTTTTATGTGTTTCTGTAAGAGTACAAAAACAGTTTCAAGCAAAAGTAAATTAATACACACACACACACACACACACATACACACACACACACACACATATATATATATATATATATACGGTTGCTAAAAGAATGTATTTAATTGTGTCCTTAACTACTGGAGAATTAGCCCGTTTCCTTTTGTATGGGTCTGTTATTACCTTCGTCACCAAATTCTCAGGCTGATGTATTTGAGAAATAATTTCTACACCACCCTCATCAGAACTAACGTTTTCGTTCAGATTCTCTTCTTCTCCGACCATTTTCACCGTAGTATGAGATCCACCACTGGTAGAAATCTGGGGGAGAATAATCGTATCTATACAGCTGTTTTCAGGGCCTTCAACAGTTAATGCGTTTTTCGCTCTCATAGAACACCTTCTCACACGACGCTACTCAAAGGAAACGTAACTGAACACAGACTGAAATTACTAACACGTTACTGACCGATTTTCACACACGAACCATTAGCAGATTTTAAAAAAAAAATACATAAATAAAAGCTTTTGCCTGAAAGCTACGAAGTGATGAAAATACCAACGATTTCCCGTTCAATTTCGTAAGTGACGAAGCTTCCCCTTTTACATGAGATCATTTCTACAAAGAACTCATATTTAATTATAGAATTAGTTGACGAAGAAAAACTGTAGAATGTAGACCACGTGATGATGACGTTGGAAGTTCCTAGTGACAAACATCCGGCTAATTGGGGCTCCTTAACTGGTTATTTCCATGCACCCACAAATACGAATTAGGCATGTTAGTACTGAGGTTATTATATAAACTAACAATCATAATGACAACGACTTCGAATCACTATATGCACTAATGTAATTATTAGGAAACGACTGAGTGTGATTAACGTTCTGGCGTCGCATTCGGAAGGACACCGGTTCGAATCCCCGTCCGGGCATCCAGATTTGGCTTTTCCATAGTTTCCCCAAATCACTCCAGGCGAATGCCGGGATGCTTCCCACAAAAGGCTATGGCCGAATTCCTTCCCGTTCATTGCCCCTGTCCTTTCCCGCCTCCAATGATCTCGACGTCGACGAGGCAAAAAGCAATAATAAAAAAATAAAAAAATGAAGAAATTTAATAAAACCGTAGAGGCCATTCTAAAAATAAATAAATAAATAAAAACAAATAAAAAAAAACTTTGCTGATAGGGCTACAGTACCATTTGGTGCTTGGTGTATGTATTGCTCACGTGTTTCGCAAGGAAGGACTTTCAAATACAGAAGATGCAGTCATTATCTGGGTTATTCGCTAGTAATATGCGTAAGATTAAATTATATACTGTAACATGGAAAATAGTGAGCCGTGTTAAGCTAGATATATTATGAATAAATTCACGCAAGCTGAAACATATGTACAATAATCCATTGATCTTTGTAGGAATACGTTATTTCATTTAAACGTTAGCAATCATGAAAGTGTATAAACTGCTCTCGGGTGACTAGCCGAGTCAAGAGTGCGTTGTCACACGATATTTCGGCGACTAGATTCATTGCCGCCATCTTCTGATGAAGTGCCGGGTGTATTCACGTAGCGGAGAGTATTGATAGACTGATAAACAGAATAGAGGCAGCCAAAAACTTAATATCTTGATTAACAAGACATGTGTAGCGTAAGAAGCGCGGGTTGTTTTATTTTGAGGCAAGATCGAAAAACAGAATTGATCAAATTATTAAAATTAAATAAAGAACAAGTTGCAGCATTTTGTAGAACCTTAATTGGGGTAGCATGTAACAAAAAGGTCTTAGCCAACATAATGAAGATAGTCCTTGATTATGTTGAAAATATGATATGGATGTCACCCCTATTAATCATTAACGAAAGACTTGTACAATTATTAACAGCCATTTTTGAAGAGTGTATGAGTTATTATGACACCAAGTAATTGATTAAAAAGGTATTTTGAAACTTCATATAATTAATCTAGTTCAATCATGAACTACTTAAACGTATTTTGAGACGATTTAAAAGACTTAAAGTTTCCTTTCCCTCTAACTGAGACTTATTTAATGCTTAAGATTATAGATTTAGATGTATTTCTAGTGGGTAACGTCCTCTGTTATGTAAAACATGTGTTTTCAATCAATAATAACATTCTTAACTTACATAACGTCACCCTCTTACCAGAAGAAGCTAAATTAACCACAGGTAGTTTTGTTTGCCTGAGACAGAACTTTTAATTACGGACAACTATTAATGACACTATCCAAAATTAAACTGACATCAGTTAGAATGTAAATTACTTGGTCCAGACAGTCTTATCTGAAGGTAAACTTTTGTTATGCTTCCAAGCTATGTCCATGAAGAATATGTAGCCATAGTTACTTCAACCTGTAATAGAAATTCCAGATGACAATGTGAAGAAAAGTGGCTCAATAAAACTAAAGCCTCTGCGCCCATATAGGGCACAACGAATGGTTAATTTTGGTCGCTAATGACGAGGGTTTAAAATTATATGTGAGACTACAACGCCTGCAGATTTTATCTGAAGGGGACTGCGAAAAGTAATAAAATGATTGCAACGGATCCAAAGAAATGTATCTAGTATGGACGTTGTTCCTAGTTTAAGTACTGATCTAGTTTGTTGGATTGTAAATGATAAAAAAATTATTGTCTCAAACCTATTAACTACATATAATTTCCATGCAATTAGACGATCTAAAAGTCGCAGGGTATAAACTAAAAGAATTATAAAGACAACAGGAACAAGACATGGAAAACCCTTTTCCGATATGAGTATTCTTCACGGCCAATTTCAGTTCTATTTTTGTAACCATATGCATAACCTGTTGCTGTTTGAAATATATTAAATTGTAAATTTTGCAAGGACTGTTGCAGGAATGCTAAGAGATATTTTAGTGCTGATTGCTGCCTCCAGATTTGTGTAAGAAATGCTATTGTAAATGAGTGCCGTGAGTCCAGCATTATGAACAGACGGTCATCGCCCAGTTTCAGCTGCGAACGAGTCATTTTTATGCAACAGCTCCCAGTTCTGGAGAGGAAGCCATTTCTCTTGGCCTAAAGGAAGGAACAAATGTACTGATAAAAGCTAATTATGTTCTAGATCAACCAAAAACTTCACACTATTACATTGTATCTATGAATCCTAGTACGATGTACACTAACTTTGTGCAGAAATTAGATATTATATGACTAATTCTTTACACCCTAATGAAACCGGTTTGATAGGCAATTGTGAATGATTTTGAATGAAAACATAGTCTGTTTTTTTTTTTTTTTTTTTTTATTGTATAAGCTCAGACGCGTTTCGCCCTTATGGAGTTGGGCATCGTCAGTGACTGAAAATGTACATACGTGGTGTCGTTAAGAAATTTGAATTATTTGTATGTTTCCAAAAACGCTCATTAACCGAAAAAATAAAATATATACGGCCACAACACGTTGTAGCTTATCATTATCAGTATCCAAGTCTTAGTGTTCACACCGAATAGGTCCAGGTAGTGTATAATATATAAATGATTCTTCTTACCCGTCGCATTACAAGTACACACACACACACACACACACACACATGGAAAATGCTACCTGGACCAGACACGAATTTTGGATTGTTGCCGTTTTGAGTTCTTGCTGTTTTTTGTTACTGCCATAACGCGCCTAACGTGTTGAGGCCTTTTTCAAGAAACCAGAACGAGATGTGAGTTCTTTTTTTTTTTTTTCGATCGATGAGCGTTTTCGTACTTTGAGCGTAATGTATATATAACAAACTACTAACATAGTACATTCTACTTGCGAATTTTTGGCATAAACAGTTAAATATTGGTCGGAAATAGCTCTATTTGCACTATGTATAACCAGAAATGTTGCTGTGAGTAAGCATTGCTCCCGTTATTTGTGTGGAGGTCACTATTTCACTGTTTTTTGAAATGGTCGAACTTTTAACCTCGTATGATGAGGATTACTTTGCATTGTATTAAAAAGTTCTTAGTTTTAGTACCTTAATTTAAGAAATCCATTGTATGGCTGTGTAGTGCTCAAGATATGTATAAATATAAAATAATGTATTTATTTTGTTGTTTTTGAACTGCAATTGTATGGTACAAATGTTATAATAAAAGTATCTTTCAGAGACAAATATCTTTGAAGGCAAAGAGTAAACGACGGTGCAGGAGCCGAAGCAAAGGAATAAGTATTAAAACAATAATGGAGATAGAAACAAGAGAAAGACGCAGGGATGCCTGATTGTATAATTGGATACAAAATGTGTGTAATTAGGTTATATTCTGTATCCTGTTCGTATAGCAGATTGACTTGTATAATTGGATATAGAAATAATAAATTGAAAGAACAGAGCATTCTAGCACCTTTCCAAACGAGAATCAAAGTTGTTTGCAGGATAATAACAGAGACTTGAAAAGTTGTTTGATATATATATATATGTTTCATTATGTATATATGATACAACGTTTTACATGTCTAGATATTTCTCTTATCAAATTCAAATTTTAGCGCCTTTGTATAAATTTTCCACTTGCGGCTAGATTGATCTCTTGATATTTTAACAATCTATACAAATAATTTAGTTTTATGTCTATTCAATTTCAGTAAAAAAATTAATAATTGAATTTACTATTGACTATATGTCAACAGTTTGTTTGGTTTGTATAATAAGATTTGATTTTGTATAAATTCAAGGAGCCAGCGGTATAAAATAAGTTGGGTCAACTGGCAGTTGGGAAGACGAGAATGGCGTATGTATGCGATTGTTTTCTGTTGCAGCACAAATTATGTAAAAAAATAATTGAACTGTGAGAGGAAAAGTCGCTTGTATTTTGTAAAGATTATAATGGTGGCGATAGAACGTCATGCAACAGTGAAATTTGTAATTGCTTTGTGATGTAGTGCGAAAAGGTGAATATTAAAAAATGAATTCAGTTTAACTCGCAAATTTTTTTTGGTGGAAGCTTGTTCGAGAAGAATTTTGAGGTAAGAGAATAAATAACGAGACAAGAGGGTATAAACGTTTTATTTCAGAAAATAAGAGCGGAAGAAATGAGTGTTTTCCAGATTGGAACTCAGGAGCTATCGTCACAGATCATCCAAGTTAAAAAGATAACATAAGATTTACTCATCCTGCCTGGAAAATACTACCAAGAAATATTAAGTTATGGACAGTAATAATTATGCAGCCTAAACAAGAAACGTGTATTCCAGTTTTGAATAATCATATTAATTAGAGACGACATTATTTAAAAAAATATTTTTCTTCTTTTTAATCACAGAGCCAATATACAACGGAACCAAAGATTGAAAATAATTAAAGTTTAATTATAAGAAAAGAAAGGGAAGGAAAAAGCACCATTATTATTATTTAAAAAATAGATAAATAAAAAATATAATTTATTTCAGCGATCGTAACAAGGTCACAAAATTTTCGCAATCATTTCATGCATTACCATTTGCCAATACTTGATGACTGCAGTCATATATAAAGAAGGAAATGTTCAGTTGTAAGTGGGGTTACTAACTTATTTAATAAAAATATTAAACCATATTTATTTCTGTAACAGGAAAATGAAAGTATATGAAAGGGGAAAAAAAGTACTTTTAATGTTAGGTACTTATTGCATTAAATATAAACTTTTAGTGCTTATGGAACTAACTTCTAATTTTTTGTTTTCTTTCAAAGAGTTACAACTAGTACCACAACATAAATCTATATTTTTAAATAAATGTAGAACTCACTCTTCCCATCATTTTGCATTCATTACTCCTCCGGTGAAAGCTGAAATTGTTTGACCAGGAGCAGGTCGGAAAAAATTATTTTTGAATTTGATAAATCAGAACATGCCTTTTCAAGTATATACAAACAAATTGTATCACTTACTTCTTCCGTTCCCCGTGAAAAGAAGAAGAAGAAGAAAAATGAATTATTGGTTCAAATGTGTCCGTTTTGTTTCATTTTGTTATTTTCACTAATATGTCGTTTCAAAATTAATTACGTACAAGAGCATTCCGTCAGAAATAATGTATTCCCGCATAATATATACCGTTTAAAAATTAAGTACGGTTGGCAACCCTACTTTTAAGCTACAGCAGGAAGGAAATCGGCCTGGATAAAATTTGTACGGTGGATATTTCTTCGCATGAGTTATAAAAATCTAGTAACTTCACGAGTTGATTTTTCACTTTATCTCTCAGTCCGTACGTCACTTCGTTTTTCTCGGCAAACGGTCGCCGCTGGCCATCTCGTGAAAGAGAGCGGGAAAAAGAAATAAGAGGAAGCCGAGAACAACAACAACACACAAATGGAAAGAAAAACACGGTCCCCGCGTGGCCATGTTTAATTCAAGACGCGGTCCGCGTCTGATGTTGTAGTAACAGCCACTCCTACAACATTTATACTGTTGGTACGCCTGAGCCGCGGCAGCGGTGGCCAGCGACGGACAGGGCTGTCCAAACCGGTGGCGCCTGCTAAACTAAAACACAGCATGTCGTGGACGAAGAGGAAAACCTCACTGCACTCGTATGTGCGACACTTACTCTTTCTTCTTGAGGGGGAATGGGGGGGGGGGCAAAAGCGACTAAAAAGAAAACTATGAAACTTTAATTGGAAATGATGGAGTAAGTTATGGGGATACCGAAAATCAACTTTATTTATTGGAAAAGAGTTAAAAACTTTCCATTTTTAATAAAATAAAAACGCAAAAATGCAGCTGTTAGTAATGTGACGTAAAACACAAACAAGAGCACATGACGTCAAGTCTTAGTAAGCACCAGTTTTGCTCCTGTATGTTTAGCATTTGTAAGCAATCTGTGCGTCGTATATTTAAGTTTTTAAGTCAATCCATTTTTCAGTTCTGGTTAGCAATCCATAAAACAAATAATATTTGAAATGGAAGCTGTGTTTCGCGACAAGACGGCTTTAATTTGCTTAAAATTGATGTGACGATGCTGGGAATGATTCTAGCGTAAAACAGTGATTCTTGCTCAGTTGATTTCCGGAAAGTTTCCTCGAAGCATATGTACTAAAAAACTGAAAATATGGGTATGTGCTGAAAAGTGCACTTATATACCCTAATATTAAACTTAACTTAGTCTACAACCCGAAGGTTGGTTGGATCCTCCCGGAGGAGGCATACTAAGCCATTGTGTCAGAGGTAGGACGGCCAGTTCTTTTCCTCTGGGACCTACAGTTTAACGTGGAATCCGAACCACGGAGCGTCCTGGCATAGCACATATAATCAAACACAACTTTCAAAATTCCTGCGCCTGCCGGGATTCGTGCCCGGAGTTGCGAACGTTTTTGAAATCAAGCGCCTTAGCCACTGAGCTACCAGAACGCTCACCCCAATATTATAAATGCAAAATTAATTCTGTGTCTCTGTCAGTTACGCTTTCAAGTCTAAACGGCGTAACCGATCACGATGAAACTTGACAAGGAAATACTATCTTTAGTAAAGTCATAAGATAAAAGAGATAAGATAAATGACATATTTCGTCATGAATTTTTTTGAAATCTAACCAAATGGTGAGAGACAGACGGATAGCGTGTGTTGTATCGGTGACTCAGGCGTTGTTTCTCTCGCAGTCAGTTTGTGACACACCTTTTACATAACTTACAGCTTTATATTTCCAATTCCAGCAATAAAATTCTAAATCCACGGGTACGAAGTCGCGAGTAACAGATAGCTGCGATATAATTAAGAAAATTTATGTAAGAGTGAAATTTTCCTCGGCATTGCATTTAAATGTTAGTGGACAGATTTTATGAACGTATATTGTAGAAAGAATTGTGGCTATACGCAAAACTTTATTCTAATAGGACCACTATTAGCAAAGGCAGCAGTTAAATTGAAAATATTGCTTAGTTGCTTAGCACGTAAGTAGACAATGAGCTAGCAGCAAACATTTATCGCAGCAATATATCATTCACACACGTAGTAAATGGTAAACAGCCCACACTTAACATATTTTGGAAATAATCCCTAATTTGCTAGTTATGGACCTGTATGAATTTAAATCATGAAAGTGGTCATATATACTTTCTTTTTTTTAACTGCCTAACGTCTCTTAACAGCGAGGTCTTTAGAGACGGGAAAGGATGGGGGGCAAGGAATGGGAAGGAATTCAGCCGTGGCTTTTTGAAGGAAGCATCCCGCTATTTGCCTGGAGTGATTTGGGAAACCATGGAAAATCCAAATCTGGATGTCCGGACGGGGATTCGAACCGCCGTCCTCCCGAATGCGAGGCCAGAACGCTAACCATTACACCACCACACTCGGTGGTCATATATACCATATCTCAGTAATCGCAAAGACATTGTGTTTATGAGACCACACACTATGCTTAACTTCTGAAGTGAGAATTCATTTACCGACCGTGATGGGTGAGTGGTAACGCTCTGGCCCCGCATTCAGATTTCTACTTCCCACGATTGCGCGAAGTTAGTCCATGCAAATGCTGGTACAATTATTTCAAAAACCCGTTCCGTTCCTTGTACCAAGTCCTCTTCTAGCTCTAACGACCTCGACATCGACGAGTCGTGAAGCCATAAGCGAAAATTATTCAACGCAGGTAACTACTCTATCCACTGGTTTCAGTTATTACTGTTTTCTGACTACGTAACTTTGGTTGTTTAGTTCTTCAGTTTCTTGGGATGAATTCACGAGAAAGTTTAATCAAGCCACTACATCAATGATTAACATGCCAATTAGATTAAAGTAATCGAGGAATTCAGTTCACGGTGAAGGTTACAAAGATACTACATTGGAAACGTTTATGCTTAGCTGCTGCAAGAAAAACAAAAGACAAACGCATTACTACACCAAGCTCCACGCCAGTGAAGCAACTAGAAAACTTTAGTATTGTCGTATAAATAACGCATACAAGGTACGAAATGAACGAGTTTTGGCAATGATGGGCTAGGAAAGAAGTTTGTGGAAGAAGTCTACATAAAGAAGACACAGGCTGGTAGGTAATATTTGGAGACATGTTGGATTGGTTAATTTGTTAGTGGAGGGAACAGTCGAAGGTAAGAACTGTAGAGGAAGACAGAGATTAGAATATATGAAGCAGATAATTGAAGACGTGGGTTGTAGTGGGTATGTAGAGATGAAGAGGTTAGCACAAGATAGGGAGGGATGGAGGACTGCATCAAACCAGTGGATTGACTGGTTAAAAAATAATAATAATAATAGTAATAAAATGAAATAAATAAATGGAAAATAAACCAAACATAAACTAACATAAGTGTATACAAATATTTATTCGCGTTTGCAATCAATATTAACTAGGAAGTGGTACTCTACATCTTAATCCATACAATGCAATATTGTTGGTGGACGGGGGCGTTTTGCACCAAAACTGATCTTTGCTCTGTGCATTTCAACAGCGAACGGCTTGAGAAGAAAAAGAATACATAAAAGTGTCAGAAAGACTTCTCGTTTCTCTAATCTGATCTCTCCTGTCATTACCACCCAGACAGGTTGGTGGACCTGGTATAGTTTGAAATGATATTTGATCTCTTGTATTTTTTTTAGAGGAGGAGTACTGTGAAAATAAATACAAGGTGACAGTGAAGTGTAGCTCGGAGAAGAGTTACTGGACTCGTGGAATGGAGGGGGTCGGCCATGTTACGGCTCCACTGTGAACGACCCATTGTGCTGAAGACGGCCCCGTTGCTTTGAACGGCGTCTCGCCGGAAGAGACACTGTTACTGCGGGTGTTGTGGCACCCCTGGGTGCGAGTTTGTCCTGCAAACTACTTTTCGCGCGCCTCCGCCTCCCACCGTGCACGGACGAAGCAGTGTCTAACGGCAAGCACCGGGGGTTCCCCGTCCTCATGGGGACCACAATGAATGCTGCACGGCAGGTGGCGGAGTCGCTTACAAGTTTGTTTGTGTTCCGCCGCACAGTGGACGCCGCTCCGGACCCGCGCTGAAGAGCGAGACAAACGCTGTTTAAATATTCAGCACCAGCGCATTATCACAACCCACAGCCAGGGCTGCCAACCATATTTCATCATAAAGAATATACAGGAGAAGTCAAAAAGGACTTTACAACTTTGGAATGGTATAAAAATTTGTTGAGATAACTTACAG
The DNA here is from genome assembly GCA_031002005.1 of Vandiemenella viatica. Lineage (NCBI taxonomy): Eukaryota > Metazoa > Arthropoda > Insecta > Orthoptera > Morabidae > Vandiemenella > Vandiemenella viatica. The sequence goes on along the minus strand of CM061914.1, from coordinate 191,850,708 downwards.
AATCGGCAGGTGTGACATTTTGTTACAAACAACCTCAAGCTTGATGCACGCAGTGCATCAGTACACCATTCTGCCACCAGGAGCGCCAGGGCGCAGCTCAGTTAAAATGGCTGCTTTCACTGGTACGATGCGTGTATTGTGTATCTGGATATGTTTGAAAACTTTTAAATTTCACGGATCGATGAATATGACCGAGATGGGATGTTTTACTACCAGCAAGACGGTGCACCACCTTATGTCCTCAAGGAGGTTTCCTCGATAATCGCTTCCCAGGTCGGTGGATTAGCCAATCACATGGCCACCTCGCTCCCCAGACTTGACACCACTGGATTTCTTTCTCTGGGGTTTCATTAAAGATCGTGTGTAAGCTCCTCCCCCACCAAACAATTTGCCTGACCTGAAAAATTGAATCTACGCTGCCGTTGCACAAATTACGCCCGATTTGCTGCAACGAGTGTGGGGAGAAAGTGATTACCGTTGGGATGTTTATCGCGTGACAAATGGTAATCACGTCGAACCAAAGTGACATTTGATACATTTACCTGAAATTTGTGGTTGTTTTGCTACAAAATGGCATATCTACAGAACTGGAACGGTTCGCGCAGCGACTGAATGAATCTGAACGAGAGGATGAACATTTGAACATCGCATATTTCTGGAAATTCTAATTGAATTTGTTTCGGTACAAAGGGAAATGTGTAAGTACAAACATTTTGCGCGTACATTGTTGTAATATAATTAATATTATTTAGTGTTGATACTTTTAACGAGGTAAGTACGAATAATTTTGATAACATAAAGAGTTATTTTGTATTTTTGCTTTTGTTTAACATCAAAATTACGGAGCATAATTTGTAAGTAGAAAATTTGGATAGATAATTTGAGATGGTTATTGTTCTTTTTATTGATAATATCTTAGTGAGAGTTTATTAATTTCAAACATTTATGAAATGCCTTATTCTGAAACGTGATATTTTAACTTCTATTTTATTTTACAGTGCGAATATTTTATCTAAACTTACTTTACAAAATGAACAGTTTAGTTAAACTGGGTAGAATAGGATATTCTCCACCTGCCCGAAACTGGTACTAACCTGGTGAAATTTCTTTTAACTGCTTCCTTATAATCCTCTTCACGTTTTCCTCTCTGGTTTTTCGGAAAAGTCACCACGAATTAAATTACAAATGCCGAAATATGAGACGCTCCACAACCGCGAAATGTTATCAGCACTGCAAAAATGACACAAAAGTTATCGGTACAGGGATCATATCAACCTAAACAGGTTTGTTTTGACATAATGGTCGTGGTTAGGTTGAAATTCGGCCTGGACAAAGAGTAAAAAGTTTACGTGAAATTCGTTCTGCGGCATCCATCTCGGAAACGGCGCATTTGTTTACAACGGAAGCAATCGATTGTCTCTGACTGCTTGTATCGGTTCTAAGATGGCGAGCCTTGTTGTACAGCCTCTCGTATAAATTTTTTCTATTTGTTAATTTCTTGCGACGTTTTACGACATAATGAAGCTAAAACACCAAGAAAATATTACAACAAAGTATTTAACCAACATTTCAAAAGTTTGTCATTGATATTGTTTTTTTTTTTTTTTTTTTTATCTTCTTAACGTCTCTCTAACAGCGAGGTCTTTAGAGACGGGAAAGGATGGGGGGCAAGGAATGCGAAGGAATTCGGCCATGGCCTTTTGAAGGAAGCATCCCGGCATTTGCCTGGAGTGATTTGGGAAACCATGGAAAACCCAAATCTGGATGCCCGGACGGGGATTCGAAACGCCGTCCTCCCGAATGCGAGGCCAGAACGCTATCCGTTACACCTCCACGCTCGGTCATTGCTTTTGCAGCGCTGGTGGCATCTAATAGTTGCGCGTCACTTTCTCATTTCGGCATTTGTAATTTAATTCTTGGTGACTTCTCCGGAAAACAAGAGCGGAAAACGTGAAGAGGATATTATAAGGAAGCAGTTAAAACAAATTTCAACAAGTCAGTACCAGTTTCGGGCAGGTGGCGAATATCCCCTCGCACCCGTTAAACTTTTCAAATACGAACGAAGTCATCCCGTAACCCGTAACGGAGCGTCCATCAACTACGTGGCTCGGTCTAGGAGGGGGGGAGGGGTATAGAGCCAGGCCACGTAGCTTTTCATTCATATTATTTGTCACAGTTAAAATGAGATACAGAACCCACAACAGCATGTGAGTATTTATTCCCGTCATTTAATTATCTCTTCATGTAATTTACGATAGTCTGACAAGAGGAAAACAGTATAAAATGTCTTCTGGAATCAATAGGGGGGAAAAAAGCTACGTGCTACGTGAGGGAGAGGGGGGGCGGGGGTAGAGGCAAATGCCACATTGGGATACGTGGGGGTGAGGGGGGGTTTCACAGCAGGACAAAATAATCCACGTGGTTTATGGACGCTCCCTGGGTGACGCAACTCGATGTGATGCTTCATGCAAGCGCACGATGGTACCGAAAGTAACGAGTAACGATTCGATACTAACGAGTACTGGTTGACACGAATGCTTCGCGGTTTTGTTGCCAGATAATTTCTTCGAACGGAAGAGTAGCGGAAAGCCTCTCCGGCAGCGGGCTACTTATAGGAGCCAGGACTCGTTCGCGAGGCATTCACAGTATAACAGCTTCGGTATGACAGCTCACCTGATGATGGTGGCGGAGTTTGCAGCCGAAACGTTGTTGAATAAAGAAACTATCTTGCAGAAAATCCGTGAAGAATTCGTGTCACCCATACGCCGGGAAAAACTTAATTGCCACATCAGAGTGCTAGTTGGTTTAGTAACGAATACATGCACACTGTTTCTCGTTACTCTCCCAGCGGAGGTGAGGAGTGACGTAGGAGGCCAGCTGGTCTGGCGGGAGATTTAGCGGTGTCGGCTGCTCGTAAAACAGATAGCCGCTAACAGCCAACACGGCGGCGCGCCGTCTGTCTTGCGAGGGGCGGGGGTGGGGGAGGCCGGATTAAAATATAGCGCCACCGCGGCGGAGCAGTGCAGCCAGCACGCCCGCCCAAACCAGGTTCCGCCGCCCGAATTACCGCCATATCGGACCGGACGGCGGAAAGCGGGGCGGTGGGCGTGGAGGGGGAATTTCTCCTTATCGCGCAACCACCGGCCAGCGGGGGAAGAGGGGGGGAAGTGGCGGTTATCGAAAATGTTCGCCGGCCGCGCTTTTAAAATAAGTGCTGATTACAGGGCTACCAACTGCGCGGCTGCTCCGGAATTGCGCGTGGGCTCTGCTGCAGAGAATGAGGCCGGCTCTTTTCCCTTTCTGGCGGCCCTTTTCCCTTTCTGGCGGCCCTTTTTCCACACAAGCTGCTCCGTGTGAACAAGGAGCCGAATTATCTCGGCCAGCGAAATGGCGAGATAGGTACTAAAGGCGTAATGATGATGTTGCAGTTAAATAACTCCGTCAGATAGCGTTAAATCAGAACGTAATATTGTAAACAATGTGGGAACTGCAGCAAATTACGACGGTCTACCTTCCATCTACACTATTATTACAAATGTGAAAGTAACTCTGCCTCTCTGTATGTTTCTTTTTCACCACTAGATCGATCCTGATGAGCTTTGACGTCAAAATATTAAACATCATTAGGAACGACAAAAGGATACATTTTTCCGTATGAATAACAAATTTTCTCATGAAATTTTGGAAACTAACCGAACTGTGACAGACAGACGGATAGCGTATGTGATGTTGTATCGGTGACTCAGGCTTTGTTTCTGTCGCAGTCACTTTGTGGAACATTTTTTTACTAACGGAGCATGCAGCTGACAGCGTCACATTCCTTCTAGTGCCGAAGGTTGTAATGGGAGTGCGGAGCTGTACCTCCGTGAATCCTACTGGAAGCGGCAGTGAGACGATAAAACCCCGTGACAGTTACTTTGGTGACGTAACAGTAGGTGGCCCGTGAGAAATATTTCGGGAATGATATACGGTGAAGAGCGAAGGTGATGGTTTGTAGTGGAATGAAAGAAGAATCCATTCATTTGCGGCAATTTTTTTATTTTTCAAATGAAATAGGCATTTGGCAAAACACTTACAACGTGTGACGAAACAATTAGAGATGATGAAATTTTCTCCTGAGAGAAACAAAAATATCTGAAATTGGTGATCGGGGGAAGTGATGAAGAGGAAGTTCAACGGCAGTGGGATGTATGGGCAGACTGTGTGGAAGAATGTGGTACGAAATTTAATGTGAAGAAATGTGAGCATAGGCCTATGGTAACAACGAGAAAGAAGAACTGGATAAACAGGGGAACTGTGAAGTCATGTCAATAGTTGAAGAAGGTATACAGTATTAAGTACTTGAGGAGTGAATAAAAGTTTCTCGGGTAACTTCACAATGGCGGCAGAGTTGTGACCGCTGTAACGTCATGTTTTTTATCGATGGACTAACTCGGTTAGTTACCCGAAATTTTTTATTCATTTTCAACGCCAAGAAAACCTCGAATCTTATACAGTATTAGGTACTTTGGGAGTGTTTTAGACGAAAGCCACAGGATAGGACTGATGATGAAAGTCGTAAAATGGTAACTAAAACGTCAGCTTCAAAAACTTGACGCGGTTTGTAAATTAATATTTTTATTTTTTTCCACACGTTTACGCGCAACTAGCGAGCGTGGTGGGTGAACGGTTAACGTTCTGGCCTCGCATTCTGGAGGACGCGGGTTTGAATCCCCGTCCGGGCATACAGATTTGGGTTTCCCATGGTTTCCCAAATCACTCCAGGCGAATGCCGGGATGCTTCCTTCAAAAAGGCAATGGCCGAATTCCTTCCCGTTCCTTATCCCCAGTCCCATCCCACCTCCAATGACCTTAGCCGTCGACGGAACGTAAAGCCTTAAAAAAAAAAAATACACGCAACTAACATATACTTTCAGCATTTACACAAAATATCTCGTAGCACAATTGGTCCGCTATATTGTCATCTATTTCCTACGGACTTGCTCTCTTCTGTCCCCAAAGAAGTTCTTTTTAACACATTACTCTTTGCTCTTGCTTACTAGATATTATCTATTTTCTTTTACAAAGGAAAATAACTTAAATAAAAAAATTAATATATATATAAACAGTGAAACTGAAATAATACAAACAAAACATGTAAGGGACTAGTTTTCCTTACAGGGTCCACCTGGACACCAAGATATCCAGCTCGAAATTTCCTTTGAAGGAAGGCACAAAAGGATGGCTGTAACATTAGGCTTCGATAAATTGACGCTGTTCCACCCGGACAACAACAGGTCGAAATTGTTGTTGATCATGATAATGGATTGAATTCTGAATTTTAATTACCTCCGCTTGAAGAGCACACATAAGCTTCCGCAGCCTGGCTGGCTTGGACGCTGGTGAGTGGTGGGTTAGTCCCTGCACCCTCTCCGTGTTAACCTGCGCCCCGCGTGGCTGCGGGTGGAGGGTCGGGGTTGGGTTAGATTCTCGTCTGCTTGCTCTCGTCCGTGTACTTGTTCCGTGCCGTGACGTGGTGGAATACGTCATCGGGCGCCGAGACCTGTAGTTAGGCCCGATAAAGAGTTATTTAGTGGCCGCCGGTCCGGCCGGCTATAATTTGGCGCGAGGCCGTAAGATTACAGAGCGCGGAGCTAATTACAGGTGCGCGGGCAGTGAATCACGGCTAAACACACGGCGCGCGGCGGGGCCGCCACTTGCTGCTCGACAAGGCGCTCCGTCCGGCGCGCTTATTAGCGGCACGTGACCCGCAGCCCTCCTTGTACTCGGTCGGCAAGTTCGGACGGATTTTTCGTCTTCTTTGCATATTGTTGTCGACCTTACTGCAATCTCTACTCTTTTATTCTTGCTCTCTTAATAATAATAATTGATAAAATTGGAATGAAGCGCCCGCTCCGGTGGCAATCTCCCTATACACACCTCTTTCTCCTTTCCTCTTCCAACCTACTTTTGCCCTCTACTAATTTTTACTTTAAATTTCTTCAGTGTTTCCGGTAAATTTTTTATCACTTCTCTTGGCAAATTATTCCGGTCCCTCACACGCTTTCCAACGAAAGAAAATTTTCCCACACCCTTATACCTGAAGTCAAGTGCCAGCTTGTGATCATGGTCAACCTTACCCTTCCAAGCACCTCTCTTCATTTTACCACCAATATCTTTCGATGCTTCATCACCAGTATAGGCCTTGTACACTCCCAGGACTCTCTTCACCCTTCTTCTATCCTCCAATGAATCCCACTCCAGCTCCTTCATCATATTAGTTACCGATTGTGTTCTGCGGTAATTTCCAAAGGCAAATCTGACAGCCCACTTCTGCACCCCCTGTGACTTCTCTATTTGATACCCAAAATGTGGATCCCAAACTACACCACCATATTCCAGCAGTGGTCTGACCAAAGTTTTGTACCCCAGTTCCCTTACTTCTCTAGTGCATCCCCTCATCACTCTCTCCAACAGGTGAAGGATTTTGAATCCTTTCCTCACTACCTGTCCAACGTGTGCTGTCCAGTTAAGTTTGCTATCAAATGTTATGCCAAGGGATTTACATTTCGAGTCTTCAATAAGTAGCTCCTTCCCCACTTCATAATCATAATGAGCCTTCAGCTTTTTATCTGTGTACCTAATAAGCTGGTTCTTCTTTCCATTTATCTTCATCCCATGTTGACTCACCCAGCTAGTTATCCTATCTAGATCACCCTGCAGCTGTTTACAGTCTTCTATTGTTTTGATCCTTTTATATAACATTATGTCATCTGCAAACAATCTAACTTCTGACAGTAAACCATCAACACAATCATTCATTTGAATAACGAATAACAATGGCCCCAATACACTACCCTGTGGGACTCCCATGTTCACTCCTACTTCTTTTGATATTACAGTTCCTACCCTTACTTTTTGCTTTCTACCTTTTGGGAATTCCTCCACGCAGCAAATCACCTTTTTATCAACTCCAATAGTTTTTACCTTATTTAGCAACATTTTATGGCTCACTCTGTCAAAGGCCTTTGAAAGATCTAGTGCCACACTATCAACGCGACCTCCCATTTCCATTTGATCAGAAATATCTTGCATATAGCCTACTAACTGAGATTCGCTGTTACTCCCTCCTAAACTGTTTCCAAAGCCGGACCAGGCAGTGGAGTAAAGCAAGCCGACTCTGTATTGTAAGGGTCGCCGGTTTGAGTTCTGCCTAGGCTGTGGGTGGTTTTAATTAAGTGTTGAGTTTGTCTTGCGTTTCCCCGATACAACAGTTAGAACCTCTCAAAACAGCACAAATTTGGAGCAATGTGATACACACGGTTCATTCTACAAAATTAGAAAAATAAACAAACCTTTTTTTTTCCTTTCTCGGTCTATACCTCGTCGACTTCGAGGAAATTTCGGAGGCTGAACGGATAAGGGCAAGTAACCGGAAGGAATTCGGCTATGGTCTGTTGAAACAACCATACACTGAATTCATCCGGCGTGATTTCGGAAAACCATGAAAAACGAGGTCTAGACGGCTGCACGGGGATTCGAACCAGCGACCGAGCGTGGTGGGTGAGCGGTTATCGCTCTGGCCTCGCATTCGGGAGGACAGCGGTTCGAATCCCCGTCCCGGCATTCAGATTTGGGTTTCTCATGGTTTCCCCAAATCACTCCAGACGAATGACAGGATGATTCCTACAAAAGGCCATGGTTGAATTCCTTCCCGTTCCTTGCCCCCATTCCCATCACGCCTCTAGTGATCTCGACGTCGAGAATGCGTAAAGCCCTAATTAAAAAAAAATAAAATTCGTGAATCGAGTATTTAGATAGGGGTCGAATTTAACACTCAAAGTATGTATAATATTTTTTTTTTTTTAAATAGTAAAAATGGCGTAATATGATGATTAGGGGAATTGCCACCAGAGAAACTGCCTCATCGGAATTAAATTAAAATTAAGAAATTAATGTTTCTTAACCTGGGAGGAGGATACTTAAGAAGACATAAAAATGAACGAAATGTTCATTTGCCTCAGACGCGGTAATAGGTATTAATAAGTTAGTTGTTTGATATGTATGTAGAAGAAGCAATAAAGGAAATAAAAGAAAAATTTGCATATCTCATAAGTGTTCAGGGAGAAAAAGTCAGTATGCTGCCATTTCCTGATGGCATTTTCTTGTTAGCAGAACGGGCTGAGGATATTGAGAAATTACTGAATGTCATGAGCAAAATACTGTAGGGAGATGAATATAAACCAAAGCAAGACAAAAGTGATGAAATGTATCAGAAATGATACGAATCACAGTAGACTTAATATAAAAATCGGATCGGATGCAATAGGAGAAGTAAATGAATTCTGCTACTTGGGAAACAAAATTGCTACCAATGGCCGAAGCAAGAATGTTGTTAAAAGCAGAATAGCACTAGCAAAATGAGCCTTCATGAAAAAGACAAATCTTTTAGTTTCAATCATTGGTCTAGGAATCAGAAAGGACATTTTAAAACTCTATGTGTGGAGCACAGCACTTTACGGTAGCGAAAGATGGACTTTAGGAACACCAGAAAGAAAGAAAATTGAAGCATTTGAAATGTGGTGCTACAGAAGAATGCTGAAAATTAAGTGGACAGACAAAGTAAGAAATGAAAGAGTTTTGGAAATGATTGGTGAGAAAAGAAGTTTGTGGAAGAAGCTTACGGAAAGAAGAGACAGGTAAGTAGGTCATATTTTGAGACATGCTGGATTGGTTAATTTGTTAGTGGATGGAACAGTCGAAAGTAAGAACTGTAGAGGAAGACAGAGGTTAGAATATATGAAGCAGATAATTGAGGACGTGGGTTGTAAGGGGTATGTAGAGATGAAGAGGTTAGCACAGGATAGGAAGGGATGGGGGATTGAATCAAACCAGACTAATAAAAGCAAAAAAAAAAAAAGTTAGATAAAAAGTTGCGCAGTATTGTAGCATCGGAGGTGAAGGTTACAAGTCCGAAGCTAACAAGCAATCCCCTACGCTGCAGAAGTCGCAATTTTCCGGCTGGATTCGCGGACGTGGTGTGGGCGGGTGGTGGATTGGCTTTTGAGAGCCGCGCCTGGCCGGTTGCAATGCGGCTAATACATTTACACAGGTGTGCGGCGGCGCTGCATAAACCAATAGGCGACCGCAATCAGCTCGCGAGCAGTGACTACGTTCAGCCGCAAGCCAGGCTAAGCCCCCCCGAGCATTATATGAGTGGATGCGTAAACACGGCCCAGTGCTGGGGTTAGCAACACTACTTCATTCCGTCACGCTTTGCTGCGGATCAATCAGGTATTACGGACTGCTTCTGCAACGGACCTTCCGATTTGCTATAGCTATTTGGAAGCGTCGAGAAATATTCAATTTCGGAATAATCCATGATGATATGTGGTCGATGGACGTTCTGTCGTGGCCATAAGTGAGTTAATTCATACTAACTCTACGAACAAGTTAAACCCTTGTAATAACACTGGAGAGGCAAGAAGTAGTTCCCTTCTCACGCTAATTATTACTCGTCAAACATGAAATATATTTCAGCAGTCAAACTCCTTTGGGCAGTGTAATTAAAAATTTGCTAGCGTTACATGCATCTATGATAGTGATCGCTGTCAATTAAACCATGTCATGTAAAACACTTACGAGGGTGAGTCAAATGAAAACCTTAAATATTTTTTTAAATATTATTTATTGTGCAGAACTGGTACAAAGCTGTATCACTTTTCAACATAATCTCCCCCACGCTCAATGCAAGTCCTCCAGAGCTTACAAGGTAAATAAATTCCTTTCGAAAAAAAATCTTTTGGTAGTTGGCGCAACCACTCATGCATCGCGTGGCGTACCTCTTCATCAGAATGGAACTTATTTCCTCCCATTGCTTCTTTGAGTGGTCCAAACATATGGAAATCACTTAGGGCAAGGTCTGGTGAGTATGGTGGATGAGGAAGACACTCAAAATGCTGGTCTGTGATTGTTGCAACTGTTATACGGGCAGTGTGGGGCCTTGCATTGCCATGTTGCAAAAGGACACCTGATGACAACAATCCACGTCACTTTGATTTGATTGCAGGCCGAAGACGATTTTTAGGAGATCTGTGTATGATGCACTGGTGACAGTGGTCCCTCTTGGCATGTAATGCTGAACCATGACTAATATTTAAACATGCTGCAATGTCATTCAGTGTCACTCGTCGGTTTTCCATCACAATGGCTTCAACTGCTGCAATGTTCTGTGGAGTCACAACTCGTTGTGCCTGACCTGGACGAGGAGCATCTTCACTGAAGTCACACCATTTGCGAACTTCCTACTCCATTCGTAGACTTGCTGGTGTGACAAACATGCATCACCGTACTGAACCTTCATTCTTCGATGAATTTCAATAGGTTTCACACCTTCACTACTAAAAAACCGAATAACAGAACGCTGTTCTTCCCTGGTGCAAGTGTCAAGTGGGGCAGCCATCTTTATACTGATACTGCGTCGGTTTTTGTGCATCTGCACTATGCTGCCACCTACAGACCATTCTGCACGCTGCTTGTAGCACGCTTACCAACTTACAGGATAACGGCGCGAAATTTCGATTTTTTACTACAAATTTAAGGTTTTCATTTGAGTCACCCTCGTAAATGAGAACCATATATTACCTGTTTCAGCTTCTATAAACATTCGATTTCAAAAGTATACGACACAAGTTCATCAGACACAACGTATTAGGTGTCGCACTTTCAATTTTTTGTATATGTATATATTTCTCGTAAAGCATCGGACTCCAATTAAACTGGTCACATGTAAACACAAAATCCAGCGATTACATTAAAAAATGCTTCCAAAGAAAATACTGCCATTCACTCTCACAGTACACGTAAAAATGTTCGCTCAAAAACTGCTGTCTCTGCCACTCGTTTACGTAAGTTTCATAGAAAGATCCAGAACATTACAAAGACTTGCGACAGATATTTCTAAAACATTAACAATACTTAAACAATTAAAACATATTAAAAACAATCAAAATCAATACATAAACATTTACAATCATTACGAAATGCTAAAAAATGAAAATTAAAGATATTTAAACACAAAATTATCCACATAAATCATTTTAAACTGTAGTAAATCCTTCTTTAAACATCGTAACTCAACTTAATACTTGGGATTACAAACATTTAAGCAATTCTCTTGCATAATTCTGTCCTTAAACATATTAAATAGTATTTATATAATTTCTTTTGATAAAACAAAGTTGATTTAAACCGTTTTACAGTAAATTGCAAGACAAACATACAAGATAATATTCACTCAACCTCTAGTTTGCTATGAATGCTTCATAAAATACAATTCCATTTAAAGTATTGGTTTGAGGGTTGTTACAAACGGAAGCAGATTAATGTTAATTAAAGTAGTAAATAGTAATATAAATCAATATTAACAATAATACTCATCATCTCCATCGACATATTATCTTTAAATATCAAAATAATAAAATAGTTTTGATTTGTTCCTTTTTTTCTGGCGTTGTCTCGCGCACTCTATTGGTTGTAAGAACAGATCTTGTTCTGCGATATGAAAGCTCAAACCAGAAAATACAGACAAGGCTCGATGTAGCACTGTATAATCTAGGAAAGTTTGCTTTAACTTTTCGTTAATTTTCATTTGTTTACGAGCGTAACTTGGTGAAAGTTCCTGTTTGCTGTACAGATGCTGTAAAGGTAGTACTGAAACATCAAAAACACAAAAAACCCACAAACACAGAAAAAGAGTGCATGTCCCCGTAGATGTTTCACTTCTAGAGCGTCAATATATGACACAATCAAGTTTTTTTTTTTTTATTTAATTTAAATTTGTTGCGACGGAACGAACGTTTCAGTGGCAAGTACCAAGGACACTCATTTCTTTACTCACTACTTTTGAACTCTACTAATTTCATCTTTAAAATCTTTCAGCGTTTTTGGTAAATTATTAATCATTTATTTACCCCCTTACCCACGAAACAAAGTTTTCCCACACCCTTATGCCTGGAATCGAGTGTTAGCTTCAGATCAAGATCATCTTTCCCATTACACACACCTGTCCTTATTGTTCTACAAATACCTTTCCATTTTTTTTTATTTTTTTTTGCTTTAAGCCTCGTGAACGTTGTTATCATTAGAGATGGTATATGATCGAGGAAAAGGAACGGGAAGAAATTCGGCCAAAACCTTCTCATTCGCCGTGAGAGATTTCGGGAAATCATGGGAATAAATCTGGATGCCATGGGAGGTATTTGAACTACGTCAATGTGGCGTAAAGCCGTAATCAAAAAAAAAAAAAAACCAATTTTACTTTTTTCTGGTATTCCTAAAGTCGAAACGTCGCTATCCAAAATTACTATGTGCCAGTTACAGAGTTTAAAAAAATTCTTTCTGAGTGTATGATTAATATTTGAAACAAATATTTTTCTTTTTCAAGAAGGCTCTTTTCGGTAGTGGTGTCCTGCACTCCGTTCTAATTTTACTTCCTAAAGAGCAGAATTCGTTTATTTCTTCAATCGCATCCGATTCTATTTTTATATTTAATCCTCCATTACTGCTCGCATAAGGACCGCACAAAAAATAATCCTGTTCATTAGTGTCTATACTTCTATTCTTGATTTCCAGCAGTGGTTCTTCGCCCTTTCAATTTGCTGTTTCCTCCATTGTTGGGTCCAGATGTTATTACATTTCCTCTTCTCCTTCTCCTGGAAATCCTTCAAATAATATACGAATCTTCTGAAAGTGTTTCTGTCTTGTATTACCTCTCCTTTTATTCTGATCTCTGTCATATCTTTCTTCACTCCTTCGGTCCACCGGTTATCATTCTTACTGTTTTTTTCTTATTTTGCTTGTGGCTTTACGGCCCGTCGACGTCGAGGTCATTAGAGGTGGGAAAACACTGGGGGCAAGGAACGGGAAGGAATTCTGACTTGGCCTTTTTTGAAGGAAGCATCCCGGCATTCACCTGGACTGATTTGGGGAAACCATGGAAAAACCCAAATCTGGATGCCCGGACGGGGATTCGAACCTGCGTCCTCCCGAATGCAATGCGAGGCCAGAACGTTAACCGCTCACCCACTACCTTAGGTAACTTACTCACGTAAATGTGGTTGAAAACTTTCTTTTCAACTCTGCTGTTATTCATTTTCATTATGTGACAAGGACATCTTTGATACAAAATCCCCTCGGGATGGATGGTGTTGTAAAAACACGACGTTTCTACAGCTGGCTCTGCCATCTTCATCAGGTATCTTCTTCCTGTCCCAAGCTGACTGTCAGCGCTGACAGCTTGTGACAGCTACAAGATACCTGATGAAGACGGCAGAGTCAGCTGTCGAAACGTCGTGTTTTTACACCACCATCCAGCTGGACACCCGAGGGGATTTTGTTTCATCGATACACCGGGAATGTCTCCACTCACACAAGGACACCATTATTTGCTTCATTGTGAAAAATGCAAGTGTTAATTGCTCCTACTGTACCAGTATGGTGATTTCAATTTCTCGCCTTGCAACACGCAGCAAGCGCCTTTCCGTGTAGCGGGAACTGGGCTCTGTGTTTCGCTAGCCCGTGTGCGTATTAACGGAGCCAGGCCGGGTCGGGCGGTATGCTAATTCGGAAAACCACCGCAGCGCGCGCTGCAGGCAGATAGGCCGAGGCTGGCCTCTAATATATATTCATTAATGAAGGTAGGGAAGGGCCGAGTCTAGCAAGTTCCACCGACCACCCTCTTAAGTAAGGAGGGGAACAAGATACGGCGCAGGATTACGACGGGGAATACCCGCGGAGGATTACCTAGGCAAATAAAAACCTGCGGAGGACCGAAAATAAGAGAGCCTCGTGTACTCCCGGAGGAGTCGGCTCGGCGAAAAAAGGAAATTATGAGTCCTCAGAGCGTCCGTGCGGTAAATATGTAATGCTGCTTAATACAGCGGCGAGGGAGGAAGGAAAAAGTTTCGGCGCCGTCGCCTGGGAAGGCTAATCTGGAATTAAAACGGCGCGCCAAATAATTTGCATGCGGCGTGGAGGCGCTGTTTTATACTTATCTGCCCTCATTTTCCGGGATTACGGCCCTCCGAGATGTTACACGGGACCGCACATAGAGACTTGGGGGGACGCGTACTTCTCAGCCTTAGTGAGGGCTACTCCGGGGACAACAACCACCATACGGCGCGTAAAATCACTCTTCAAGGCTTCTTACCGCGTCAGTAATGGAAATGACGTAAAACGCCCTTCTCGGCCGGAAATCCTGCTTCACCTAAGGGAAGTCAGATGTGCCTATACTGCCCATGTAAAACTGATAAGCTTTCAGGAACATTTATGGGTAAATTACTAACTCGAATCTTTGTCAACAGTAGTTCAGTTTTCAAGTTAGGACTGAGATTTTTTTATTTTTCTTGCTGACATCAGTCTTTCGACTGGTCTGATGCAATCCTCCATCCGTTCCTATCTTGAGCTAACCTCTTCACCTCGACATACGCCTTATACCCTACTTCCTCAATTACATGCTTCATATATTCTAATCTCTGCTTTCCTCTGCAGTTCTTACCCATCGACTGTTCCCTCCACTAACAAATTAATCAATCCTGCATGTCTCGAAATGTGAACTACCATCCTGTCCCTTCTTTCTGTAAGCCTCTTCCACAAACTTCTTTGGTGATTTTTTTTTATCTTTTCTAATTTCTTCTGAATAGTGTTTTAGACATCCAATTTTTTTTTAAAATGTGATATTTTACTAAATTCCATATTAACTACTGGACTTGTTATATTAGGCCCCTGTTAAACCGTAACTTGAACAGCAAAGAGTAACATACAAAAAAAAAAAAAAAAAAAAAAAAATTAGCCCTATCTTCAGTACTTTTTTGAGAATATGTTGCTTAAATTTCGAAAATCTACTTTACGGGAAATGGCTTCCAAAGTTTGTCAATATATTCCCACACTATATGATAGGGCGCAAAGCAGGGCCGGCGCTAGGAATTTCGGGCCCGGGGTTAGTCGGTGATCGGGCCCCCCATCAGGCGGCGGGGCCCGGGTACTTTTGACCCGCTTACCCCCCCCCCCCCCCTAACGCCGGCCCTGGCGCAAAGAAATAGTAATAACTCCATTTCTAGGACCACTGTAACACTAAATCAAAGTTTCCACTAATTACACTGGTCGACAAGGTTTTCTTCACAAGAAATCTAATTAGTGAATCTAATGCATTTTTTATACTTAATTCAGATATGTAGTAACAATTTTTCCCTCAGGTACCATGTCTTGTGACAGCTACTTTTTAAGATTTGATTTTAGCATTCTCTTTGACCTGTCATAGGAATCTTTACCTTATATGTAGCGATTTCAAGCTGTATTTATCGAAATTATTTGTAATTTCATGCTGAAACAGCAAAAGTAGTCACTGTGCAGGTTTATTCATTGTGACGTGTCATTGTTGAGCACTAAATCAAAGTTTCTCTTTGATGGGAAGATTCAAATTAATTATTATTCATACCAAAAAAATATTAGATTTTTTTTTATTTTTTTAACAGAGCTGTGACGGGGGTTAAGTTCCCTCAAGGGACCGGGCCAAGGTAGACAAACATCAAAAAACCAAATACCCTCGAAATTAATTGAAACATTAGTTTTAATTATTCAAAACATAAATTAGCAAATAGTTAAAACCTTTAACTGTATTCTGAAAATAATGAATTGTTCGTAAGATCTTAAACATATGGTGAACTATATTAGCAGTGCCATCGTTGACCCAAATATCTCTTAACCTAATACACAATCTCAAAGTTCATTGGCTGAATATAACGAATACTCAAACCTTTACACAGAAAATGTAACAGCGTTTATTTTAAGCGATTGATAATTCGTCTGTTTACTGCATGCAGACTGATTGATTGCTGAATACGGGATATTCAATTTATGTACTGTATTTATTTAGGACAAATCTTATCTGCACTGTTGCAATCGGACCTCGCGGCAATATGGCGCCCCGGATGGTACATAGAGTTGTCAGAGGAACTGCAGGAAATCCGAAAAACACAGGACGTTGAGAAATGTTTTTAGGGCGTCTTGCCTTCAAAATGAAAGACGGTACCTATAAGGATCATTTTTTTGGTCTTTTGTGCTTTTGTGACACCCTCAAGACTACTGAATCCTTTAATTTATATTTTTTTTAACTACCCACTACTTTAGTTCTGACTAACCTCAACGCTACTGTAACATAAAACCGAGCGTGGTGGGTGAACGGTTAGCGTTCTCGCCTCGCATTCGGGAAGACGCGGGTTCGAATCCCCGTCCGGGCATCCAGATTTGTGTTTTCCATGGTTTCCCCAAATCACTCCAGGCGAATGCCGGGATGATTCCTTCAAAATGGCCATGGCCGAATTCCTTCCCGTTTCTTGTCCCCAGTCCCATTCCCCTCTAATGACCTTAGCCGTCGACGAAGCGTAAAGCATTTAGTAAAAAAAAAAAAAAAAATGTAACAGAATATTTCGAAAAATTATTGGGGTCAAAATAAGTATAGTATTTAGTTAAGACTATATAAAAGGTTTCCTTCGGATGATTTTCATGGCTATCAAATGTAAGCTGGACTCACGGAGTGAAAAGTTGTATGTATGTAAGTATGTATGTCATTTACTATGACATGTATCCTATTAAAATATTTGTGGAGTTCATGGTTTTCGCGATAGAAGTAAGTGAGCGACTTTACAGAACTGATACATCTACGCATAAATTTTTTTCAACCAAACATCGTATGCTTCATTCGATGAAGAATTTAATGAATCAGATAATAAATATGTCGTGAAAATTTTTTTTCTCAAAATTTCAGTTATTTGTTGGACCTACAATAATCTTTCCCGATTGATTTTTCTTTCGTGTGTGATTTGTTTGTACAGTACCATCTCAAAGATATATTCTAAAAACTTATAGTTTACTTTATTTAAAAATCATTTGTCATCGATTTTCATTTTTAGAACAGGGAGAAAAGAAGTTTATGGAAGAAGCTTACAGGAAGTAGAGACAGGCTGGTAGGTCATATTTTGAGACATGCTGGACTGGTTAATTTGTTAGTGGAGGGAACAGTCGAAGGTAAGAACTGTAGAGGTAGACAGAGATTAGAATATATGAAACAGATAATTGAGGACGTGGGTTGTAAGGGGTATGTAGAAATGAAGAGGTTAGCACAGGATAGGAAAGGATGGAGGATTGCATCAAACCAGTCTAAAGACTGACGACAGCAAAAAAAAAAAAAATTCTTTTACTGAATCCAATGGAATACGCGATTTGTAAACGCTCGTGAGAGTAACTCGCAATTAAACATATCAGTTTTCTCTTTATTTACAATTAGCTGTTACCCGCGATTTCGTAAGCGTCGACTTAGAATTTTATTACTAAAACTGGATAAAATCCACAGCCATATCATGTAATAAGTTGTGTCTGTGAATGAGATTTATCAACAGATCACACACAAAAACTGACTGCGAGAGAAACAAAGTCTGAGTGACCGATAAAAGATTATAGAGACTCACACACGCTATCCGCCTGACTGTCACAGTTGACGTTAGTTTTCAAGCTTTCACGACAAAATATGTTGTTTATCTCGAAGAAAGTAACTACTGTCCTTCCTAATGATACATAATTTATCCTTGAAACATTTGAACGAAATTGGTTTTGCCATTTGATCGTAAAAACTTAGCAAACAGACACAGAGACAGAGTTACTTTCGCATTCATAGTATTTGTGTAGATTTCAATTGAAGCGGCGTCGTTTGGAGGTGGAGATAGCAGCCAATGGGGACAAAGTCGAGACACCAGCACCCCCTGGCGACGGCGCTGTGAACTTGGAAGTGACTTCGTCTTAATTACCTTAATGAAGACAATGGCGTCGGCGACGTTGAACTGTTAAACTGACAGACTAATGCCGCTTTAAATTAATGAAAATCTGCGCCAAATTTAATTACAATCCCGCTCCTCTTAACTCTCAATTGCCGGCAAAAATTAATTACCCTGGGGCCCCACCTCGCATCTCATAACTTGATTTTTCCTCAGGGCTCGCTGACAGTCGGCCGAATCCAATTCCGAGAGAACTGTCTGAAGAGGGCTGTCAGGAAGAAACGGCGCGGCTCTTCCGACTCAAATTACTCCGACATCTCTGCCCAAGATTTCTGCGTCCATCTGTTTTTCAATTGAAATGAAATTTTTATGTATAAATATAAATAGCAGGCTTTTGAAATGTCACTGCATCGAAGAATGCTGAGGATACCGTGAACAGACCACACCACAAATCCAGAAGTACTCCGAAAAATGAAAAAAGAGATGGAAATATTGGCCACCGTAAAAATACAGAAGCTGCAGTACTTTGGCCACATCACGAGGAACAATAGCCGTTAGGTGGCGTCCACTAATTACGTGAGGTGAAACAGGGGGGGGGGGGAGCGGGCGAAATCTCCCGAAACATCACCAGGAGCAGGGGGGTCAACCATTTTTTTCCTACTGCTTTACGCCTCGTCCTCGGCTAAGAGGCGGGATGGGACTGGGGGCAAGGAACGGGAAGGAATCGGCCATGGCCTTTTTGGAGGTAGCATCCCGGCATTCACCTGGAGTGATTTGGGGAAACCAAATCTGGATGCCCGGACGAGGATTCGAACCCGCGTCCTCGCGAATGTGAGGACAGAACGGTAACCGTTCACCCACCACGCTCGGTGGGGGGGACGGGGGTCAACGTAAATCTCACGTGAGGTTTTGAAAATCTTGCAAAATGGTAGAGATAAAAAAAAAAAAATCTACAAATCACTCGAAAGTCGAATTTAGGGGGGGGATTTTGGTCAAAAATAGACTTTGGGGGGAGGGGGAGTAACTGCTCTTGGGAGCATGAGACCTAAAAAAAATGTTCTCAAAAAGTTGCGAGGTCGATTAGTAGGGAGGTGGAGGAGGTCTTCGTCAAAAACTCACGTCATTTTACGGGGGGAGGGGGGGGGGTCCGACCTAATCCCACGAAGTGTCAGCAGAGAGGGGGGGGGGGGGGTCCGGAATTCCGCAAAAACACCTGACGTCATTAGTAAACGCCCGCTTATGAACTCCTGCAGTCTGTTCTCCAGGGAAAGGAAAGAATAGATTATGGCGAAAAAATCTGAGAACATGGACCTCAAAGACAATTACGGAGCTACTTCGAGCGTAAACTAGGAGACAAGACAGTCAGCAGTAACTTTGTGGTAGGCCATGTTCCGCTTTTGTTGCATAAATATTTTTGAATAAAAATCCGTCTTCTAACAACTGTTTTTACTATCGACTTTCATCTACAGATGCGTTTCGTCCTTCTGGAGTGGAGCATCGTCAGTGGCTATAAATAACATAATATTTTGATCATATTTGTGTATGCGAATCTAGTACATTAATTATATACATATTTTCATGCTGTAATATTGTAACATCTGTAGGTTCAGTCTGCTATAATTATTCTATATATTGTTTTCATAGTATCTGTGTTCAAACATACATTCACTTCTTAATACTAAATTATCTGTATGGTGCTATACTGTAGGAAGGAACAATGGTGCAGAAAAATGCGGAAGGTGCTGTTCCGGACTGACATGTGCTAGCCGCTACAATTTTTAGTAAGTAGAGTTTATGTACATAAAGCTTGTAACCACACAGATAATTTAGTATTAAGAAGTGAATTTATGTTTGAACACAGATACTATGAAAACAAATATATAGAGTAATTATAGCAGATTGAACCTACAGATGTTACAATATCACAGCATAAATATATGTATATAATTAATGTACTAGATTCGCATACACAAATATGATCAAAATTTTATGTTATTTATTGCCACTGACGATGCCCCACTCCAGAAGGACGAAACGCGTCTGGTAGATGAAAGTTAATAATAAAAACAGTTGTTAGAAGACGGATTTTTATTCAAAGACAGTCAAGATGGCTGCCGCCACCCGGAACGAATAGGGACCAGAATAACAAGAATTAATAGCAGAATATGGTACTGCCTGGTTGCCTATCAAAATATGGCTGCAAGCACTGTTATAATTAAACTTGTTAAAATTATTTCTTTTTCAAAAAAAAAATCTCATTCACTTGTTTACTCTTGAAAAAATAGCGGACAGGCAGAGAGATTCTGTTACTTTCGCAATTATGATATTAATGTAGATATTTCATATTTCGTGCTCTGGTGCGTGTATTTATTAGGACCACAAAAGTGGCTACTAATGAATGACCTTTCTCTCTGTATTCCTGCGTGCAGATTACTGAACGAAGCTTTGTTGTCGAGTAAACAACGCGCGAAAACAGAGATCAAAGAGCGGAGCCGGCGCCCCGGCAGACCGCCGTGTGTTTCGGGTTGCCTGACTGCCCATTTAGCGCCCGGCCTGATAATTACAGGACCAAAGAAACGGGACGCCTCCAGAGCTTGTTTCCCGCTAATTACAGCCGCATTACGGCGCGCGCAGTTGGCACTACTGCGAAGCGACAACTTTCAGTGACAGCAGAGCCGAGAACAGAAATTACCGCCACGTTGAAGAAGCGGCTAGGGAATCTGTGACGCGCTGGCGGAAGCTGTCCAATCAAACACGTCACAGATGCGCAGTAGCTGATGTTAGATACTTTCAACATGACGAGTGGTTCCACAACCATCATATAACGATAATAATCACCAGTAAACCTGCTTAGGAACTCGGAATTTTAGTACTTTTTACTGGTTTATGAAGATTTACTAGTTTTTTTTTGTCAATGGTGTGGTTTGCTCTTTAGAAACTTTGACTGTTGAAATTAATAAAAAGAGCAAGAGGAAGACCCCAGGATCGCTGGGATAAGGATATTTGTCGAGTTACAGGCGTGAACTGGAAGAGGGTTGCTCAATATCAATCAGCCCGGAAAGAACTGCAACAAAACTATGTAGAATTAAATTCCTATATATAGCTCATTACGTTTAAAGAGGCTACATTCTGAAATAAGGATTGATATAGTTGCATTAATAATAATAAGAAGAACATGTAGTTTTGCCTAAAAAAAATCGCTTTTTGTTTCTGTATAGAGCATTTTTGGTAAAAATAAACTTTACGAGCTCCAGTAATGATCAAACTCAAGAAACAGATGTGCCCAGGTGTGGTTATGACCTGTAATTCGAAAAATTAATTTTTCCTATTTTATTCTAGACCAGCGATTTTATCCAGAACACGATGATGGGTTTACACATCTACACTTAATGTCGTAAATGGCAAAGTAACTCTGTCTCTTCGTTACGTTTTCACGACAAAAAGGCTACACTAATCTTGATTAAATGTGACAACGAAATACTATGTATCTTCAGGAGGGACACAGGACGCTTTTTTACGGATAAATATCATTTTTTGTTATGAAATTTTGAAAACTTACCGAACGGTAACAGACAGGTGAATGGCGTATGTAATCCTCTGTAATGTTATACTAGTTGCTCAAGCTTTGTTTCTCTCGCAGTCAGTTCGTGTATGATCTGTTCATATATTTCATGTATAAATATAACTTATTATAGGATAGTATATTGCGACTACTATCAATAATGCCAGGGACAGACACTGAAAGTAACAGGGGTGCACTCAGAAAAGACGTCTTTTTCCAATAGGCAAATCAAAAACGTTGTGTGGTAAGCGGCATTGACTTAAGAAAGAAGCATAATTTTAAGCTACAAACCGAACGTAACGCTCGGAACTCGCATTCGGGAGGGCGCAGGTTCGAATCCCTGTCCGTCCATCCAGATTTACGTTTACCATGGTCCCCCAAACACTCAAGACTAATGCCGGGATGGTTCCCTGGAAAGGCCATTGCCGAATTCCTTCCCGTTCCTTGCCGCCACTCCGTTCCTGCCTCTGATAACATTGACGCTGACGAGACGTGAAGCCAAAAAGAAAGAAGTTAACCCACAAACAAAAATATGCCGGGGGAAATGTTGTTAATCTCTCTGAATTAAACCCACACCCTCCTTATATTTTTACCATTTTTAAGCATGTTGAAAATTTGTTCTCTTCATGAGACATGTTCAATTTTAGAATGGTATAGGGATGGCTTCACCGTCATATTGTACCGACTGCGTGCATTCAGGGACCCCTTTACATTAATGTAATTAAATAAGAATGTAATGCTTTGACTCGTGTCAATTTCCCTACACATCCATTTTTCTCCTTTTATTTTCCCACCTAGTTTTTACCTCTAGTAATTTCAATTACAAATTCTTTTACCGTTTTGGTAAATTGTTTATCAGTTTCCTTGGTAATTTACTGTAATCAATGGCCACATCACCTACGAAAGGAAAATTTCCTACTCCCTTGCGCCTGAAATCAAGTGCTAAGTCAGTTTTCCCTTTCCATACACTAATCCTAATTCTTCTCAACTCCTCATCGCCAGTATACGCCCTGTACACTCCCATGGCCCTCCTCATCCTCCTCTTGTCTTCCAATGAATCCCATTCCAGCTCTTTTGTCATATCAGTTATTGATTGTGCTCTGCGATAATTTCCAGAAACAAATCTAGCAGTCCTTTTTTGCACCCTCTCGCACTCCTGTATTTGATATTAAAAATGTGGGCCCCATACTAGCACCCTATTCAAGCAATGGTCTGACCAAAGTTATTTAACCCAATTCCTTTACTTCTTTCGCATACCCCCTCGTCACTATCTCCTACAAGTAACGGATTTTGAACCCTTTTGAACCTAAAGTCATGGGTAACGGCTGGTATTATTATTATTGCTATCGTATGCCAAGTACAACAAATCACATGTTAATCAGATAACTATATCTGGGTATTCAAGCCGTATTCTGGCAGCTGGGCCAGCTTGATGTCTCCATATCAGATAGTCTTCTTACTGGAAAGTCCATCACAATGTAGTCAGCAGTTTGTATACCACCACAGTCACACAACGCATCTTCACGGAGACCTCACTTATGTGGTTGCATTGCACACTCCGTGACCTGTGCGAAATCTATTCAATTCACACCAACGACGCCTAGACAGGTCAAACCCTGGGACACAGGTTGTAGGATCGTTTATAACCCCTCAATTGTATGGACTGCTGGCTTACCACTCCTTTCTCCACTCTTCATAAAGTTGTTATGTCTGAGATTGGCTGCTTCCATGTAGGCAGGTCTCCTCGATTTTAATCGTTTTCGAGGTAGATGAAGAAGGTCACCATGCAGAGGAATCAAGTTGTTTCCTTCGACTCTTTCCAATTCTCTAAGCAATATCGATTGTCTCTTCAAATTTGGTGGAGGGATGTTGGAAAGTACAGGCAGCCAGGATACTGGGGCAGACCTAATGACTCCACTCACTGTTCTCGTAGCAGCGTTAATCTCGGTGTCAACTTTGGCAGTATGAGCACTACCAAGCTGTGTAGAGCAACAGTATTCTGCTGCGGAGAAAGTCAAGCCAGGGACTGCTCCTCGAAGAACTTGAGCGCCTGCACCCCATGACGTACCAGCCAGTTTCTTAACAAGGTTCACTCGAGTCTTCACTTTTTCTGCAGTGTTAGGTAAATGCTGATGAAAAGTGAGGGCTCGATCCAAGGTAACTCCCAGATATTTGGGATGGTGTTTGTGTTCTACTCTTTCAGGGGGACTGAAGGTTGGTCTTATTCTGACGTAGGCGAGCTGGTTTGAAAGGTGGAAGCGACAAGAAGACTCTGTCAGATTTATTAGGTTTTAGTCTCCACTTGGAGAACGGCTGTAGTTTATGCGTACGCGATACTAGTGTTCGTGTATCGGGGTCGTTGATCGTAGAGCCTGACAGGTGCTCGGCGTAAGCGGATTCTGCGGCGAGTAAATTCCTCACCACACCGTGTCTGCTGTATCGCGTGGGGCCAGCGAGCAGACCAGACACGAGCTGTCGGAACAATGTGACATCCTCCTGTTCTATTACATGGCGTATACGTGGTGGTATTACTGCCCCATCAACCCCAGAAAAATACTAAACGAAGGTTAAAGCGATTAAATGTAGCAGAAAAGATGCCAGCGATAGTAGTAGATTAAACAAAAAATGATATCGGGTGCGATAGGAGAATTAAGCGAATTCTGCTACTTTGGAAGCAAAATTACAACAAATAGTAACTCTACTTGTGTGGGTAAACATGGGGTGAAAATAAATGCAGAGAAGAGTCAGCATATTTGATACATAAATAAAAAACTAAATATTGGTTATGATTATAAGGTGGGGAAAGAATTGCTTGTTGAAGACTTGAAATGTAAATATCTTGACATTACATTTGATAACAAGCTTGACTGGGCAGGACACATTGGACAGGTGGTAGGAAAAGAGAGGTGGAGAGAGTGATGAGGGGATGTACGGGAGAAGTAAAGGAATTGGGTTACAAAACTTTGGTCATACCATCGCTTGCATATGGTGATGTAGTATGGGACGCACATTTGAGTATCAAATACAGGAGTTGGAGAGGGTGCAGAAAAGGGCTGCAAAATTTGTTTCTAGAAATTACCGCAGAATGCAATCAGTAACAGATCTGATAAAAGAACTGCAATGGGATTCATTGCAAGACTGGAGGAGGGTGAAGAGGGTCATGGGAGTGAACAAGGAGTATATTGGTGATGAGGCATGGAAATATATTTGTGTAAGAATTAAAAATAATTCATGGAAGGGAAAGATAACCATGACCACAAGCTGGCACTCGATTTCAGGCTCATGGGTGTGGGAAGATTATCTTTTCTAGGTAAGGGTGTCAGGGATTGGAATAAGTTGCCAACAGAAGTGATGAATAATTTACCAAAAACGTTGAAAGGATTTAAAGTTATAATTTGTAGAGGGAAAATGTAGGTGGGTGCAGGATAGGGGGAAGATGGGTGTGTAGAGAGATTGCCACTGGAGCGTGCACCCCATTGCGATTTAAATTAAATATTATTACAATATTATTACTTAGTTGAGTTACAATGAGCGATGTTTGTGAAAAACAACGATCTGAAGTACATGTACGAGACGCCAGTGCAGGAGAAGTCTGAGGTAGAGGAAGCAGGGATCACAGTTTCCATTAGAGCCATTCTAATGTATACCAGCGTAGCGTTCCAGTCAACTTCTCCCTCCTGTAGACCAAGCCACGTAGTTTGTGGACGCTCCCTATAATTGGGACTAGTCTCTAAATATAGTTAAACAGAAACAGGGAAAAAGTATGGACGCTTAAATTATCTTTAAAAAAAATTAGTTTTGGGTACCGTTAACAACCTTTAGGGAAGCAATCGACCGTTTACTGTATAAGATACTGCCTGTCTGTATGCTTTGATGAACGATATTCAGGCTACAATTTAGCGGTCGCATTTAAGAGGGGTTTATAATGATGTAAATTCTGTGATGCCGGGGAAATATCAGGATGCGTTTTATTTTGATGTGACGTCGGAAAACTTTGAAATCAATGGCATAAATTATCAATATAAATTTTTTAACAAAAATTCGCTCAAATACCAGTACAGTTTCCTACGGATTCACATATTTCTGAATTATATAAATTTCTTCTACACCAAGAACATTAAATTCAAGAAAGCGTGTTTCATTTGCATTTCTCAGTTTCTGCTTTTCCTCCCTAAAAATTCTATATTCTTCGATCCACCTAACTTCAGGTGGTGGAAGCAGCAGCTAAAGTTTATTTTGGCTTTACACCTCGTCGACGTCCAATTTATTAGAGGCGGGAAAGGACTGACGGTAAGGAACGGGAAGGAATTCGGCCATGGCCTTTTTGAAGGAAGCATCCTAACATTCACCTTGAGTGATTTGGGGAAACCATGGTAAATCCAAATCTGGATGCCCGGACGGAGATTCAAACTAGTGTCCTCCCGAATGCGAGACCAGAGCGTTAACCGCTCACCCACCACTCTCGCTGCAGACAAAGAACTGATGTATATATGAACATAGTAACCATGTTGTCCAGAGTTGTAGGGTCCTGACGTCACTCCAGCCGCTGGACAAATGGATTCCATTAGCTGCTACAGACGCAGTGCTACGCAATGTAACGATAAATGGAGCATTTGAATGTGTGGCACGCCCACGGGCACACGTCATAGCGTTTATTAAATTCACGTCATTACTGTGATTTAATTGCGGTGAAACAATTAACGCCGAATAAATTAGAACGAGTTCCGGGAGGGGCACGTGTAACAACAGCTGACGTATCACGGCGCAGTCACGTGACACCAAGTCGCGCCTATCCTGCTCCGTGCGACCACCGTCAACCAGTGATCGCAGAAACGAACCGAAAAATGGAGTCAAAAGTATTTCAGATGTTTGTTCACTGTTAGACTTTAATTTCAGTATAATTTTTAATTGTGATGGAGTGAACACAGCGGTTGAAATTTACCAAGTCACTTGTTAACCCCTTACTTCTTGTTGTTAATTTTACTATCGTAAATCATTTGAATTACTGTTAACTTTACTATTGTAAATCGGTGGGTGTAAAATCTTCCCCTTTCTCTTCTACTTTTGTCCTACACAAATTTCAATATCTTTCAACATTTTTGGCAAATTATTCATCACTTTCCCTCGTAATTATATTCCATTTCCTTTCTTTAATTTTTTTTTTTAAATAAATCCTACACCCTTGTGCCTGAAATCGAGTGCCAGCTTGTGGTCATGGCCTTCTTTTCCCTTCCATGCATTACTTTCAATTCTTACACCAATATCTTTCCTTGCCTCATCATCAGTATACGCCTTGTACACTCCCATGACTCTCTTCACTGTCCTCCTGCCTTCCAGTCAATACCACTCCAGCTCCTTTATCATATCGGTTACTGATTGCCTTCTGCAATAAATTCTTTCAACGTTTTTGGGAAATTATTCATCATTTCTCTTGGTATCTTATTCCAATCCCCAGTGGCAGATCCAGGAGGGGGGCCTAGGGGGCTCAAACCCCCCCCCCCCCAGAAAGTATTTAAGTCCACCCCCCACATCGGTAATTTTGAGATAAGCAGACCATTTTTTTAGCTCTACGGAATTTTTATGAGTGGCATGGCTATAAAGCATACCCTTACTCAAGCCCCTTCCAAACGAAATCCATTCAAGCCTCCCCCCAAACCAAAATCCACTCAAGGCCCCCCCAAACAAAATCCATTCAAGTCTCCCCCCAAACCAAAATCCGCTCAAGCCCCCACCCCCAAACGAAATCCATTCAAGCCTCCCCAAACCAAAATCCTGAATCAGGCACTACCAATCCCTGACACCCTTACCTAAAGAAGAGAATCTACCCACACCCTTGTGCCTGAAATCGAGTGCCAGCTTGTGGTCATGGTCATCTTTTCCCTTCCATGCATTACTTTTCATTCTTACACCAATATCTTTCCACGCCTCATCACCAATATGCGACCGAGCGTGGTGGGTGAACGGTTAACGTTCTGGCCTCGCATTCGGGAGGACGCGGGTTCGAATCCCCGTCCGGGTATCCAGATTTGGGTTTTCCATGGTTTCCCCAAATCACTCCAGGCGAATGCCGGGATGCGTCCTTCAAAAAAAAATCATGGCAGAATTCCTTCCTGTTCCTTGTCCCCAGTCCCATCCCGCCTCTAATGACCTTAGCCGTCGACGAGGCGTAAAGCAATAAGTAAAAAGAAAAGCAAAAACCAATATGCGTAATATGCGTCTTGTACACTCCCATGACCCTCTTCACCCTCCTCCCGTCTTCCAGTGAATTCCATTCCAGCTGCTATATCATATGGGTTACTGATTGTGTTCTGAAGTAATTTTCAGAGACAAATCTAGCACCTCTTCTTTGTATCCGCTCCAACTCCTGTATTTGATACTCATAATGTGGGTCCCATACTACACTACCGTATTCCAGGAAAGGTCTGAACCAAAGTTTTGAAACCTAATTCCTTTACTTCTGCGATATATCTTCTCATCACTCTCTTCTGTTAATGGGCGGTTTTGTAATCTTTTCTAACGACCTGACCAGTGTTTCATGTCCAGGTAGCTTATTACCAAATGTTATGCCGAGATATTTAGGCTTTAAATACCCAAAACGTAAGCGGACGTTGGTCTATTTAGAAAACTTTTACCATTTTGTTTCTAGAGCCAAAATAGTAGGAAGCAAAAAAAAAAAAAATATTAAGCAGGATTCAGACCAAACAGATCGTGCCCTGAACAAATTTTCAATCTCAAAACCATAATCAAAATGCGAGCCCTCAGACAAAAATCCCTAGTATGCACATTTGTGGATTTCAAAAAGGCATACGACTCAATAGCCAGGCCTTAAATATTCCAAATTTTAGAAGAAATGGGATTAGATCCAAAAACACGAGAACTCATAAAACAAACACTAATTGGCACTAAATCTAAAGTGAAATTCATGGGCGAGGTTTCAGAACCCTTCGACATTCAAACAGGTGTGAGACAAGGCGATGGGCTCTCTCCTCTTCTGTTCAATGTCGTTCTAGATAAGTTTAAGGAAGAAATGTAAGTCTTGGAAGCCAATACCACTTGGCTTTCCCAAAAACAACATCTACATACCATACCTCGCTTTTCGCGGATGATTTGGCGATACTAGCAGAAGATGAAGAGACTGCCATCAAACAGCTTGAGACACTCAAACAATGTGCAGAGAAAGTAGGGTTACAAATCTCATTCGAGAAAACTGAATTCATATGTTAAAAAACAGAAATAGCAAGTTTGAGAACAAAATAGGGTAAAATTAACAGAGTCCAATACTTTAAATAACTAGGAGAATTCATCGAACCGACAGGCCTTGAGAAAATCTCGCAGCAAAAATCGCCTCCAAAAAGTAAAAAAAGCATTAGGGTTGGTGCAAAATCTCTACAACAAAAAATCCATGTCAAGGCAGACCAAAATTCGGCACTACAACAAAGTCATAAAACCAACAGTCCTCTATGCAAGTGATACGTTAACACTTACCAGAAAACATGAAGAAATAAAAAAACAGTAGAGAGAAAAATCATTAGAAAAATTCTATTAGCAAGACTCACCAAAGATGATTACAGACTACAATCAATCAAAGCAACAGAAAAGTTTTCAAACATCGAAACTGACATCAAGAAAAGGTGAATGAAATGGTCACCTTAAGAGGTTACCAGAAAATCGTCAAAAAAAAAAAAAAAAAAAAAAAAAAAAAAAAAAAAAAGATTATGTAACTTCACTTAAAAATCCAATACCTCGGCTTAGTGAAATTCGGAAGGATCTTAAAGTTGCAAACATAGGAGCAACGGACATTTTAGAAAGAAACACCTTCAAACACAAAGTAGACGAATGAGAAATTATAACTGAGCAACCAAAACAAAAACAATACATACCAAGGTGGTCGGAGGAACGTAAACAAGCTTTCTCGGAAAGAATGAAAGCATATTGGAACAACAAAAAGAACTCAAAGAAAACTTGACTGAGTCATCTGTTTAACGTCTTCCATTGGGAGAATTCGCCAATAATAATAATAATAATAATAATAGTTTGAACGATGATTGCACCTTTGAGGTAATTAAAAGAGCAGACAGAACTCTAATTTTACATAGTTTCTCTATCGAAATTTCTGCCACTTATAAAAAAATTTGAAAATGAATACTATAGTGCAGTCGTTTTTTAGTTTTCTTTCCAGAATTTCTTCTTGCCTATTATAATGGCCTGCATATATTCATCACTGACTTGGATTGTAGTTTTGTTTGGATGGTCAGAAATTTTACGTCGTCAATCAATCTTCTCATGTATTTTTGTTTCCTATATGCAGTCCGTGATCTTGAGCTTCTCATTCATATAGATAAATTTTCTCAGACGCTATTCCTGTCAATTACATTTCATGGAAGGATAATGGTTTAGTTTCAGTTCTGTGTTGTATTCTGAGAACAATAGCTCCGGTGCATAACAGAGCTCGTGTATTACTTCGCGACGTATATTTTCTGCTCCGCCGCCATTTAGACAGGGTTTCTGCGGGTAATGACAATAGTGCAGCTCTTTCGGTGCAACATGGCGCGCATTAGGCGAACGTTCATTGGTTCGCTACCTGAGTCCAGTCCATTATCTCCAAGTTTAATGTGCACCCGTTGCCATGGAAACGTTCGCTTCGTTAATGCAACCCCCAGTTCCCGCGAAACATTTGCGTCGCAGATACGGCCAGCGATAATGTGAAATACGTGTAGGGCAGCGATCACAGAGTTGCTCCGTACCTTTAAATGGCCGCTGGTTAGCGTCACGGTCAAACGAATGCAAAATGTGTTTCGTCCCTCACAACAAGTTTCTGCATGGAAATAATTCGAATAAAAAAAATTAGAGATTGGATTATTGGCTCCAACAGCGGTGCATTTCGGAGAAACCAAATTCATTTCGTTTCCATTAGCTAAAATTTTGAGTTTTTTTTTTTCTGTCACGGTAAAACTGAGTATATTGGTGATGATGCGTGGAAAGATATTGGTGGAATAACTAAGAGTGGCCATGGAAGGAAAAAAAATATGGCCATGCCCACAAGCTGGCACTCGATTTGGGGCACAAGGGTATTAAATTAAATTAAATTAAACTGAATGTCAGCTACAAGGTATGTTTGTGGCAATGTAGAACTACTGTCATATCTGCACATTGTTTAAAATATACACGATTCCAATCCTTGCATTAATAATTCTTCGTCCAGCTTATCCTCTGCAACTAAAATAAAATTTAAAAGAGAAAATATCGTTTTAAAAAATACTGATTTTCATTTAACAATAATTGATAACGTGATTAATTATTTCTTATTCAATTAATTTACCTTCAGTTCACTTCATTGTTTGTTTATATAATTTGTAGTGGTCTTTTTCATGTGGCTACTTCGTTTATTATCTTTGCACAGTTTAACTTTCCGATTCATATTTGAGGCAAATATTATGTTTCTCATACGATGCAGCCATTAATACAATTTCAAATAGTTTGTATTCTCACATTTACTACGAAAAATATTTCGCAACAATCTCCTTGTAATCTGCGATATTCTTCTCTCGACACGCCGCCAAAGATAATCTGCGTGAATACTTCCAATCAGTAACCAAGATATTAGTATTTGTCTGACTGAAAAATTACTAGCGTTCATTGTGTTTCAGTTATCAATTAAAGTGATTCTCATCTGTTACATTGCAGCGAGGAGGTGAAAATCATCCAAATATTTTCTGAAAATACGGTTTTCCTACATTTCTCTTCGTAATTTCTGAAAGTCGTTTTTCTTGGCACAGCATTTTCTAAATATTTAAAAAACGTTCCAGAAGTTGTTATTTAAAGACATAATTACTTAAATAAAATAGCAACTGTTTTGATTGTTTAGCACACAGCTAGGTATCCTATTTTCAATTTGCAAACGATTACATTTTGAAATTTTTTCTTCTATTCTCCGCCTCCTGATCCCCATTTTCTGATATCCGAGATCCGTTTCGTCGGTTGTGCTACTGTCGAAGGGATAGTCTCTTTGAATGGAGAAGTCGAAAACTTTTTAATACTTCCATTTCAACCATTTTCCTGTATGATTTTAAAACTGTATGCTTGTTATCACTTCTAGTACTCGCAAAATCCTTACTTATTTGTCTAACATGGAAACTGCTTAGAATTTGCATATAATTGGCTTTTCCTACTATAAAATTTTAACTGTCTATGGGTATGTGATATTTCTTCCCGTCCAATATTCAATTAGGTCTTAGTGGAAACGTATTGTCAAAATGGTAATGCAATTTGCAATGTTTCCTTAAAAATATTTTCCTGTCTTCCAACATTTTAAATAATTTAATTTTAAATTATTATTTTGTTTTATCATTCCTTTCGTTGCTTCTTAGTTCTTTTACGTTACCTTTATTTCTTTTATTCTTTAGTCTTGCTGTATTTCGGATCTGCAACTACAAAAGTAATTAAACGCATAATATCCTTTTAAATGTAAATGTTTCCAATTAATATAATATAATACATTCTTCATCTTAATTGTGTTAAAGTGAGCAGCATTCCTATTAGCACAATTTCATTCGCTTTTTACTTTTAAAAAGAGTTCTTAATTGACATTTACTATAACTGAACGGACACTTTATAATCCTCAAATAGCACAATAGCTGCTAAAATTACCATTAATTAATATTTATACTTATCTGAGTCTGTATTGTTTTAACAAGGTGATTGGGACTAAGTATTTGTCTTTTTTTTTTTTTTTTTTCGAAAGTTAGGACTTAGAAATTGCTCCAGGTTAGGTTAATCCGTGGAGGAAAATTGAAGTGTCTCGTTTTTATGCGAGACCAGATGAAGGTCGTCAGTTGGTTAGGGAAGTGGAACCAAGCGTAATGGATGAGCGGTAGGGCTCTCGCCTCGCATTTGGGAGGAAGCGGGTTCGAATCCCCGTCTGGGCATCCAGATTAGGATTTTCCATGGTTACCCCAAATCACTCCATTCGAATTCCAGGATGGTTTCTTCCAAAGGAATGGCCGAATTCCTTCCAGTTCCTTACCCCCACTCCTTTCCCGCGCGAAGTATGACTGTGAATATAAATGTACAAGGGGTGATCAAATGAAAAGGTACGAAACGACACGGTGGGTACAAATGTAGACTTTATTCAAAATATACACCATAGGCCTGAGCACAACGATCCCACTGATGAACAAGCCGCAGGATTCCTTGTTCCCAGAATTCCTGTGGCCGTGTCGAGACCCAGTCCTTCACAGCGTCCTTGAATACGTCGTCCGAGTTGAGGCGCTTGGGATTTCAGGTGTTTCTTCAGTGGACCAAACACATGGAAACCGGACTGTAGGGCGGATGGTCCAACGTCTCCCACTTGAACTTGGCCAGTTTCATGTGTGTGACTCTGGAGACGTGTGAACGCGCGTTATCATGGAGCAGAACCACACCCTCCGTGAGCAGCCCCGGTCTTTTGTTCTTGATGGACCTGCGTAGGCGTCGGAGTGTCTCACAGTACACATCCCCCACCTGTACGCCATCCTGTCCTCATACGGACTGCCGCATTATTTGGACGCCGCTTTTGATAAGAGCCTCTGCTCTCTACCGCGCATGCTCCGATCCCAGTCAG
Organism: Vandiemenella viatica; assembly: GCA_031002005.1. Classification (NCBI taxonomy): domain Eukaryota; kingdom Metazoa; phylum Arthropoda; class Insecta; order Orthoptera; family Morabidae; genus Vandiemenella; species Vandiemenella viatica. Next base: position 191,817,740 of record CM061914.1, on the reverse strand, counting down.
AGACTCCAATCGCATCCCGAGATGTCTCGCTACGTTCTCCCATGGCGGAATATGCAAATATTTAACTGTTACGTTTTTACGTCGTTTCGTACCTTTTCATTTGATCACCCCTTGTATTTTATTATGTATGATAAATTGATAATCAACATGAATATAAATACTAATGTGGATTGGAACCTGCGACTTCTCAATTGCGAGGCCAGAGGTTATGTATTCTCTCACTGCGACAGTAAAGATTGGTAGACGGATTATTACTTCACACTCGTGCATGAAAGAGTAACGCGTAAATATTATCGTTGTGTAACGCATGGTGTGAATGAAATTATATTTTTAGAGTCATTTATGTAGAGCTCAAGAAGCTTTAAGATTTTTGTAATAGTCACAGAAGTGTGTCTTTACCAGGTAAACGTTTGTTGTGGTGGAATCTTATGAGACAAATTTATTATTATACCAGTCGGTGAGCATACTTAAAGAGAAACTGGGTATTAAAATTTATGCTAATGAAAATTTATCTCTACTAATTTATTACTTTTGTTCCACAGGTTCCTGCTGGATGTGAAACATGTTATGGTTTGTATATATACGTACAGTATTAGCAATAATCATAGTGAAGAAATTATTATATGTTGGAAAAATAGACAAAATAGAATTAAAAAAACCATTGATACAACTCAAGTTTGCAAATTTCGTATTAGATATAATTAATTAGTTTGTACATATTCCTGAATGGAGTATAAGGAGTTGCCAATAAGATAATCTCTCAGTTTTTCTTTAAATACTTCTCTATTATCTATAAATTGTCTTAAGCTTTTGGAAAGTTTATTAAACAGATGCGTCCCAGAATAATTAACTCCTCTATATAATGACAGTGGTGTTTGGGTTTTGTAGAATTTTTTTGTTTTTTTATTTTTGTGTTTAAATTGTGTGTTAGATGTAAACAAGTTACATTGTTCTATGACAAAGCACATGAGAAAGTATGTAACTGAGAAGTCGTTGTAAAAGCATTAAACTTTTTAAAGAGTTGTCTCCTAGAAGTTCTTGTTCTTACCCTACACATCATCCTAATAGATCTTTTCTGTATTATGATTTTCTTTGTTTTACTCTGTGAAGAGTTTTCTTAAATAATTGTACCATATGATATTATTGAATGATAATATGAGGAGTAGACCTGTTTCATTAATTCTAGATTTTTGCTAGAAAAATTCTTATTGCAAAGGTGGCACTACTTAATTGCTTCAATGGTAATACGACATGTTCTGGCCAACTGAGTTTGAATTCCAAGAAATTTTATACTCATCATTTTCAAGATTGTTTTATTTTTATAGTTTACTAGCTGTTACCCTCGTAGACTTAGTATTTTATTGGTAGAATTGGATGTAGAAAGCTGTATGTCACGTAAAAGGTGTCCCAAATATGACAGGGAAGTGATCACCGTACTATTCTACCTATGAACCTGTCTCATGAAGAGAACAAATTCGCAACATGTTTCAAAATAACAAGAAACCAAGGGGTGGAGGAATGACCTACCACAGTTCCGAGGGCAGATGTTTGTTTCTGGTTTAAAATTATAGCATTCCTGGGGACACCTTATATCAATACCATTTTGTACACAACGCATTTGGTTTTGCTTCCTTTGCTAAGATATATAGCCTTTATTGGTTGGTGAGCCAAATACCTGTAACTGCCAGTGTGAAAACGCTTATTTTCTAACTGGACGCCTGTTACTTTCAGTGTCTCTTCCTGGGCTTTATTAATAGTCAATGCATGCAGCGCAGATCCAACTCTATACAACATAAGTCGTGTCTGTACATGAAATTTATGATCAGATCATACACAAACAGACTGCGAGAGAATCAAAGCCTGAGTCACCGATATAAAAAACTATCCGTCTGTCTGTCACCGTGAGGTTGGTTTTCAAAATTTCATCACTAAAAATGTTATTTATCCTAAAAAAAAGGATTTCTATGTATTTACTTAATAATAAATAGTGTTTCATTGTGAAATTTAATAAAGGTCGGTTTAGCCGTTTAGTCGTGTAAACGTAACAAACAGACAGACAAACAGTTGCTTTTGTATTAGTATATATTAGTATAGATATGTTAATTCCTGGGGCGCATGATTTTTTGTTTTAAGCCTAAGGCTTTCACAAAACAATCAATATTTGCAGTAGCAGGATTGCGTTTAGTTGTGTCCGGTGTGTTGGTATTCCTGGTTTTGAGTGCCGTCCCGTGGAGCTCTGCCTTTCCATCCGCGTCTCCGTGGGTGGTTCTCAGTGCTGTCAGCGGCAGACACGATACACCTGTCCCCTGCACTCTCCACTCCTCACACTGTGCAGCTCAGAGGCGACGTGATTGATATTTAGTATCGTCAGTTTGAGTTGCCTGCGAGTATGACACCCACAAGTGACCTAGTACCACACACTCGAAGCTATACAGACATCCCTGCTGTGGCTTGTAACAGAGTTTCTGATCACGTGATGATGATGTCACTGTAGCCTATTATTCCTACAACTGTCACAAAAAAAAGAAAAATCCAAGAATGTGGTGCCATTCTTAAATCATACTTACAAGAGAAAAAGATTAGTAATACCTGTTTGCAATGTACGGCAGGTTATTAACAAATTTAGGAAAAGATAAAGACCACTTACGAAATTTTGAAGTTAAAACTAGTGGTAAGAATATTAAGCCAATGAAAAATAAATAAATAAGCAACATTTTTAACACGGTGTTAGTAAATATAATTAGTGTTCTTGATGTTACACAACGCATGCCCAAAAAAAGAGTTGATATTTAATACGGAAGAAAGCATTCTCGCACAATACATAATTATAATTCATCAGTTTCTTGATCAACTGACCGATTGTTACTGTATAAATGACGACTCAAAAAAAGTTTTGTTTTATTAAACTTTTCGTTGATTTATTCACATATACTGATTACTAGGCCCCTGTAGTCACTATACGTCTTTAGCCAACTGATTTTGTGGTAAACAGTTCACATTTTACGTAACACTTTTTTCTAATTCGTATCCTCTCGTTAGATTACCATGAACAGTTAGAATCGAGTCTTTCGCGGCGTACGGGTTATAAAGGCGGCTTCCCACGGCGCGTGCATTTGGCGACCGTGTCGGACGAGCACCCAACAGTGGGCCATGGGAAGGGTCCCGCCCGAGCATGCACCCAGTCGGTAAGACCGGCATTACACTGTAAAAGATCTTCCTCAAAGAACTTCGATAAAAAATATTTTATAAAATATTTTACAGTGTAATTGGGCATATTTCTTTTATAAAATTTCTTTTATAAAATGTAAGACGTTGGCATTACATTTCATAAAAAATTTCACCACCCTGCAAACGTAAAGAAAGAAAATGGCGCAAGGGACATTGCCAAAGTTGGTTATGACTGTCGAATCCACGAAAATCTTGATTTCTGAGTATGAACAGAAGGAAATGCTGTAAAGTCAGAAACATGTAGACTATAAGATTAGGAATAGAAAGGTGAACACTTACGCAAAGTTAATTAGTGCTATGATAGAAGGCTATACTGTAGTAGATGTAAAAAAGAAAATTAATGTGTTAAGAAAATAGTATTTCACAGGTTTCTGGAATAATAGCAGACCGAATGCGTAGACCAATGCGTGTGCTATATTGCAGAATGGTGTAGATCCGCCACCAACAATCGAGTACAACCCATTGCACATAAACACCCAATATATATGGGGAAATAATACTGATGTAGAAATTTATGACAATATTGTGGTAAGAATTTATTGGACGTATACTTCAGCATCAACCATAATTTTTATAATTTGCCATGTCCTCACATAGCAGCTCTTTCACTAAACTTTGATGAACTCCTATCACATCAAGTCTCGTAATCCACGGTGTAACCTAAATATGTTTGCTTCTCTTCTTTATCTTAAATAAAATGCATATTGTGACAGTTGCACTAACTGTGTCTGCAAAAGCTTACAAGTTTACTCCATTCATTTCAAAGAATTATGGCGATAAATTTTATATAGTGTAATGGGACTGAAAAAATATCATAAAATATCTTTGATGAAATAAATATGATAAAATTTTTTATAAAAGATCTTGGACAAAGATCTTTTACAGTGTAATGCCGGCCTAAACATCAAACGCCCGGTTAGCCGAAACGACACTAGGCAACGTGTTGGGGAGGTGGTGAGGGAGTTAGGGGGCATCCATAAATTACGTGAGGTGAAATAGGGGAGGGGGGGGGTCCGGCGAAATCTCACCAGATCTCACCAAGGGGGAGGGGGGGTCTACGGAAATCTCACGTGAGATTTTGCGAAAAATTTGGGGACAATAGAGCAAAAAAAAGGTCTACAATTTGCGGCAAAGTCTATTTTAGGATGGTATTTCGGTTAGGGTGTGACCTAAAAAAGAAAGTCTACAAAAGTTTCCAGGGCGATTTCTAGGGGGGGTTCTCACGGACCAGATCTCACCAGAGGGGGGGGGGGGGTCCGGCCAGATCTCACGAAATCTCACCAGGGGGGAGGGGGGTCCAGAAATCCGGAAAAACACCTCACGTAATTTGTGGATGCCCCCTTATCCTGTGGCGCGTGCTGGTCCGTACAATTGGGCTGCAAGGCGCGACTTGTAAAACCACGGGCCGTGGGAAGCCACCATAAAAACTCTCCTCTAATGTTCAGACGGACCAGTTCTGCCATGCGTGACCTTCCCGTAATATTTCGCGATGTTTAGTTACTTATTGACCACTGCTACTGCATACGCGACTCCACACAATTTCGAAGGGAGAATCGAGTCGGTGAATTCCGTCCGCGCGACTTTGGCGCGAGTTCGGTCGGGTGCACTTGAGGATGCCGACACTTGGCGGCTGGTGCCAAGTCCTTGCCGGTCAGAGAGGCACACACAGACAGACTTGGTCGGTCGGTATCTCTGGAGGGAGGCTCTCGAGGTCCTAAGTGGACGGGGCGAGGGTCCCATTGTCTGCGCTCAAGGCAGGGCCACCAACTTGACGGCGAGAGTTAGCGGGCCGCGACTTAACAGCGACAAAGCGGACGCTCTAACTTGGCAGGAGGACTCGACGAGTGGAACGCCGAAAATTAGCTCGCCCGCCCGGACGAAAAGGCAATTACCAGAGACCAGGCTCAACTGTGAAAGACAGCGCGGACTGGCGCATTCACGTCGCTAATACATACGAATCCTAAAACAAGTCGTCAAGTAGAGAGCTTAGATTATTTTCATCTACACTAATATTATAAATGCGAAAGTAACTCTGTATTTCTGTTTGTTACGTTTTCACGACTAAACCATTAAGCCAATCTTGATTAAATCTGACAGTGAAACATCATTAGGAAGAACATGGGATACTTTTTAGGGATAAATAACATATTTTCTCGCAATATGGTGACAGACAGTCGGATAGCGTGTGTAGTCTCTGTGATGTTATATCTGTCACTCAGGCTTTGTTTCTCTCGCAGTCAGTTTGTGGGACACCTTTTACGTAACTTGCACTTTTTGATATCCAATTCCATTCCACGCGTGACAAATCTCGTATAAACGTTACTCTGTGGCTGTCAAAGTTGTAGATTTTAGGCTGCTGCCGGGTCAGTTTCAAAAACGGTGTTAACTAGGATCTTGTAATTTGTGCCCTTGTCAGCAATTTCCCAAATTTAGAGGGAAATTAGTAAAAGTACTTACATGTAACAGAGTTTCGAATTTTTGAACGAATGGTAATATTCTGGCCTCCAATTCAACAGGAAGTGGGTTCGAATTTCCGTACGGTGATATACAGTAGATTTGGGTTTTCCCCAAATCGTTCCAGGCGAATGCCAGGATGATTCTTTATAGAATTGCTTCTCGTTTCTAACCTCCAGGCTTTCCGGCCTGTAATGACCCGGACGTCAACGAAGCCTAAAACCATACCCAAAAAAAATCCAACAAAGCAGGCAGAAGTTTATTATGGAGATTGCTTTTCTATATATTAATAGTATTTTATTAAAAAGTTTTCTTAAACGGAACACGAATTTCATTAGAATATACCTGTCAAAATGTGATTTGTCTTGAAGTGTTACACTAGCTCTGAGAGCGACTACGTGGCGTGGAGTTGGCAGTCGTGGAGAGGCGTCCGTTGCGTGATCTGAAAACGAGTCAAGATATGATCTTTGTAACAAGCGACTGCTACTGACTCACAACGTGTTACTCGTAACTTAGCACGGATCGACTTAGGATTTTATTGCTAGAATTTGATGTAGAAGTTATAAACCTATAACTTTCGTGAAAAATATTCTACAAAATGACTGCGAGAGAAGCGAAGCCTGGGTGACCGACACAACATTACAGAGACTACACACGCTACCCGTCTGTTTGTCACCGTCAATATACAGTGCTAAATGCGTATTTATCCTGATAAATATATCCTATGTCCTTAATGAAATATATATTTTTTCCCAATTTTTATAAAGATTGGTTTACTAGTTAGTCGTGGAAATGTAACAAACAGCGAGACAGAGTTACTTTCTCATTTATAATATTACTGTAGTTCTATTAATGTCAAAGTACGCAGGAAGCTCAACATCCTTTTGTCCGATTATTATGTGGTGTTTTTATTAAACCAAACAATCGACAGTCACTTTTACTATGACTATAAATAACGCAAACGACTTTTGTTATTATAAACTCCGAACTGCCGCGATTAAAAATTTTGACGTCATGAAGCGGTTCAGACGATAGAGTCAGCGATCTCAACTGCAGGCAGTTGTCAGCCCTCCCATCTTGCGACTGGATTTTAGTTGGCCGTCTGAGCTCTTAGCTTCAAGAACCGAATATAAAAGAATGCGCCCGCGCCCCGCTGGTAGACTAGAATAAAAGTGGAGTCTCTGAATTCATATCGCGTTCATTTGTTTGCGAGAGCAAAGCAAAGATAATAACGGCACTCGAAACCTTTTTTTTTTTTTTTTCATCGCAATAATGGAGGCCGGTTTACGGCGGACACAAAAGCGCCGTTGAGGGCGTTTTGTATTTTTAAAACGACTTTAACATTTGTTCTCGAAGATGCGTTGTCCGTCTAATTGGGCTCTTTGTTTCACGTTTGAGTAATTTCGTCGGAACTGAATGCACTTGTCTCTCGAGTGAGTCGCGTTCCCCGCTTCAATTCAACGTTTCCGTCCGTGAATGAGTGGGGAAAAGGGGAAAAAAATCACTTTTAAACTGCTTTATAACAAAAATGTAAAGCCCCTGGCTATCATTTATCTTCTTTTTTTTTTTTGCTGTTGCCAGTCCTAAATATATTCCCATTTTAAGAACACTACGTTCTACATAAACGGGAAATAAAAATTTAATTCTCTGTACAGCATGATGGAATTTTTTACTTATTTTCCTCACTTGTTATGATATGTGGTTTTACTATTGTTCCTCCGTCTTGGAAATAAACGGAACGCTCCTTTTTGGCTAACGCGTTTCATCCCTATTTAAGTCATCTTCAGTACCCTAGCTAACACTCACACGTGCACATTTAATTTAATTCATTTGCGACGGACTACATGTCCTGGTGCCGACTTTCCTACGCACTTGCGCATATAGAATTTTTTTAAATTCTTTTAGTGCAATTTCCCACCCATCTAATTTTCTTAAAAATTTAAATTAGAGTTTTTGGTAAGTTGTTCAACACCTAGCTAGGTAATCCCCGTGCGGCCATGCAGATATACAATGATGAGCGAGATGAGGGGAATGTCTTTACTGAAACCTCAAGAAGAAAAGGATCCCTGATTGTAAATGAGAAAGAGTTGTACTCAATAACTGATTAATTTTCAGAGCAACACAGATACAATAACAAACAAAAAGAAAACAAAGTTGCTAGCACTTCATTTCATCAAAACAACATGTATGTTATATAGTAGACAAACGCAACAAGATGTTTGCAGTTTGAATGGATATAATTCAGAAATAGGTGTAAAACAGTTTTTCTAATTGTGAAAAAGATCTGTAAAATGCATAAAGTGCTTTTCCAGATCGCCATGTAAAATATCATCACGCTAGGTGTAAGTACAGTGTAAATGTGTATATAATAATTTATAATTTTGTTGTCAAATGTAATGAAACACACGTAAAACAAATTCACAGCTACTGACGATGCCCAACACCATAAGGGTGAAACGCATATGGGAATAAAGTAAAATTAACACCAACAGTTGTTTCCAGACGGAATTTCGATTTATAATCTAATTTTCGGGAATTGGTTGTGTCGCCATTTCAATTAGTATATTTATTATTATATAAAGCTATATAGGGGTTAAAAAAAAATGTAAAATATTTTTTGAGGTGATAATATGCATCGAAATAAGACAAAAGTTCCTGATAAACATTGGGTCGCAAACGAATACTTGCGGTGTTAATAACAGGTCCACAATGTAACTCCCGTCCACGGCAATTTAGGCGTAAAGACGTTGATAAAATAGAACAAGCTATCTATACCTGTCAGTAGAAAACACAGCTAAGAGGAGCTGCATTTATTGTCTCCTATTGCTGCAATTTTGTAACGTTTATCTCTGCATTATTAGGGAATCGTTGTTTGTTCCATAGTTCGCTGGCGTCGTTTTGCGTAGTGAAATCTCACTGGAAAACGAAAAACATTTGATTCGCCTCTTAAAGTCCCATTCACACGGCACTGTGAAATTGACATAACACTTTAGCGAGCACTATTATTAAAGATGCACTGACATTCACTTGACAGAACAAAATCAGAATTATTTTATTAACGAGCTGTTAGGTTACACGCTGCCATTACCAATCAAAACAACTTTGTTATTATTATTATTATTATTTTTTAAATCGAAACAATATGCAACTGTCACGGGTGTGGAAAATTCTGTGTGACATCAGTAATGTAATTTAAGCCTAGGTACTGAGTGCTTAGTAATTTTCGGCTGGTAATGCGCCTGCCCCGTACGACCCGCACACTATGACTTCAAGTCACGCGTATTCGCGGTACTGTCAGCAAATAGGGGTCCAAAAATACTGAGACAATTGAAAGACAGAAATAAATATCCAAATGCTGTTGCCTATTCTGTACCCTATTTTAATTATGACAAACAAAATTGATATAAAGTTTCATAGATTGGTTCTGAATCACCCTCAGCATCTCCCTCCTCCTCCTTCCCACATAGCCCAGCGTAGATTTCTACACAACCCTTCCACCCTCTCCGTAAACCAAGCCACGTAGTTTGTGGGCGTTTCCTAAGTGAAATTTTGCTAGATTGGAGACTTGCAGCTTCAGGGTCGGGTTATTTTCTGTTTTACTTATTGCTTTACGCCTCATCGACGTCGTAGTCATTAGAGGCGGGAAAGGACAGGGGGAAACGAACGGGAAGGAAATCGGTCATGGATTTTTTATAAAAGAAATATCACGGCATTCACCTGGCGTGGTTTTTGGAAACTTTGGAAAACCCAAATCTGTATGACCGGATGGGGAGTCGAACTGGCATCCTCCCGAATGCGAGGCCAGAGCGCTAACCACTCACCCACCACGCTCGGTGCGAATTGTCGATGTTCGGATTCGAAATTTAGTGAGAAAAAAAGTTAAGAGGTTCAATTGTGAGGCTGATTGTAGATTTTTGTGGGTAGTGACATACGGTTCTACGACATAAGCGCACAGTGACAAAAGCGCACACGCATGCGTGGTGGGTGGGGGTTGTTTATACCCGCCCTCCCTCTACTTGCCCTGGTCCCGACGTAATACTGCCCACAAGTTATCAGACGCGGTGAAAAGGAGTATTATTCACAACTGCAGTTAATACACGAAATCGGTAGTGCTTGGTGGGAGACGTTGAATGATTATTTTACTGAATTCATAATCCACATCTGTATGGATATTGGTCATTAGAAACCGAAGTGTAGTAACTTACATAATTTTTTTTTCTCGTAATCCAGGCTTCACAGATTTGTCGTACACATTAGATATAGGGAATTGTTGTGGTAGGATTAGATTAAATATGTTCTCTTTGGTCGCAAGTGGCACCAGTTTCGGGGATGTGGGATAGTACTTATAATCATTGATAAATAAATAATATAACCAGCTACTGATTACCGGTTAGTTACTTAAAATGCCGTCTATGTATTAAATTTCCAATGTTAACTGCTAAAGTATAATACGCCATGTTGATTGCGGTGTGTCAATGCTCTTTCCGTATACTCCAATTGCAGGATTTGTAAACAGTTTCTACAAAAAGAAAATCATTAACTATTTTAGTGAATGACTTTCCCCTTCTGCACCCCAGAAACATACACTGAAGAGCCAAAGAAACTAGTATAGGCATGCATATACAAACACAGAGATATGTAAACACTCATAGTACGGCGCTGCGGTCGGCAACGACTATATAAGACAACAGATGATCCTGATCACCTGCATCCATTCGTGTCGATTGTACATTACGACGGACTTGGGCAATTCCAGCAGGACAATGCGACACCCCACACGTCCAGAATTACTACAGAGTGGCTCCAGGAACACTGTTCTGAGTTTAAACACCTCCGCTGGCCACAAAACTTCCCAGACATGAAAAATTTATCATATCTGGGATGCGTTGCAACGTGCCGTTCAGAAGAGATCTCAACCCCCTGTTACTATTACGGTTTTATGGACAGCCCTGCAGGATGCATGGTGGCAATTCCCTCCAGCACTACTTCAGACATTAGTGGAGTCCATGCCACGTCGTGTTGCAGTACTTCTGCGTGCTCGTGGGGGCCCTACACGATATTAGACAGGTGTACTAATTTCTTCGGCTGTTCGGTGTATTTCTCAATACGAGAAACAAAAACAGCAAAGAAAGCAGCTTGGCCCTTTTTCAATCTTTCAAATTAATTTTCGATTGTTGCGTGATTGAAAAATTGGTCAGTTTGCGTATTTTCAACTGCTGATATTTTTCGTCACATGTGCAATTATTCTTAATGATAACAGTGTATGCAATTTGCGTGACTAAATAATAATAGCCAGTTTAAAAATCCCAAATGCACTCCTGGACTTAGAGACCATCAGTGTTAAAATGTGCGTTTTTTCTGGCTACTCCAACTTCCAAGGAAGGGGGGCATCCAGAAATTACGTGAGGTGTTTTTCCGGATTTCTGTACCCCCCTCCCCCCCTGGTGAGATTTCGTGAGATCTCGCCCCCACCCCCTCTCTGGTGAGAGAAATACCCTCCTAAAATCGACTTTGTCGCAAATTGTAGACCTTTTTTTTGGCTCTACTGTCCCCAAATTTTTCGCAAAATCTCACGTGAGATTTCCGTAGACCCCCCCTCCCCCCTGGTGAGATCTGGTGTGATCTGGTGAGATTTCGCCGGACTTCCCCCCCCCCCCCGCCTTATTTCACCTCACGTAATTAATGGATGTCCGCAAGGTAGAGGGTTATTTGACCCTTGTGCGCTTATGTTACCTGTGCGCTTTTAGTCGGTGACGAGTGACATATAGGGACGGGGGTATTGGTTATGCTGAGTCTTTTCACTGTGTGTTTCAGTACGGGGCGTCTCTCTGGTGGTGAGACAACACAGCGCCGAGGCGGGTGCTGCCGCTCAGTGTTTGGCGCGCGAGGAAGTCGGCTAATTCGGAGCAAATTAAAAGTAATGCCGGGGCGCGAGCCGCGCCGTGCGTCATGGTTAGCGGAGATCCCGGCCGTTCATAACTCGCGGTTAGCGCGGGATCTGGCCAGGTGCGGTGCTAATTAACAGCTGACCTCCGCACCAGCACGCAGCCAAGACCTCACTACATGCTGCTCACGTGGTCTCCCTGACAACACATCACCAGCGGCCAGAAAATACTAATACGAGCCGCTCGTACGCTGGAAACGCAATAAACATTCTGACTGCGAGAAGAAACTAAATTCGACAAGGGAGCGTCCGTCAATTACGTGAGATGAATTCGGGAGTGTCCGGCGAAGTCTCACCGAGGGGGCCCGACAGAAATCTGAAGCCTTTTTAAAAAAATCTGTAAAGAATAGTAGAGCAAAAAAAAAAGGTCAACAAAAGACGCCATTCTTAACGTTAGGGGGAGGATAACCGCCCTAGAAAACTGGAGAGCTAAAGAAATGGTCTCTAAAACCATTGAGGTCGTCGACAAGGGGGATATCCGGATTTCAAAAAAAAAAAAAAAAAATCTCACGTAATTAATGGACGCCCTCAAGCAGTTCTAGCGTCAACGGCGTTAAACGAAACATTTCATACTAATTTGTGAACAATTTTATCTTAAATTTCTCAGTTTTTGACTTCACATCAAAGCGAAACATACCTCAGTTTAACCCTTAGGTAAATGGTCTATACATTATTCAAAACGTCATCAAAATTTGGCCATTAGTTTGTCTGTAAATCGAGTTAATGTAAGCAGGCACACAGATTCGCGGTCAACGAAAGCTAGGTTACTTCTCGCAGTAGTAGCGGATTCTGCCTTGCATGTAGATGAAGCTATGAAGCACCCGATCACACCGAGTTAGGACATTGCCCTGCTACCTAACATTCGGGAGGGGGGGGGGGGTTACATCCCGTCCGGCCATCCCGACTGTGATTGATTTTCCGTGGTTTCCCACAGTTCCTGCAGGCAAATGCTGGGATGGTTCCTCTTTAAGGCCTAGGCCGACCTTCCATCCCCCTTACCTCCCCTTTACTTAAGTTCGGCAGCTGGAGGGTCTTTAGAGACCCTTCAGCTGCCCACGCGGCAATTGCGTCGCGAACCGATCAGTGCGATAATCTCCTGTGATTTTTTTTTTTTGGTGTGTGCAAAGATCCATGATCTTCAGTGTGAGATTTGACCCCGAAATAAGCCATCCTGATTTCGGTTTTCCATGGTTTCTCGAAATCACTGCAGGCTAATGCCGGGATGGTTCTCTTAAAGGCCGCAGAACTTCTTCCTGTTCCTTATCGCAATCTCTTTCCTTTTGGTATAATTTTACATTCATTCTCTTCATTTCCTTGGTATTTTCACGAAGAAGTAACTCAAACCTAAACAAATTTACCAGCTATTTCCCTAATAGTACGAGGGAAGAAAGAATTCATTCAAGCATCGGAGCAACAAAAAGGATCAAAATACACTGATTAGCCCTATCAGAGCTATCTTTGATATGACGTCGCTGGAAATTCGAGCAGTAGGGAGAATTTTGGCTTAAAGTAAATCATGCACTCATTTATCCTCTATGATAATATTTTGGGAACAATATTTGGTTACACGTTTAACATACTGATTTTTTCTTTTGAACATTTAAACCACATTCAATTTTTTTCACTTTCTTTATTGCTTCCTCTATATACAAGTTGAATATTAACGGGGATAGACTACAACCTTGTCTCACACCCTTCTTAACTGATTAAACTCCCTCATAACTTTCTACTTTAATTATAGCTACTTGATTCTTATGAAGATTATAAAGCTTCTTCTATCCCGATGTTTTAGACCTAAAACTTTAAAATTTTGAACATTTTGTCCCACCTAACATTATCAAAAGCTTTTTTTCCAAATCTATATCGTATTCCATTCGAAAAGATTGCTTTTTTTTATTTTCGCTTTATCGATCTTAGCTGCTAGAAGATAAGAAGGAACAACGCACTGTTTGTATAGTGTATACAGTCGTTTAGGGGAGGCAGGAGACACTGGCTGTTTGCGTTAGGGGTGCGTTGGAAGCGCTTGATGTGGTGCGGTCGAGTGAGGGTGGAATGACTCCCCCTGCGTCCAGTCCACCCGCCTAACAAACTGCAAATGAGAGACAGCGGGGTGGAGGGGTGGCTGAGTCTGACGTCACGAGGGGAGGGGACAGACAGTGGAGACACAACCGGGAGCAGCAATACGCGAAACTTGCAGGAACCAAGTGCGAAGAGGATAATGACAGGCATCTTCACCAAGCCTCAGTCCTCTAGCAGTACCGTCGATCTGATTGCTCTATCCCTTTTCTATTCCCTTAATCCATCAATCTCGTGATTTCAGTAGAGGACTCTTCCCTCCAAATTCTAACAATGAAAACTTGAAGATTTCCTCTGTTTTTGTTTTGTTTATTTTTTTGTTTTTGTTTGTTTTCTTTTTTTTGCTTTTTTAAATATGTTGTCGTAATTACCTACCTCCAGTAGCCAACTGTAGCCTGTTTTACTGGTAATCTCTTATTGAATACTATGATTTTAATTTAATGTAAATGCGATGGAGTACACACTCCGGTTTAAATTTCATTACACACCCATTTCCCCCCTTTCCTGTGCCAACTACTGTTGCCTTCAACAAATTTAAAGTTTAAATTGTTTCATCATTTTTGGTAAATTATTCATCAGTTCTCTTTGTAACTTATTCTAGTCCCCGAACCCTTTAACTACGAAAGAAAATCTTCCCACACCCTTGTGCCTGAAATCGTGTGTTCATGGTCTTCTTTTCCCTTCCATGCATTACTTTAATTCTTACACCAATATCTCCCCCCCCTCTCCCTCATCACCAATAAACGCCTTGTACACTCCCATGAACCTCTTCACCCTCCTCCTGATTTCAATGAATCCCATTCCAGTCTTTTTATTACATCTGTTACTGATTGTGTTCTACAGTAATTTCCAGGGACAAATCTAGCAGCCCTTCTTTGCACCCTCGCCAACTCCTGTACTGGATACGCAAAAAGTTGTTCCCATACTACACTACCATATTCGAGCAATGGTCTGACCAAAGTTTTGTAATTGACATGCTGAGTGGTCTGGTAGGTCAGTGGTTAAGGCACTGGCTCTGAATACTCACGGTACCAGATTCAAACCCCACTGGTACCACGAATTTTTAAGTGTTCTGCTATCATACGAAGCACGGACTTTAGGAATACCAGAAAGACAAATAATTGAAGCATTTAAACATGTCTCAAATTACCATTAGGTATAGATAAAAGCTAACACAATTAATTTTGTTTCTTTACTGTTCTTAATTTTGAAGTTACTCATATTCTTATTTAACGGTTTTGTCTTACAGTCATTCACTCATTCACTGGTGATCATCAAAGCTCTAAGATACTTCGTGTAGTTGTAGAAAGATAAACGTCTGAATGCAGGTGCAGTTTTCCCGATAAATCATAAGAAAAGTCTAAAATTGGCAAATCTCACTGTATCTACACCTCATAATTTCCGAATCTGAAATTCCTAATAACTTTAAATGACTCAGATTTTCGTTGTAGATGTTGCTTACAAATTTTAAGTAATGTACCAAATTTTACTTCGTTCCTTACCTTACATCGAAGGTTTAACAAACTACGACATTAGTTTTAAATTTTGTTTTAAGCGTGATTCGTTCCTAGCAAAGTTTGTTCCTGTGCTGAAAATCGTTTTTTCAGCACAGGAATAAACTTTACTAGACACGAATCTCGCTCAAGGAGTAATTTTAAAACCAATGTAAATGCAATAGACACCTGACGATGGATCTACGGGGTCCGAAATGTATTGTGTAATGCAATAAATTTGCATTCAGGTGACTGAAGGCTCTGTTTCACTCTACCTTTTGTCTGAGTAAATTAAATTATTGGTTTGGTTTGCAGATTTTGTGAATTTTCATAATAATCTCAAAAACATTGAAAGATATCTGTGATGTATTGCGTATTTCTTCGCGATGTTTTTACCCTAGTCTGTGGTCTTCTTCTGGCGTCAAGGCTCCAGCAGCGTCTGCTCTACACTACGAGCTTGAAAGCAGACAGATAAAACATCAGCCCCTAGTAGACCATACAGGTGACTTGACCGCAAAAGAAGATCGTTGACTACGGCTGAAACGTCTGAACAAAAAGTGAGTATATCATGGCCGTAGTGTCTAGCTCGTTAAGTATTTTGTAATATTGTTCTTTTTTTTCCAGCCGTCTATAGACTACGGTTACCCAACTTCATTTCCTGTTCTGAGTTTCCTTCCTCCGTCGCCACAGCCCGTTCAGTCTCTGGTTCAATCTTGCTTTTTCTTCTTCCGAAAATAGCCTCCTCCTTTTGATTGGGTTTTCTTCAGACGAGTCGTTTACGTTTCCAATTTTACATCTTTTCCTTCCATGTATTCCGCCTTAATTCCACACCGTTTCATTTCCTGATGGACCCTTTTTCACTCATGGAATTTGAGTATTTATTATTATGTCATATATTTTAATTATTATTTATGTCAAAATATTAAATTATAAAAGTAACGCCATGTAACTGTTGTTGTTGTATGCTTTAATGCCGTAAGCGTTTCACCTCTCATCAAATATTGATCTATGAATTAGAAAGAACTTTTTAAAACTCTGCGTATGGGGCACAGCACTTTATGGTAGCGAAACATGGACTTTAGGAATACCTGAAAGAAAGAAAACTGAAGCATTTGAAATGTACTGCTGAAAATTAAGTGGTCTGAAAAAGTAAGAAATGAACGAGTTTTGCAAATGATGGGTGAGGAAAGAAGTTTGTGGAAGAAGCTTACAGAAAGAAGGTTATATTTTGAGACGTGTTGGACTGGTTAATTTTCTGGTGGAGGGAACAGTCGAATGTAAGAACTGTAGAGGAAGACAGAGATTAGAATATATGAAGCAGATAATTAAGGACGTGGGTTGTAAGGGGTATGTAGAGATGAAGAGGTTAGCAGATGATAGGGATGGAGATTGCATCAAACCAGTCGAAAGACTGACGACAGCAAAAAAAAAAAAAAAAAAAAAACCATTTACTGATTCTTTACAACTTACATTGGCGTCTTCAGGGTTTCTAGACACACATCTCTGAGTTTTTCCCAAGGCATTGTACCGCTAAAGCCATTTGTCTTCACTGTTGCACGATATTGAGTCAAAATAGTTGCAATGGGATACAGTGAATTGATTTTTACCTATTTCCTTTTAGTGAATAATGTAATAAATAATTCGCTTAAGTCCCTGTCAACCTCTGCTCCTCGATTATAGCACGCAACTACGTGTAAAAACTGTTTCTTGTAGTATCGGTTTTTTTCTTTGTAAGGAGTTAAAGTGAATTAACTAGAAAATGGATCTGTATTGCTCAGTCACTTTCTGGAACGCAGCAGTCTGGTTGAGACCAGTGCTTCGTCCGATCACGTCGTGGAGTGTCCATAACGCACAGTGGTTCTGACAGCTCCCACCCCTCCCGCTGGCCTAACAAACTGCAAATGAGCCCGCGGAGCTGAGCGGGTCATACCGTGACCATGGAGGAAGGAACAGGGTGGAGGGAAATACCGCTAAATCTGTGAGGCCTCCTGTAAAACTTCGGCTCACTCTGCGCATGCCCGGCGGCCATAATAGATTTCCCAAAACATTTCACTGTTTGCTGCTGTGAATATTACATTTTCTAATATTTCAAAGTTTTTCATGATAGCAGCTTGTGTTGTATACCGTTGCACAAACAAATCAGATAGGAGAAAAAGCTGGAATAATGTTTCATTAGTTAAGTCACATTGTAATTATTGTTCCTAAAGTGTTTGATAGGTAACTGCCAAAGTAGGGCTTATTACTATGAATTCATTCATTGACTCGATAGGATGATCTCGTTCTCAAATATTTGTTGATGTAGTGTAGATGGTCAGCATATGTTACTACTTTGCACATAAAAGGCTAGCCTTATTATAAACTAGCTAAAAGCACGGCTTTGTGTTGACTCGCTCGGTTTTGCTGTAAGAAGTATTATATACAACTAAAGAAATTAATAAATAATCGTAAGAATTTTAAGATTTAACCTTCACGAACCAAAAAACATGTTTTTAATTTATTGACAAAAAATAATTATGCACATTCGTAATAAGTCACAATCCTTAAATATTTAAAAAAATCAATTTATTTAATTTGGTTTTAATCAAATACAAAATTTCTCATTCGAGTTTCTTCCTGTTTCCTGCTTTTTAATATATTTGAATTTTTAATATTGCTAATTCGGTCATAAGAAAATCTCGTTTAATGCTAGGCTTTCTAAAGTTTTTACTCTCGATAACGCAACATACGTTAAACCTACAGAAGTTTCTTTGTCTCCAATATCTACTACAACTTTATCCGATGTTAATCCTTGAGCTCTATGAATTGTTATTGCAAAAGCTAATTGTAATGAAAATTACAAACGCTATTTTGATAAGTTAAATGAAAATAATTTTCAAAACGAACCATTATCACTCGTGGAATTTGATCAGAAGGACTTAGATTTCTTCTTATAGAAGTCGGCGAACAAATCGAAAATAAAGAATATTTTTTTTTTTTTGATATATAGCTTAATTCTCGAGAACCATATCTCAAAAGAGAGGAGATTATGCTGAGATCCGGCCTGGACTAGAAAAAAATCACCAAACCATTATATCAACATGGTGGAAATTCACTTTAGGTGTTTTATTTTCTTCAAATTGGTTGTTGTTAGGTTGAAATACATCCTGGACCAGAAACATCACCAAAAGCACAAGAAACTATATCTGAAACTGATTTTTTGCATTCTATATCTAGAAGTCTCATCGAGTTATTTACAGATTAATCTTCAAATTGTGTCGTAGGATCACCACATACACACATTTCTTAGCAATAATGCAGATGAATATTTACTAAAAAAATTAATATCTCTCTTTCTGGAGTTCAGATTCTCTCAATACTTCAGTTTGTGATAACGTTATTTTCGATTAAAGTTTGAAGCTTACCGATTAGGTGTACATTCCTTTTATATTTTATTTTCATTAAACATTGAATCGTAAGTCATTATAATTCTATAGGTATTTAAATAATTGATTTAAATGTGGGAGTCGAATTTCTTTATATAATTACAAAACTGTCGCATCTAAAATTTCACAAATCACAGATGTATTTACATAGAACATTCAACAACCATAGATCATATTTAATACAAAAATAAATTATTATCTCTCTTTCTGGAGCGTAAGTTCTCAGGTCAACATCGGAATCACAAACTACACTTTTAGTGAACAATTTATTTGAATATCTTATCGTTGCTGTAAACAAATGGCTGCACTTCAAGTTCAGTGGTAAGTTATTGCATAAATGCCAACAGCGTTTTCATAATGCGTCCCTCTTAATGGACACACTAGAAGCAAAAATATACTAACACAAACCACGTGACGCGGTCACGTGACTGCGTCTCGTGTTGAGACCACATGACGTGGTCACGTGACGCGATCGCCTTTGGTTTCTCTCAGCATGAATGAATAGAAATAGTAAACAATATATATATTTATTTGTGTTTTTTTTACAAAATAATGACTGATGGCACATCTAAAATTGACTTTGAATCAGTATGTTCGATTTCACGTATTTAGGTGCAGCAGTTTTTTCAAAAAGTGTACCACAAAGTGTGCACAAATCGTCTTCTAGTATAAGGGCTCGCTTCGCTCGCCCTACCAAGTGTTGGAAGTCTTATTTAAGCGGCTCAAGTTTAAATGTCGATACATTGAATATGGTATTCTGCACGCTTTAGTTCGGGTTTCAGTTTTCAATGAAATTGTATGATGAAATTAATTGTGATAATTTGTGCGGTGATAACTACGAAAGGTGATGAAGCAAACGTTGTTGTTACCCGAAATGTAGTTCGCAATGCATTTCATGTGTTTAGGTGTTTTTACATAGTTTGGTTTTGTAGCGGCAGTATTTATGAAAAAGTGGTTAGGTTCCAATGTAGCTTATACCAGTAGGAAAAAACAATTTATTTATTATTAGTTGTTAGTAATTTCATAAGCACCATATTAGTGACACAACGTGTATCGTGCATCGGTATGTAAGCTTCTGGCTTTTGGCGACAGCATACCTAGAAAACTAAGCGAGATATCGAAATTTATTTATTATTTACTTTCGATTTGTGTTGTCGTTTGACATAAGAATCTATCATCAAATTTGACTTTGGGTAAATTTTTCTTATGAATTTCAACTCAAAACACTTTACTTTTTAGACAGTATATCTCGAGAACTAAGCAGGATATATTAAAAAATTATCCTTCATTTTTTATTTGTATCGTTGAGTTACATAATAATCTATAATCAAATTGCGGTGCCACGGTTGTCGTATGATTACCTTGAAACGTTTGTGCCTATTCCCCGTGTTTCTACGGCCGACCAATATGGCGGCCTGCACACCCCCACTTCTCTCGACCCGGCTTCACTCCAATGCGTGGTAAAGGTCCCTTGCGTCAATTCCTTCCTCCATGACGGTGACCGCCACCACGTCCCATATGGCATTGTGACCTGCGTTGCTAAACCAGGGCTGTGGGTGACGACCCTACTCATCTGCACACTAATACAAGCTATTAAGGACATGTGTCACGCCAGCTTCGAATTAAATTCGATCATTATTATAATCTGTTATAAAATTTACGAATAATATGAGCTAATTGTTTATATGGGAATATCTTTGGTAGCGCAGATAAAATCCGGCCAATAAGAAACCAAAGACAGTTTTTGGTAGATGAAGAAGTTGTAATGACAATAATAGTTTAAGATTAATGGATTCCTATGAGAATAATGGTTTTATGATGGACGCATCATTAAAGATGATGATGTGAAGGGAGAAAGAAACATGAACAATGCTGATTAAATTGTTAGTAGCGAAAGTATTATGTAAATAGTTTTGCTTTAAATGTGTGTAAGTTGATTTGTGTTTAAATAGTAATGGCTGCTGCCAAGGAAAATATATTCTTGTAAAAGATATGTTGAGTTCGGTGCAACGTGTGATAGAAGTGCTGTAATAAATGTGTGATTCAGTGCATATTACATTGACTATAGACTCTGTAGCTATTCTTGAAGAAACATAAAGAGAAATAATTTCAGGTATAGTTCTACATACAGATAAAAAGAACAAGGAAGCACAAAAGACAAAATTAGCCTGCAATCAGTGGCCGAACGTCTGTTATTTTTCTTCGTTGTGGGTTGTTTCTGCTTGGTGCCTCTTCTTTATGTAACGCTTTATGGTTGTCTGCGGAAAATAGCTTTTCTTCTCTTCGAAACACGGTCGAATTTCTTCTTTAACTTATTTTATAGGAAACGTCTAACAATCGAAAGGTGCATAAAGAGTTCTTTGTCCTTGTAATAACTTTTGATTCAGTTCATTAGTTATTTTTCAATTTTTCGCCAACATCAGCCGAAACTTCACAGATAACATCTATTTCGGACTTCCTTCTGAGGTTGCACGGTCTGTAAATGGAATTTACGATGATTGAGTTCAATATCACGACCCATCCATATCTTTCCTAGCGACCAACATACCAAAACAAAAGCCGAATGAAACAAAACCTCGAGGAAAACATGTAATTATGCTTGTATAACATAGAATAACTTATAAATACGTAATCGCTGCAAACTTTAAAAGCCATCTTAAATGTAAAAGATGACATAAAACGTAGTCATTGCTGTTGGAAGTAACCAAAGAACACGATTAAATTAAAACTAGAATATTTTCTTTTTAAGTTGAGAGACAGTCTGATATATTAAATTGTCAGTGGTTAAGTAAAATACATGCATTTGATTAGTAACCACGGGAAGAAAGTTATGGATGCAAAAGATGAAGTCTGCACTCAAAACCACGCCAGCCACAAGGTATACGAGAAAAATGAAGAGAGTCGATGAAAAAAGTGAAGAATCAATGATTTCGAGTCCTTTAGGTGAAAAACACCAACACGAAACGAGAGAACTGAATTAAATATTAACTTTGAAACTAACAGAAATTGTAAGTGATGGAAGGCGCTCTACAACAAAACTAATATCCATTCAGAGCATTTAATTCCCCAACGGAATGGGGAGAGAAAGAACTCATAAACGCATTGCTACGGCAACTTATTTCCCTCATCTTATCTGCACCGTCGTTCCGAATCTGTCCCTAGTATCTTGCAGAGAGAAGTATTTTGCTGCGTTTGTAAATGACAGGAATGTAAACCACCACATTATCATTGCAGTAGGTATTATTGAGCAGCGCTAATCACACTGACCGTGACGTTACAAGGAGAAACGTCTTCAGAATGTTCGGGAATAACTTTGTGTATGGATGTTCTTCACAATTCCGAATAATCACAAGCTGACAAATGTAAGAATTATGCCACTGTAAATCTAAGATCGCATACTTCGAAATTACCGACCACGATAATATATAGAAGAATAGAAATGGCAGTGGAAGAGACAGGCACAAGGGTGTGGGAAGATTTTCTTTTTTAGTTAAGGGTGTCAGGGATTGGAATGAGTTACCAAGGGGAATGATGAATAACTTTCCGAAAACGTTAAAATAATTTAAAGTTGAAATTTATGGAGGTCAAATGTAGGTGGGTGCAGGATAGGGGGAAGTTGGGTGTGCTCCATTGCAATTAAATTAAATGTTATTGTTGTTGTTGTTCTAACTTTAGGGCGCGTCAACATCGTGGTTATTATCGCCCTTTTTAAATTAAATAAATAAATCCCCATTAAAATAACACTTATGTCTGAAATCGAGCGCCAGCTTGTTTTCGTGGTAATTTTTTCCCATCCATGTTTCTCTCTTGATTCGTCCATAAATATCTTACCACGCCTTGTACACTCCCACAACTCTCTCCACGCTCGTACTACCATCCAAACAATAGAATTCTAACTTCTTTAACATATCATAAGCACTGATTGCGTTCTGTATTAATTTACGGAGACAAATTTAGCAGACCTTCTTTTCACCCTCCCCACTTCCACATTTGGTACCCAAAAAATCTGGGTCTCATACTACAAAACTATCTCCATTATATATATATAATTAAATTGCGATGGATCGCACGCTCCGATGGCAATTTCCCTACACTCACATCTTCTCACTTTCCTGCACCCATCTACATTTGCCTTCTGCAAATTTTAGCTTTAAATTCCTTTAAAGTTTTTGGTAAATTATTCATCCCTTACCCCTTAAAAAAGAGAATCTTTCTACACACTTGTGCCTGCTTAAAGGGATACATATTTTGAAATTTTTGAGAGAGAGAGAGAGAAAAAGGGGTTGGTAATCTCTGTGTTAGGAAGCACACTTATCATTTATCAATATTTATTGGATGTGGAAAGAAAGTACTTTCTTTGTGCGCTAGATCAATTCAGCGACCACATATTTTGCACATCGTTGATACTTGCAGCATAACTGACAAGTAGGGTGATATATGCAACAAGTAAAATTATTCCAAATTTTATCTATAACAGAAATGAGCAGCTACTGTCCATGTGTGTAATACACTGATCCTGTAATGATTACTAATAATGAAATTATCTCTATTGCATACAATTTTTTTAATAAAAAAGGGGAGGGCAGCATGGAATGAAGATAAATGTCAAGAATAGTCATCTTATTAGGAACACAGATTAAAAAACTGAAGGTTGTTTATGAGTATAGGGTGGGGTCAGAATTGTTTGTTGAAGACCTGAAGTATAAATATCTTGGCATAGTACTTGAGCAGGTGGTGAAAAATGGTTACAAAATCCTCCACTTACTGGAGAGGGTGATGAAAGGATGTACCAGAGATGTTAGGGAACTGTCTTACAAAACTTTGGTCAGACCATTGGTTGAGTATGGTGGTTTAGTTTGGGACCCACATTTTGGTTATCAAATACAAGAATCCGAGAGGTTGCAAAGAAGAGCAGCTAAATTTGTTTGAGGAAATTATCGCAGGACCCAGTCATTAACTAATATTGTGATGGAGCTGGATTGGAAGTAAGAGGAGGGTGAAGAGAGTGCTGGGAATGTACAGGGCATATGTTGGTGATGGTGGTTGGAAGGTTATTGGTCGAAGAATTAGGAATAGTTCGTGGAAGGGAAAAGATGACCATGACTACAAGCTGGCACTTAATTTCATGCATAAGGGAGTGAGAATATTTTTTTTTGTGGGTAGGAATGTCTGGGATTGGAACAAATTACCAAGTGATGAATAATTTAGAAGAAACGCTGAAAGGTTTAAAGTAAGAATTCGTAAATCGCAAAATTAGATGGGGGAGGAATTTGACACTTAAATTGCAATTAAATTAATAACAATAATAAAACAAAAACACGAAACTGAACAGATCAAAAATTACAGTACCTATTATCTAATTCAATTTGTGGACGAGTCTAACAGAAAGAAGATACAGGATAATGTGTGAATTTTCAAGACAAAGCGGAATTGGTTAACTTATCTGTGTATAATATTTGCAACATCAAACGTGGTTGGAGTGCTTCATCTGCAGTATTCAGTATCTTTATAAGAAACGGACAACTCTCCGTAAACTAGTAAACATCGGAGCTGTTGGCTTTGAGGTTTGTGTGTTTGTGAGATTGGAATGGTACATACTGTTCTTTCAAGAAGACAGTATGATATGGATCTCGTAAATGCTATACACTTTAAAGAAGAGGTAGGTTTATGTGTCTGCGAAGTCTTACAGTAATATTACTGTACTACAACACCGACATGCCAAAATCGGAAAAGTTTTTTTGTTTTCAATAATGCTGGTGATGTATAATTATGAGTGAGCTCATTTTAGTCTTTAACCTGCATAATTTGAATCATATAGTGTTCGCCACACATTTTAAGTATTTTGTGCTTCATCAGTTGAAACATATAAGCAAATTCGTTTACTTCATTACATGATCCGAGGTGGAAATATATTCAATGGAATTAAAAAGCAAAGGCTTATTTCAAATAACAGGCAACACATTAATTTTTTGGCACAGTTGTTAAAGCACTGAAATTGATCACTGTAATTCCATTTAGTCTATCTGTTTCAAGATGTTTTGTCGTATTTTTTAAATGGTTATCTGATTTGTGATATGTACAGAGATCACCAATTGGAATTTGGTTGTTCTTGAATATCTTGCCCCTAGTTTTATTGATATGTGTGGTTCTAACAGTGAATTGAAAAATTTTATTGGATTTGAATTGTTCCATAGAATGCTGTTGACTGCGAGATACTTTTCCAATATAAAAAAAAATGGTGAAAAAATTATTATTTCTCACTTAAGTTGTGATCAGTGATTTCTTATCAGTTATGAGTTGCTATTCTTTTATAACTTACAGCAAATGCTGACAGAAGTTTCATGTTGTTCACATGAGGTGTAAGAAAGCAGTTTGTTTCTCAGTGAGATATACATCTGTCTTATCAAAGTACTGAATTTTGTTTACCTCAGATTAAGATAATACAAACTATTGCTTTATGATCATATCAGTGAGGGATCATCCATTAATTCACAGGGTGGGGGAAGGGAGGGGAGAGGGTGCCCACATCATGTGACATGCATCAAAAAGGGGGGGGGACACATGCTTTGATATGTGAGATTCGAAGTGCTGTTTCATTCATATTCTAAATTTAAAATTGCAAAATTTATAACTTCAGTGCATGACAATAAAGGTAGGTGGGTTTAAAAACCATAAAGAAATTTGAATAATTTACGGATGGCCCTTAATGAAAGCAGATAAAGTAGCCTAGTAACTAACAAACTAGGCTATACACTTACTTTACTATCCCATGTTATATCATTTTATCATTCAGTAATTTAGCATCACAATGTAATATAAAGTTTAGAAATTATTTTCAATCTTATGGGAGGATTGGTTTAACAATTTTTCAGACATAGAAGTATTTTTTTTAAATATTAAATTACTTTTCTGTATTTTATGCTATGTTCTTCTGTGTAAAATGGAATGGCATTTGCTCTTGTCCAGGCCATTGAGGATTGGGTTGTATAGTAAAGATAGAACTTTGGAAATGAGAATTCCTCTACACTATGGTATCCAAAACTCATTTGCAAAACATTCCAGTGAGTCAGCAGTATTCTTAAAAATGGAAGTGCTGCAGGGTAGTGTATTGGAGCCATTGCTATTCAATATTCTTATGAATAATTGTGTTGATTCTTTACTTTCAGAAATTAGATTGTTTAATTTTAATTTAAATTAATTTAATTGCAATGGAGCACACACTCTGGTTGGCAATTTCCCTACACACCCATCTTCCCCTATCCTAGATATTTGCCCTCTACAAATTTTATCTTTAAATTCTTTCAAAGTTTTGGTAAATTATTCATCATTTCTCTTGGTAACTCATTCCAATCCCTGACACCCTTACCTAAAAAAGAGAATCTTCCCACACCCTTGTGCCTGAAATCGAGTGCCATCTTGTGGTCATGGTCATCTTTTCCCTTCCATGCACTACTTTTCATACCTATTGCAATATCTTTCCATGCCTCAATCACCAGTATACGCCCTGTACAATCCCATTACCCTCCTCATCCTCCTCCTTGTTTTGCAATGAATCCCATTCCAGCTCCTTTATCATATCTGTCACTGATTGCATTTTGCGATAATTTCCAGAAACAAATCTAGCAGCCCTTCTTTGCACCTTCTCAACTCCTGTATTTGATACGTAAAATGAGGGTCCCATACTATACTACCATATTCGTGCAATGGTCTGACCAAAGTTTTGTAACCCAATTCCTTTACTTCTCTCGTGCATCCCCTCATCACTCTCTCCAACAAGTGCAGGATTTGAAACTTTTCCTACCACCTGTCCATTGTGTCCTGCCCAGTTAAGCTTGTTATCAAATGTAATGCCAAAATATTTACATTTCAAGTCTTCAGCAAGCAATTCTTCCCCCCACCTTATATTCAGATTTAACCTTTTGTTTTTTATTTGTGTATCTAATTAGCTG
Source organism: Vandiemenella viatica (assembly GCA_031002005.1). Lineage (NCBI taxonomy): Eukaryota > Metazoa > Arthropoda > Insecta > Orthoptera > Morabidae > Vandiemenella > Vandiemenella viatica. Next base: position 191,791,174 of record CM061914.1, on the reverse strand, counting down.
ACTCTTCTTTGCATTTATCTTTGTTTGCAGATGATATAATGCTATATGAAAGGATCAAAACAGTAGAGGACTGTAAATAGCTGCAGGGTGATCTGGACAGCATATCTAGTTGGGTTGGTAAACATGGGATGAAAGATAAATGCAAAGAAGAGTCAGCTTATTAGATGTACAAATAAAAACTAAAGGTTGATTATGAAGGTGGTGAAAGAATTGCTAAGTTGAAAACTTGAAATGTAAATATCTTGGCATTAGATTTGATAACAAGCTTAACTGGGCAGGACACATTGGTCAAGTAATAGGAAAAGGATTCAAATTCTGCACTAGTTGGAGCGAGGTGGTGAGGGGTGGTAGGGGGGGGCATATGATAGAAGTAAAGGGATTTGGTTTCAAAACTTTGGTCAGACCATTTCTTGAATATGGTAGTATAGTATGGGATGCATATTTTGCATATCAAATACAGGAGTTGGAGAGAGTGCATTAAAAAAAAAAAAAAAGGCTGCTAGAGTTGTTTCTGGAAATGTGTACAAGTCGTACATTGGTGATGAGACACGGAAAGATATTGGTGTAAGAATGAAAAGTAATACATGGAAGAAAATATGACCATGACCACGAGCTGGCACTCTATTTCAGGCACAAGGGTATAGGAAGATGTCTCTTTTCGGGGCAAGGGTGTCAGGGGATTGGAAAAAGTTACCAAGAGAAATTATAAATAATTTACCAAAAATATTGAATGAATTTAAAGCTAAAATTTGCAGAGGGCAAATGCAGGTGAGTACAGGAAAGGGGGAAGATGGGTGGGTAGGGAAATTGTACCAGAATGTTCGCTTCATCACAATTTAATTAAATATTATTATTATTAATTGGTATACTCTGTTAGTTGAGCTAGGCTATATACTTACTTTATTATCCCATGTTATATCATTTTATCATACATATTCAGTAATTTAGCATCACAATATGCCATAGGTAAAATGAGAAAAGCACATAGTGTAGTATTGCATGCTGAGTTATTAATTGTTATTTTTCATAAACATTTTTAACAAAATTTATATATCCTACATATATATCATATGAGATTTTGAATATATTGTGGTATAATTATATTCACATAGTAGGCTGTATATCAAATTTATTTAGCTACTCATTTCACTTGCAGTGAGTTCAGTCTTAATAATACAGGTATCAAAGTAAAAATCTAGTTGCCATTTTGATAACAATATCAGATACAAAGAATTTTATTGCTAATGTCATTAGATTAACATTTACTAATTCCTTGATCTATTAACTTTATGTACAAAAGTCAACATAAGGTTGAGTACACTATTTGAATTTCTTTCATCTACATGAAATTACTTTTTCTGATGGCCAAAGGTGTCCAATACACATGAAGTAAATACTTCCAAGCCTGGTTGGAGGCTGACTGTAACTTCTGGATGTTGAAAAAGGACTATTTCAGATCCCGTTTCCATCACCTCATAAATGCTCACTGGTCTATTCAAGCTGACTCCTGTATACAGTATATTATATATAAATATAGCTTTGATCCCACAAGAGAATGGTTTGGGGATGTGGAACAAACAGTACATACAATTATTAACAAACCAACGGTATTACTAACTATTTATAACAGGTTAGCTATATTGATTATTCTGTCTTTCTTTGTCAGAATCATCAAAACTATCCATGCAATCACACCAGGTATTGGCGACCTAAACTTTAAGGTGTAATCTGAATGAACCATGGTAAATACTATTTTCAATTCCAAATCATATGTTTTTGATTCTGGTCTCCTGAAACCACGGCCACTTCCGATCTTTGGAGATGGTAACTTGCATTTTCAAAATAACCTGGATACCAAATGCCCACCTGGCATCAACCACCGATAAAATTCTACCTTTAGACCCATCACTCAGTATTAGTGGTATTTTTCATTGCCATCATTTAACTAGTATCAAATTTCTTCCAAATTTATTTATTTACTGTTCGCTTTAATATCATGTACCCTTATGTTATATATATTAATTTTATCTCCACCAGCTATAAATATATCATCTTAGTCTTTCTTGAAATATCGATAGTTCACTTCTTAATATTTCACTCCCACTACCTCCTCCCCACCCCGTCTTCTGCTTCTCAGCCAGCACAACTCTCAAACCATATGACTTGGTCCCTGGCACATAAATAAGGTGCAAAACTGAATAATTGTATATGTTTTTTTTGTCTCATATGTGTTTCACTCATTGGAGCCTTCAACTTCGGTGAATGATACAATACAATACATTAATCCCAGTATAAGAGACTGGCTCTGTGGGATGTGGAAAGTTGTCAATTTACAGATAAACAATTGTATAACAAAGTAATACATACACTAGAAAATGTACAGTCATAACATACATGGTTCATTAAACAATTGCATAACAAAATAATACATACACCACATGATGTACTGTCATAGCATACATTGCATAACAAAATAATACAGACACCAGATGGTGTACAATCATAACATACATGGTACATTAATTATGTCAACTACATTTACACAAACTACTGTCAGTTTATTTCAAAGATGCCTTAGAAATAAATTCTTTGACAGAGTAGAAGGAGTTGTCAATTAAAAATTCTTTCAATTTTTATCTGAATTTATTCTTATCATCTGCTAGACATTTAATATGTGTTGGGAACTTATTGAAGATATGTATCTGTGAATATCGGACCACTTTTTGAATAAGTGACAATAACTTGTAATCCTCGTGAAGATCATTTTTACTTCTAGTTCCATAACTGTGTATTTTACTATTTCTTCAAACAAAAGTATAATTTGTGACTACAAAGGACATTAATGTGTGTATATACTCGGCCACTAATGTTAAAATCCCTAATTTCTTGAACAGGTCTTTACATGAAGTTATTGCTAACACACCACTCATAATTCTTATTACTCACTTTCGGCTCTGAACACTTTATCCCTATAGGTAAAATTGCCCCAGAATATTATTCCATATGACATTAAGGAGTAAAAATAAGCAAAATATACTAGCTGCCTCATATGTGGATCACCTATAGCTGAAATTGTATGAATTGCAAATGTGGCTGCACCCAATAGCTTTAGTAAGTTAGAAACATTTTCCTTCCAATTTAAATTATGATTTGTATGCAAACCTAGATGAGTAATTTTTCCTATCCTTTGTTATTTATTTAATTCTGATTAATATGGTGTCATTTCTATGACAGTAAATAATTCGATTGTGAATTGAAATTAAATTGATGCTAAGCTATGGGAACCTGCATACCAATTTCTGCAATTTATTCATTAAAAGAATACCATATTTTACTTTTGGTATCATGGACTATATATTAAATGTCATTGGTTTCTGTGTTAATCCTATTTACAGAATAATTTGTACTAGTTGTGAACACTATTGTATTAATTTTTAGTTTCCCAACTCCAGATCAAAGAGAAATGTACCAAATTTTACTCTGAACTGTGGGCTATCTATAATTTGAAACATCATTAAAATTGCTGCCTGTAGTTCCATGACAATTCCTTTCATCGAAAAACAGACATAATAATCTACGAAAAATTTGATCTACTCTCTTTTGCTTGTTAACAGTGTCCTAAACTATTTCAAAAAATCTAAAATTTGCATAATGATTCTTGTTTAGTTTTATTATTTTTGTAGCATATTACTCATATTGATTTTTATTTTCAGAATATTTCAAATGATGCCAAACTAGAGGCTCCAGTTTTGGTACCTTCTGCTGATGGGTATGGAGGAAACATTTTATTACAAAATTAGCAGTTAAAATATAAACTACTGCTTGTCTTAAAGACGGGTATACAACAGAGAAGTTAGGGAATTGGGTTACAAAACTTTAGTCAGATCATTAGTTGAATATGGTGGTGTTGTTTGGGACCCACATTTTTGTTATCAAATACAGTTGTTGGAGGGTGTGCAAAGAAGAGCAGCTAGATTGGTTTGTGGAAATTATCGCAGGACCCAGTCAGTAACTGATATGATAAAGGAGCTCGAAATTGTTGGAGGAAAGGAGGAGGATGAAGATTGTTCTGGAAATATATAGGACATATGGTGGTGATGGGGCTTTGAGGCATATTGGTCAAAGAATTAGAAATAGTGCTGAGAAGGGGAAAGACGGCCATGACCACTGGTGCTCGATTTCATACATAAGGGTCACAAACATTTCTCAGTCACTTGCATAATTGAACATTGTCAACCAGCATGTCTTCTAAGCTAGATACGAATTTTTTTACTACAATCATTCAATGACACAACCAACCCGTTCTGAAAATCCCAGCAGAGTTAGTTCTCTTGACACAGGTAGCCCACACTCCTTCAGTCCAGTGATATTACTACTCATCGTAATATGATTTGCCATAAACTCATATTCATATATGCATGGATCATACTATTCTGTCGAAGGGTACCATTACATTTTGTATCTTCACAAATGACAGTTAAATTATGGAATTTGATAAGTCAGATCTATAATATTTCTATATAAATAGTTTGAATGTGTGATGTAATTGTGTATAATTTAACATAGCTTTGATTGTTAATATTCAGAGAATGTGTGGAATTATTACCTTCCTATTTTGTCTATACATTTAGTGGCAGGAGTTTCTCTTACATCTGATTACTACATCTCAATTTTAATTTTTTTTATACAAGCCTTGCAATAAAAGTACTCAACATAGTTTCTGTATTTCTTTTTGCAGGTCAGAAAATAAATTCCATATATCTATTGGGAGAATTGGTGATATAACATCAGTGGTCAATACACCACAGTACACATGTGCCATATGTTATCAACATTTCTCTGAAGGCAACTGTCTAATACGCCATGTTTTTAGTCATGAGCTATGTGTAAATACACCACTGCATGGTTGCCAAAGATGTTGTCAAGTTTTTTTAAATGTCTCTTTGTTATGTGCACATAATTTTAACTATAGGAAGAAAAGTGTATTTAAGGAGACATCATTACCTATAGTTGCATGCACATTCTGTGCAAAGACTTTTTTATCCAGGTGCACTTTGACAAGACATGTTTTCCACCATATCTCAGGTATTTCCTTTCCCTCAGATGTCTGCATCTATTGCTCTGGAGGATTTGAGGATATCACCAATCTCCATCTTCATAAAGATACAAGAACATTGCCACAAAGAAGGTAAGATGTGACTCTTATTTTATATTAGTTGTGCTTTCATTTTGCTCTAAGTCATTATTGTTTAGCTACTTCATTATCTCCTGTTTAATCCACTAAGAAGTTAATGTGCACTGAAGAAGTGATTGGCAGTGAGATATCTGAAATGCTCTAATAAATTTAGATTCATTTATTCTTGTCCTAGACATCACTTTTATATTGTAAACTACAAGTATACAAGCAGTTATAATGTAAATGTTATGCAGAAACATAATTAAAATATTACACAAAACTATAATATCAAATTAAACAGTTCCATGTAGTAACTACATATATTCCACTTGATGCCCAGTACACAGCATCCTAGATGGCCTTGTCATTTGTTGTAAACATGCCATTTGTTGTGCTGGACATATTTATCTTATTCCAGATCAACAGGTGCTGTGTTGTCGTGCATTTTACATTGATCGTCCTCGTAGATGTAACCCAATTCCTTCCGATTTTCTTTACATTAAGATAGATAGGATCTAATTCAGTTCAGGACTTTTCTGGTCATGTACAGGAGATTATAGCCTGTAGCATATCCCTCCTTTTGATTCTCCCATATTTTTCCTGATGCCTAATTTTACCAAATTTCTACTGAGAAGTTTTTAGGTTGCAAATAAGTTGATACAATTGAATACAAGAAGCTGTTTCTTGATTTAAGCTTCAAGGGTTTGGATTTAATTTAATCTAATTGCAATGGAGCACAGGCCCTGGTGGCAATTTCCCTACACCCCATCTTCCCCTATCCTGCACCCACCTACATTTGCCCTCTACAAATTTTATCTTTAAATTCTTTCAACATTTTTAGTAAATTATTCATAATTTATCTTGGTAACTCATTCCAATCCCTGACACCCTTACCTAAAAAAGAAAATCTTCCCACACCCTTGTGCCTGGAATCGAGCGCTAGCTTGTGGTCATGGTCATCTTTTCCCTTCCATGCACTACCTTTCATACCTACTCCAATATCTTCCCATGCCTCATCGCCAGTATACACCCTGTATACTCCATGACCCTCCTCATCCTCTTCCTCTCATACAAACATGGGATGGCTGAGATCTGTTTCCTGTTATGCTTTACAGTTTCTGCGTTTGTCCTCCTCATGATGTCTATGCCCTCAGGCTGGTAAATTTGATTCATTACCATATACGGAAGAGCGCCTGCTATGATTCATGATGTCTATTGTAGGTGTAGTGATATTCTTCACATGGGATGAGTTATTCAAACTGGTTTTGACTATTGTCTGGAAGAAAAATAAAGAATCTGATATGCTGATAAGGAAAATATCTAACGGCCAATAAATATTATGGCTGATATAATAAGCAGTTATAAGGTCAACAAATTTGTCTCATGTGATTTGTGTTGGTATAAATCTCTCTCCTATATCCTGCATAAGGAAATACCTAAATATTATTAAAGAATTATACAAAGCTATCACCTGTGGTGTTTTTGGCTCCCAGTCATAGTAACCAGCAACTCCAAGAAAATAATGTTCTATGTATTTATACATAACTAGCATTATACTGGTCATTGTTGTGAATGATTGGGTTGGTTTAGTATTATAGCATCTTCAGTTGCCCAGTGTAAAACATGTGTACTAAGTTTATGAGAATTACCTCATCTATTTTTGGAATGTAATTAACCGTACACTCACCCTCACCCAACCCCCATTGGGTTTGACTTACACATACAGTGTCTTTAGGCTCATTTTTGTAAATGAATAAATTTTGCATGTTACAGAACGGAATAGGAGCTAGAAATGTACAAAAAAATAATTCTGATTAGGGGTCCTCCAGTATTCAAATAAAAGGCTGCAAGAACAGAGACCTGTCAGTGTATGATTGCAACAAAGTCATGACAGGTTGACTACCAGATTGTGCTGTGAAAACATGATATTTGAACAAATAGCTCTGCCATCTTCTTCAGGTGTGGGGACCTTTGTAGTAGTCGGCTGACCGATAGATACTGAGACAGCTTGGGAACCGCACCTCCTTATATACCCAAAATGGCTCTGTCCGCTGCTCACTTTTTATGCCTTTCTCTGGAAACACTTCAGGTAAAATTGGCAGAATCATCTCAAGGAATGGAATAAATAGTTTCTACTGATCACCAGCCAAACTAACGGGACTACCTCCATTTTTTCAAGAATGATCTTGGCCTAATAGTTCTCAGAATTTATAGAGTCATGTGCGATTATGGCAAGACATACATTGCCCAACTATCGTATTTTACAAAGCCAGTGTGAAGAACATAAATACCACCTTTGCATAGACCAGAATAGCAAATCAGTAATCACCAAGCACGTTGTATGACCGTGGCCACAGTGTGGACCTCAATAACTTTAGGATACTAGCTAGGTCTTCACATTATTGGGAATCAATTATCACGGAAGCTATCTGGCTGTTACATTCAATAGAGACAGTGAGTTATGGCTTAGTGAGGCATAAATTCTAGCCTTGGAAAAAATGATCTGTCACCATAGAGGGTCCCATATTAGTGTTCATGAGCTGCAACAAAGATCTACATGCGTGCCCACTGGCAGCCAATGACTGGGCCCGGGCCACGGACAGAGCCGTTCGGAGTTATATGTTTGGAGGTGCGGCTGCTGAGCTGCTTCACTATTTGTCAGTGAGCCAACTGGTACAGATGTACCTGAAGAAGATAGCGAAACTAATGCTCTGAATATCCTAGTTTTGGAATACAATCCAGTTGTTCACTAATAATGACTTCATTGAAAATTATGATTTATTACAATGAATGGCAAAATAACTGATGTGTCGTACCTTCCCAATGTTGTTGTTGTGGTTTTAGGGCGTATCAACAATGAGGTCATTAGCGCCCAACTTTCCAATGTCTACAACAAAAGACAAAGAACTCACTGAAAGGAAGGAACTTGGTTCTCTTCTTTGCCAATGAAATCGATTTGCAGACATTTTGGTTCATTATTTGGCTTGGGGCATAAAGATCCAATCTGATGATACACTTGTCTTAGTAACTCAGATGTTGTTTTGAAACTTCTTCAGTAATCAGACGTAATTACTTTTGTCATGCTAAATGAAGGCATCTCAAAGCATGAGCTGAATTTTCAAGTTTTGCTGTAAAACAATTTTCTTGCTTTACACCCAACAAGAATGATGCCAAAGGTTCATTCTATTTTGGACAAGACAACTATTCCACAGGCACAGATTTCACTATTTGTATTTTTTATTAATGCTTACTATATGACTATATCACTACCAACTAATAGTAACATACAGTATGGCCGAACACAACATGAAATGTGAAATGCACATACATTTGCCATTGTATTATTTTTAACCCTTTGTCTGCTGTAGACGTGTCGATGCACGTGGCTACTACTGCGCCAAGGTGCTGTAGACGCATATATGCATGCCCTCGTTCCTTCCGTCAGATGCTCTGGACGTGTAATGCAGGCCGCCTTGCTCTGGAGGTGTTAAGCCGTCCGGCTGCTCAGATCCCTGTGAGCATTAACGCGTGAGCAACTTAGTGGCCAAGTCAGGTAGTCGTATTTCCACCCCGGGTGGTTAGTTGTTTTGCAATGTTCGGCCCATGAGCATTTGCAGTTGCGATCTTATTTGTGTTTCTATTTCCATTTTAGTTTTCACTGAGAAAATGGCATGCGGTCATGTTTGTGCAAAGAATGTATTCATGCAGATTCTTACTAAAAGCCGCAGTGAGAATGATCTCTCTGATAAAGATGATAGTGATGATCCTTCGATATGATCTTGAAGTAATAGGCCTGAGCCGTGTATATAAGCTAGTGGAAAATGACCATCTGTCTCCAAAAGAAGTGAAAATTCTTCAGAAACTGAAGCTTCAGATAGTGAGAGCGTAATGTGTGGATGAATAGTATGCTTTTATGACACGTTTGGAAGAAAAGCGATTCTTGTCCTTTTATGGATGCGTTTAATGATTCAGCTGCGGGACACAAGTGTGAATTAGGTCAAAATTCCAGCATTTTATCATTTTTCCTGATATTTTTAATGGAAAATGTTATGAAATATATTTCTGATGAAACCAATAAATTTTATTTATATATCGAGACAGATAGGCCAGAATCAGTTCACTCTATATTTTCACTATGAAGTGGTATAAATAGTTATTTTTCCACATTCTCGATCACTTCATTTTAAATTTTCATGCTGTTCACCAACTAGTAACAGGTCGAAAAATGCCAACTGCAAAGTTTCATCTGTCTCTGGTAAGAGAACTTGTTGAAGCATATGCCACAGAATAGAGTATACCTTGGCAAGGAAGACTTTCTGATGATGACAATCCTCCTTGATTTACTGGGAAACATTTTCCAAGTATTATTCATTTTGAAAATTCAAAGAAGAAGAATTAGAAATTTGTGTTGAGAAACCAGATATAATTGCAAAACATGCAAAGTACCACTGTGTGTTGTGCCATGTTTTGAGGCTTATTACACAAAAAGAATGATTAACTGTGGGTAACTGCACAATAATAATTACATTACATCTATACGCATCTAAAACGAATTGAAATACAAAAAATAAATAAAAAAATGAAAATGGAATAAAAATATATTTTTAACTTCACCAGTGCCAGTCCATAGCCCAGAGCCATAAGGATATATGCAGAATTTGTGAAAGGTATTCAAAATGGTATTCTCTTCAGATGAATTATTGTTAACAAAAAAAAAAAGTTTCAATTGCTGTAATATCTATTTAGTGTATGGAGTACCTGTATGTCTACACAGACATTCACTTTTAGAGAAGCTTTAATTTGAAAAACTTTAGATGTCAGAGCGGCAGCCAAAGGACATCACACACAGCGAGTCAGGCAGCGTGCCGGACTCAGCAGTGCAGGTACCGGCCGACCGCGACAGGTAGACAGCTTATACGACAACAAAGAAGCACTCAGCAAGGCCTCTGTTGAGTTATCTCTAGTAGTCAAATTGTTAACACTCTTATTTAATACATTATAAGCTCATGATAATAGAAACTAATAGACTTAATCATATTAAAACTGTCACTTACTAAACATAATTATTGATTTCTATAAAATTTATTTGTTAATTTTACCAGCTGCTACTGGCATGTTTCTTGAGGTCGGCCCACATTCACCCCTTTTTTACACATGTAAACCATCAGCTAGTAATTTTGTACTATGTAAATAAAATTAACGTTCTGCTGGATATAATGTTGCTTTTCTTTTTAACACCACTATTACTTTTACATACAAGCTGCTTCGGCTTGTGCACAGCCGTCTGCTATCAACACCACACACAGACACTCTGTCTGTCCCAACCCCTGCGCCTTTATAGAAAACAGCAGACCAAATGAACAGCTGCTGTCTAACAGATTGCTCAACAGGGTCGCGGATTTATAATAATATAAAAACACTAAGCTACCCATGATTTCTACACAAACTACAAACTGTGGAAACCCTACATTAAATACAACTTGAGTAACTAACTTTAATACAGAACTTAATTCTAATAACACACTCATAAAAATATTCATAACATAATAATACAATAACTGGTTAATGTCACAATTTCCAAACTGATCTTACAATTTTTATTGCTTGTACTGTATGTTATGTCGAATATGAGTAATTATTGTATCTCTATTTCAATTTTTAATGAATGCTTTAGGGAAAAAAACTGAAATAATTTCTTTATTTATCTTTGCTGATCAGAATATAAGTTTCAGATATCTACTGCGAAAACTGATCACATATCTCCAGTTGTCAGTTCCTCACAGTGTGTGTGTGCCATGTGTCATCAACATTTCTCTACATATGACCGGCTAATAACTCATGTTTTTAGTCATGAGCTATGTGTAAATACACCACTATACATTTGTCAACAATGTGGCCAAATTGTTTTAAATGAATCAGTGTTATCTGCACATAATAATCACCATAGGAAGATAACTGCATTTAAAGCTCTAACTTCATCAGAAGTTGAATGCACATTCTGTGCAAAGACGTTTCTATCTAGGTGTTCTCTAACAAAACATGTCTTCGAGCACATCTCAGGTATTTCCTTTCCCTTAGATGTCTGTATATACTGCTCTGAAAAATTTGAAGATGTCGACAATCTCTATCTTCATAAAAATACAAGCAGAATATCACTAAGAAGGTAAGATGTGACACACTTTTTATGATTATATTGCAGTCATTTAGCTCTAAGTCATTATTAATCGACTACTCAACTATCTCTAGTTTAATCCACTGGCAAGTTAATAAGTATTTCTATTCTTAAAAATTGTTATTAGTTTTTGTGTAGTTGTTTCAGCATTTCGGTGATGAGACATTTAAATTACTCTAGTAAAATCTCGATTTATTAATTTATTCTTGTCCTAGACACAATTTTAACATTGTGGTCTAGAACTGTAGAAGAAGTTACAAAGTTAGTACAGACCAGAAAAATATCAAATACATTGTAAAATATTTTACAAACTTTATAATATATCAGTCATCATGGCTGGCCTTGTCATTTGTTGTAAACAGGTCATCTGATGTGTAGGATTCATATTTTTTCTTCTAGATCAGTGGTATGATCATTAAATTTTTGTTAAAAATAAATTTTAAGTATTACCAACAGGGAATATTAGCAAACACTGAGGGTAAATCTTCCAGCTTCATATATATTGTATTACTACCAATTTCAAAATAACCTGTGTTTAACACCTTTCCTATATTTACAACTAAAGATCTTGCAAACTTACATGAAAAAAGGAAATAAAAGAGTTATAAACATGTAATTTGTTCCTCTTCATTGCCTAAAAAGTATAATACCAATCAAATCAGATGATAAACTTGTCCTTGTATTGTAAATGCTGTTTGTAAATTTCTTCCATACTTATATATAATTATTTTTGTCAAATTAAATAGTCATTCAAAATGATTTGATTATAATGATGTCTAGTTGACTACTGTTTTTGTTCATGTTTTGGTTAAATTCTCTTCCAAAGATATACTTCATTTGGTAATTAAGACTCTTTATTTCCAACATTAGGCAGAAAATAATTCCTGAAATTAGATCAATTAAACAGTATAAATTTTATCCAGAGATATAAAACATTATTTGTAGTTCCTTACCCCTCAAAGAATCATAATTTTCATCTTTCAGTTGATAGTAGAATTTAAAGCCAAGTGCTATGTTTTTGATAAATTTTTTTTTTAAAATTGCTCATTACTTAAATAATATCAAATTGTATTCATAGTTTCTGTGGTTTGCTACTAATGATGTGGTTTATTCACAGGTAGGATTTTATTCATGAAGATGTCACTACATCACAGTTAGTAGTTGTAACAATTATTTTTTTGCTTATATTGCTTTGTTAAAATATAATTGGGGGTACCAGAAAATTTAATAATAAATTTATTAACAAATACTTTTCTATCAATTTGTGACATTATAAACTCTAATAGAAGCATAGTACTTTCTAATCTATTTTCCTTTTATAATTATTTACACATTTAAATACTTAGCATTTAAAGTAAGTTATTCACATAGTGAAAATCTGCTATTTAAAATTCATTTTCGCTTCTCCATTGGGCAGTCATGGAAGAAGAAAATTATTTACATTATAATGAAGTAAATATTTAATAGTAACTGTAGAGTTACATATACTGTTATTCTGGAATATATCAACATAATGTGACAAATTTTAACAAATAAGTAACCCCAATAATGTATTTATGAACATTCAATCAATTAATAACCAAGGTGTCATATATGTTTCGAAATTTATCTCTCTTGGAAAATGTATAACATTCATTTCAATCAATGACTTTTTACATTTAACTACTTTTATTTTAGAACATTTATTTTTTGTTTTCAGGTATCAAATTAGGATTTTGTAGTAAATTTTTACTGGCAACATTTTGTTTCATGGGAAATTGGTAATGTTTTTTTCTATTAAATTATTTTTCTATTTATTGAGTTAATTGTTAGGGAGTGGAGCTAGGAATCCAATAGTTTATGGAATTCAAAATTGGTCTAATGAATATTTTTTGCAGTTCTCCAGTTAATTGGAATATAATGATAAGTATTGTTATTTTTAAGATTTAAATACTTGATTGAAAACAAATAAAGATGTTTGTTGCAGGAGTTATTGGCCCTGTGAAAGTAATGTTTCCAGTGACAAGCAGCAGTTTCCCACACCTGAAACTTTGAAGAATAGTGTACCAAAGCAATCTGTCACTAGTTTAAGCTGCAGTATTAGCTTAAAAAACAAAACCAACTATAAGAGGGAAAGGTCACATACATGCGAAGTTTGTGGAAAATCGTTTAAGTTACCTTACCAACTAAAACGTCATCAACTAATTCATTCAGGGGAACGGCCTTTTTCGTGTGAAAATTGTGGAAAATCTTTTCCGAGGGAATGGGATCTTGATATACATAAGCGCATCCACTCAGGTGAACGTCCATTTTCTTGTGAAGTTTGTAGAAAATCATTCACCCAGGCAGTGCACCTTAAAACGCACCAGGTAGTTCATTCGGTTGATCGGCCGTTTTATTGTAAAATTTGTGGAAAATCATTTAAGCTATCTGATTCTCTTAGAAAACACCAGAGTGTTCATTTGGGCGAGCATTCTTTTGATTGCAAAGTTTGTGGGAAATCTTTCAAAAAATCTGATGCTCTTAAGAAACATCAGATGTTTCATTCGGGTCAACGTCCTTTTTCTTGTGAGATTTGTGGAAAATCATTTTCCAGGCCTGGAAGACTTAAAGAACATCAAAGAAATCATTCTGGCGAACGACCATTTCCATGTGACGTTTGTGGAAAGTCATTTACACTATCTTACAACCTCAAACACCACTATAAAATCCATTCTGATGAACGACTATTCTCTTGTGAGATATGTGGTAAGTCTTCTAAGAGTCCATATGATCTTAAAAAACATGAGAGCATTCATTCAGATGAACGGCCATTTTCTTGCGATATTTGTGGGAAATGTTTCAAGTTATCTGGGCATCTAACCAATCATTTGAAAAGCCATTCTGATAAACGAGATTTTTCTTGCGAAATTTGTGGTAAGTTATTTAGGCTCAAATCTGACCTTAAAAACCACCGTAGAATTCATTTTATTGAACGTCCATTTTCTTGTGAAGTTTGTGGGAAATCGTTTAAACAACCTGGGAACCTTCGACAACATCGTTACACACATTTCGAGAGTATTCCTTTGAATGAATGCCCTTTTTCTTGTGATATTTGTGGGAAATCTTTCAGGAAATCTGTTAATCTTAAAATTCATAGGAAAATTCATTCTAGTGAATGACCATTTTCTTGCGAAATTTGTGATAAATCATTTCACATATCCTGGGAACTTAAAAACCACCATAGAATCCATTCAAATGAACGGTTATTTACTTGTGAAATTTGTGGAAAATCATTTAAGCAACCTGGGGTCTTAGACTACATCGTAAAAGACATTCTGCTTAATGTGCATTTCTTGTGCACTTTGTGGAATGTCTTTTATGCTGTCTGAT
>CM061914.1:191744201-191775475 GCA_031002005.1 Vandiemenella viatica | reverse complement strand
CTGGATTTTTTCTGAGTTTTGAGTGATAACTTGCATTATTCATTACGAGGACACACCCTTCTTCCAGGCTCTTAAGCAAGTTAGAAAACCATTCTCTGAACACTTCACTACAGATTTCTTGGTGATGGACGCCAGAAAATTTATATTGAAACACTAAACCAGCCCCTTCAACGAATCCATGATTTGCTGATCGTCAGTTTCCTTATGGTAGGATATTCGCCTCGATCATAAAATTCTATTACAGAACGTCGAATGATATATTTCCGGAAGTCATCCATCTCCATGACCGGTTATTCTCGGTGAATGTTTTTCTTTGGAGAAGAAAAGGATGACCTGGAACATTCAGCTTCGCTTCGCTACATACACGCTGCACGTTTCGTAAAAATACGCCACAAGCCTCTTCTGTAATTTTTTGCGGTTCCCGAAAAAGCAGTGCTGCCAGACACTTGGCTTTGAATATCCGTAGATGGCCGCTAAAATATCCGCAGATTGGGTGCAAAAATCCGGAGACTCGCTAACTGAAAGAGTGAAACAATAATTATCGAAGAAACAGTCAAAATTAAGAATACTTTTTATTCCCAGGTCTTTAATATTACAAAAATAATATTCTACATTCAAAGTAAGAAATATCCCTGAACATGTTTTATACATCGTCACTTTTATCACCGCTGCTGCTGACCTACTCTCTCTCTCTCTCTCTCTTTTTTTTTTTTTTTTTTTTAGCGACCATACTTTTACTTTTTTGTTGTTGAAATTAAAATTTAGTAATAGGAAATGTTAAAACTGCGACCCCTTTAATTCTCGGATATTGGATAAGCCTTCTCGGAAGCCACTTCTTTGTAAGCCGTGCCAGCGAGCATGTCACCGTGTATAAGATTGCGTCGGTAGTTTTGTATTGCAGTCTTTTAATATCTATAAAATCTGTAACCAAACAAATATGAGATTTATTTCAATCGTTGGTTCACACGAGCGGTTGCAAGGAAACGATTCACACTTATTGACAATTCTGTAATGCAGTAAGACTATAACGCTCAAAGTTTAAAAGCACACCAATATAATAAATATCGACAAATGATAAAAGTATAAAAAATCCGTAGATATTTTAACAAAATCCGAAAATCCTAAATGTCATAAAAATCCATAGATCTACGGATAAATCCGTAGAAATGGCAGCGCTGCGAAAAAGTATATTAATTTTCTTTTCAGAGTTTTTTTAGCGTCTTGAAAAAATTATACACGTCAGAAATTTTTGTTTTTGACTGTCGCCTAATATAACTATCTGACGCCATTTCACGTATAGCGTTTTTTAACGATGTACTGGTGGTATAAATACGACAATACTGCGCCATAAGACAATGCCTCCTGCCTGCCTGTAGGCAGCGGTCTGCTCAGAGGGGAAGGCAACGGGAGGGGGTGGTGAGGTGAGGCGGGGGGCGAGGGGAATATGACCTTGGCGCGCCACTTGAGAGTGAACATAGTATACGACCAGATTGCATAAAGACTCTGAACTGAGGACAGGGAATATCTTTGCCACACAGGGAGGTAAGGAGGACGGCCTATTTGGTGGTGGTGAATGATGGTCGCGAGTGATATCCAACAATACCTTAACGCTCCGGTTGTCACTTTTGGTCGCAGAGGGATAAGTTTCAAAAATCGTCCAAACTTCGTCAATTGATGGTTTTTATGAGTAGACGTTCCAGCTGGGCTCAAAAAATAAGAAGAGTTATAGTATCATCAGAAAGGACGCCCAGTTGTGTCATTCACTCCCACCCAGCTGCTGTCAGCGACCTGCACACGCAGAGCAACAGGTGGCAGCGACTGCCCTCAAGGATCCACACCTGGTCCACCCTGTGAGATCTCACTCACAAAATCATTGTTATAAAAAATAATTGTAAATAAAATAGGTTAAACACACTTCACAGCATAAGTAGTTTGTTTAGACATGTGGGTAATTTTAAGTTTGTTTAATAATTTAGTTTGTTGTAGTTGGTACTACTGTTGTTGTTAGTGGAGTGGGAAGGAAGTGGTCAAGATGGCGAGAGAGGACTAAGAAAGAATGTATGGATAGGAATGTGTTGGTAGTGTATTGTAGTAGCAAGTGTTCGAAGTATAAAATTAAGTTTGGCATATGAAATGAGTGTAATGATTGAATTATTTGACGATAATACCCGTTGCGCTAAAATGTATAACTTGTAAAGTGGTTTGTTGAATAGTAGTAATAATAACACGCTAAGTGATATCGCTACCGGCAAAACCAACAGTAGGGCCATATGTTGCAAGGAGCGGGATATCTACTTACTGCTGGTTAATATAAAAATTAGCAGTGGGGCTTAGCAACCCCTATACATATACTGGCGAAAATTAAAAGTGCAACACCCAGAATGAATTAAATTTGGCCCCAAGTACCTCCATATGAAAAGTATGATTTAAAATTGAATGTTTTACATGTAATAGTATGAGAATTACGGGGCTATTTACTATGAAAAATTGCTATGTTTTTTTTTTTTAATTGTAAGTGGTGAACTGTGTGGTGTAACATGACACTTTTTCATCCACAAGTTCTTGTTGAGCAAGTATGCCAAGGCGAAGAGTAACGACCCTCTACACTCAAATGTCTAACTTTGAGAGAGGTCGGAGAATTAGTGTATTTGAATTGGGTGCATCGTATCGTGAAATCTCTTGAAGGATTGGCCGTAGTGCAATGTCTGTATACAGACTTGTTACACAGTGGATGAAAGAAGGCTCTAGAACTCCTAGAGCAGGCATAGGTCCATACAGAAGGACAACAGCACGTGAAGACCACCATATTGTGTGGGTGGCTGTTGCTGGCAGATGGGTGACTGCAGGTCAAATCCAACCAGTGGTTACAGAGAGATTAAACCAATTTCTTGAAGCTGGGTTACACTCTCTGACCCCTATTCAATGTGTTCCATTAACCTGATTTCATTGCCAGCGTCGTCTAACCTGGTGAAATGCAAAACGCAAACAGATACGTCAATGTTGTACATGTGTGTTTAGAGACGAGTATCGATTCTGTCTTTGCCAAAGTGATAATCGACAACATATCCGCAGGCGTAGTGGAGACACGACTTACCATGCTGTGACGTCACACAGGTCCAGCAACTGGTGTCATGGTTTAGGAGCAATCAGTTTCGACAGCAGGACTCAGTTGGTTGTTATTGAAAGCGCAGTGACAGCCCAACGCTATATGCTGCACCCCCACAGTCCAGATCGTGTATCTTCCAACAGGAACACAAGCCTTGCGGAGGGTTACGATCATGGATACGACCGCACGATCCCCAGTTTTATTTCCAATAGAGCATGTCCTGGATGCCCTGGGTAGACACATAAGGCCACATGGTCACCCAGCTGGAACTATGCAAGAACTAAGGGGGCGTTCACTAATCACGTAAGATTTTTTCCGGAATTCCGGACTTCTCGCTCCCCCCCCCCCCCCGCCCCGTCCCTGGTGACATTTGGTGAGATCTGGTCGGAACCCCCCCCCCCTCGCTAAAATGACGTCAGATTTAAAGGAGAGCCCTTCTGATCGACCTCGTGGTTTTTTTTTTTACTTTTTTCTTAGCTCTCCAGCTTTCTAGGCCGGTTATACGGTGAGTTTTCCGTCGCCCGCCCCCCCTTCCCGCTTGGTGACATTTGGGCAGATTTCGCCGTAACCCCCACCCCCCTATTTCACCTCACGTAAATAATGGTTGCCCCCTGACAGCAGAAGAGATGCAGGGGAAGAAAGACATAACCCAAGAATACATCCGAACACTTATTGATTCAATGCTGCAAGGACCCACGAATGTATTGGTGCCCAAGGTGGGCGCACTTCATACTGACAACTGTAGCTAATGGTAATAAACTTCGCCTGACCCATTTTAATTTGTTGTCATTTCTGACCAACATGGGATTCTTTGTATCAAAAATCGTAACTAGAGTGTAATATGTTAATATTTATTCATGTATACAACTCACGCAAATTTCTGAACGACACAATGCTTGTACATTTAGTCAATGATGATGCCCCAGTCCACCAGATCGAAATGACGCGATTGAGCGTATAGGAACCAAATAACAGTTGTTATTAAGAGACGATATTTTGATTTACAAATCCTTAACGAATAACAGAGGAAGAATGGTCACCAATGGAACGTCTATAAACTACGTAGCTCCATTTTGGCCTCCTGTGAAACCCCCCCCCCTCCTCCCGCCCACGTAGCACGTAGCTTTTTTCCGTATTTATTGCAGAAGACATTTAGTACTGTTTTCTATTGTCAGACTATCGTAAATACTATATAGAGATAATTAAATAACGAAAATAAATATTCACATGATGTTGTGTGTTCTGTACCTCATTTTAACTGTGACAAATAATAAAATAATATGAATGAAAAGCTACGAGTCCTGGCTCGGAAACCCCCCCCCCCCTCTCTCCAAGTAGCCAAGCGTTCCTATCCAGCCAACCCTTCCCCTCCCCCCCTTACTCCGCACCACGTAGGTTATGGACGCCCTCTAACCATTTTTTTTTTCCCGTCTCAGCCATCTATGGACTACGACTACGCAACTTCATTTCCTCTTCTGAGTTTACTTCCTCCGTCGCCAGTACTCTTTCATTCTCTCGTTCACTCTTGCTTTTTCTTCCTCTGATAATGCCCTCTTTTTCCTGATTGGTTTTTCTTCAGTCAGATCCTTTACCTCCACAGTTTTTCCTCTGAATAATTCCCTGTCTTGGATGTCTTCCCTGCTGATTCCACATCTTTTCAGATCCTGATGGACCTCCTTCACCCATGGAACTTGAGTCTTCCTGTTCTCTTGAAAGTTGAGTATTTTCTTTGCCATTCTTTCTGGTTTCATTATCTTGAAGTTTTCCATGGAAAGCTAATCTCCTTTCCTTAATTGTGTCTTGATACCTTTTCAAACTTGACGTATAATTCTTGGTTCGATCTCAAACGGAAATTAAATTCGCTTCCTGTCACTTTTTTTGGTCCCAAGATTTTCCTTAGAAACTTTCTTTCTTTCTTTTCTATTTCCGCAATCCTTTTCTGGCTAGTGTTTCTGCTGCGTATAAACATTCTGGGTTCACTACTCTACTATAGTGCTAGTATTTCGCCTGATGGGATAGTAATTTCGATTTGTATGTCTTTTGACAAATCCTGGAAGCTATATTATTATTATATTATTATTATCATTATTAGCGAATTCTCCCAATAAATGGAAGACGGTAAGCAAATGACCAAATCAAGTTTTCTTTGAGTTCTTCTTGTTGTTCCAATAGGCTTTCATTCTTTCCGAGAAAGCTTTTTTGCGTTCTTTTGACCACTTTGGTCTGTATTGTTTTTGTTTTGGTTGCTCAGTTATAACTTCCCATTTGTCTGCTTTGTGTCTGAAGGTGTCTCTTTCTAAGAAGTCTGTTGCTGCTATGTTTGCACTTTTAAGATCCTTCCGAATTTCATTCAGCCAAGGTGTTGGATTTTTAAGTGAAGTTACGTAATCTATTATCTTTTTTTGCCAATCGACTTTCTGGTAACCTCTTAAGGTGACCAAAGAATTTCATTCGCCTTTTCTTGATGTCAATTTTGATGTTTGAAAACTTTTCTGTTGTTTTGATTGATTGTGGTCTGTAACGATCTTTAGTGAGTCTTGCTGCTAGAATTTTTATAATGATTTTTCTCTCTATTTCTTATTATTATCATTATTATTATTATTACTCCGCGGTTCACTAAAAGTGTGCGGCGGAGGGTGCATTGCACCTATCCGAAAGGTAATGGTTTGGAAGGGATATACGGGATATGGCAGGAGGCGCCCATGGGCTATTGTGAGGAACCATCCCAGCATTCGTCTGGAGTGATCCGGGAAAACCATGGAAAACCCAGGTCAGGAAGATCAATTGAACATGTATTCTCGTTACCACTTGTGCTAGCAGTTCGACTGTTAGCTATCACCATTCCTTATTTGTGTACGCACTCTGTAATGGTGTAAACCCTTTAGTTCTATTCCCTTGCTGAACGGGGGGTCCTGAGGAGGGTCTAGTCCTGCTAATCCTGTCGTCTGCAGATGGCTCGCTCTCCCACGCTCCTCAGTCCGCTAAGGTCCTTAGCGCCGCCTCGCTCCGAGTCCTTAATCCTCCTCTAAGGACAGGAAAGCTGGGAACGCACCCTACCACAACCCAGCAGTGAGAAACTCACTCCTACATCTACGTCTACATCCATACTCTGCAGTTCAAAAAAACATAGTGAGTGGCAGAGGGTGCTAAGCACCAATCCTAATTCTTTGCATTCCAATCACGAAAAGCCCGAGGAAACAAAGAATATATAAAAGCATCAGTACGGCATCTTATTTATCGAATCTTATCCCTCCGCTCATGGCGACCTAAATAGGTTGATGGAAAAACTGCAATCGTAGGCCACAGAATTTCGCATATTCTCCAATAAATTCAAACACAAACGACGTCGTCTGTCTTCCAAACTATCCCAGCCCAATCTATTCTGTGACGCTTTCATAAGGGCTGTAGCAACCAGTCACGAATCGAGCGGCTCTCCTCTGCACCCTGTCCACTGAGCCAAACAGAACCTTGCGATACGGATCCCAAACTCCACAACAGTAATCCAGATGCGGACGCACTAGTGTTTTATACGCTATTTCCTTTGTATGTGCATTACAATTCCTCAAAATACGACCTATGAATCGTAATTTTGAATTAACTTTGCCTACGATGGATGTCCTGATGTTATGAATAGGGTATGGATCTTTACGACCAATAAAATAGACAAATATGCATGCAAAATATGACCTTGAAAAAGGATTTTTCGGCTGATGCAATCCTCCATCCCTTCCTATCTCCTGCTAACCTCTTCATCCCTTACAACCCACGTCCTCAATTATCTGCTTCATATATTCTAATCTCTGTCTTCCTCTACAGTTCTTACCTTAGATTGTTCCCTTCACTAAAAAATTAACCAATCCAGCATACCTCAAAATATGACCTACCAGCCTGTCTCTTTATTCTGTAAGCTTCTGTAACTTCTTTCCTCACCCATCATTTCCAAAACTCGTTCATTTCTTACTTTGTTAGTCCACTTATTTTCAGCATTCTTCTGTAGCACACGACATTTCAAATGCTTCAATCTTCTTTCTTTCATGTATTCCTAAAGTCTATGCTTCGCTATCATAAAGTCCGTGTTCCATACATAGATTTTTCAAAATTCTTTCTGTGTCCTAGATCAATATTTGAAATTAAAACATTTCTCTTCTTCATGAAGGTTCTTTTTGCTATTCTGCTTTCGTGAAGACTGTAGCAAGCGGTCACGAATCGAGCTGCTCTTCTCTGTACTTCCTCTATACTGTCAATTAATGCGTTGCGATACTGATCCCAAATTGCACAACAGTAATTTAAAACTGGACGTATGAGAGATTTGTACGTCATCTCCTTTCTATGAGCGTTGCAATTCTTCAAAATATTACCTATGAATCCAACGTCTCGTGACATCAACATCGACGGGGCGAAAAACAGAGAGAAAAATGATATCATCAGTAGAGAACTTATGGAAGCAGAAGTGCGATGTTGAAGCAGTTAGGTTTGGATGATCTGGAACACCAAAGGCGGAAGTTAACTGAAAAATTCACCACAGACCTGTTTCACTATGACAGCAACATTCATACCTAGGAATGACTGAGAAAATGATGAGAGTTGTCAGGACCAGAAACGATTCATTTCTATACTAATTTTTTCCACGGTCGATTAAGGAATGGAGTTGGAAGGATTTACCGAGTGAGAAAACTTAGAATCCGACAGGAGTAGGTCTCTACAAACCGCTCCGGCCATCCTGATTTGGGTTTTCCCAAATCGCTCCTGGTGAATGACGGGGTTGGTGGGGGGCGTCCGTTAATTACGTGAGGTGAAGTAGGGGGGGGGGAGTAAGGCGAATACTCGTCAAGTAGGGGGGGGGGGGGTGACGGAAATCTCAGGTAATCATTTTAATTCCTTGAAAAACAGTGGAGCTAAAAAGGAGTTCTATTAACGACGCCGATACCGACTTTAAGGGGGGGGGGGGGGGGGAAGTGTAACAATAGCCATATGAGACAATAGAGCTAAAAAAATCTGGACCAGTTTTCACCAAATCTTACCACGGGGAGGAGGGAGAAGAGGTCCGGAATTCCGGAAAACACCTCACGTGATTCATGGACGCTCCTTGCTTAAAACAGCCCAAGGGCGCCTCCTGCCTCATCCCGTATATCCCTTCCGACCCACAAACGATTAGACATTAGGATAGATGTACTGCACCCTCCACCACCCACTGTAGTGAATCTCGGAGTTCTAGTAGAACCTAACTGCAAGCTGTTGTAGTGTATCGTAACACTACATAGAAATATTTGCGATATGCTGGGCTCCTAGCTTGCACTGGTGGACAGAAAACAAAAGCGCTGCTGTGGTATGCGACCTTGAGGCAGGTAACCCAGGAGCCGTTAGGGGAGAGCACAGTAGACGGCCAGCTGTGTGGTTGTGCGCGTTGCCAGCCGACGGTACAGAACATGATGCGGGGACTGACTTAGCATGGTCTGTGGTGGTGCTCTATGTTACATGTCGCGTCGGAGTGGATGACGCTGTCCGACGGCCAGCAGTGGGATCATCGCCTGGGAATAGTACCGGAAGCAGACTTGGCGCCTTCTGAAAAATGGTAAGTGCACAGAGATGTTGATAATCACCGCAAAGAGTTGTCGTATTGACCAACCCAGTGTCGCCCTAGAGCAGGGGTGGCCAACCCAAATGATCTTGCGGGCCACTTTGGAAATGCATCATAACTCCGCGGGCCGCAAATAAAATTGTATATGAAATGAAAATTTCTAGAGTTTTCTGCGGGATAATATTTTTATTTAACTCATCATACAACGTTTCGGCAGCAACCTCCTCTGCCTTCATCAGGTACTGTGTCATACCGAACTGAGTTACTGCCAAGTTGTATGCTGAGTTGTACGATGAGTTAAATAAAAATATTATCCGGTAGAAAACACGAGAAATTTTCATTTCATCAATACGCCGGGAAAAACTTAATTCCCAAAATTACCCACTAAAGACTTTTTTATATGAAAAGTTGAAACATAATGAGTTATTATTAGTGTGTCTGCTATTATTCTTACATGTAAACACAGTTAATTTAATAATAATGATTCTAAACGCTTATTTCAAGAAATATATAACACTAAAAATGTTGTAAAAAATATATAAACGAAACAAATTTTGAAAATATGGAAGCACATATAATGTACTTTTTTAATACATTGGTTTTCACTACTTTGGCCATTATAAAATAAATATATTTTGTAAGAGTGTGATGAATCACGCGGGACAGAAAAATATTCAAGTCGGGCCGCGAGTTGGCCACCCCTGCCCTAGAGACTCTCATCGCCCCTCTGAGCATAGTGAACGGACCTATAACAAAACCCCTGAGAGTTGATAGATATTGAAACTATTGTATTACAAGATGATTGTTCATTTTTAATTGAAAAGTAAATTGTTGTAATAAATGTTAATGTCAAACGCACGTGATACGGTGTTACCAACGTGTAAAGTAACATCCAAATTCCCTTTCTCAGAAATTTCATTGAATAATAATATTTTTTGTTAGCAAAATAATTAAAATTTCATTGAATAATAATATTTCTGTTAGCAAAATAATTAAATTAATTCATAAAAAGAGGGAGTACAAGATGTATGCTTCACTATCAACACAATCATTCATTCTGTGTGTTCGTAGGTAGTTACCGTCCCTGTATTTTTTTTGCAGATATTCCAGTTTCCGGGGGCAGTTGCGAGGTGATGCGAAATGCGTGTCGGGCCGCCGAGTAATCCTGCGAGAGGATCAGACTGGGGGCGCCGCGGCGTCCATTAGCGATATTGGCGCTCCAGGTGGCACTCACGGGCGATTGCAGCCACCTGCCGGCAACAATGCGCTGAGCCGCGCCCGCAGCACCGCCGGCGGAACTAGCCGGAACTCTCAGAACCGCGCTGTTCAGTTGGAATCCAGGGCCGCCAGACTGTATAGTTGGATACGAATTGTGTGCAATTTGTTTATCTTGTGTATCCCGTTTGTATAGAAGATTGTATTACATAACTGGAATAGAGTAAATCCCATTACACGGGCAGTGTTCGTGGTTCGTGAAAAATGCATACTGATAACAACATCATTAGTTCTGATACAAAGTACCTAATGTACCTTTCCACATAGTAAAATCCCGCTTTACAACTCGCTTTTCCGCTGCTTCTTCCACAATAGGTAATGGTAGGTAAACAAAATACACATTGACTCAGACTAGGGCTGTTGATATTTTTAAATATATCGGATTTTCGATAAATCGATATTTTAGAAAGTATCAAATCGGCAATCGATATTTCGGAAAAAAGTATCGATGTATCGATATATCGATACTTTCATAAATGCAATTTCATAAAAACAAATCTTGTAAAAAATGAGGCTTTCCACTGATAAATAGATGTGTGATATTGTTCTTAGTCAAGTTTTCACTGTCTTTCACCTCTTCGTGATGGGTGTTAATTTTTTTTTAAAATTTGACCATTGTGCGTGCGATAATTTCATAAAAATTAATAAGATTTATAAAATTCGAAAGAAGTTAGAGGCAAATCTTTTTTTGTGTATCTTTAAGACTGATAAGCAATAAAGTAGAGGAATTTATTTAGGTAGAAGTTCAGCTATCATAGCATGAATTATGGCCAAGTTACATAACTTTTTTCGATAACATTTTTTTATGGTATCTCATTTAGTTTTGTATGTTGATAGCTTATTCTGAGTTTTCTTACTTTTCTTGCTTTCTAATTAGCAACTATTTGTTATTTACACTTCCCACTATTCCTGCTAACACACTAATTTCCAGTTGGACTACCCTGGACAACCAGCACGCTCATTTCAAACAATGGGCTCGCGTTCGATTCGTGCGATGCCTTGTCTACACTGTTGTCATCATCTGAGTAGTCTTGGTACCTATAACTACCAAATCGAAAGAAATTACAACAAGGGTTCGAGTGGATCAAGCCAAAAGAGGGTCTACCACCTGGGTCTGAACAACCATGGCCCATATGGAAGTCGCTAAACAGGCTTCGAGTAGGAGTTGGCCGCTGCAAAGATACTCTTGCCACTTGGGGATACCTGGGAGAACAGCCAGATACCACATGTTCGTGCGGGGAGAGAGAAATAATGGCACATCTGCTGTCTTGTCCACAAATTGGAATAAATGTATTTCAATCTGACTTCCAATCGGCTACTGACAAAGCCATCGCATTGGCGGAAAAACTACCTCATATCTGATGCTGTCATCGACACGATTAGAAGAAGAAGACTTCCAAATTAATTGTAGAAACGTAGTACAATTCACTTAAACTTGCTGATCTCTATGAGTAACAGAAATTTGAGGGACGTCATCTACAGCAAACTAGAAATTATAACTCATTTTAAAAAATATTGTCGCCGGTATCCAGATTTCAGTATCGAGATATCGATATATCATCAAAAAAATTTCCCTCATAAATATCGATATTTTCAAAAAAAAATATCGATATTTCGGTATATTATAAACAGTCCTAACTCAGACTCGCGGCAAGAAAATGAACAACGCATTCCACCTTGCGTTTTAATGTTCTTTTATCACTGCCATAAAGAATCACGTTGTTTTTTATTGAATCTGGTATAACATTCATATTGTAACTTTGGTCGTAGTTTAAATTATACAGATTCCAGATTATTAAATAGCTGAACAGCGAAGAAATGAATTGCCAGTATACTCGATTCGGTAACATTTTTGGCCTGATATCAACTTTAAATTACCTAATAACTCACGTTCAGCGAACGTTAACAAAAACCATTAACAAAAGTGCTTAGTAAAATATTTAAAAACCAAATAAACCGTAATAAATAAACTTTGGCCAAGCAGCAACATTAGCGAAAGTTTTAATTCGTAATCTCTAATTTCTAATATCTCTGGTCGCTGTTATTTTGCGGCAAGAATATGGTTGTTGAATCCCCCATAAGATGACGTGAGGTTTTGACAGGGACCCCCCGCCTCCCCCGACTGATCGACCTCGTAGATTTCTGAGACATTTTTTTTAGCTCTCTTGCTTCCGAGGGCGGTTACCCCCCCTCCCCCCCCCGTAAATTCGACATCCGTCTCGTTTGGGGACCTTTTTTCCGTTGACCACCCGCCCCCCTATTTCACCACACGTATTTTAATTGAGGCCCCTCACGAGTTTGCACCTTCATTCCAAAATCGGTGAGCGTAACTTTGCTTTGCGATCCTCCGTTCAGGTATTACCGTAGACCGCAGCTCACAGCGAGCCTTTGAGCGATGTCCCGCCTGAAAGTTGAAACCTAGTCAGCAGTCAGATGGCTCTGGTGTTGGGAGTCCAATCACACTGTGTCAGCGGAGCACAGACAGAGGCCGGGCTTTGTCCTCGTCGGAGTGTGGCGCTGTCAGCTCGAGAAAGGAACGCCCAGTGTAACCGTACGAGGCGCTTGCGGATACGGGGTTGTTTCGGATGACATTTGCCGTGCAAACGGTCGACTCATTAAAGACTTTTGCAGCAGAAACGTAAAGGTTGGGTCTTACAGGGTTCACTTTTCGCAATCACTCCGGATGAATCACTCGTAGTGGAAGGAGAGTGAACTGTGAAAACAGAGAATCATCCAAAGTGATCATCCAAGGTGACGGGTTCAACTTTTCGTTCACTTTCTGTGTTTCACTCGGATGAATCATCAAGAGTGACGCGTGTAAACAGTCAAAACATCGAAGTTAAACCTTCTGCTGGATCCATCACAATTCTTTGTTTCTGATTGTTTTTGTTTTCAACACGTTACGTTTTTAAATGGGGAGAAGAAACATTTCTTTATTTTTAAAATATTTCCATAACGAGTGTTTACAGAAAACAAAATTTGAAAATTGCAAAATTAAAACTATCCGAACAAGGTGTTCTTGAGAATTTGCTAAAGTTTTAAAAACAGAAAAACGTGCTGTTATTTGTGCTTATAGGTATCTACATCTACATATATACTCTGCAATTCACAAAATTGTGGGTGGCAGAGGATGCTCAGCACCAAAGCTAATCTTTTTTTTGTGCATTCCAATCCCTAATAGTACGAGGGAAAAAAGAATTCATATAAGAACCAGTCCGGCACAAGTAAAGTGAATGTGTTTCAAAGCAGATATCAATTGCAAGAAACCTGAGAGTAGTTTCTAGCTTCGGTTTAGTCGGAAAATATTTTATCATTTTAGGTAAGGGTTTCAGGAATTGGAATGAGTTACCAAGAGAAATGATGAATAATTTACCCAAAACGTTGAAAGAAAATAAATTTGTAGAGGGCAAATGTAGGAGGGTACAGGATAGAGGGAATATGGGGGTGTTGGGAAATTGCCACCGGAGCCTGTGCTCCATTGCAATTAAAATTAAATTAAATTAAATCATTAGTGTCCTGTTTTGTAATTAGTGGTCTTTATTGATAGCAAAACTTTCTGATTCATACGTTCGAAGATTATTTTTATTTACTATTTTATCATGCGATACCCATCCTACCACGCGGCAGAATCCAATTTTATGTCCATAAACTTCTCTTTTTTTCAGTCAACTTTCTTTAATTACTTAAGCGAGGTTTCTGAAATTTGAGTCCACTCCAACACGCAAGAGTTTGTTCGTTGTTATCTTGAAGTGAATTGAATGGTTCATTTGTGATGATATGTGTAAACGAAAAGTGAATTCACCTTCACTTTCATTGCGAGTGAACCACCCAGAGTGATTACGAAAAGTGAACCACCGAGCGTGGTGGGTGAGTGGTTAACGCTCTGGTCTCGTATTCGGGAGGACGCGGGTTCGAATCCCCGTCCGGGTATCCAGATTTGGGTTTTCCATGATTTCCCTAAGTCACTCCAAGGCGAAAACCGGGATGGTTCCTTCAAAAAGGCCATGGCCGAATTGCTTCCCCTTCCTTGTCCTCAGTCCCATCCCGCCTCTAATGACCTTAGCCGTCGACGAGGCGTAAAGCCACAAGTAACAAAAAAAAAAAAAAAAGATGGAACAGTGTAAACCCGCCTCAATGAGCACAGTAGGGGAGACCGTGATGGTTGGCACAGGTTTTCACATTTTAATTGTTGCCGCTGATTCTGTGAATACTGGCCCAATTTTGAATATATCACTGTAATCTACACCTATTAGGTTACATTTCTGTGTGTAATGATTTCTTTTTTTTTTTTTTTTTACGATAAGAATATTAAATTGTATA
Source organism: Vandiemenella viatica (assembly GCA_031002005.1). NCBI lineage: Eukaryota > Metazoa > Arthropoda > Insecta > Orthoptera > Morabidae > Vandiemenella > Vandiemenella viatica. Next base: position 191,761,196 of record CM061914.1, on the reverse strand, counting down.
ATTACTACACCAAAGAGTGCAAGTCGTGGCTGGGCAACCAACGCCCTATGGGCGGTTGGTTGGCGCGCGCGCAGAACGGATTTAGTTGGCATATTCTTAGTCAAACAATTTAAAAAAAAAAAAAATTTGACAGAGAGTAAAAACTAAAACAATTCGTGGAAATGCTTTAAGTAAATCAAAATAGGTTATGGTGATCCCATTTGAACATATTTTAATTTGTTTAAAAAACTATAAAATAGATGGCAGAAAGCAAGCCTGAGATAAACTAAAAGAAACAAGAGACCTCAAATATTGGAATTAAATAAGCTTCATGTCAACGAGGTAGGTTGGTTAATAAACTTGACTCATTATTCGTGGCTGACAAGCTTATTTCATATTTGCACTCTTCATCTACTTTTTCAGAGCGAATCCAAAACTTAACATATCTTCCCATTTTTTTTTTTTAACTAGAACATCTGTTTCGTCCAATGATGTTACAGATTCCTATATACTGAGCACCATTTTAGGTCGCCACTACCAGTTATCCTTGAACTGAGGCTACTTTAGCTCTTCGGCTTTGACTTCACTATTATCATCTTCTGTAGAGATATTAACTGGTCTCCTGCCCACGTGAAGTTCCGGGTCTGGTTCACTCGTGTTACCGTCATTTAAAGTTCATCAATGCTATCATTTCTGTCATCGTAACTCACAGCTAGGCTCTCCTCCTCACTTGAAACCATCAAATACATTTTGCCATTTGCACTTAATTTCTTCAATTTCCCTACTTTTGGCTATGGGCCAGCCAACAACGAACACAGATGGCCAAACAGCACTCAAACACGTTTTTATAATCATAATGTCAGTTGTAACAACTACCATCCTAACAATAAATGTTTTAACCATGTGAGACATAGCCCTCAGTTCAACGATTCAAAAAGACTACACACGTTAAGAAAACAAGTAAGATACTTCAGACAAATTACTTACTGAATGAAATTTACAACGATCGCCACTCCTTCCCTCACAAATAGAAAACTCACACTGTTGTTTTGCTGGGAAGTAGTCGAGGCTATGAAGGTCACACGGTCAGAAGGTGGGGCTCCACACACTCTACAGAGAAAATTAGAAGCCCCTACCAATTTTAAAATTTTGCGGTAAAACAACATTTCAACGTCCTCGACTAAGGAGCTGGAACAGGATCCATTGGAAGATAGGAACAGGGTAAAGAGGGTCGTGCAAATCTAGAAAGCGTATATTGGTGACGAGGCGTGGAATGATATTGGTGTAAGAATTGGGATAACTGTATGGAAGGGATAAGATGAACATGACCACAAGATGACGCTAAATTTCAGATTTAAGGGTGTGGGGAGATTTTCTTTCGTGGGTAAGGGGGTCACGGATTGCAATAAATTACCAAGAGAGACTAATGAGTAATTTACCAAAAACGTTTAAAGAATCTAAATTTTAAATTAGTGGATAGGAAAAATTGTTGTGTAGGTAAATTGTCACCGAACAGTGCGTTTCATGGCATTTTAATTAAAACAATATACAAAAGACTTGGTAAGGAACGTCCATAAACTACGTAGCTCTATTTCGGCCTATTGTGAACGCCCTCTACCGCACGTACCCTGAAGTAGCTTTTGCCTCTACACCCCTCTCCCCCCCTCGAGGCACGTAACTTTCTCCCCTTATTGATTTCAGAAGACATTTTGTTGTAGTATTTTCTATTATCAGACTATAGTAAACCACACACTGAGATAATTAAATTACGGAAGTAAATATTGACATGGTGTTGTGAGTTATTTAACTGCGATGAATAATATAAATTTAATTTAATTTAATTGCAATGGAACGCACGTTCCGGTGGCAATTTCCCACCTTCCCCCTTTCCTGCACCCACCTACATTTGCCCTCTACAAATTTTAACTTTAAATTCCTTCAACCTTTACGGTAAATTATTCATCATTTCCTTTGGTAACTTATTCCAATCCCTGACAACCTTACCTAAAAAAGACAATCTTCCCACACCCTTGTGCCTGAAATCCAGTGCCAGCTTGTGGTCATGGTCATCTATTCCCTTCCATGCATTACTTTTCATACCTACACCAATATCTCTCCATGACCCTCTTCACCCTCCTCCTGTCTTCCAATGAATCATTTCCAGTTCATTTATCATATCAGTTACTGATTACATTCTGAAATAATTTCCAGAAACAAATCTAGCAGCCCTTCTCTACACTCTCTCCTCTGTATTTGATACTCGAAATGTGGGTCCCATACTACACTACCATATTGAAGCAATGGTCAGACCAAAGTTTTGTAACCCAGTTCCTTTACTTCTCTCGTGCATCCCCTCATCACTCTCTCCAACAAGTGCAGAACTTTGAAACCTTTTCCTACCAAGCTACGTGGCTTGGCTCAGAAACCCCCTCTCCTAGTACCCCCGTAGCCAAGTGTAGCTTTATACTCAACCCGTCACCCCCCCCCTCCCAGACCAATAGCTTCATTTTGGTCATCTCCCCTCTCCCCCCCCCCCACATGTAGCCGTACGTGGTTTTTGTTTCTACTCCCCCCCTCTCCACGTAGCTTTTTTCCCTTTTGATTCGAGAAGACATCTTGTACTGTTTTCTCTTGTCAGACTATTGAAAATTACATACGGAGATAATTAACTGAGGGAAATAAATATTAACATGCTGTTGTGAGTTCTATTCCTCATTTTAACTGTGAAAAATGTTATGAATGGAAAGCTACGTGGCCTGACTTGGAACCCCCCTTCCCCTCCCACGTAGCCTTCCAGCCAACACCCCCCCCCCTCCCGAACCGAGCCACGTAGTTTATGAACACTCCCTTACCTGGAAGAATAGTCCAGTGCCCTCTGTTTAAGAGCGCAATATTGCTTCCACTTCCTGCTCTGTGGGACGAAACTCACTTCAAACACCGCTGACTGAAAGGTGCATGCGATTTGCGACACTGTGTGCTTTAACTTGATGCGATACTATCGCTGTATGGCCATGATTACCGGTATCAAGAGCGCGTGTACTGAGCTTAAACACCCTCGTGTCACTAACCATTCAGCTGTTAGTCAGTCTTGAGCAAGCGACAGATCTTATCCCATCCCAATTGCGTTGCACAACATTTCTTATACCTGAAGTAGGAATGAGAACGTAACTGATAACGCTGACTGCCTACAGCGCTATCTGACCGGCGAGTCATGTAACTTGCGCTAATGGCGTGTCATTACACAGTACACACCTGCGTGCCGGGGGGCAGTTGAAACCCTCCGCACGCTCCGCAGGTATCCATCCGCAACGTAGTTCCAACAAGCAGCAGGCGTGACTGCGCCGACGGCTGTCCGCTATGAAATCTTGACTGAGATTAGATCATCCCTCTTGTTAAGGCAATGTGTCGGAGGTAGCACGACCGGCTCAGGGACCCAGGGGCGGATCCAGAGCAGGGGGGGAGCGCTACGGGCCTCAAGACCCCCCCCCCAAAGTATCTAGGTCCATCGCCCATATCGTAATTTTGGAGACTTTTTTTTTTTTTTAGTCCTCCTGATCTTTTTGTGGGGGCGGCAATTCGAGGAGACTATAAAGACTACTCTTGCCCCCTTCAAGTCCCCCCCCCCAATTCAAAGTCCACTCAAGTCCTCCCCCCACAAAAAACTAAAATCCTGGATCCGCCCCTGTACGGACCTACTGTTTAAACTGGAATCCCGATCACGAAGCTTTTGAGCTTTCCACTGACTTTGTGTAGATTAATAGCTACCAAAGTTAACAGACAGCCTCAGACAAGTTACGTAAATTATTAGCATTTCCACACCAATAGGAGTTACAGTGTGTTATGGACGAGCAAAGGCCCCGTTTCGTCCCGAATACATGCCAGCTGAATTTCCAATTTTGTTTTAATTCAACGTAGTTACTGACTTCACCCAAATTGAGATGTATCATATATATTGTTTCTAAAAGTTTTTTCTCACAAGCCGTTAGGGGGCATCCATAAATTACGTGAGGTGTTTCCCCCAACCTTCTGGTGAGACTTCGTGAGATCTGGCCGAACCCCCCTACCCCCTCTGGTGAGATCTGGTCCCTGAGACACCCCCCCCCCCTATAAATCACCCTCGCAAGTTTTTGAGACCTTTTTTTTTAGGTCTCGCCCTTCCAAAATCCGGTTACGCCCCCACTTTTCGGCGAAATACCCCCCTAAAATCGACTTTCGCATAATTTGTAGACCTTTCTTTTTCTTTAAGCTCTAGAGTCCAAGAATTTTTTTCGAAAACCTCACGTGAGATTCCGTAGACATCCCCCCCTCTTGGTGAGATTTCGCCGGACCCCCCCCCCCCATTTCACCTCACGTAATTTATGGACGGCGCCTTATCTCCCTTCGTACCTAACACAAAACCGAAAAATAATGAACCATTTAAATATTACGGTCTCCTGTCTGATATATCATAAATTAAAAATAAATTTTTCGTAATTCGATACTTAAAAGGCAAAAGTATCATTATTTCTAAAATTTTATTTTTATCACGAGCCATTTTTATCACTTCATATCTAACCAAAATTGCTGAATGGGGTATAATTTTAATGATTAATGTCTTCGCTTTGGTAACATCATAAATTAAGAATGAAATTTTTCAGAATCTGTAACCATCTTTAGTGTGTCTTGCTCGTAGAATTTTCCGAATGTTTTTTCTCTCTCTCTCTCTTTTTTATTTCATCGAGTTTGTGTTTTCTCTTTCGCTTGCATAGAGGACTGTTGATTTTGTGACTGTGTATTAGTGCCGAATTTTGTTCAGTCTTGACATGGATTTTTTGTTGTAGAGGATTTGGACTAACCATAACGATTTTTTTTACTTTGAGGAGACGATTTTGCTACAGGATTTTCTCAAGGCTTGTCGCCTCAGTGAATTCTCCGAGGTATTTAAAGTACGGGACCTTGTTGATTTTGCCGTATTTTGTTTTCAAACTTGCAGTTTATATCTTTGAACATAGGAATTCAGTTTTCTCGAATGAGATTTGTAGCCCTACTTTTTCTGCACATTCTTTGAGCGTCTCAAGCTTTTTGATGGCAGTATAACTATTATTATTAATAATAATAATAACAAATGATGGAGGGTTGTGAGATAGTCGCAAGCTTTAACATCGTATTTGACGTACCCAAAGCCAATTACATGTTTCTTTTTGTTTTTGATGGGTTATTTTAAAAAAATAAGAAGAAGAAAGAAACATACATTACTCGTCCTGGTTTTTTGTGTACATTATAACGTTAGCGCTTTCTGACTCTGGTTGTGACTGTTTTTCGTCAGATTCACAAGCTCTCCATTCAGAAAGTGAACACAATACATTGTAGGCTACACAACGGAACTCATAACATATATTGCAGTAAATTATATAAAGGCATTAAAATAGAGTGCCTTCAATTAAGTTTTCTGACGATTGCCTGTGAAAACAAGCGAAATAAACCACTCCGGTTGTTATTTATATTAATGGCTTACCCACGGATCCGTCCGCCGCACGTGGTAACAATATAAACATAATTATAAGTTTTATCCGCGCTGTGTGGTCGGGAAAATTCAATTTAGCCGCATTATTCAATATTAAAGCTCGCAATACGCTTCCTAAAATATTATTCTTCCGCTGCGCAAATAAACAACCGCCTGGCGCACCGCGCGCCGTTTCAAAACAGACGCCGGCTGTGTTTGACCACGAAAGTGGCTAATCCAGAGAGCTGTGCATATTTGCAGCTCCGCGACCGTTAAACGTGAAAGACAAACACGGCGCACCGCAAAGAGACAAAACTGCCCCCGAGCGGAAGCGAGCAAAGATCACACGCGAGTTCACACCCATGGAGGAAGGAATATTTCCTTTCTCCATGTTCACACCGTCGACTGTTTCCCTTGCGTGCATTTCAGAGAGTAAAGCGCGAAAACCACAGACTTAACAACCGTTCTGCAGTATGTAACGGTGCAATCATTTCTGTCCAATTTAGAACCATATGAACACAGTCAATTACACTTTAAATTGCTTGTTAAAGTGTTCTCGATTTTTATATTGATTAATTTCAGTAGAGTCTAGTTTCTTTGGTGTTATTAATATTGTTTAGGCTTTTAACTGGTAGTTTATTAACTAAACAACTCCAATAAGGTAAAATATAAGAATTTGAATGAAGGAGAAAAATGAATTTACTAAATTAAGATATGGAATACCCTTAGGCAAACTGACAAATTTATATCCCTAAAACAGCGGGGTTAAACCACCGGAAGGCATGCGACACCTGATGAAAGCATTAAAGCCAGGTGTCGAAACGTTGTGTCTTACAACTACATCCAGCTGGACATCCGCGAAGATTACTGACGAAAAGTTTGTAATTTTTTTTTCTTTTTTTTGCTGTCGTCAGTCTTTCCACTGATTTGATGCAATCCTCCATCCCTTCCTATCCCGTGCTGTTCCCTCCACTAACAAATTAACCAATCCAGCATATCCCAAAATATGACCTACCAGCCTGTCTCTTCTTTCTGTAAGCTTCTTCCACAAACTTCTTTTCTCACCCATCATTTCAACTTGTATGTAGAAGAAGCAATGAAGAAAGTCAAAGAAAAATTTCCATGTGGCATAAATTTCCAGGGAGAAAAAATCAGTATGCTACGATTTGCTAATGACATTGTCTTGTTAGCAGAGAGGGCTGAGGATATTGAGAAGTTACTGAATGGCATGAACAAAATACTGAAGGAAGATTTTGGACTGAATATAAATCAAAGCAAGACAAAAGTGATGAAATGTAGCAGAAATTATACCAATACTAGTAGATTAAATATAAAAATAGGATAGAATGCAATAGGAGAAGTGAATTCTGTTACTTGGGAAGTAAAATTACAACCGATGGCCGAAGCAGGAATGATGTTAAAAGCAGAATTGCACTAGCAAAAAGAGCCTTCATGAAAAAAAGAAAGCTTTTAGTTTCAAATATTAATCTAGGAATTAGAAAGAACTTTTTAAAACTCTTTGTGTTGAGCACAGCACTCTACGGTAGCGAAACATGGACTTTAGGAATACCGGAAATAAAGAAAATTGAAGCATTTGAAATGTGGTGCTACAGAAGAATGCTGAAAATTAAGTAGGCAGACAAAGTAATAAATGTAATTTCATATAACGTTATTTCATTTAGTTACAAGTTGTATTTAGTTCCCCGTGTATCTCGATCGTTTTTAGTCGGGGTTACTATTTCATTATTTTTATTTTTTTGCTTTCATTGGTGCCATATTACTGTCGTTATTAAATTAGCCACCTGTAAGTAATTCCAACTATATCATTATACAAAGTACTCCCCCTTATGTATTGCTGAAGCATTCGCACGAATAATATCCATACATGAAGGAGCATCCATAAATCACGTAGCTCCATTTTGGCCTCTTCCCCCCCTCCCCCCACGTAGCACGTAGCTTTTCCCCCTTTTGATTTCAGAAGACATTTTGTACTGTTTTCCCCAGTTAGACTATTGTAAATTACATACGGAGATAATTAACCGAGGGAAATAAATATTCACATGGGACTGTGCACAAACTACGTGGCTCGGTCCAGAGGGGGAAGCGGTTGGCTGGTAGGCTACGCTGGGCTACGTGGGGGGAGGGGGGGTTCCGAGCCAGGCCACGTAGCTTTCCTTTCATAACATTTTTCACAGTTAAAATGAGGAACAGAACTCACAACAGCATGTGAATATTTATATCGCTCAGTTACTTATCTCCGTATGTAATTTATAATAGTCTGACAAGAGAAAACAGTACAAAATGTCTTCTGGAATAAATAGGGAAAATAGCTACGTTGGGAGGAGGGGGGGGGTAGAGAGCAAAAGCCACGTAGGGCTACGTGGGGGGGAGGGGAGGTTGACAGGGGGCCAAAATGGAACTACGTATTTTATGCACGCTCCCCGTGCTGTTGTGAGTTCAGTTCGTCATTTTAATTGTAAAAAATGTTATTGAAAGAAAGCTACGTGGTCTGGCTCGGAACCCCCCCCTCCCCCCACGTAGCCTAGCGTAGCCTTCCAGCCAACCACTCCCCCCCCCCCCCGGGGCCGAGCAACGTAGTTTGTGCACGCTCCCTAATGTGGTGATAAAACTGAAATTATGTTAAGGAGTGTATAGTCTTCATTGACGGATCTACAAATTTTCCGATCCAGGACAAAAACTTTGAGATTGCCGCCTCTTGAAATATATTTTGCTGCCCCCATTCTCGCCGCCAGGAGTGGTAGTGGAGCTAAACACAAAATGCCGCCGGCACAAAAATTTGCCCAATTTGTTGGTTTGGCCCCCTGCCCCCACTCTACCTCCTTGGATCCGGCACTGATTGTCTTACAGAAGTGTTTATTTTTGATAGAGTATTCAACCTTTGGTGGGATTTGTTTCTTTGCTCTGTAATGGACTTTTAGTTACCTTTTATTCCTATAGGTGGCGTATTTCGAATAAGAAAGCCGCACCCATCAAACAATATTAAATGTGTTCCTGCAAGTATAAGAAAAATCAGCTCGTAAATATAGACTGCGAAGCCACCCATCGGAATGAAACGTAAGTAAAAATCTTACTGGCTTCCTGAATAACATGTGGTGTGAATATTGCCTCAGTGATGCGGGAGAAGAACACAGCGGAGCCTCCTCGCGGACGAAATGCCAACCGCGGACCTAGAGCGGTGGGTGAGCGGTAAGCTGGCCTCGCATTCGGGAGGACGGTGGTTCGAATCCCCGTCCGGGCATCCAGATTTGGGTATTCCATGATTTCCCCGAATCACTCCATGTGAATGCCGGGATACTTCCTTCAAAAAAGGCCATGGCCGAATTCCTACCCATTCCTTGTCCTCAGTCTCATCCCGCCTCTAATGACCTCGACGTCGACGAGGTGTAAAGCCATAAGTTAAAAAAAAAAAAAGCGTACCGCGAATGATGTGTTCGACCTCGCGACTCTATTTGAGTGTCCATATCCATAAAATTAAAGCAATCTTTTCGTACACACTCCAGGCAGCACTAGATGAAATATTGCTTGCAGAGAAACAATGTGAACAACACTGAGGTATTCGAAGTTACTCATCGACAAACACAAACTTTCCCGATTAGTGGCAGTCACGAGGGAAGGTATGAATAAATAATGCTTTCAAACGTGTTTAAAACGTTCACATACAACTTATATACAGAAGGTGAGGAGAGTATCGAACAAAATGTTAAAAAAAAAAAGAACCTCTCGTCTGATTTTTAGCTACACAACCAATTTTTGTTTGATAGTTAATCGTTGAGTAAACCTCAAATCTCTCGCGATGAAGTCGCGGGTACAGCCAAGAAATAAGTAAACGAGAGTAGTTGTGGTGGGCGGTGGGACGTGAGTTGGTCCGGCTGCCCGAGGCCTCGGCAAACAGGCCGCGGGCGACCGTTTAATGCGGCGAACGAGTCGCATCGGAATGAGCGCCGCGGGTGTTTGTTCCGACAGCACGTGGCGGGCTTAGCAAAAACACAGCCGCACTACAGTACTTCAAACCACACCCCACTACAGAACAGCGTAACGCTGTGTCAGGGAGCGTGCTCAAACTACGTGGCCCGGTCCAGGGTGGGGGGGGGGGGAGGGGTTGGCTGGAAGGCTACGCTGGGCTACGTGGGGGGAGGGGGGGTTCCGAGCCAGGCCACGTAGCTTTCCTTTCATGACATTTTTCACAGTTAAAATGAGGTACAGAACACACAACAGCATGTGAATATTTATTTCCTTCATTTAATTATCTCAGTATGTAATTTACAATAGTCTGACAAGAGAAAACAGTACAAAATGTCTTCTGGAATCAAAAGGGAAAAAAAGCTACGTTGGGGGGGAGGGGGGAGGGGGATTTCACAGGAGGCCAGAATGTAGCTACGTGGTTTGCGGACGCTCCATTACTAGTGTCCGACCGAAAGTCATTTTCTGGTCGAAGCCGAATGTTCGGCTCGTGGCCGTAACCGAATCCGAAGGTTAAACAATAATTAGATATCTTAGAAAACACTTAACTCAAAGTACATATAACTTGAAAATTCTGAAATGTTATTTAAAAATATATATATATATATATATATATATATATATATATATATATTCTGTAGCGTTGATATAAATTGCACCTTTACAATAAGTTATTTATTAGACTGAAATAAAACAGTAACATAGTACCAATCCAGGTTTTAAGCAATGCAATTTAGTAACATTAAATGTTGTTATTTTTATTTAGCAAGAATAACAGTAACAGCCCTAATTCCCATATATTCAATTAGTAATTAACTATTCAGAGTTTTAGCTTTGGTAAATTAAATATTCATAATATCTACACCTACCTACATCTATACTCTGCAATTTACAAATACTGTGGGTGGCAGAGGGTGCTAAGCACAAATCCTAATTGTGTTCATACCAATCCCCAACAGATCGACAAAAGAATACATAAAAGCATCAGTACAGAATTTTATGTCTCTAATCTTATCCCTCCTGTCATTGTGACCTAAATAGATTAGCCGAAGAAGAATTTCATTGCACTCATAAATTAAAGATTTTCGCATATTCTCCGATAAATGAAAATGACATCGTCTGTCTGCCAAACAATCCCAGCCCAATCTATGTATCAATTCTGTGAAACTTTTGCAAGGATTGTAACTAGCACTCATGAATTGAGTGGCTCTTTTCTGTACTTTCTCTAACGTGTCAATCAATCCCTTGCGATACGGATCCCAAACTCCACAACAGTAATTCAAATGTGGACACACTAAAGTTTTGTACGCTATTTCCTTTGTATGAGCATTACAATTTCTCAAAATACGACCTATGAATAGTAATCTAGAATTAGCTTTGCCTACAATGGAAGTTATGTGCAAGTTCAATTTCATGTTAGTTTGTACTATCACACCTAGGTACTTTAGGGAATCCACCATGTATTAATCTTACATTAGGTTAAATATAGTAATAATATTATTTTTTTAAAAAACCAGTAAAAGCAATTTTCTACCTTCTTACTTAAGATAAAGTATTCTAGTTTTTAAAATACGATACCTTTTAGTCTAAATTAGGGGCACTACTTTTTTTCTTCTTCTATGATATCTGGTAAAGTAGTGAAGTGTCAGGATAATTGCGACATCAGAAACTGTAATTAATTTTATTCATAATAAATTCATCATTTAAAATTTAGTATGGGGGATATGAATTGATAATCAAGGCACCATTTAAAACAGCTATTTATTAGATCAAGCATATGGATTGCATTAATTAATTTGACGTGACTGAGAAATGTGATTTGGATAGCATGAATTGTCAGTTATACATTATTGTTCCTCAGGGTCGTTTGCTTGGCTGGCGGTCGCCAGTGGTGAACGCACTCAACACACACAAGTTCGTCAGTTTCACAATACCGTGAAGTGGCTTCTGCGACGGCAGCTGTAGGCAGGTCCGTGGAGGCGCTGCTTGCTGCGGGACTGCGCGAAGTCAGTCAGCTCAGCTCAGCTCGCGGTCGGCGTTGTCTTCGACGCCGGGTCGACGAAAGCTCTTCCAGCGGGTCACAGATAGTGTTGCAAATTGAAAAAAAAAAAAAAAAAAAATCAAATTTGTGAAAAAAAACATGAAAAAAACCTAGCACCCTTGTTTTTTTTTCAGAAAACAATATATTTGATAAGATTACAGTTTTATTTACGGAACTTACATTTTACATGTGTGTTTTAAATCTTACTAAATCATATAATGTCTTACATAATGATTCATAAATGTATCTATATAGGTAACATAATTTTTTATCCATCCTCTATGTCAGTACCACATTCACTAGTATCAGTACTACCAACACTAGTTCGGTCGGTGTCGGAATTTTCTGTTTCTTATTCTGTCTGTTCAAGATCCATAACTTCAGAAACAATTAAATTTTCTTTTACTTGATGTATTCTACGCAAAAGCTTTTGAGATTGCAATTTTAAATTGTGAGCAAAGTACACACTGTGCATAAAGACTGCGCCGATAGTTCTGTATTAAGGGCTTTTAAGTTTGAATTTAAATCTATTTTCACACAAAATAGGAGCTTTATTTCTTTTCAATCGTTGGTTTACGCCAACGGTTGCAAGGAAATGATTCATAATTACTGATGATTTAATGACTCAGTATCAATATACGCTGCGAGTTAGATAAATTTAAAATTCCTAATTTTTTGAAAAGATCCGTAGGCCTACAGATTAATTTGTAGGGCTGGGAGCACTAGTTCAAATAGCGAGTGTCAATCCAAACAACGGGGAACGGGGATTCCTTCTCGCGCAACCTGGCCTTTTCGGGAAGTCCCCGTTCGTAAAAGAAAACTTCAGTCAATGTTGCCAGTATTTTTGTAATTTTATTTCTCTACTGAACCAGAAAAATATATTAAAATTAAAAATTAAGATAAGTACTTAGTATAAACTCTAAAACAGTCATATTAAACGATAAATGCCTTAAAAATTTGAAATTTAGTAGTTATGAAAAAAATTTCCCAGAAAAAAACATGTTTTTTTTTCACAGTTTTTTTCATGGTATTTTTGTTTTTTTACAATACTAGTAACAGACGGGATCGCGAACTCACACTCACACTCGCCAATAATATTCCCAATGTCTGTGCGTGCAGCCACGAGGTTTTTTTTCTGACTTGAAAAAAAAAAAAAAACATGAAAAAAAACTGAAAAAATACTGAAAAAACATGTTTTTTTCGTAACTACTAAATTTCATATTTTTATGGTATTTAACGTTTAATATGACTGTTTTAGAGTTTATACTAAGTACTTATCTTAATTGTTCAAATCTACTATATTTTTCTGATTCAGTAGAAAAAAAAAATTACAAAAATATTGGCAACATTGACTGAAGCATTCTTTTACGAACGGCGATTTCCCGAATAGGCTAGGTTGCGCGAGAAGGAATCCCCGTTGTTTGGAACGATACTCACTATTCGAACTAGTGCTGCCCGCTCTACAAATTTATCTATAGACCTACGGATCTTTTCAAAAAATTGGGAATTTTAAATTTATCAACGGTTTTTTTGCCTCTTTTTAGTACTTATTGTGCTTTCCTTAGATTCGTATACTTGTTAAACTCGCAGCATATAGTGATACTGAGACATTAAATTGACAGTTATTATGAATCGTTTCCTTGCAACCGTTGGCATAAACTAACGATTGAAAAGAAATAAAGCCCCTATTTTGTATGATAATAAATTCAAACTTAAAAGACCGTAATAAGGAACTATCGGCGCAGTCTTTATGCACAGTACGTACTTTCCTCACAATTTAAATTTTGCAATTTTGCAATCTCAAAATCTTTTGTGTACAATACAACCAGTAAAATAAAATGTAACTACTTCTGAAGTTATGGATCTAGAGGAGACAAAAGAAGAAACAGAAAATTCCGACACCGACCGAACTAGTGTTGGTAGTGCTGATACTAGTGAATGTGGTACTGACATAGAGGATGGATAAAAAATTATATTACCTATATAGATACATTTATGAATCATTATGTAAGACATTATATGATTTAGTAAGATTTAAAACACACATGTAAAATGTAACTTCCTTAAATAAAACTATAATTTATCAAATATATTGTTTTTTGAAAAAAAAAATAGAAAAAAACCAGGGTGCTAGGTTTTTTTCTAATGTTTTTTTTCACAAATCTGAAAAAAAACATTGTTTTTTTTTTTTTTTTTTTCAATTTGCAACACTAGTCGCTACCCTTCAGCCTAGCGGACCAGCGGATTGTGGGGCGGGGGGGGGGGGGGGGGTAGTCGCATTCCTTGGATGTCGCATACCTGTTTGGCAGCCGGCTACAGGCCTTCAAATCCGTTCACACAGTTCGCAACCTTACGTGCTGTAACTTCACACGGCTGTAATGTGTGTCATTACAGTAGATTCTTTAACTTCCTTTCTCAAATCTTGGGGTGCATATACGATCTCTGATTTTTTAAATGTAATCAAGCTTTGGTATTTAACAATGGCTTCACAACAGACTTCGTGCTCATAGTGGTGATTTTTTTCTAAAAATTGCTATAGTCTGTTGCTACGATGACGGTTTTCGTAAAAGTTGGTTCATTTTCGGCCTGCTGGATGTAAAACTTCGCCATCGGCTGATTTTAGCCTAAGCCGAATGTGCGTTTTTGGCCGAAGGCGGCCGAAGCCGAACCATCAGTCGGACTCTGTTGTTACAAAAGTCGGGAGAGTCCTCACTCCAATGACCCAAACACATAACTCGAATATGGCGGCAGTGAACTGGCACAGAAATCAGTGCCTCACACATTTCCAGTGCGCTGCCGAGAGGCGAAACGCGTCAGAAAACAAATAAAATCCAATACCGGTTACATTGGCATGATTACTAAATGATGCTTATTACTTTAACAAACAACTGCACAAGAAATGGCCTACAATAATCAGTAATCGCATATATTACTTTATAACATTACTCCGAATTCTTTTCCAAACTCATGTTTTTCCACGAGAACATTAAGTATTTACCAAGCGAGAAAACTTCTTATCCGACTGGATTGGGTCCCGATAAACCACTACGGTTATCCTGATCTGGGTTTTCCATGGTTTTTCCAGATCGCTTCAGTATAGTTCCTCAAAATAGCCCATGGGCGCCTCCTTAATTTTCTTTACAGCTAAACGCAGCGGCAATGGAACGGGGGAAAGGAAGAGGAAGTAATTCGGCCATGGAATTTTGAAGGAACCATCCCTGCATTCACCTGGAGTAATTTGAGAAAACAAATGCAAAACCTAAATTTGGATGCCCGGACGGGGATTCGAAACCGCGTCCTCCCGGATGCGAGGCCAGAGCGTTACCGCTCACCCATCACGCTCGGTCTTACAGTTTTTATTTCCGCGAGACATTTCAGAGGTGAAATGTTCCACCTCAGTCGTTGCTTTACTTCCTTTATGTTTTAGACGTGCAGTGTAGTGTTTTGTAATACAAAACAAGTTTCATTTTTTTCCCCAACTGCTTGCTATGTTTGCGTAACTGCCAGATACGAATTTGTTATTGTCTATACTGATTTGTTCAAAACTGCTGTAACAAAATGCAATACCAACCTATGATTGTTTTGTTTATTTGTGGTTAAGTAAATACATTATAGCGTTGTGTTTGAGTGTGAATTTGGTTTTAGTGTTCTGAATAGTGTCTGATTCGTTAGGTGGACATACATTAGGTGTGAGTCGAGACTGTCCCGGCGTAATGATGCAGTATAATCCTCTTTGGTGTCCAGCCGGATGGTGTTTTATAAACACGACGTTTCGACAGCTAGTTCTGCCGTCATCATCAGGTGTAGTAAGCT
Source organism: Vandiemenella viatica (assembly GCA_031002005.1). Lineage (NCBI taxonomy): Eukaryota > Metazoa > Arthropoda > Insecta > Orthoptera > Morabidae > Vandiemenella > Vandiemenella viatica. The sequence goes on along the minus strand of CM061914.1, from coordinate 191,745,900 downwards.
GACTGTCACCGCCACAGTCTAGGCGGTGACAGTCAGCTTGCGACAGCTAGAAAGTACCTGACACCTGATGATTACAGCACAGCTAGGTGCCGAAACGTCGTGTTTATACAACACTATTCGGTTGGACACCAGAGAGGATTTTATGACATATTCATTGCTTAGACGTTTCCATACATTTAATGCTTTTGTAAGTTAAGACTTTCAATCTAGTGTTAGGAGTGTGACTAAGTCTTAAGTATGTGAAGTTATAATACCATAAAGCCATCGTGGGATTCTGCGGAACTGACGCCTGAAGTCAGGTGCGCGTGGCTGTATCAATTTACTCAGGCGGATTTCACGGATATTGTTACATAGTCCGAAAAGAAAGCATCAGCCCCGCCGAAATTTATGGCCGCGGGGAGAAATTTAATATAAAAAGTTGGTAACTCGCCTTACCGCACACCGCCTTCGTGAAGACGTAAGTAGCTTACGGCTGAATCAGTAATAGCGGGTGGGAGGCGGCTATATCCTATAACCATAGTGGCTACTTACCATCACAAAAACCAAATAAACTCTAAACGGAAGTTATTAAGTCTTTTAAACGTTTTCTGTTTACGGTTTCGTATCTCCTGAGTCAAAAATACGACCCTCAGGAATTCGCTCAACTGCCCATCCCTCCTTCTGTCACACCAGTAGATTGGCAGAGGGATGTGCAGCATTTTTTTTTTTTTTTTTTTTTATGCCTCATCGACGACTAAGTTTATTAGAGGCGGGATGGGACTGGGGACAAGGAAAGGAAAGTAATTCGGTCATGGCCTTTTGAAGGAAGCATCCCGGCATTCACCTGGAGTGATTTGAGGATACCATGGAAAAACCCAAATCTGGATGCCCGGACGGGGATTCGAACCCGCGTCCTCCCGAATGCGAGGCCAACGCATTGTGGACTGCGTCAGGGGGGAAATGGTTGGAGTAAGAAACTATCTTCGCCACTCTCAGCTTTAAGGATAGTCGTTCTGAAGGTTGTTTTCGCAAAACATTTCCTCGCTAGGTCTGTTTAGATTTGACGACTTAACTTTTAATTGGACGTCTCGTTGGAGTGTTATTGATTATTCTTTTCGCTCCGTCAGCAGTAGTGGTCTGTTGTGTTTGTCAGCGGCAGTTTATATTCTCCGAAACAACTCATTAGTGGACTGGCAGAGAGATGTGCTGGAGTGTAGAATTTGTAGGCATGTTGCCTGAATCTTTCGATAAGCCTGGCTGTTCCTGACGCCTCGTGGTCTGCGTCAGTGGGGAAACGGTCGGGCAGATGTAGTGCCCGCTCCAGTGCTCTGTTCTGCAGCGCTTGCAACTTAGGGAGCGTGCATAAACCACGTAGCTCCATTTTGGCCTCTGCTGACCCCCCCCCCCCCGCTTGTGCCACGTAGCTTTTTTTTTTTTTTTTTTTGTACTTACACAAGAAAGTTCGTGCAGTTTTCTCTCACCAAACTTTATCATTATCGGGTATTTAATGAAAACAAATCGATGTTTGATTTATATATTTTTTTTATTTTTATAGAAATTCAGAAGAAAATGGTGACACTAGCCATTCCTGCAAATTATTAATAATTGGGAAAAACAATCTTTTTCTTTTTCTTCTTGAGGTTCTGTTTTAGGTACAATAACATCATCTTCGTCGAGCCACTCTACAGTCGGCAGGGGCGTATCGAGTACACACAACGCT
>CM061914.1:191648837-191743201 GCA_031002005.1 Vandiemenella viatica | reverse complement strand
AACATTGTCAACCAGCATGTCTTCTAAGCTAGATACGAATTTTTTTACTACAATCATTCAATGACACAACCAACCCGTTCTGAAAATCCCAGCAGAGTTAGTTCTCTTGACACAGGTAGCCCACACTCCTTCAGTCCAGTGATATTACTACTCATCGTAATATGATTTGCCATAAACTCATATTCATATATGCATGGATCATACTATTCTGTCGAAGGGTACCATTACATTTTGTATCTTCACAAATGACAGTTAAATTATGGAATTTGATAAGTCAGATCTATAATATTTCTATATAAATAGTTTGAATGTGTGATGTAATTGTGTATAATTTAACATAGCTTTGATTGTTAATATTCAGAGAATGTGTGGAATTATTACCTTCCTATTTTGTCTATACATTTAGTGGCAGGAGTTTCTCTTACATCTGATTACTACATCTCAATTTTAATTTTTTTTATACAAGCCTTGCAATAAAAGTACTCAACATAGTTTCTGTATTTCTTTTTGCAGGTCAGAAAATAAATTCCATATATCTATTGGGAGAATTGGTGATATAACATCAGTGGTCAATACACCACAGTACACATGTGCCATATGTTATCAACATTTCTCTGAAGGCAACTGTCTAATACGCCATGTTTTTAGTCATGAGCTATGTGTAAATACACCACTGCATGGTTGCCAAAGATGTTGTCAAGTTTTTTTAAATGTCTCTTTGTTATGTGCACATAATTTTAACTATAGGAAGAAAAGTGTATTTAAGGAGACATCATTACCTATAGTTGCATGCACATTCTGTGCAAAGACTTTTTTATCCAGGTGCACTTTGACAAGACATGTTTTCCACCATATCTCAGGTATTTCCTTTCCCTCAGATGTCTGCATCTATTGCTCTGGAGGATTTGAGGATATCACCAATCTCCATCTTCATAAAGATACAAGAACATTGCCACAAAGAAGGTAAGATGTGACTCTTATTTTATATTAGTTGTGCTTTCATTTTGCTCTAAGTCATTATTGTTTAGCTACTTCATTATCTCCTGTTTAATCCACTAAGAAGTTAATGTGCACTGAAGAAGTGATTGGCAGTGAGATATCTGAAATGCTCTAATAAATTTAGATTCATTTATTCTTGTCCTAGACATCACTTTTATATTGTAAACTACAAGTATACAAGCAGTTATAATGTAAATGTTATGCAGAAACATAATTAAAATATTACACAAAACTATAATATCAAATTAAACAGTTCCATGTAGTAACTACATATATTCCACTTGATGCCCAGTACACAGCATCCTAGATGGCCTTGTCATTTGTTGTAAACATGCCATTTGTTGTGCTGGACATATTTATCTTATTCCAGATCAACAGGTGCTGTGTTGTCGTGCATTTTACATTGATCGTCCTCGTAGATGTAACCCAATTCCTTCCGATTTTCTTTACATTAAGATAGATAGGATCTAATTCAGTTCAGGACTTTTCTGGTCATGTACAGGAGATTATAGCCTGTAGCATATCCCTCCTTTTGATTCTCCCATATTTTCCTGATGCCTAATTTTACCAAATTTCTACTGAGAAGTTTTTAGGTTGCAAATAAGTTGATACAATTGAATACAAGAAGCTGTTTTCTTGATTTAAGCTTCAAGTGGTTGGATTTAATTTAATCTAATTGCAATGGGAGGCACAGGCCCTGGTGGCAATTTCCCTACACCCCATCTTCCCCCTATCCTGCACCCACCTACATTTGGCCCTCTACAAATTTTATCTTTAAATTCTTTCAACATTTTTAGTAAATTATTCATAATTTATCTTGGTAACTCATTCCAATCCCTGACACCCTTACCTAAAAAAGAAAATCTTCCCACACCCTTGTGCCTGGAATCGAGCGCTAGCTTGTGGTCATGGTCATCTTTCCCTTCCATGCACTACCTTTCATACCTACTCCAATATGCTTCCCATGCCTCATCGCCAGTATACACCCTGTATACTCCCATGACCCTCCTCATCCTCTTCCTCTCATACAAACATGGGATGGCTGAGATCTGTTTCCTGTTATGCTTTACAGTTTCTGCGTTTGTCCTCCTCATGATGTCTATGCCCTCAGGCTGGTAAATTTGATTCATTACCATATACGGAAGAGCGCCTGCTATGATTCATGATGTCTATTGTAGGTGTAGTGATATTCTTCACATGGGATGAGTTATTCAAACTGGTTTTGACTATTGTCTGGAAGAAAAATAAAGAATCTGATATGCTGATAAGGAAAATATCTAACGGCCAATAAATATTATGGCTGATCATATAATAAGCAGTTATAAGGTCAACAAATTTGTCTCATGTGATTTGTGTTGGTATAAATCTCTCTCCTATATCCTGCATAAGGAAATACCTAAATATTATTAAAGAATTATACAAAGCTATCACCTGTGGTGTTTTTGGCTCCCAGTCATAGTAACCAGCAACTCCAAGAAAATAATGTTCTATGTATTTATACATAACTAGCATTATACTGGTCATTGTTGTGAATGATTGGGTTGGTTTAGTATTATAGCATCTTCAGTTGCCCAGTGTAAAACATGTGTACTAAGTTTATGAGAATTACCTCATCTATTTTGGAATGTAATTAACCGTACACTCACCCTCACCCAACCCCCATTGGGTTTGACTTACATCATACAGTGTCTTTAGGCTCATTTTTGTAAATGAATAAATTTTGCATGTTACAGAACGGAATAGGAGCTAGAAATGTACAAAAAATATAATTCTGATTAGGGGTCCTCCAGTATTCAAATAAAAGGCTGCAAGAACAGAGACCTGTCAGTGTATGATTGCAACAAAGTCATGACAGGTTGACTACCAGATTGTGCTGTGAAAACATGATATTTGAACAAATAGCTCTGCCATCTTCTTCAGGTGTGGGGACCTTTGTAGTAGTCGGCTGACCGATAGATACTGAGACAGCTTGGGAACCGCACCTCCTTATATACCCAAAATGGCTCTGTCCGCTGCTCACTTTTATGCCTTTCTCTGGAAACACTTCAGGTAAAATTGGCAGAATCATCTCAAGGAATGGAATAAATAGTTTCTACTGATCACCAGCCAAACTAACGGGACTACCTCCATTTTTTCAAGAATGATCTTGGCCTAATAGTTCTCAGAATTTATAGAGTCATGTGCGATTATGGCAAGACATACATTGCCCAACTATCGGTATTTTACAAAGCCAGTGTGAAGAACATAAATACCACCTTTGCATAGACCAGAATAGCAAATCAGTAATCACCAAGCACGTTGTATGACCGTGGCCACAGTGTGGACCTCAATAACTTTAGGATACTAGCTAGGTCTTCACATTATTGGGAATCAATTATCACGGAAGCTATCTGGCTGTTACATTCAATAGAGACAGTGAGTTATGGCTTAGTGAGGCATAAATTCTAGCCTTGGAAAAAATGATCTGTCACCATAGAGGGTCCCATATTAGTGTTCATGAGCTGCAACAAAGATCTACATGCGTGCCCACTGGCAGCCAATGACTGGGCCCGGGCCACGGACAGAGCCGTTCGGAGTTATATGTTTGGAGGTGCGGCTGCTGAGCTGCTTCACTATTTGTCAGTGAGCCAACTGGTACAGATGTACCTGAAGAAGATAGCGAAACTAATGCTCTGAATATCCTAGTTTTGGAATACAATCCAGTTGTTCACTAATAATGACTTCATTGAAAATTATGATTTATTACAATGAATGGCAAAATAACTGATGTGTCGTACCTTCCCAATGTTGTTGTTGTGGTTTTAGGGCGTATCAACAATGAGGTCATTAGCGCCCAACTTTCCAATGTCTACAACAAAAGACAAAGAACTCACTGAAAGGAAGGAACTTGGTTCTCTTCTTTGCCAATGAAATCGATTTGCAGACATTTTGGTTCATTATTTGGCTTGGGGCATAAAGATCCAATCTGATGATACACTTGTCTTAGTAACTCAGATGTTGTTTTGAAACTTCTTCAGTAATCAGACGTAATTACTTTTGTCATGCTAAATGAAGGCATCTCAAAGCATGAGCTGAATTTTCAAGTTTTGCTGTAAAACAATTTTCTTGCTTTACACCCAACAAGAATGATGCCAAAGGTTCATTCTATTTTGGACAAGACAACTATTCCACAGGCACAGATTTCACTATTTGTATTTTTTTTTATTAATGCTTACTATATGACTATATCACTACCAACTAATAGTAACATACAGTATGGCCGAACACAACATGAAATGTGAAATGCACATACATTTGCCATTGTATTATTTTTAACCCTTTGTCTGCTGTAGACGTGTCGATGCACGTGGCTACTACTGCGCCAAGGTGCTGTAGACGCATATATGCATGCCCTCGTTCCTTCCGTCAGATGCTCTGGACGTGTAATGCAGGCCGCCTTGCTCTGGAGGTGTTAAGCCGTCCGGCTGCTCAGATCCCTGTGAGCTCTGCTCGCATTAACGCGTGAGCAACTTAGTGGCCAAGTCAGGTAGTCGTATTTCCACCCCGGGTGGTTAGTTGTTTTGCAATGTTCGGCCCATGAGCATTTGCAGTTGCGATCTTATTTGTGTTTCTATTTCCATTTTAGTTTTCACTGAGAAAATGGCATGCGGTCATGTTTGTGCAAAGAATGTATTCATGCAGATTCTTACTAAAAGCCGCAGTGAGAATGATCTCTCTGATAAAGATGATAGTGATGATCCTTCGATATGATCTTGAAGTAATAGGCCTGAGCCGTGTATATAAGCTAGTGGAAAATGACCATCTGTCTCCAAAAGAAGTGAAAATTCTTCAGAAACTGAAGCTTCAGATAGTGAGAGCGTAATGTGTGGATGAATAGTATGCTTTTATGACACGTTTGGAAGAAAAGCGATTCTTGTCCTTTTATGGATGCGTTTAATGATTCAACTGCGGGACACAAGTGTGAATTAGGTCAAAATTCCAGCATTTTATCATTTTTCCTGATATTTTTAATGGAAAATGTTATGAAATATATTTCTGATGAAACCAATAAATTTTATTTATATATCGAGACAGATAGGCCAGAATCAGTTCACTCTATATTTTCACTATGAAGTGGTATAAATAGTTATTTTTCCACATTCTCGATCACTTCATTTTAAATTTTCATGCTGTTCACCAACTAGTAACAGGTCGAAAAATGCCAACTGCAAAGTTTCATCTGTCTCTGGTAAGAGAACTTGTTGAAGCATATGCCACAGAATAGAGTATACCTTGGCAAGGAAGACTTTCTGATGATGACAATCCTCCTTGATTTACTGGGAAACATTTTCCAAGTATTATTCATTTTGAAAATTCAAAGAAGAAGAATTAGAAATTTGTGTTGAGAAACCAGATATAATTGCAAAACATGCAAAGTACCACTGTGTGTTGTGCCATGTTTTGAGGCTTATTACACAAAAAGAATGATTAACTGTGGGTAACTGCACAATAATAATTACATTACATCTATACGCATCTAAAACGAATTGAAATACAAAAAATAAATAAAAAAAATGAAAATGGAATAAAAATATATTTTTAACTTCACCAGTGCCAGTCCATAGCCCAGAGCCATAAGGATATATGCAGAATTTGTGAAAGGTATTCAAAATGGTATTCTCTTCAGATGAATTATTGTTAACAAAAAAAAAAAGTTTCAATTGCTGTAATATCTATTTAGTGTATGGAGTACCTGTATGTCTACACAGACATTCACTTTTAGAGAAGCTTTAATTTGAAAAACTTTAGATGTCAGAGCGGCAGCCAAAGGACATCACACACAGCGAGTCAGGCAGCGTGCCGGACTCAGCAGTGCAGGTACCGGCCGACCGCGACAGGTAGACAGCTTATACGACAACAAAGAAGCACTCAGCAAGGCCTCTGTTGAGTTATCTCTAGTAGTCAAATTGTTAACACTCTTATTTAATACATTATAAGCTCATGATAATAGAAACTAATAGACTTAATCATATTAAAACTGTCACTTACTAAACATAATTATTGATTTCTATAAAATTTATTTGTTAATTTTACCAGCTACTACTGGCATGTTTCTTGAGGTCGGCCCACATTCACCCCTTTTTACACATGTAAACCATCAGCTAGTAATTTTATACTATGTAAATAAAATTAACGTTCTGCTGGATATAATGTTGCTTTTCTTTTTAACACCACTATTACTTTTACATACAAGCTGCTTCGGCTTGTGCACAGCCGTCTGCTATCAACACCACACACAGACACTCTGTCTGTCCCAACCCCTGCGCCTTTATAGAAAACAGCAGATCAAATGAACAGCTGCTGTCTAACAGATTGCTCAACAGGGTCGCGGATTTATAATAATATAAAAACACTAAGCTACCCATGATTTCTACACAAACTACAAACTGTGGAAACCCTACATTAAATACAACTTGAGTAACTAACTTTAATACAGAACTTAATTCTAATAACACACTCATAAAAATATTCATAACATAATAATACAATAACTGGTTAATGTCACAATTTCCAAACTGATCTTACAATTTTTATTGCTTGTACTGTATGTTATGTCGAATATGAGTAATTATTGTATCTCTATTTCAATTTTTAATGAATGCTTTAGGGAAAAAAACTGAAATAATTTCTTTATTTATCTTTGCTGATCAGAATATAAGTTTCAGATATCTACTGCGAAAACTGATCACATATCTCCAGTTGTCAGTTCCTCACAGTGTGTGTGTGCCATGTGTCATCAACATTTCTCTACATATGACCGGCTAATAACTCATGTTTTTAGTCATGAGCTATGTGTAAATACACCACTATACATTTGTCAACAATGTGGCCAAATTGTTTTAAATGAATCAGTGTTATCTGCACATAATAATCACCATAGGAAGATAACTTCATTTAAAGCTCTAACTTCATCAGAAGTTGAATGCACATTCTGTGCAAAGACGTTTCTATCTAGGTGTTCTCTAACAAAACATGTCTTCGAGCACATCTCAGGTATTTCCTTTCCCTTAGATGTCTGTATATACTGCTCTGAAAAATTTGAAGATGTCGACAATCTCTATCTTCATAAAAATACAAGCAGAATATCACTAAGAAGGTAAGATGTGACACACTTTTTATGATTATATTGCAGTCATTTAGCTCTAAGTCATTATTAATCGACTACTCAACTATCTCTAGTTTAATCCACTGGCAAGTTAATAAGTATTTCTATTCTTAAAAATTGTTATTAGTTTTTGTGTAGTTGTTTCAGCATTTCGGTGATGAGACATTTAAATTACTCTAGTAAAATCTCGATTTATTAATTTATTCTTGTCCTAGACACAATTTTAACATTGTGGTCTAGAACTGTAGAAGAAGTTACAAAGTTAGTACAGACCAGAAAAATATCAAATACATTGTAAAATATTTTACAAACTTTATAATATATCAGTCATCATGGCTGGCCTTGTCATTTGTTGTAAACAGGTCATCTGATGTGTAGGATTCATATTTTTTCTTCTAGATCAGTGGTATGATCATTAAATTTTTGTTAAAAATAAATTTTAAGTATTACCAACAGGGAATATTAGCAAACACTGAGGGTAAATCTTCCAGCTTCATATATATTGTATTACTACCAATTTCAAAATAACCTGTGTTTAACACCTTTCCTATATTTACAACTAAAGATCTTGCAAACTTACATGAAAAAAGGAAATAAAAGAGTTATAAACATGTAATTTGTTCCTCTTCATTGCCTAAAAAGTATAATACCAATCAAATCAGATGATAAACTTGTCCTTGTATTGTAAATGCTGTTTGTAAATTTCTTCCATACTTATATATAATTATTTTTGTCAAATTAAATAGTCATTCAAAAGCATGATTTGATTATAATGATGTCTAGTTGACTACTGTTTTTGTTCATGTTTTGGTTAAATTCTCTTCCAAAGATATACTTCATTTGGTAATTAAGACTATTTCCAACATTAGGCAGAAAATAATTCCTGAAATTAGATCAATTAAACAGTATAAATTTTATCCAGAGATATAAAACATTATTTGTAGTTCCTTACCCCTCAAAGAATCATAATTTTCATCTTTCAGTTGATAGTAGAATTTAAAGCCAAGTGCTATGTTTTTGATAAAATTTTTTTAAAAAATTGCTCATTACTTAAATAATATCAAATTGTATTCATAGTTTCTGTGGTTTGCTACTAATGATGTGGTTTATTCACAGGTAGGATTTTATTCATGAAGATGTCACTACATCACAGTTAGTAGTTGTAACAATTATTTTTTGCTTATATTGCTTTGTTAAAATATAATTGGGGGTACCAGAAAATTTAATAATAAATTTATTAACAAATACTTTTCTATCAATTTGTGACATTATAAACTCTAATAGAAGCATAGTACTTTCTAATCTATTTTCCTTTTATAATTATTTACACATTTAAATACTTAGCATTTAAAGTAAGTTATTCACATAGTGAAAATCTGCTATTTAAAATTCATTTTCGCTTCTCCATTGGGCAGTCATGGAAGAAGAAAATTATTTACATTATAATGAAGTAAATATTTAATAGTAACTGTAGAGTTACATATACTGTTATTCTGGAATATATCAACATAATGTGACAAATTTTAACAAATAAGTAACCCCAATAATGTATTTATGAACATTCAATCAATTAATAACCAAGGTGTCATATATGTTTCGAAATTTATCTCTCTTGGAAAATGTATAACATTCATTTCAATCAATGACTTTTTTACACATTTACACTACTTTTATTTTAGAACATTTATTTTTTGTTTTCAGGTATCAAATTAGGATTTTGTAGTATACTGGCAACATTTTGTTTCATGGGAAATTGGTAATGTTTTGTCTTCTATTATAATTATTTTTCATATTTATTGAGTTAATTGTTAGGGAGTGGAGCTAGGAATCCAATAGTTTATGGAATTCAAAATTGGTCTAATGAATATTTTTTGCAGTTCTCCAGTTAATTGGAATATAATGATAAGTATTGTTATTTTTAAGATTTAAATACTTGATTGAAAACAAATAAAGATGTTTGTTGCAGGAGTTATTGGCCCTGTGAAAGTAATGTTTCCAGTGACAAGCAGCAGTTTCCCACACCTGAAACTTTGAAGAATAGTGTACCAAAGCAATCTGTCACTAGTTTAAGCTGCAGTATTAGCTTAAAAAACAAAACCAACTATAAGAGGGAAAGGTCACATACATGCGAAGTTTGTGGAAAATCGTTTAAGTTACCTTACCAACTAAAACGTCATCAACTAATTCATTCAGGGGAACGGCCTTTTTCGTGTGAAAATTGTGGAAAATCTTTTCCGAGGGAATGGGATCTTGATATACATAAGCGCATCCACTCAGGTGAACGTCCATTTTCTTGTGAAGTTTGTAGAAAATCATTCACCCAGGCAGTGCACCTTAAAACGCACCAGGTAGTTCATTCGGTTGATCGGCCGTTTATTGTAAAATTTGTGGAAAATCATTTAAGCTATCTGATTCTCTTAGAAAACACCAGAGTGTTCATTTGGGCGAGCATTCTTTTGATTGCAAAGTTTGTGGGAAATCTTTCAAAAAATCTGATGCTCTTAAGAAACATCAGATGTTTCATTCGGGTCAACGTCCTTTTTCTTGTGAGATTTGTGGAAAATCATTTTCCAGGCCTGGAAGACTTAAAGAACATCAAAGAAATCATTCTGGCGAACGACCATTTCCATGTGACGTTTGTGGAAAGTCATTTACACTATCTTACAACCTCAAACACCACTATAAAATCCATTCTGATGAACGACTATTCTCTTGTGAGATATGTGGTAAGTCTTCTAAGAGTCCATATGATCTTAAAAAACATGAGAGCATTCATTCAGATGAACGGCCATTTTCTTGCGATATTTGTGGGAAATGTTTCAAGTTATCTGGGCATCTAACCAATCATTTGAAAAGCCATTCTGATAAACGAGATTTTTCTTGCGAAATTTGTGGTAAGTTATTTAGGCTCAAATCTGACCTTAAAAACCACCGTAGAATTCATTTTATTGAACGTCCATTTTCTTGTGAAGTTTGTGGGAAATCGTTTAAACAACCTGGGAACCTTCGACAACATCGTTACACACATTTCGAGAGTATTCCTTTGAATGAATGCCCTTTTTCTTGTGATATTTGTGGGAAATCTTTCAGGAAATCTGTTAATCTTAAAATTCATAGGAAAATTCATTCTAGTGAATGACCATTTTCTTGCGAAATTTGTGATAAATCATTTCACATATCCTGGGAACTTAAAAACCACCATAGAATCCATTCAAATGAACGGTTATTTACTTGTGAAATTTGTGGAAAATCATTTAAGCAACCTGGGGTCTTAGACTACATCGTAAAAGACATTCTGCTTAATGTGCATTTCTTGTGCACTTTGTGGAATGTCTTTTATACTGTCTGATAGCTATAAGGAACATCAAGAATGTCATTAACCCAAAAGGCCATTTCCCTTTTAAATATATAGAGTTTTTTATGTTATTTGACATTCTTGCAAGTCATCAAATATGATTTGACATTCAATTATTTTTATTATTATTATTATTACTCCAGAATGGTTTGGCGGAGGGTTCATTGAAACTGTCCGAAAGGGTAATAGTTTGGAAGGAACATAAAGATATTTCCATTACAAGAAATTCTGGAAATAAAAGTAGTTTCTTATATAATTCAAGACAACATGTAGTTCCTTGTAGATCATAATTATGTTTTCTCAGTTATGTGACCTAACTCTTTGTGATTCTATTTCTATGTTTGCAATTTCAATACATAGTTAATAATCAATTCTTTTATCTTTTAAGTCCACATGCCAGTCTATAAAATATTACAAAACTTAATTTCAGTTATATTTGTTTGATACCAATTTTGTATGTAGAATTATGAAGTGGTTTTTGCTATGCAATGATAGAACTTCGGTTCTGGCATTTTGATTTTGCATCTATAACCAGATATATTTTTATGTTAGATTTATACATCAAGTAAAAATATATAAAATAATTATGCAACTTGTAATTTTCATAAACAATTAGAATTTACTGAATACATAATTCATTATCTTTGAATATATGGTGTTTTATGAATATTTGGCAGTTGTTTTGTAATGATTAAAAAAATTTCTTAGAGTTGTGAACTATTTTCTCATGTTTTTATTTAAACCTAATATTTATAGCTAAAGTTTAGAAAAGAAAATGTCTGTATAAAATTTGTTCCTGAAAGAATAATTGCAATACTCTCTAGTTACAGACTATTTCACAAGGACTTTTTGGCATATTTTAACTGAACAACACAGTTAGAACTTATGTCACTGGTTACTATATAGGATACTTATATTCAGATTACTCACTTTTTTGAAGATATTGTAAGAGAAAAACAATAATCAATCATATCATAAGACAATAACCAGAAAAAAATGAGCATAATGGCTGTCATCTTGCATTCTACATCTACATCCATACTCTGCAAATCACAGACATTGTGGGTGGGAAAGGGTGCTAAGCACCAAATCTTAAACCCATGCATTCCAATCCCGAATAGCACGAGGATAGAAGGAATATATAAAAGCATCCGTATGGGATCTTATTTCTCGAATCTTATTCCTCTGGTCATTGCGACCTAAATAGGTTGGCAGGAGAAGTATTTCGTTGCACTTGCAATTTAAAGATTTTCGCATATTCTCCAATAAATTCAGACGCAAACTACGTCATCTGTCTTCCAAACTATCCCAGCCCAATCTATTTATCAAAATTCTGTGATGCTTTCATAAGAGCTGTAACAACAAGTCACGAAACGAGCGACCCTCCTCTGCACCCTCTCCACTGAGTCGATCAGTCCATTGCAATACGGATCCAAACTCCACAACAGTAATCCAGATACGGACGAACTAGCGTTTTATATGCTATTTCGTTTGTATGAACATTACAGTTCCTCCGAATACGACCTAAGAATGGCAATTTAGAATTAGCTTTGTCTATGAGGGAAGTTATGTGCAAGCCCCATTTCATGTTGCTTTGTACTATCACCCCCAGATACTTAAGGGAATCAACAGCTGAATTGTTTATTTTGTACTCGTGAGCAAACTGATACTTTCTGTTACTTATTTGCATTGCCATGCACTTTTTGCATTTAAGTGTACGCTGCCATTTACGGCACGACTCGGAAATGGCATCCAAATCTCACTGAACTTCTAAGCAATCGTCGGAGCACCTTATTTCCCTATAGATAACTGCATCGTCGGCAAACATTCGCAACCAGGATCGGACGTGGTCACTGAGATCGTTTATAAGTATTAAGAAAAGAAGTGGTCCTATTACACCTCCTTGAGGAACCCCCGAAGTAACATCTATCTTAGAAAAGGCTTCCCCACCAACAACGACATACTGAGATCGACCAGTTAGAAAATCACGTACCCATTCGCAAATATGATCCGGTGTACCGTACGCTCGAATCTCCACTAAAAGTCGGATACTTCAAAAGCTTTCTGAAAATCCAAGAAAATTGCATCAACATGTGAACCTGCATCGATAACTTTCATTACATCATGTGAAACTGGGGCCAGTTGTGTTTCATACGATTTGTTCTTCCGAAATCGATTTTGACACTGTGTAAGTAACTCGTTCTCATCTAGAAACTTCATAATGTTACAGCATGCAACATGCTCCAGAATTATTCTGCAGACCGATGTTAGAGATATGGGTCGACAATTCCTAGGATCACTCCGATCTTATTTCTTGAAAACGGGAATACCTGGGCTATTTTCCAGCTAGAAGGTACTTTTTTCTCCTCTAAAGATTTCTGGAATGTATCTGACAGAAATGGTTCAATTTCCTCTGCATATTCAGAAAATACTCTTACCGGTATACCATAGGGTTCTGGCTCTTTACCCCACTTCAGGAGCTTTAATTGCTTTCCAATACCTATGCTATCAATCTCTATCGGATCCATCTCTGATACCACGAAACCTGGTAAAGTGGGGATTCAGGAGGACTCAGATTCAAATTCGCGTCTGACCATATGGATTTAGGTTTTTTATGGTTTATCTAAATCACTTGAGGCAAATACCATGATAGTTAGTTCCACGGCGCAATTCATTCCCTTTCCTGTCACCTCACACCGCTCATGACCTTGATATCAGCAAGCTATAAGTACAGAAAAAAGTCAAAGATATAAAAAATGTTCTTGGGGCACTATTAGTAAACTGTAGAGAAGTAAATATATATTAAGCCAGTTGCAACTCCCCATTTCTGTTTTTACACTATTTGCAATTATCTTATGTTATCGTTGATAACTTTAACTGCAGCTAACTAAACATTATATTTGTAGTGTATGTAAGAGTCTGTTAACTAATGTTGTAGAGTCTTGACAAACTTCGAAAATTAATTATGGTGAGAATGTAAGGGAGGAGAATTTTAATAAAATTTGATTTTTAATGTTCCCGGTTTATAATAAATTAGTTTAAGAATCTGCTCAAATATGATCTGTATGCTAGGTTTATCATCATAAAATAAGATTCTAATGTGATCTTCAAGTCTTCATTAATTTTTAGGCGCTTTCAAATCCTTGATAACAACTGAAATAACTAATACCATACTCAGAACATTAAATACATGAGTGAGTGCAGTATTAATCTGGCGAGAGAGAGAGGGGGGAGGGCGTGATTTTGCTTACTTTATCGGTAAATGTTTAGAGGCCTCGATGTCTATCAGGTACACTTTTCTAAAGTGACAGTATCATACTGTCAATGACATACTGATATATACAAAATAGGCTATTTGACAGTATTCAAAATATATTACAAATTGTAGTAATTCGTGTTGATTAATGCTTAAGGAAGCTATTTTTGTTAAATTTGGAAAGAAAAATGGATTGTTTTTATTAAAAAATGCGGAAAAAAATCAAATTTTTCTTGCCTCTTGTCACGTGACAGAAAACGCTCTGGGATTGGTGATCGATTTAGTGACGTCACCTGCCTGTAGGCGCTGCTGCTGTGAATAGAGTGTTACCCGCTATCCAAGTATACAACTATTTGTTGCTGGTTATCTCCTGTTACTTATAAGATTTTGTGTAGAATATAAAATGAAGAACAATTTGTAGAAGCCTACAAGGGATAAATACCAAAAATTATTTTTCGTACTAGCTATAGAATCAACTCCTGACTTTTATTCTACAGAGCTTGAGAATGTAATAACTTCAATTAGAGAATCATTTATATTTAAACTGGAAGTATAGATTAACAGAAAACCTTCATAAGAATGACTAAAATTTTAAACTAATTTAGTTGTTTTAGGAGATATTTACGAGGAAAATGCAAGTGTAGTATAAAGTAAGCACAACAGTTAAATGACTGGATGTTATGGACAAATTTTCTTAGTTGCAGATAAATAATTATAGACAAATGATATTTCTTTATCCAACGAAATTGAATTTATTGTTTATTTATTTACCTACTGCCTTCACTTCACCACATGTAGAAACTGTGATGTTTAAGTATTCACTATTAATAAGAAGGCATGTAAAGATGCCATGGTGCCCAAGTAGCTGTATGGTTAAAGAGTGCTATAGGTATTTGAAGATCCTATATTCGAACCGTGATTAGGATAAAAAAAAAATTGTGTGTATTTTTTTTTTCGTTTCTGTTTGCTGTTTGTTGCTTTACAGAATCATGTTTTTATTCGAAGAAGTTATGAAACGTCTTCCAATCGTTTGGATCATAAATTGCTGTCATACAAGAAAACTTTTATAAAAAGATAACCTTCTGCTTTTAATTTTGAAACATACCAGATATACGTTATCACTGAAAAAAATCCAAGTGCTCGATGGTGAATAATATGATTTATTTTTACAATAACATTTCGTGCTAATCTCCAAACAGTTCCGGAACGATTTGAATACCTTTATTTCAAATTTTTACGTGACAATGCAATCGTATGTTGCTTTTCTGACATAAATGCGTCTATTAAGGCGGTATTTACTTTTAATGAGCAAGTAATTTTCAATTTTTTAAAACTTTTTACTGGTGTGTAAGTAACGTCCAGTTTCAGTTTTTAAGTTCTTTTTTGTTATGTTTCAAATGTTTATAATACGCTTGCTATCCAAACATTTGTGAAACATTCGACAAAAAAAATGTTTGGTGTATTTTAGAAAAAGAATATGCGGCACTACCAACAGCAACTAGTATCTAAACAAAACTCTCACATATAACAAAACATATTCCAAAGCGAGGATCGAACCTAAGAACCTTAACTTTACTGATACTCGTCTTAAACAGCGTACTACGTTATCTCAATTAAATTATGATGCAAATTATATTTACAGTAAATGATATGCGACTTAGTCGCAATGTCGTCTGTGTTTCTTCGAGCAAGTTGCAGTGACTTTTTTTCCTATTTCAGCTAATGCGTGAACACTTACGTTTATTTGGAGAGTTTTATTGTTGTGGTTGTAGATTGATGAACTACATACTATAAACCATATTTCCAAAAATTTAGAGTGAGGGCCTGCTGACACGTGACGCCCCGCCAGGCAGCAAAGGAGCGTTTTGGTGGGCTTTCAAATACTCTAAATTTAAAGTTGAATTTTACGTAAAATAATTACTTTTGTCAAAAAATAAATAGTACCCGGTCAATAACGTGTATCAATAAACTATTTAAAACCATTTTCAAAAAGTAGTCAAATAGCCTATTGGGGCGGCATACTGTCGGCAGGCTTAGGTCGAACAGGCTTTTTGTGTTTGTTTAGTGGTACATGGGAATGCCATCAAATTTTCTTTTTGTACCTCGACAAAACTATAGATGACACATCACTTTTGTCTTCTAGCACTGAGGGCTCATATTTATACTCTGCTATATTGGCTGGCATATACAAAAACCAGAGAGACTAGCATATGGAATTTCGATGAAGCAGTTAAAAAAAGGGGAAGATAACAGTGTGCATACGTCACTAATGCCACGTTATCTCATTCCAAATCACTTTCTTATTCACGCATCTGCACTTTGAGGACTAATAAAACAACTATCAGGTTTGTAGTACTGCTGTATATGCGCGTTTTGCGCTATATTAAGTACTTTAAGCAGAGAGTTTTTGGCACTGTTGATTGAAAATGTAATGATACACTGATGACATTGAATTATGTATAATTTCCTTCATATGGTATTGATATCTTGTTACTTTGTTTCTCTTTAATTAAAATGTTACATGAGGTAGAATTTAACGTTTTGTCTACAAATGACACACACCATTCTTTTGTTTATGATCGCTTGTTATTTTAAGCATGTTTTCGTGCTGTTCCGAGGGTTCGAGGTCAAAGATGTCCCTTGTTTGTGACGTAAAATAAGGAAACGTTTTAAAAATCAAAGATGGGAAGGAAATATGATAGAAGGGAAAAATTATACGCAATTCACAGTTCGAAAAGAACGTTTCTGGAAAAGATTAGAGGCGCAGTGCACTGTATCTTGATTGATTAATAGGAAATTTTGTAGTGGTGAATCAAATACATATATATACATTGGTTATCGTGCAAGTAAAGCTGACGATATGCGCCCGGCATTCGTTCGAGGCTAATTGCTTTCAGAGATGATATTAAAAAATTTCATTAATGTAATCTTCCTTTGTTAAATAAATAACTGTATTTAATTAAGCAACGACGATGAAAATAATTTCCTGAACCCTGAGTGAAAATATTTATTGCGTTCAATTTAATTTATCAATTTTTTAGTAGATTTTTATTTATTTTTATTCAGCCGATTAAGATGTTATCTTATACTCTCTGTGCAAAAATTCTAAGACCTATGCACCATATTAGATCATTTTGAAGGTTATGACTACGGTTTGGATCATTATAACAAAAAATAGAGAAATATGCATGCAAATATTATCTTAAAAATGGATAAATAAGGCCAAAATTTAAATTTGCTATACACCAAAACATACACAGTTATACATCATTTATTTTATCTAGTAGTGTCGCTTTCATGTAGGCAGCATAATTTGCTTCCGTGCACTCGCGGCACTATTGGGAAATTAAATTTTAAATTGTTTTGTTGAAGTCACTTTAAATTCATATAATTTTTTAAAAAAGAACTCTTTCATCTGTACTAAAATAGTCCTCTTCAAATTTCTTTATGTAACTCTATAACTTCCAGCTTTCAGAAAGTTTTATTTTTGGCATGTCAGTACTCACTGATTACCGCAGATTTAACGATGTCTGAGGATTATTTTCAAAAGTATTTCAATGAGACATTGATTGGCGCGGATGGACACAGGCATGCTGCTGCTACATTGTCGAAAATATAAAACGGGCGGAATATTAATGTTTGAAGAGTGACAATAATTTATAAGTTTAACTGTCGACTGGTGAATTCTGGCCAATTCATTGACAAATAATTTTGTCTTTCAATCCAATGTATCATAGTACAATTGTGTGAATAATTATCTTAACATTTTATTATCTATAACTTCCAATGAATTCCAAGTACTATTACCAAATTACCAGATTTTTCTAAAAATCTGGCCATATGATCATTAATATTATCGTTGTATGACCAAAACTAGGAAAATGTCCTGAAGATGGTTAACAGGATGAACAAGCCAGTCACTTCAGTAATTGTGGGAAAAAATAGGTTTGACCTGTTGCCAGAATCAGGAGGAGAAGAGCCTCATGTAGATGTAGGAGTAGGAGTAGGTAAGATGCAGCAGACCTTTAGGAATAAGGGCATGCATGGCAAGAATAGGAAAAAAAGGGTTCTGCTGCTAGGTAGTAGCCATGGTAGAGGTGTAGGCCCTCTTCTGCAAAATCAGTTAGATACAGGATACCAGGTCACAAGTTTTTTCAAACCTAGTGCAACATCAGGCCAGGTAACAGAGGATATAGCTTGACTTTGTAGAAGTTTCAATAAGCACGATATAATAGCGATAGTGTGAGGTGCGGGAAATAGTATTGATAGAAACGCGAGTTATAGTATAGCGAGTGACCTGAGGAAGGTAGTGAAGGAGGCGCCTCATACCAGATGCAGGTCCTAAGTCGCCATCACCGGCCGCAATTGAACTATGCTGTGACGCGGGTTAATGTGGAAACGATAGTGCTATTTGGGAAAGGCATTAGTTCTGTGTTGGGTGTTGTGCCTGTGAACACCATTGGTAGGTGGGGTTTTACTAGGCATTGCCTACACCTAAATAGAAGGGTGAAGGGAGTACTTTCTGAGTTGTTAGCTAAAGCAGTGAGGGAGCCCATTTCCAGTGATGATGGGGTCTGGACTGCACCTTTTTTTTAGATTAGGGGTTGCTGGTGAATGGGCAAAAATAGATTATGAAAGTGATACTGATTGGAGATTTCACGATGGGAAAAGATTGATGAAGTGGCTGAAACAATAACTGACTGGGGTAAAACTGGGAAAGAGGTGATAAATGCTGAAAATGTAAAGCCTGTAGTAAGGATGTTAATGGTAAACTATAGAATTATAACGAAGAATGTAATCGAATTTGCAAACTTAATAGAGATACAAGAATCACAAGTAATAATTGGAGTAGAGAGTTGGTTAAAAGAAGAAGTAGTAGACAGTTAGGTTTTTCCTGATGGTTACAGAGTGTACCGCAGAGATAGAGGAGCAATTGGTGGAGGAGTCTTCATACTAGCTAGCAAAAACTACCACAGTTCACTGGCATTCATAGATCAATACGATGAGTTACTTGGGGTAGATTTCTGGTGTAATAGAAAAGAAAAAAATCTAGTGTTGGATGATTACTGCAGTGGAAGAATGAAGATGAGGCATTTGGGGAGAAATTAAATTCATACTCAGATTTCAGAGGTAAGAATAGAATGATCATCATTGGTTGGGATTTAAATTCACCAGGTGGAAACTGGGAAGGGATAAAGATAAATAACACAACGGAACAAAGGTTTGCATATGTCTTAATAAGGGAAGGATCTTTTACACAAGTGGTTGAGCAAAACACTAAGGGACAAAATATTTTGGATATACACTCCTGGAAATTGAAATAAGAACACATTGACCCCGGTGTGTAAGACCCACCATACTTGCTCCGGACACTAAGAGAGGGCTGTACAAGCAATGATCAAACGCACGGCACAGCGGACACACCAGGAACAGCAGTGTTGGCCGTCGAAGGGCGCTAGCTGCGCAGTGGTTGGGCACCGCCGCAGTCAGTGTCAGCCAGTTTGCCGTGGCATACGGAGCTCCATCTCAGTCTTCAACACTGGTAGCATGCCGCGACAGCGTGTAAGTGAACCGTATGTGCAGTTGACGGACTTTGAGCGAGGGCGTTTAGTGGGCATGCGGGAGGCCGGGTGGACGTACCGCCGAATTGCTCAACATGTGAGGCGCGAGGTCTCCACAGTACATCGATGTTGTCGCCAGTGGTCGGCGGAAGGTGCACTTCCCCGTCGACGTGGGTCCGGACAGCAGCGACACACGGACGCACGCCAAGACTGTAGCATCCTACACAGTGCCGTAGGGGACCGCACCGCCACTTCCCGGCAAATTAGGGACACTGTTGCTCCTGGGGTATCAGAGAGGACCATTCGCAACCGTCTCCATGAAGCTGGGCTACGGTACCGCGCACCGTTAGGTCGTCTTCCGCTCACGCCCCAACATCGTGCAGCCCACCTCCAGTGGTGTCGCGACAGGCGTGTATGGAGGGACGAATGGAGACGTGTCGTCTTCAGTTATGAGAATCGCTTCTGCCTTGGTGCCAATGATGGTCGTATGCGTGTTTGGCGCCATGCAGGTGAGCGCCACAATCAGGACTGCATACGACCGAGGCACACAGGGCCAACACCCGGCATCATGGTGTGGGGAGCGATCTCCTACACTGGCCGTACACCTCTGGTGATTGTCGAGGGGACACTGAACAGTGCACGGTACATTCAAACCGTCATCGAACCCATCGTTCTACCATTCCTAGACCGGCAAGGAAACATGCTGTTCCAACTGGACAATGCACGTCCACATGTATCCCGTGCCACCCAACGTGCTCTAGAAGGTGTAAGTCAACTACCCTGGCCAGCGAGAACTCCGGATCTGTCCCCCATTGAGCATGTTTTGGACTGGATGAAACGTCGTCTCACGCGGTCTGCACGTCCAGCACGAACGCTGGTCCAGCTGAGGCGCCAGGTGGAAATGGCTTGGCATGCCGTTCCACAGGACTACATCCAGCACCTCTACGATCGTCTCCATGGGAGAATTGCAGCCTGCATTGCTGCGAAAGGAGGATATACACGGTACTAGTGCCGACATTGTGCATGCTCTGTTGCCTGTGTCTATGTGCCTATGGTTCTCTCTGTGTGATCATGTGTTGTATCTGACCCCAGGAATGTGTATATAAAGTTTCCCATTCCTAGGACAATGAATTCACGGTGTTCTTATTTCAATTTCCAGGAGTGTATATATGTATATATATATTTAGTTTACAGATTTGATGAATATTGTTTAATCTAATTATAAATTGAAACATTTTCTGATTCTTTACAACTTACTACTTACATTGGCGTCTTCAGGGTTCCTAGACACACATCTCTGCGTTTTCCCCAAGGCATTGTACCGCTAAAGCCATTTGTCTTCACTGTTGCACGATATTGAGTCAAAATAGTTGCAATGACGTACAATGAATTGATTTTTCTCTATTTCTTTGTACTGAATAATGTAATAAATAAATCGATTAAGTCCCTGTCACCCTCTGCCCCTCGATAATAGCACGCAGCTACGTGTAAAAATTGTTTCTCGTAGTATTGGTTGTTTTTCTTTGTAAGGAGTAAGTGAATTAACTAGAAAATGGATCTGTATTGCTCAGTCACTTTCTGGAACGCGGCAGTCTGGTTGAGACCAGTGCTTCGCGCGTTCACGTCGTGGAGTGTCTATAGCGCACAGTGGTTCTGACAGCTCCCACCCCTCCCGCCTCCCTTCCCGCCCCACCAACCCCCCGCCGCTGGCCTAACAAACTGCAAATGAGCCCGCGGAGCAGAGTGGGTCATACGGTGACCATGGAGGAAGGAACAGAGTGGAGGGAAATACCGCTAAATCTGTGAACCCCCCTGTAAATTCTCGGTTCCTACTGCACATGCGCGGCGGCCATTTTCTAATATTTCAAAAGTTTTTTTTATGATGCCTGCTTGTGTTGCATATGGTTGCACAAACAGATCAGATAGGGAAAAAAACTGGAATAACGTTTAATAAGTTAAGTCACATTGTAATTATCGTTCCTAAAGTAGTTAATAGGTAATTGCAACAGTAGAGCCTATCGCTATAAATTTATTCATTGCTCTCAATAGGATGATGTCGTTTTCAAATATTTGTTGGTGTAGTGTAGGCAATCAGTCTATGTTACTACTTTGCACATAAAAGGCTAGCCTTATTATAAACAAGTTTTGAAAATCTAATTTAAGCGGGTCAAGTTTACATCGCGAAACAGTGAATATGGTATTCTGCATGCTTTAGTCCAGTTTCAGTTTACACTAAAAGTGTACGATGAAATTAAATGTGATAAATTGTGCTGTGCGAACTACGAAATTTGATGAGACAAACGTTGTTGTTACCCGGAATGTAGTTCACAAGGCTTTTCATGTGTTAAGGTGTGTCTACATAGTTTGTTTTTGTAGCGGCAATATTAATGACAATGTGCGTAGGCTGAAATGCAGCCTGTAACAGAAGGAACAAACAATTTATTTATTATTAATTTCAAGAGCACCATATTAGTGACACAACGTGTATCGCGAATCGCGATGTAAGCTTCTGGCTTTAGGCGACAGCATATATCGAATACTCACCCAGATATCGAAAATGTTTATTATTTACTTTCGATTTGTCTCGTCCTGTTACATAATAATCTATCATCAAATTTCGGTGCCACTGCTATCGTATGATTCCCTTGAAGTGTTTGTGCCTATTTCTGTTTTTCTATGTCCATCCAACATGGCGGCCTCCCCGCCCCACTTCTCTCTACCCGGCTTCATTCCAGTGCATGGTGAAGGTCCCTTGTGTCGCCTGCACTCTATTCCTTCCTCCATGAGACGGTGACCTCCACCACGTTCCATATGTCAGTGTGATCAGCGTTGCTAAGATGTGCGTGACGAACCTTGTCACCTACAAGCTGTAAAGGACATGTGTCACGCCAGCTTCGAATTAAATTAGATTATTAGATAGATATGTTCACTTTGATCCCATGTGAGAATAATCTCGGGGATGTGGAACAGTACATACACTTATTAGTAATGTCAATATTACTATATAATTGATAATATTATTATATATTGACAACAAGTTAGTTACGACCCATTGGTATAACCAATATTTCCTGTAATCTACAAATACAATCCCGAGTTACCTGTAATTAATACTTATTATGTGGAACAGTGTATATACTTGTTACCAACATCTAACAACTAGTTATTTTCTTACCAACCAGTTACCACAACACATAAGCAGTCAATTACTTAAAAACCTGTTAGTGTCATAATTTTTCACAGCAGTTTTTGAGTGCATGCTATCCCATGTTAGTTACTATATATGAGTGAAATTTTGTAAACAGTGTAATTACTTCATTTGTCAAAAGTTTCAACAGAAAGGAAAACCATATATCATTTTAGTAATTATCGACAACTTTGTCACCTTCCCCTTCCATACACCATATATACTATTTTATCAGCCATTCTAAGTTACCAAATTCTAACAAGAAAATTCTTTCACAGAGTAAAATGGATTCTGAAGCAGAAACTATTTCAGTTTGGACTTAAAGTAGTTGGGTTTTTGAAGATAACTTTTAATTTCTGTTGGTAAGACATTGAATAAGGAAGCTCCAGTAAATGTTAACCCTTTCTGTACAATTGACAGTGATTTGTAATCCTTGTGAATAATATATTTATTCCTAATATTATGGCCATGTATGTCAGCATTAATATTGAAGTGTTCAGGATTTTCCACTACAAATGATAGTACGGAGTATACATACTGTGCTGGCATTGTTAGTACACCCAGGTTTTTAAATAGATTTCTGCACGACGTCTGTGGGCTTGCTCCACAAATAGTTCTTATAGCACGTTTTTACAATTTAAATATCCTCTGTGCTTGTGACGAGTTTCCCAAGAATGAGATGCCATACGTGAGCAGGGAATGAAAATATGCAAAATATACTAACTTTCTGGTTTCTATATTAGCTATTCTAGATATTACCCTAAGTGAAAATATTGTAGAATTCAGTTTTTTAAGAAGTTGTTGAATATGCTGTTTCCAGTTCAATTTGTTATCTATACATACACCCAGGAATTTTGTGAAATTACTTTCATTGATTGCTTTTCCTTCTGATATCATATTATAGCTGTCCTTTGTTTTATTTTTTTGTAACAAACTGAAGTAACTGTGTCTTTTCTACATTAAGTATTAGTTTGTTGGCATTAAACCACCTGTTAATTTTCTTTATAGCATCATTTTCTGTGTTTTCGAGGTTTTGTGCTGATGGGTATTTCAACGATATGCTGGTATCATCTGCAAAGAGCACCATGTGTTCATTATCACCTAGTATATGTGGGAGATCATTTGTATAGATTAAGAACAGCAGAGGGCCAAGAATTGAACCCTGAGGCACACCACATTTAACTATACCCCATTCTGAGTTTATAACATTTCCTGTATTAGCATATTTCAGTGATACACATTGCTTTCTATTTTCCAGGTATGATTTAAACCAAAGTCCTGGCTTACCACTAACTCCATAGTGGTCTAATTTACCTAGTAGAATCTCATGATTATAATTTATTATAAACTTTACGAATAATAAGAGCTAATTGCTTATTTGGGAACATCTTTGGTAGCGCAGATAAAATCCAGCCAATAAGAAACAAAAAACAGTTTTTGGTATATGGAGCAATTATGATGAGAAGATGAATGGATTCCGATGAGAATAAAAGTTATATGATGGACGCATCATTAAGGATGATGATGTGAATGGAGAAAGAAGCATGAACAAAGCTGAATGGATTGTTAGTTACGAATGCATTATGTAAATAGTTTTGCTTTAAATATGCGAAAGTTGATTTGTGTTAAGATAGTTGTGGCAGCCGTCAAGGAAAATATGTTCTTGTAAACAGTGACAATGGGCGCATTCTTGGCTTCATGGCCTGAGGGCCCCTAAAGTCGGTGATCGGGGCCCCCATCAGCCGGTGGGCCCGGGTACTTTTGACCCGCTTACCCCCCCCCCCCCTAGCGCCTGCCCTGCTTGTAAAAGATATGTTGAGTTCAATACAACGTGTAATAGAATTGTAATAAATGTGAGATTCGGTGCATATAATATTGACTATAGATTCTGCAGTTTTTCTTGAAGAAACATAAAGAGAAGTAATTTTAGGCATAGTATACATTCTTCATCCAGATAAAAAGAACAAGGAAGCAGAAAAGACAAAATTAGCCTGTAAGCGGCGGGCGAACGTGTGTTCATGCATCGTTCCTGTTTGGTGCCTCTGCATTATAAAACGCTTTATAGTTATATGGGAAAGTAGCTTTTCTTCTCTTCAAAACTCAGTCGCCTTTCTTCATTAATTTATTTAATTGAAAACATCTAACTATCGAAAGGTGCATGAACAGTTCTTTGTTCCTGTAATAACTTTTAATTCAGTTCATTAATTATTTTGCAATGTTCCGCTTACATCAGCCGAAACTGTAGGGATAAAATATGTTTTGGACTTCCTTCTGAGCATGCACGGTTCGTAAATGGAATTGAGTTCAATATCACGACCAAGCCACATTGCTCCAAATTGACCGGCCTGAATTTTTTCGTTTTATGTCTCAATCTCCGTCAAAAGCGTATAAATACGCCTAAGTACCAAAATCTAAATTAAAAAATTATATTTGGAACTTTTAGTTTTGAATGTTACAGTTTTGATTCTAATAATTAATTTCAATCATAATTCCTGTAATGTTGTTGTTCTATAATACTTTTCTGAAGTTCAGAAGATGTGTCAACAGTTTAGGGGAAGTTCCGCGAAGTAAAAAAAAAAAAAACCATTTTTAGTGTGCGTTACTCCTTTGGCAAATGAAGTGAAAATATCTCGTAAAATTACTGACTTCAACTTTACTCCAATATGAAGAAAAGTAGCTACGGTATGTTAAATAAACGGAATGTGGTTGTTTCTGCAATCTTGCTGATAAATTGTGTTACAAAACTGTGAAATAAAATTATTCTTAGAATTTATACCTCAAAGAAAATATTTTCCAATTTTTAGTTTACATGTTGATTTATTTGTATTTAAATAGAAATAAACCTCTGATGATGAACTGGAAATAATCCGAAAATATTTAGGAATCAAACAAGTTACCACTAAAGATGAAGATCAGTGTGTAAAAGTCAATAAATGTATTAATCTATTTCACAATTTTGGTATATAATATATTGGCAAATGTATAACTTATGTTTTTTCTATACCTATTTACAGTTTTAAATTGTGTTGGAATAGCTTGTATAAAATCAATATTTTCATAATTACAAGATAATTGCGCCTGAACATTTCCATTTTACGCCTGAGTCTGAATGTTAAGAGTATCAAATTTCTGACACTGTGCAGCCATATCTCTCCTAGCAACCAACACATCAAAGCATAAGCCGAACGAAATCTCGATGAAAATATGTAACTATGCTTGCGTAGCATAAGTACGTGATCGCCGCAAACGTTAAAAACCATCTTAAATCTAAAGGATGACATAAAATGTAGTCATTCCTATTGGAAGTAACCAAAGAACACGATTAAAGTAAAACTATAATAGTTTCGTTTTAAGTTGAGACACAATCTGATACGTTAAATTGTCAGCGATCAAGTAAAATAGATGCATTTGATTAGCAACCACGGAAAGACAGTTATGATGCGAAAGATGAAGTCCGCACTCAAAACCACGCCCAGTCACAAAGTATAAGAGAAAAATAAAGAGAGTCTATGAAAAAACAAAGAATCAACGATTTCGTGTACTTTGGGTGAAAAACACAAAACGAGAGAACTGAATTAAACATTAGCTTTGCAATTAACTGAAATGGTATGTGATGGAGGGCGCTCTGCGACAAAACTAATATCCAGTCAGAGCATTTCATTCTCCAAAGGCATGGGGAAAGAAAAAACTCACTTATTTCTCTCATCTGATATGCTCCGTCGTTCCGACCCTAGTATGTTGCAAGAAAAAGTATTTTGCTGCATTTGTAAATGGCAGAAATGTAGACCATCACATTTTCACTGCAGTCGTGATTACTGAGCAGCGCTAATCACACTAACCGTGACGTTACAAGGTGAAACGTCTTCAGAATGTTCGGGAATAACTTTGGGTACAGATGTTCTTCACAATTCCGAATAAGCACAAGTTGACAAATGTAAGAATTATGCCACTGTAAATCTAAAATAGCATACTTCGAAATTACTGACCAGGATATCACATAGAGGAATAGAAATGGCAGTGGAAGAGACAGTAGATTAAGATCTAATTGGGTTTAGGATAATTTCAATACCTTGCTCCCTTGCAGGCACAAGGGTGTGGGAAGATTTTCTTTTTTAGGTAAGGGTGTCAGGGATTGGAATGAGTTACCAAGGGGAATGATGAATAACTTACCGAAAACGTTAAAAGACTTTAAAGTTGAAATTTGTAGAGGGCAAATGTAGGTGGGTGCAGGATAGGGGGAAGTTGGGTGAGTAGGGAAATTGCCTCCGTAGCTTGTGCTCCATTGCAATTAAATAAAATAAATAAATACCTATGAAAAAATATATTACCGTACACTTATGTCTGAAATCGAGCGCCAACTTGTTTTCGTGGTAATTTTTTCCCATCCATGTTTCTCTCTTGATTCGTCCATAAATATCTTACCACGCCTTGTACGCTCCCACCACTCTCTCCACGCTCGTACTACCATCCAAACAATAGAATTCTAACTTCTCTAACATATCATAAGCACTGATTGCGTTCTGTATTAATTTACGGAGACAAATTTAGCAGACCTTCTTTTCACCCTCCCCACTTCCACATTTGGTACCCAAAAAATCTGGGTCTCATACTACAAAACTATCTCCATTATATATATATAATTAAATTGCGATGGATCGCACGCTCCGATGGCAATTTCCCTACACTCACATCTTCTCACTTTCCTGCACCCATCTACATTTGCCTTCTGCAAATTTTAGCTTTAAATTCCTTCAAAGTTTTTGGTAAATTATTCATCCCTTACCCCTTAAAAAAGAGAATCTTTCTACACACTTGTGCCTGCTTAAAGGGATACATATTTTAAAATTTTTGTGAGAGAGAGAGAGAAAAAAGGGGGGGTTGGTAATCTCTGTGTTAGGAAGCACACTTATCATTTATCAATATTTATTGGATGTGGAAAGAAAGTACTTTCTTTGTGCGCTAGATCAATTCAGCGACCACATATTTTGCACATCGTTGATACTTGCAGCATAACTGACAAGTAGGGTGATATTTGCAACAAGTAAAATTATTCCGAATTTTATCTATAACAGAAATGAGCAGCTACTGTCCATGTGTGTAATACACTGATCCTGTAATGATTACTTATAATGAAATTATCTCTATTGCATACAATTTTTTTTAATAAAAAAGGGGAGGGCAGCATGGAATGAAGATAAATGTCAAGAATAGTCATCTTATTAGGAACACAGATTAAAAAACTGAAGGTTGTTTATGAGTATAGGGTGGGGTCAGAATTGTTTGTTGAAGACCTGAAGTACAAATATCTTGGCATAGTACTTGGGAAGGTGGTGAGAAACGGTTACAAAATCCTCCACTTAATGGAGAGGGTGATGAAAGGATGTACCAGAGATGTTAGGGAACTGTCTTACAAAACATTGGTCAGACCATTGGTTGAGTATGGTGGTTTAGTTTTGGACCCACATTTTGGTTATCAAATACAAGAATCCGAGAGGTTGCAAAGAAGAGCAGCTAAATTTGTTTGAGGAAATTATCGCAGGACCCAGTGAGTAACTAATATTGTGATGGAGCTGGATTGGAAGTAAGGAGGAGGGTGAAGAGAGTGCTGGGAATGTACAGGACATATGTTGGTGATGGTGGTTGGAAGGTTATTGGTCGAAGAATTAGGAATAGTTCGTGGAAGGGAAAAGATGACCATGACTACAAGCTGGCACTTAATTTCATGCATAAGGGAGTGAGAATAATTTTTTTTTGTTGGTAGGAATGTCTGGGATTGGAACAAATTACCAAGTGATGAATAATTTAGAAGAAACGCTAAAAGGTTTAAAGTAAGAATTCGTAAATCGCAAAATTAGATGGGGGAGGAATTTGACACTTAAATTGCAATTAAATTAATAACAATAATAAAACAAAAACACGAAACTGAACAGATCAAAAATTACAGTACCTATTATCTAATTCAATTTGTGGACGAGTCTAACAGAAAGAAGATACAGGATAATGTGTGAAATTTTAAGACAAAGCTGGTTTGGTTAACTTATCTGTGTATAATATTCGCAACGTCAACCGTGGTTGGAGTGCTTCATCTGCAGTATTCAGTATCTTTAGAAGAAACGGACAACTCTCCGTAAACTAGTAAACATTGGAGCTGTTGGCTCTGAGGTTTGTGTGTTTGTGAGATTGGAATGGTACATACTGTTCTTTCAAGAAGACAGTATGATATGGATCCCGTAAATGCTATACACTTTAAAGAAGAGGTAGGTTTATGTGTCTGCGAAGTCTTACAGTAATATTACTGTACTACAACACCGACATCCCAAAATCGGAAAAGTTTTTTGTTTTCAATAAGGCTGGTGATGTATAATTATGAGTGAGCTGATTTTAGTCTTTAACCTGCATAATTTGAATCATACAGTGTTCGCCACACATTTTAAGTATTTTGTGCTTCATCAGTTGAAACATATAAGCAAATTCGTTTACTTATTACATGATCCGAGGTGGAAATATATTCAATGGAATTAAAAAGCAAAGGCTTATTTCAAATAACAGGCAACACATTAATTTTTTGGCACAGTTGTTAAAGCACTGAAATTGATCACTGTAATTCCATTTAGTCTATCTGTTTCAAGATGTTTTGTCGTATTTTTTAAATGGTTATCTGATTTGTGATATGTACAGAGATCATCAATTGGAATTTGGTTGTTCTTGAATATCTTTCCCCTAGTTTTATTGATATGTGTGGTTCTAACAGTGAATTGAAAAATTTTATTGGATTTGAATTGGTCCATAGAATGCTGTTGACCTCGAGATACTTTTCCAGTATAAAAAATGGTGAGAAAATGATTATTTTTCACTTAAGTTGTGATCAGTGATTTCTTATCAGTTATGAGTTGCTATTCTTTTATAACTTACAGCAACTGCTGACAGAAGTTTCATGTTGTTCACATGATGTGTAAGAAAGCAGTTTGTTTCTCAGTGAGATATACATCTGTCTTATCAAAGTACTGAATTTTGTTTACCTCAGATTAAGATAATACTAACTATTGCTTTATGATCATATCAATGAGGGATCATCCATTAATTCACAGGGGTGGGGGAAGGGAGGGGAGAGGGTTCCCACATCATGTGACATGCATCAAAAAGAGGGGGGGGGGGGGGACACATGCTTTGATATGTGAGATTCGAAGTGCTGTTTCATTCATATTCTAAATTTAAAATTGCAAAAATTTATAACTTCAGTGCATGACAATAAAGGTAGGTGGGTTTAAAAACCATAAAAGAAATTTGAAATAATTTACGGATGGCCCTTAATGAAAGCAGATAAAGTAGCCTAGTAACTAACAAACTAGGCTGTACACTTACTTTACTATCCCATGTTATATCATTTTATCATACATATTCAGTAATTTAGCATCACAATGTAATATAAAGTTTAGAAATTATTTTCAATCTTATGGCAGGATGGTTTAACAATTTTTCAGACATAGAAGTATTTCTTTTAAATATTAAATTACTTTTCTATATTTTATGCTATGTTCTTCTGTGTAAAATGGAATGGCATTTGCTCTTGTCCAGGCCATTGAGGATTGGGTTGTATAGTAAAGATAGAACTTTGGAAATGAGAATTCCTCTACACTATGGTATCCAAAACTCATTTGCAAAACATTCCAGTGAGTCAGCAGTATTCTTAAAAATGGAAGTGCTGCAGGGTAGTGTATTGGAGCCATTGCTATTCAATATTCTTATGAATAATTGTGTTGATTCTTTACTTTCAGAAATTAGATTGTTTAATTTTAATTTTAATTTAATTGCAATGGAGCACACGCTCTGGTGGCAATTTCCCTACACACCCATCTTCCCCCTATCCTAGACTATTTGCCCTCTACAAATTTTATCTTTAAATTCTTTCAAAGTTTTCGGTAAATTATTCATCATTTCTCTTGGTAACTCATTCCAATCCCTGACACCCTTACCTAAAAAAGAGAATCTTCCCACACCCTTGTGCCTGAAATCGAGTGCCATCTTGTGGTCATGGTCATCTTTTCCCTTCCATGCACTACTTTTCATACCTATTGCAATATCTTTCCATGCCTCATCACCAGTATACGCCCTGTACAATCCCATTACCCTCCTCATCCTCCTCCTGTCTTGCAATGAATCCCATTCCAGCTCCTTTATCATATCTGTCACTGATTGCATTTTGCGATAATTTCCAGAAACAAATCTAGCAGCCCTTCTTTGCACCTTCTCCAACTCCTGTATTTGATACGTAAAATGAGGGTCCCATACTATACTACCATATTCGTGCAATGGTCTGACCAAAGTTTTGTAACCCAATTCCTTTACTTCTCTCGTGCATCCCTCTCATCACTCTCTCCAACAAGTGCAGGATTTTGAAACTTTTTCCCTACCACCTGTCCATTGTGTCCTGCCCAGTTAAGCTTGTTATCAAATGTAATGCCAAGATATTTACATTTCAAGTCTTCAGCAAGCAATTCTTCCCCCCACCTTATATTCTAGATTTAACCTTTTGTTTTTTATTTGTGTATCTAATTAGCTGACTCTTCTTTGCATTTATCTTTGTTTGCAGATGATATAATGCTATATGAAATGATCAAAACAGTAGAGGACTGTAAATAGCTGCAGGGTGATCTGGACAGGATATCTAGTTGGGTTGGTAAACATGGGATGAAGATAAATGCAAAGAAGAGTCAGCTTATTAGATGTACAAATAAAAACTAAAGGTTGATTATGAAGGTGGTGAAAGAATTGCTAGTTGAAAACTTGAAATGTAAATATCTTGGCATTAGATTTGATAACAAGCTTAACTGGGCAGGACACATTGGTCAAGTAATAGGAAAAGGATTCAAAATTCTGCACTAGTTGGAGAGAGTGGTGAGGGGTGGTAGGGGGGGGGGTCGGCATATGATAGAAGTAAAGGGATTTGGTTTCAAAACTTTGGTCAGACCATTGCTTGAATATGGTAGTATAGTATGGGATGCATATTTTGCATATCAAATACAGGACTTGGAGAGAGTGCATTAAAAAAAAAAAAAAAAAGAAAGGCTGCTAGATTTGTTTCTGGAAATGTGTACAAGTCGTACTATTGGTGATGAGACACGGAAAGATATTGGTGTAAGAATGAAAAGTAATACATGGAAGGAAAATATGACCATGACCACGAGCTGGCACTCTATTTCAGGCACAAGGGTATAGGAAGATTCTCTTTTCGGGGCAAGGGTGTCAGGGGATTGGAAAAAGTTACCAAGAGAAATTATAAATAATTTACCAAAAATATTGAATGAATTTAAAGCTAAAATTTGCGGAGGGCAAATGCAGGTGAGTACAGGAAAGGGGGAAGATGGGTGGGTAGGGAAATTGGCTACCAGAATTTTCGCTCCATCACAATTTAATTAAATATTATTATTATCATTATTTGGTATACTCTGTTAGTTGAGCTAGGCTATATACTTACTTTATTATCCCATGTTATATCATTTTATCATACATATTCAGTAATTTAGCATCACAATATGCCATAGGTGAAATGAGAAAGCACATAGTGTAGTATTGCATGCTGAGTTATTAATTGTTATTTTTCATAAATATTTTTAACAAAATTTATATATCCTACATATATATCATATGAGATTTTGAATATATTGTGGTATAATTATATTCACATAGTAGGCTGTATATCAAATTTATTTAGCTACTCATTTCACTTGCAGTGAGTTCAGTCTTAATAATACAGGTATCAAAGTAAAAATCTAGTTGCCATGTTGATAACAATATCAAATACAAAGAATTTTAATTCTAATGTCATAAGATTAACATTTACTAATTCCTTGATCTATTAACTTTATGTACAAAAGTCAACATAAGGTTGAGTACACTATTTGAATTTCTTTCATCTACGTGAAATTACTTTTTCTGATGGCCAAAGCTGTCCAACACACATGAAGTAAATACTTCCAAGCCTGGTTGGAGGCTGACTGTAACTTCTGGATGTTGAAAAAGGACTATTTCAGATCCCGTTTCCATCACCTAATAAATGCTCACTGGTCTATTCAAGCTGACTCCTGTATACAGTATATTTTATATATAAAAAATGATAGCTTTGATCCCACAAGAGAATGGTTTTGGGGATGTGGAACAAACAGTACATACAATTATTAACAAACCAACAGTATTACTAACTATTTATAACAGGTTAGCTATATTGACTATTCTGTCTTTCTTTGTCAGAATCATCAATACTATCCATGCAATCACACCAGGTATTGGCGACCTAAAATTTAAGGTGTAATCTGAACCATGGTAAATACTATTTTCAATTCCAAATCATATGTTTTTGATTCTGGTCTCCTGAAACCACGGCCACTTCCGATCTTTGGAGATGGTAACTTGCATTATCAAAATAACCTGGATACCAAATGCCCACCTGGCATCAACCACCGATAAAATTCTACCTTTAGACCCATCACTCAGTATTAGTGGTATTTATCATTGCCATCATTTAACTAGTAACAAATTTCTTCGAAATTTATTTATTTACTGTTTGCTTTAATACCATGTACCCTTATGTTATATATATTAATTTTATCTCCACCAGCTATATATATATCATCTTAGTCTTTCTTGAAATATTGATAGTTCACTTCTTAATATTTCACTCCCACTACCTCATCCCCACCCCGTCTTCTGCTGCTCTGCCAGCACAACTCTCAAACCATATGACTTGGTCCCTGGCACATAAATAAGGTGCAAAACTGAATAATTGTATATGTTTTTGTTTGTCTCATATGTGTTTCACTCATTGGAGCCTTCAACTTCGGTGAATGATACAATACAATACATTCATTTTCTGTTGATCCCAGTATAAGAGACTGGCTCTGTGGGATGTGGAAAGTTGTCAATTTACAGATAAACAATTGTATAACAAAGTAATACATACACTAGAAGATGTACAGTCATAACATACATGGTTCATTAAACAATTGCATAACAAAATACTACAGACACCAGATGGTGTACAATCATAACATACATGGTACATTAATTATGTCTACTACATTTACACAAACTACTGGCAGTTTATTTTGAAGATGCCTTAGAAATAAATTCTTTGACAGAGTAGAAGGAGTTGTCAATTAGAAATTCTTTCAATTTTTATCTGAATTTATTCTTATCATCTGCTAGATATTTAATATGTGTTGGGAACTTATTAAAGAGATGTATCCCTGAATATTGGACCACTTTTTGAATAAGTGACAATAACTTGTAATCCTCGTGAAGATCATTTTTACTTCTAGTTCCATAACTGTGTATTTTATTATTTCTTCAAACAAAGTATAATTTGTGACTACAAAGGACATTAATGTGTGTATATACTCGGCCACCAATGTTAAAATCCCTAAATTCTTGAACAGGTCTTTATATGAAGTTCTATTGCAACACCACCCATAATTCTTATCACTCACTTTTCAGCTCTGAGCACTTTATCCCTATAGGTAGAATTGCCCCAGAATATTATTCCATATGACATTAAGTAGTGAAAATAAGCAAAATATACTAGCTGCCTCATATGTTGATCACCTAAAGCTGAAATTTTACGAATTGCAAATGTGGCTGCATCCAATAGCTTTAGTAAGCTAGAAACATTTTCCTTCCAATTTAAATTATGATTTGTATGCAAACCTAGATGAGTCATTTTTCCTATCCTTTGTTATTTAATTAATTCTGATTAATGTGGTGTCATTTTTATGACAGTAAATAATTCGATTGTGAATTGAAATTAAATTGATGCTAAGCTATGGGAACCTGCATACCAATTTCCGCGTTTTGTTTTCATTAAAAGGATACTGTTAAGGTTCTATTGGTGGTTTAATTACTGCATTAATTAAAAGTCCACCAAAAAACAAGGTTATGTGAAGATGTTCGTTTATTTTGATCCAATCAACAAGTCAGCGATATTCACAAGCATAGTTGTTACAATCCAAAGATGCAATACTGACTTACTAACTGAAGACTTGAAAACTGAATGAAAACTTAATGAAAAACTGACTTCTCTGTCCAGGCGATCTGTTTATATAGAGTCTATCGAAATTACGAGAATTCTTCAAAGACATCCGCCCGATATTTCTCGATCATAAACAATCACTCAAACAATCAAACATATTAAAAACAATCGGAATTGATACAAAATTAATTAATAACATTACAAAGTGATCAGAAATGGTAATTATAGATACTTAAATACAAAATTATTTACAGAAATCCTTTCAAATGGTGGAAAATTGTCCTGTAGACATCGTAACTTACATTAATACATGTAATTACAAACTTTTAATAAATTCTCTTGCACCATTCGGTTCTTAAACATATTAAATGGTCTTTGAATAATTTTCTTACCTAAAACAAAGTCTGTATACACTTATTTACAAGAATTTACAAAATAAACATATCAAATCACTTTCAAGCAAACTTTGGCTGACTACAAATATTTCACACAGTCCAATACTATTCAAAATACAGGTATTGGGGCTGTTACAACCCCTCCCCAGGATTCACTTAATTTTACACAGATAAAATTGATTGAATCCGTCACGAATCTAAGCAGGTGGAATGTACACATAATGCAGACACGAACAGATTACAATCAATCAACCCTAATGACTTTTACAATGAACAAGTACAATTCTTCATCACATACAACATCTGCACATAGTCCATGGCACTGATTTTTGGTTACAATAATTGTCTTTTCTCAGGTCCAATCATTTTTTCAGTTACTGTGTTTACACAACAAACGTTCAATGCCATCACCTTAAGTTACAATTATTTTCACTCCTAATTACACACTTGATGTCTGCTTGTTAATTACACCAGTTTGATTTCATTTTACAGCTGATAATTTGTCACCACAATGTAAAAAGTAACAACATCATGAAAATACCAAAAGTCTCTACACAAAACTGTCACAAATTGTTCTATACAGTGAAATGCTTACATCTGCATCTGAACTTAAGTACTCACACAAACTATTTACATGCATCAATTGACATACTCATTTACAAAACTAGATATTTACAGGCTATTGACCCCTCCCCAAACCATGCATTTCAATTAATTCTCATAAGTGGGTTCCAGGATTTCCCTGGAAACCCAGAACTATGTAATTTACTTTTCCTAACCTTCCAGTTCTCTTCAACTTTTGTATACACATTTAATATTACATTTCTATTTTCACAAAGCTTCATTATATACATAGAGAAACACAAACTTCCAATCATCTCAGACAACAGACTTTGGTACAACCACGCAACAGCTGAGACATAAAATGGTTCTGTTTTAGCAAATTGATTGTCACTTAAAAGCAATGTTGCTGACTCAACCGGTAATACAAATTTATTATTCTCACTACTACAGTTTAGTCCATCATTACTCCCAACCCCACTCTTCATCATCTGATTGCTACTTAAACTTACCAAATTATATGAATCAGTACCTAAAATTGTTTTAACATCTGGCTTACTGACTTCATCCACCAAATAATTATTTTTCTCAGCAACTACTACTTCACTATCAGCTTCCACATCAAAGAGGGTACAAAACATAGTGTCATCTAAGTCACATTCTGTACAATTTTCCAGATAAGAAACTGGTTCAGATAAATCCTTACTCCCACCCATTTCTTCGTTATCATTATCTACACCAAATACAGAGCTAAATAATGTATCAGCTAGGTCAAAGTTAGGACATTTTTCCAACTTAGGGATTGGTACATAAGGCTTTTCAACCTCTCTCTTTTCAGAAGACAAATACTTTGACTTACAATTCTCTTCCTCATCTGGGTCTCCTATCCACACCACTGTATCACCTTCATCTTCAAGATATCTGAGAAACTCCTCGATTTCAGCACTTCTACAAACTTCATTACCACCTATACTAGCACACATAGTCCCAACTATGCCATTCTGGACCTTATAAGTTTCCGATAGCCACACTGTAGTATGCACTATAAATTCTGCACCCTTTTTTGTAATTAAGCAGTGACCATTTCGAAAATCTTCTACATGAAAATTATTACTTTCGCACACTGATTCTAGTGATAAGGTACTATGGTGGTCCCCTTCCCGCTTTATCTTATTATCAACCTTTACATCATCAACATCATTAATTACATCTATCATAACCTTATCCTGAAATTCACTCGCTGCTACCTCTACCTCCTCCAATAAATCTTCTCGGGGATTATTCATGAAAATGGTATTAACGCTATAGCAGTTGGTACCTGGACCCACATTCTTGTCCACCACTGCGGGGCCCATCACAGGGGTGGTCTTTAGTTTGTCTGCCCCCCATGCTGCCTCTCCCTTTCAGATTGAGGGTTCTGTTCTCTCACTTCCCCATTATCATTCCTCCTTGTGTAATTATCACGATCCCGTCCCCTAGATCTACCATTCCTTGACCCATTACCCCTTCTAGGGGGACTCCTGCTGCCCCTCCTATGGTGGTAATGTTGTTCAGTGAATGACTCCTGGGCATCCAAGCGTCTCAACAATTCAGAAACTCTATCCACATTTACTACATCCAAAGTGGCAATTAAATTTCTTGTTTGATGAGGTAGCCTAGCTCCTATCAAATCAATGAATTCTTCCTCTCCATAAGGATGGTCTAAGTACTTACAACGGATCCAACATTTATGAAAAAAATCATGTTGAGTTTCCCTACCAGGTTTATAGGGTCTACCAGTCATCAACTCTCTCTTTTCTTGAATCTGCCTGCTTGTCGACCAAAAATGTTTCAAAAAGTTTTCTTTAAACAGCTTGTAGTCAGTCACTTCCCTAGCTTGTCTATCACCCCATGTCCTAGCATAAGATTTTAGATGTTTACTCACAAGTGCAATTTTCTTATTGTCGGGTAACAAATTAAAATAGTCTGATCTTTCAAAATTATCTATAAATTCAATAGGGTGAAGCCTACCACTATCATCATAGAATTCATATTCTTCTTTTACATCGACACTGAAATTTGGATTACCTGTTAAGGGAACCTGACTTAACTGAATCTGCAACCCAGTAACTCTTTTCTCTAACTGATTAAAGTTAGATTGGGTTGTCTCCAATCCCTGGGTAAGTTGTTCCTGATGATTTGCCAATGCATTAACATTTTTCCCTATACCAACCACTTCCTGTCTCAACTCATTGACCCTTTGAGCAGCTTTACTATCATTGGCTTGGAATAAAGTGACATATTCCTCCTTCATCTTATCACAATTTTCACTGACTTCTTTATAAATCAAATTTACACATTCAGTCTTATTCTGTTCACAAATTTCTGTAACCTTTTCAAATTTTTCCTGACATTCTGTTACTACCTTCCCCAATTTAGAATCTAAATTGTTAATATCTTCCTTGAATTGAGAGCTAAAACCCTGAAATTGCTCTGCGATTTTAATATCAAAACATTTAGTCAAATCAGAGAATGTTTTGTCATTGTTTTGTTGCAGTTGAGAAAACTGATCATTGATTACAGCAAACTGAGAATTAATTTCAGAAAATTTGCTGTCAAGATTTAACTCATTCCTTAACTCACTCCTAAATTCAGAAAATTTATTATCGAATTTACCATTGATTTCTGCAAACTGAGAATTAATTTCAGAAAATTTGCTATCGAATCTGGCTACAAAAGACTCTAGAATTGCTTGCAGGTTCTGATTATCAGCCATTTTTAGTAATTATCAAAATCAACATAAAAAACAAAATTAAGGAAAATTAAAATCTTTCCAAACTGCCACACTATAACATGCAAAATAAATCACTTGAATATTTCAATGCAGTACTTACACTTCTTCCTCAATTTTGTATCACATTAAATTTCACTTAGAAGCACTTATTTAACCATTAAACACCACACTGACTTCAAACACTTAACCACACTTTTCACAATTCACTGTAGGAAGACGATGTTGAGGCCGAAGAAAATCCACTCGACGTCGGAAGATTACAGCCGATTCCCGATGAAAATTCTTGGCGTCAAATCCGTGTCGTAGCCGGTCGAAATTTCCTCGCAGGTTATGTTCGTTTATCGCCGATAATTCGTTGCAATTTTCTGCAGATTCTTTTTAGAAGATAAACATCCCACAGATGTTTAAGAACTTCTCGTCATGTCAACGGTCGCCATGTTAAGGTTCTTTGGGTGGTTTAATTACTGCATTAATTAATTTAAAAAAATCCACCAAACAAATGTTATGTTGATGTTCGTTTATTTTGATCCAATCAACAAGTCAGCGATATTCACAAGCATAGTTGTTACAATCCAAAGATGCAATACTGACTTACTAACTGAAGACTTGAAAACTGAATGAAAACTTAATGAAAAACTGACTTCTCTGTCCAGGCGATCTGTTTATATAGTGTCTATCGAAATTACGAGAATTCTTCAAAGACATCCGCCCGATATTTCTCGATCATAAACAATCACTCAAACAATCAAACATATTAAAAACAATCGGAATTGATACAAAATTAATTAATAACATTACAAAGTGATCAGAAATGGTAATTATAGATACTTAAATACAAAATTATTTACAGAAATCCTTTCAAATGGTGGAAAATTGTCCTGTAGACATCGTAACTTACATTAATACATGTAATTACAAACTTTTAATAAATTCTCTTGCATCATTCGGTTCTTAAACATATTAAATGGTCTTTAAATAATTTTCTTACCTAAAACAAAGTCTGTATACACTTATTTACAAGATTTTACAAAATAAACATATCAAATCACTTTCAAGCAAACTTTGGCTGACTACAAATATTTCACACAGTCCAATACTATTCAAAATACAGGTATTGGGGCTGTTACAATACCTTATTTTACTTTTGGTATCATGGGCTATATATTAAATGTCATTGGTTTCTGTGTTAATCCTATTTACGGAATAATTTGTACTAGTTTGTGAATACTATTGTATTAATTTTTTAATTTTCTAACTCCATATCCAAGATAAATGTACCAAACTTTACTCTGAACTGTGGGCTATCTATAATTTGAAACATCATTAAAATGCTGCCTGTAGTTCCATGACAATTCCTTTCATCAAAACACAGACATAAGAATCTACGAAAAAGTTGATCTACTCTCTTTTGCTTGTTAATAGTGTCCTAAACTATTTCAAAAAATCTAAAATGTACATAATGATTCTTGATTAGTTTTATTATTTTTGTAGCATATTACTCATATTGATTTTTATTTTCAGAATATTTCAAATGATGCCAAACTAGAGGCTCCAGTTTTGATACCTTCTTCTGATGGGTATGAAGGAAACATTTTACTACAAAATTAGCAGTTAAAATATAAACTACTGCTTGTCTTAAAGACAGGGATGTACCAGAGAAGTTAGGTAACTGGGTTAGAAAAATTTAGTCAGATCATTAGTTGAATATGGTGGTGATGTTTGGGACCCACATTTAGGTTATCAAATACAGGAGTTGGAGGGTGTGCAAAGAAGAGCAGCTAGATTGGTTTGTGGAAATTATCGCAGGACCCAGTCAGTAACTGATATGATAAAGGAGCTGGAAATTGTTGGAGGAAAGGAGGAGGATGAAGAAGGTTCTGGAAATGTATAGGACATATGATGTTGATGAGGCT
The DNA here is from genome assembly GCA_031002005.1 of Vandiemenella viatica. NCBI lineage: Eukaryota > Metazoa > Arthropoda > Insecta > Orthoptera > Morabidae > Vandiemenella > Vandiemenella viatica. Next base: position 191,703,034 of record CM061914.1, on the reverse strand, counting down.
TTGAGGGATATTGGTCAAAGAATTAGAAATAGTGCTGAGAAGGGGAAAGACGGCCATGACCACAAACTGGTGCTCAATTTCATACATAAGGGTCACAAGCATTTCGCATCTCAGTCACTTGCATAATTGAACATTGTCAACCAGCATGTCTTCTAAGCTAGATAGTAGCTGATATACGAATTATTTACTACAATCATTCAATGACACAACCAAGCCGTTCTCAAAATCCCAGCAGAGTTTGTTCTCTTGACACAGGTAGCCCACACTCCTTCAGTCCAGCGATATTACTACTCATCGTAATATGATTTGCCATAAACTCATATTCATATATGCATGGATCATATTGTTCTGTTGAAGGGTACCATTACATTTTGTATCTTCACAAATGACAGTTAAAGTATGGAATTTGAAAAGTCAGATCTATAATATTTCAATATAAATAGTTTGAATATGTGATGTAATTGTTTATTATTTAACATAGTGTACTATTCATTAGCTCTATTAATATTGCTTTCTGTATGCAGTAATGTCAGAACAGCGATTTCCAAAGCTTTGATTGTTAATATTCAGAGAATGTGTTGAATTATTACCTTCCTATTTTGTCTATGCATTTAGTGGCAGGAGTTTCTCTTACATCTGATTACTACATCTCAACTTTAATATTTTTATACAAGCCTTGCAATAAAAGTACTCAACATAGTTTCTGTATTTGTTTTTGCAGGTCAGAAAATAAATTCCATATATCTATGGGGAGAATTGGTGATATAACATCAGTGGTCAATACACCACAGTACACATGTGCTATATGTTATCAACATTTCTCTCAAGGGAACTGTCTAATACGCCATGTTTTTAGTCATGAGCTATGTGTAAATACACCACTACACGGTTGCCAAAGATGTGGGCAAGTTTTTTTAAATGTCTCTTTGTTATGTGCACATAATTTTAACTATTGCAATAAAAGTGTATTTAAGGAGACATCATTACCTAAAGTTGCATGCACATTCTGTGCAAAGACTTTTTTATCCAGGTGCACTTTGACAAGACATGTTTTCCACCATATCTCAGGTATTTCCTTTCCCTTAGATGTCTGTATATATTGCTCTGGAGGATTTGAAGATATCGCCAATCTCCATCTTCATAAAAATACAAGAACATTGCCACAAAGAAGGTAAGATGTTACTCTTATTTTATGTTAGTTGTGCTTTCATTTTGCTCTAAGTCATTCTTGTTTAGCTACTTCATTATCTCCTGTTTAATCCACTAAGAAGTTAATGTGCACTGAAGAAGTGATTCATTTATTCTTGTCCTAGACATCACTTTTATATTGTAAACTACAAGTATACAAGCAACTATAATGTAAATGTTATACAGAAATATAATTAAAACATTATATAAAACTATAATATCAAATTAAACAGTTCCATGTAGTGACTACTTATATTCCACTTGATGCCCAGTACACAGCATCCTAGATGGCCTTGTCATTTGTTGTAAACATGTCATTTGAAGTGCAGGACACATTTATCTTATTCCAGATTAACAGGTGCTGTGTTGTCATGCCTTTTACATAGATCGTCCTCGTAGATGTAACCCAATTCCTTCCTGTTTTCTTTACATTAAGATAGATGGGATCTAATTCAGTTCAGGACTTTTCTGGTCATGTACAGGAGATTATAGCCTGTAGTATATCCCTCCTTTTGATTCTCCCATATTATTCCTGATGCCTAATTTTACCAAATTTCTACTGAGAAGTTTTTAGGTTGCAATTAAGTTGATACAATTTAATACAAGAAGCTGTTTCTTGATTTAAACTTCAAGGGTTGGGATTTAATTTAATTGCTATGGAGCACAGGCTCTGGTGGCAATTTCCCTTCACCCCATCTACCACATATCCTGCACCCACCTACATTTGCCCTCTAAAAATTTTATCTTTAAATTCTTTAAACGTTTTTTAGTAAATTATTCATAATTTTTCTTGGTAACTCGTTCCAATCCCTGACACCCTTACCTAAAAAAGAAAATCTTCCCACACCGTTGTGCCTGGAATCGATTGCCAGCTTGTGGTCATGGTCATCTTTTCCCTTCCATGCACTACTTTTCATACCTATTGCAATATCTTCCCAAGCCTCATCACCAGTATACACCCTGTACACTCCCATGACCCTCCTCATCCTCCTCCTCTCATACAAACATGGGATGGCTGAGATCTGTTTCCTGTTTTTGCCTTATAGTTTCTGCGTTTGTCCTCCTTATGATGTCTATGCCCTCAGGCTGGTAAATTTGATTCATTACCATATGCAGAAGAGCGCCTGCTATGATTCATGCTGTCTATTGTAGGTATAGTGACATTCTTCACATGGGAGGAGTTATTCAAACTGGTTTTGAATATTGTCTGGAAGAAAATTAAAGAATCCGATATGCTGATATGGAAAATATCTAACTGCCAATAAATATTATGGTTGATCATATAATAAGCAGGTATAACGTCAACAAATTTGTCTAATGTGATTTGTGTTGGTATAAATCTCTCTCCTATATCCTGTATAAAGAAATACCTAAATATTATTAAAGAATTATACAAAGCCATCACCTGTGGTATTTTTGGCTCCCAGTCATTGTAACTAGCAACTCAAAGAAAATAATGTTCTATTTATTTATACATAACTAGCATTACACTGGTGATTGTTGTGAATGATTGGGTTGGTTTACTATTATAGCATCTTCCGTTGCCCAGTGTAAAACATGTGTACTCAGTTTATCAGAATTACCTCATCTATTTTTGGAATGTAATTAAACGTACACTCACCTTCACCCAACCCCCATTGGGTTTGACTTACACATACAGTGTCTTTAGGCTCATTTTTGTAAATGAATAAATTTTACATGTTACAAAACGGAATAGGAGCTAGAAATGTACAAAAAATATTATTCTGATTGGGGGTCCTCCAGTATTCAAATAAAAGGCTTCAAGAACAGAGACCTGTCAGTGTATGATTGCAACGAAGTCATGACATGTTGACTACCAGATTGTGCTGTGAAAACATGATATTTGAACAAATAGCTCTGCCATCTTCTTCAGGTGTGGGGACCTTTGTAGTAGTCGGCTGACCGACAGATACTGAGACAGCTTGGGAACTGCACCTCCTTATATACCCAAAATGGCTCTGTCCGCTGCTCACTTTTATGCCTTTCTCTGGAAACACTTCAGGTAAAATTGGCAGAATCATCTCAAGGAATGGAATAAATAGTTTCTACTGATCACCAGCCAAACTAACGGGACTACCTCCATTTATTCAAGAATAATCTTGGCCTAAGAGTTCTCAGAATTTATAGAGTCATGTGCGATTATGGCAAGACATACATTGACCTACTATCGGTATTTTACTAAGCCAGTGTGAAGAACATAAATACCACCTTTGCATAGACCAGAATAGCAAATCAGTAATCACCAAGCACGTTGTATGACCGTGGCCACAGTGTGGACTTCAATAACTTTTGGATACTAGCTAGGTCTTCACATTATTGGGAGCTATCTGGCTGTTACATTCAGTAGAGACAGTGAGCTATGGCTTAGTGAGGCATAAATTCTAGCCTTGGAAAAAATGATCTGCCACCATAGAGGGTCCCATATTAGTGTTCATGAGCCGCAACAAAGATCTACATGCGTGCCCACTGGCAGCCAATGACCGGGCGCGGGCCACGGACAGAGCCGTTCGGGGTCATATGTTTGGAGGTGCGGCTGCTGATCTGTCTCACTATTTGTCAGTGAGCCAACTGGTACAGATGTACCTGAAGAAGACAGCGAAACTAATGCTCTGAATATCCTAGTTTTGCAACACAATCCAGTTGTTCACTAATGAAGACTTCATTGAAAATTATGACTTATTACAATGAATGGCAAAATAACTGATGTGTCGTACCTTCCTAATATTGTTGTTGTGGTTTTAGGGCATGTCAAAATTGAGGTCATTAGCGCACTACTTCCCAGTGTCTACAACTAAAGACAAAGAACTCGCTGAAAGGAAGGAAATAGAAGAATTAACCTTTTTTTTAACTTGGTTCTCTTCATTGCCAATAAAATAGAGTTGCAGACATTTTGGTTCATTATTTGCTTTGTAGCATAAAGATCCAATCTGATGATATGCTTGTCTTTGTAACTCAGATGTTGTTTTGAAACTTCTTTAGTAATCAGAAGTAATTACTTTTGTCATGCCAAATGAAGGCATCTCAAAGCATGAGCTAAATTTTCAAGTTTTGCTCTAAAACAATTTTCTTGGTTCACACCCAACAAGAATGATGCCAAAGGTTCATTCTATTTTGGGAAAGACAACTATTCCAGTGGCACAGATTTCACTATTTGTATTTTTTATTAATGCTTACTATATGACTATATCACTACCAACTAATAGTAACGTACAGTATGGCCGAACAGAACATGAAATGTGAAATGCACATACATTTGACATTATATTATTTTTAACCCTTTGACTGCTGTAGACGTTTCAATGCACGTGTCTACTACTGCGCCTAGGAGCTGTAGACGCATATATGCATGCCCTCGTTCCTTCCCTCAGATGCTCAGTACGTGTAACACAGGCCGCCTTGCCGCCCGTCTCTGCTCTGGACGTGTTAAGACGTCCGGCTGCTCGGGTCCCTGTGAGCTCTGCTCGCATTAATGCATGAGCAACTTAGTGGCCAAGTCAGGTAGTCGTATTTCCACCCCGGGTGGTTAGTTGTTTTGCAATGTTCAGCCCATGAGCATTTGCAGTTGCGATCTTATTTGTGTTTCTATTTCCATTTTAGTTTTCACTGAGAAAATGGCATGCGGCCAAGTTTGTGCAAAGAATGTAATCATGCAGATTCTTACTAAAAGCCGCAGTGAGGATGACCCTCTGATAAGGATGATAGTGATGATCCTTCGATATGATCTTGAAGTAATAGGCCTGAGCCGTGTATATTAGCTAGTGGAAATGACCATCTGTCTCCAAAAGAAGTGAAAATTCTTCAGAAACTGAAGCTTCAGATAGTGAGAGCGAAATGTGTGGATAAATAGTATGCTTATATGACACGTTTGACTGGAAGAAAAGCGATTCATGTCCTTTTATGCACGCGTTTAATGATTCAGATGCGGGACACAAGTGTGAATTAGGTCAAAATTCCAGCATTTTATCATTTTTCCTGATATTTTTAACGGAAAATGTTATGAAATATATTTCTGATGAAACCAATAAATTTTATTTGTATACCGAGACAGATAGGCCAGAATCATTTCACTCTAGATTTTCACTATGAAGTGGTATAAAAAGTTCTTTTTCCACATTCTCGATCACTTCATTTTAAATGTTCATGCTCTTCACCAACTAGTAACAGGTCGAAAAATGCCAATTGCAAAGTTTCATCTGTCTCTGGTAAGAGAACTTGTTGAAGCATATGCCACAGCATAGAGTATACCTTGGCAAGGAAGACGTTCTGATGATGACAATCCTCCTTGATTTACTGGGAAACATTTTCCAAGTATTATTCATTTTGAAAATTCAAAGAAGAAGAATCAGAAATTTGTGTTGAGAAACCAGATATAAATGCAAAACATGCAAAGTACCACTGTGTGTTGTGCCATGTTTTGAGCCTTATTACACAAAAAAGAATTATTAACTGTGGGTAACTGCACAATAATAATTACATTACATCTATACGCATCTAAAACTAATTGAAATACAAAAAAAAAAAAAAAAAAAAAAAATGAAAATGGAATAAAAATATATTTTTAACTTCACCAGTGCCAGTCCATAGCCCAGAGCCATAAGGATATATGCAAAATTTGTGAAAGGTATTCAAAAAGGTATTTTCTTCAGATGAATTATTGTTAACAAAAAAAAAAGTTTCAATTGCTGTAATATCTATTTAGTGTATGGAGTACCTGTATGTCTACACAGACATTCACTTTTAGAGAAGCTTTAATTTGAAAAACTTTAGATGTCAGAGTAACTATTTATTTTGAATCTGGGGTTTCAAAACGCAGAGCGGCAGTCAAAGGCCATCACACACAGCGAGTGAGGCAGCGTGCCAGACTCAGCAGTGCAGGTACCGGCCGACCGCGACAGGTAGACAGCTTATACGACAACAAAGAAGCACTCAGCAAGGCCTCTGTTGGGTTATCTCTAGTAGTCAAATTGTTAACACTCTTATTTAATGCATTATAAGCTCATGATAATAGAAACTAATAGACTTAATCGTATTAAAACTGTGAATTACTATACATAATTGTTGATTTCTATAAAATTTATTTGTTAATTTTACCAGCTGCTACTGGCATGTTTCTTGAGGTCGGCCCACATTCACCCCTTTTTACACATGTAAACCATCAGCTAGTAATTTTATACTATGTAAATAAAATTAACGTTCTGCTGGATATAATGTTGCCTTTATTTTTAACACCACTATAACTTTTACATACAAGCTGCTTCGGCTTGTGCAAAGCCGTCTGCTATCAACACCACACACAGACACTCTGTCTGTCCCAACCCCTGCGCCTTTATAGAAAACAGCAGACCAAATGAACAACTGCTGTCTAACAGATGGCTCACCAGGGTCACGGATTTATACTAATATAAAAACACTAAGCTACCAATGATTTCTACACAAACTACAAACTGTGGAAACCCTACATTAAATACAACTTAAGTAACTAACTTTAATACAGAACTTAATTCTAATAACACACTCATAAAAATATTCATAACATAATAATACAATGACTGCGCGAGTTAATGTCACAATTTCCACACTGATCTTACAGTTTTTGTTGTTTGTACTGTATGTTATATCGAATATGAGTAATTATTGTATCTCTATTTCAAATTTTTATAAATGCTTTGGAAAAAAGAACTGAAATAATTTCTTTATTTATCTTTGCAGATCAGATTATAAGATTCAGATATCTACTGCGAAAACTGATAACATATCTCCAGTTGTCAGTACATCACAGTGTATGTGTTCCATGTGTCATCAACATTTCTCTACATATGACCTGCTAATAACTCATGTTTTTAGTCATGAGCTATGTGTAAATACACCACTATACATTTGTCAACAATGTGGCCAAATTTTTTTAAACGAATCAGTGTTATGTGCACATAATAATCACCATAGGAAGATAACTGCATTTAAAGCTGTAACTTTATCAGAAGTTCAATGCACATTCTGTGCAAAGACGTTTCTATCTAGATGTTCTCTAACAAAACATGTCTTCGACCACATCTCAGGTATTTCCTTTCCCTTAGATGTCTGTATATACTGCTCTGAAAGATTTGAAGATGTCGACAATCTCTATCTTCATAAAAATTCTAGCAGAATATCACTAAGAAGGTAAGATGTGACATTCCTTTTTTTTATGATTATATTGCAGTTATTTAGCTCTAAGTCATTATTAATCGACTACTCAACTATCTCTAGTTTAATCCACTGGCAAGTTAATAAGTATTTCTATTCTTAAAAATTGTTATTAGTTTTTGTGTAGTTGTTTCAGCATTTCGGTGATGAGACATTTAAATTACTCTAGTAAATTTCGATTTATTAATTTATTCTTGTCCTAGACACAATTTTAACATTGTGGTCTAGAACTATAGAAGAAGTTACAAAGTAATTACAGACCAGAAAAATACCAAACATACTGTAAAATATTTTACAAACTTTATATATCAGTCATTTTGGCTGGCCTTGTCATTTGTCGTAAACCAGTCATCTGATGTGCAGGAATCATATATTTTCTTCTAGATCAGCCGTATGATCATTATATTTTTGTTAAAAATAAATTTTAAATATTACCAACAAGGAATATTAGCAAAACCCAGAGGGTAAATCTTCCAGCTTCACATATATTGTGTTACTATCAACTTCAAAATAACCTGTGTCTCACACCTTTCCTATATTTGCAACTAAAGATCTTCCAAACTTCCTTGAAAAAAGGAAATAAAAGAGTTATAAACATGTAATTTGTTTCTCTTCATTGCAAAGAAAGTAAAATACCAATCAAATCAGATAATAAACTTGTTCTTGTATCATAAATGCTGTTTGTAATCTTCTTCCATTCTTGCATATAATTATTTTTGTTATACCAAATAGTCATTCAAAAGCATGATTTGAATTTTGGAGTTTTGCTGTAAAACAATTAAGAGTCTTGGGTCACATTAAACAACAATGATGCAAGTGGTTCAGGCACTACATTAAAATTAGTCTGTGAAAATTTCAGTAATTAGAAATTCCAACACTTACAATGTGACTACAGCACTAACAACCGAAAGCAAAACACACTATTACCAAACATCACAACAGGTGTGAAATACACACACTTATGCCGTTTTATTGTTTCTAAGGCCCTTATTTAATAAATTGTAACCTATCATTGCAAAAGCAATAGAAATAATTTTTTATATAGCATTAAATTTACAGGAAAACCAGGTATATTCCTATATCTTCAGAACTGTAAGTTTCATTAATAACATATGATAATGATGTTGACTGATCATCGTTGATATCATGTAACTACTGTTTATGTATATGTTTTGGTTAGATTCTCTTCCAAAGATATACTTCATTTGGTAATTAAGACTATTTCCAACACTAGGCAGAAAATAATTCCTAGCTTTAAATCAATTAAACAGTATACATTTTATCCAAAGATATAAAACATTATTTGTAATTCCTTTACACCCAATTTCATTTTTCAGTTGATAGTAGAATTTAAAACCAAGTGCTATGCTTTTGAAGAAACTTGTAAAAAAATGATCATCATTTAAATAATATGAAATTGCCTTGATAATTTCTGTTGTTTGCTACTAATGATGTGGTTTATTCACAGATAGGATTTCATTCATGAAGATGTCACTACATCACACTTAGAAGTTGTAACAATTAATATTTTGCTTGAATTGCTTTGTTAAAATATAATTGGGGGTACCAGCAAATTAAATAATAAATTTTGAAAGAAATACTTTCTTTAAATTTGTGATATTACAAACTCTAATAGAAGCATAATAATTTCTACTATATTTTCCTTTTATAATTATTTACACGTTTAAATACTTAGCATTTAAAGTAAATGATTCACATAGTGAAAATCTGCTACTGAAAATTCATTTGTGCTTCTCAATAGAAGAAGAAAATTGTTTACTGTATATCGAAGTAAATATTTAATAATATCTATAGGGTTAGATATACTGTTATTCTGGAATATAACAAAATAATGTGGCAAATTTTAACCAATAAGTAACTCCAATAATGTATTTATGAACAGTCAAGCAATTAATAATCAAGGTGTCATATATATATATTTCGAAATTTATCTCTCTTGGAAAATGTATAACATTCATTTCATTCAATGACCTTTTACATATAACTCCTTTTATTTTAGAACATTTATTTTTTGTTTTAAGGTATCAAATTAGGATTTTGTAGTAAATTTTTACTGGCAACATTTTCTTTCATGAGAAATTAGTAATGTTTTTCTTCAATTAATTTATTTTTCTCTTGATTGAGTTAATTATTAGGGAGTAGAGTTAGGAAGGTGAGGAATCCAATAGTGTATGGTATTCAATATTCAATATTGGTCTAGTCCTATGTATATTATTTGCAGTTCTCCAATTAGTAGGAATATAATGATAAGTATTGTTATTTTTAAGATTTAAATACTTAATTGAAAATAAATGCATATATTTGTTGCAGGAGTTATCAGCCCTGTCAAAGTAATGTTTACAGTTACAAGCAGCAGTTTCCCACACCTGAAACTTTGAAGAATAGCATATTGAACCAATCAGTCACTACTTTAAGCTGTAATAATAGCTTGAAATTCAAAACCAACTATAAGAGGAAAAGGTCACATACATGCGAAGTTTGTGGAAAACCGTTTAAGACATCGCAACATCTGAAAAATCATCAATTAATTCACACAGGCAAACGGCATTTTTCTTGTGAAAATTGTGGAAAAGCTTTTCTGAGGGAATGGGATCTTAAATTACATAAGCGAATCCACTCAGGTGAACGTCCATTTTCTTGTGAAGTTTGTAGAAAATCATTCATCCAGGCAGTGCATCTAAAAACGCACCAGACAGTTCATTTGGTTGATCGGCCATTTTATTGTAAAGTTTGTGGAAAATCTTTTAAGCTATCTAATACTCTTAGAAAACATCAACGTGTTCATTTGGGTGAGTACCCATTTGATTGCAAAGTTTGTGGGAAATCTTTCAACAAATCGGATAGTTTTAAGATACATCAGATGTTTCATTCAGGTGAGCGTCCATTTTCTTGTGAGATTTGTGGAAAATCATTTTCCAGGCCTGGAAGACTTAAAGAACATCAACGAATTCATTCTGGCGAACGACCATTTCCTTGTGACGTTTGTGGAAAGTCATTTACACTATCTTACAACCTCACAAACCACTATAAAATCCATTCTGATGAACGACTATTCACTTGTGAAACATGTGGTAAGTCTTTTAAGAGTCCCTATCATCTTAAAATACATGAGGGTATTCATTCAGACGAACGCCCATTTTCTTGCGATATTTGTGGAAAATTTTTCAAGTTATCAGGGCATCTAACCACTCATGTTAAAAGCCATTCTGATAAACGAGCTTTTTCTTGCGAAATTTGTGATAAATCATTTAGGCTCAAAGGAGATCTTAAAAACCACTGTAGAATTCATTTTAGTGAACGTCCATTTTCTTGTGAAGTTTGTGGAAAATCGTTTAAACAACCTGGGATTCTTAGACAACATCGTAACACACATTTAGATAGTATTCCTTTGAATGAACAAGAATTTTGTTGTGATATTTGTGGGAAATCTTTCAGGAAATCTGTTAATCTTAAAAGTCATAAGAAAATTCATTCTACTGAACGGCCATTTTCTTGCGAAATTTGTGATAAATCATTTTCGATCTCCTGGGAACTTAAAAACCACCGTAGAATTCATTCAAATGAACGGTTATATACTTGTGCAATTTGTGGAAAATCATTTAAGCAACCTGGGGGTCTTCGACTACATCGTAAAATACATGCTGCTTAATGCGCATTTCTTATCCATTTTGTGGAACTACTTTTATGCTGTCTGATAGCTATAAGAGGCATCAAGAATGTTATTAACCCAAGGTCATTTTCCTTATTGAATATATGTAGTGTTTTTATGTTATTTGGCATCCTTGAGATTCATCAAGTATGATTTGAAATTCAGTTTTACTCCAATTATCTTATTATTATTATTATTATTATTACTACGTGATTCACTAAAATGATGTGGCGGAGGGTGCATTGCACCTGCCCGAAAAGCTAATAGTTTGGAAGGAAATTTAAGATACTTCCATTATAGTAAACTCTGGAAATAAAATTAGTTTCTTATTTAATTCAAGAGAACATGTTGTTTCTTGTAGATCATAATAATCTTTTGTCAGTTATGTGAGCAATCCCTTTGTGATTCAATATCTATATTTGCAATTTCAATACATACATAATAATCAATTCTTTTATGTTTTAAGTCCATATGCCAGTCTGTAAAATTCTGATAAAATTTAATCTTAGTTATATTTGTTTGATACCAGTTTTTTATGTAGAATTATGAGGTGGTTTTTACTATGCAATGATAGAACTTCTGTTCTCATATTTTGATTTTCTATCTATAACCAGACATATTTTTATGTTGGATTTATACATCAAGTAAAACTATGTGAAATAATTATACAAGTTGTATTTTCATAACACATAAAATTTACTGAATAGAATAAATTTTAAATTCATTATCTTTGAATATGCGGTATTTTATGAATATTTGGCAGTTGTTTTATAATGTTTAAATAAATTTGTAAGAGAACTATTTTTTCATGTTTTTATTTAAACCTAATATTTATAGCTAAAGTCTAGAAAAAGAAATGTCTGTATAAAACTTATTCCAGAAAGAATAATTGCAATACTCTCTAGGTATAGAGTATTTCGCAAGGACTTTTGGTCATATTTAAATGGAATTACACAGTGAGAACTTATGTCTCTGGTTACTATATAGGATACTTTTATTCAGATTATTTAATTTTTCAAGGTATTGTAAGAGAAAAACCATAATCGATCATATAATAAGACTATAACCAGAAAAAATGAGAACATAATTGCCGAGCACTTACTTTGTCATCTTGCATTCTACATCTACTTCCATACTCTGCAAATCACAAACATTGTGGGTGGCAGAGGGTGCTAAGCAAAAAATCTTAAACTCATGCATTCCAATCCCGAATAGCACGTGGATAGAAGAAATACTTAAAAGCATCTGTATGCTATCTTATTTCTCGAATCTTATCCTTCGGGTCATTGCTACCTAAATACGAGGTTGGCCAAAAAAAGTATTTCATTGCACTCGTAATTTAAAGATTCGCTAATAAAATCAGACGCAAACTGTGTTGTCTGTTTCCCAAACTATCCCAGCACTATCTACGTATCAAAACCCTGTGACGCTTTTATAAGGGCTATAGCAACCAGTCACAAAACGAGCGGCCCTCCTCTGCACCCTCTCCACTGACTCGATCAGGCCCTTGCGATACGGATCCCAAACTCCACAACAGTAATCTAGTTACGGACGCACTATAGTCGGCGTCATGAAATTAGGCCTGCCAAGGTCACGTAGTCTCCACTGCCTCCCCTGCCCGCACCAACCCTCTGTCTTTCGGTTAGGCCGGCGATATTGCCACATTAGCTTTTGCCGGTCGTCCATGCGTATCTTTACACGCGGTCGCTTTATTTCCTTAGTTTAAGGCCTATTCGAGTAATGTTAATGGTGGTGATGTTCAGGAACATAATCATGCAATTAGTGTATTAACAGACAGAAGTAATATTCGCGAACCTGCAGGCCGCCTGGGCATTGTAAACCTAATTAAAATCATTGTAGCAGATATTTTAAAGTATTTTTAAGGAATATTACCAATAACTAATACGCAAAAAAAAAAATACTTCGCTAAATTACAAACACTGACATGGAGGTATTTGTGGCAGTCATTTCTATGTATAATCGATCCCTTACATTTTATAAATTAATTTTCGTTTTGTCTTTGCTTTTGAAGATTTCTCGCGAAATTTGTCATGTATGGGCCATTGTGTACAATGACAATAATAATTCTTACAGAAGCTGAAAATATCTTTTCTGTGGAGGACAGGAAATATGTTTCTCAGTCGTAAACGAACCGACCGACCAGCCGGCACTGCGGCATGCGCTGCGCGCAATCATTCGCGCAAATATAAACTGTGAAACAATCCAAAAGGGGTTGTCTGAAGAGGCTTTGCCTGCTACCAGAATTAATTTCAGTATTTTCTTAGAAACTTTCTCGCTGGAAGTTTTTACGTAAACAAATAAAACGTAAGTTAGTCAGCGACAACATTTTACATTACACAGCCGAAACAACTAAGCGCTTCGTGTAACATTTTATTTTTTTTATTCACTTGCTTCCCTATTTAATGAATAGAATGTATTCGGTATGAGTCTGTTAACTTTCAGGAAGGCACATAATTTTTTTTGAGTTATTACTTATTATTTTTATTGCTTTTTCTGTCGGTTGAAGTGAAAAAGTATTTTGATTTCTAATTTTCAAGGAAACACATAACTATTTTTTTAAAAACAGTCACACAAATATTTGGAATTATAAAGAACATCACCTTGTCCCGCATGTTAAGTATTATGTTTTAGAAATTTTTTCGCACTCGTTACTGAAAGTTAATTTTTTTGCTGATTTGCAACACTGTTCGGATACTCCGTGACCTTCACAGGACTAATTTCGTGACTGCCACTATAGTGTTGTATATGCTATTTCCTTTGTATGGGCATTAAAGTTCCTCAAAATACGACCTATGAATGGCAATTTAGAATTAGCTTTGTCTACGAAGGAAGTTATGTGCAAGTCCCATTTCATGTTGCTTTGTACTATCACCCCCAGATACTTCAGCGAACCAACCGTGTGAACTGCTGAATAGTTTATTTTGTACTCGTGAGAAAACTGATATTTTTTGTTACTTAGTCAAATTGCCTTGCACTTTTTGCAATTAAGTGTAGTCTGCCATTTTCAGCACGAATCGGAAATAGCATCCAAATCACGCTGAACTTCTAAGCAATCGTCGGAGCACCTTATTTCCATATAGATAACTGCATCGTCGGCAAACAATGGCAAATAGCATCTGACGTGGTCACCGAGATGGTTTATAAGTTTTAAGAAAAGAAGTGGTCTTATTACACTTCCATGGGGAACCCCCGAAGTAACATCTATCTTAGAGAAGGCTTCCTCGTCAACAACGACATACTGTGATCGATCAGTTAGAAAATCATGTATCCATTCGCAAATCTGATCCGGTATACCGTATGCTCGAATTTCGCTAAAAGTCGGATACTTCAAAAGCTTTCTGAAAATCCAAACAAATTGCATCAACTTGTGAAAATGCATCGACAACTTTCTTTACGTCATGTGAAAATGGTGTCAATTGTGTTTCACACGATCTCTTCTTCCGAAGTCCATGTGATACAGTGTAAGTAACTCGTTCTCATCTAGCAACTTTATAATGTTAGAGCATACAACATGCTCCAGAATTGTACTGCTGACAGATGTTATAGATATGGGTCGATAGTTCCTAGGATCACTCCGATCTCCTTTCTTGAATACCTAGGCTATTTTCCAGCTAGAAGGTACTTTTTTTCTCTTCTAAAGATTTCCGGAATATCTGTGATACAGAAATGGTTCAATTTCCTCTGTGTATTCAGAAAATACTCTTACCGGTATACCATAGGGATCCGGCGCTTTACCTCACTTCAGGAGCTTTAATTGCTTTACAATTCTACACTATTAATCTCTATCGGATTAATCTCTGATACCACGCGATGTGGTAAAATAGGATTTCAGGAGGACTCAGATTCAAATTCGCGCCTGGCCATATAGATTTTGGATTTTCATGGTTAATCTAAATCACTCGAGGCAAATACCATGATAGTTAAGGCCATGGCCCAATTAATTCCATTTCCTGTCACCTCGCTCCTCTCATGAAAAAGTCAAAGATATTAAAAAATGTGCTTGGGGTACTATTAGTAAACTATAGAGAAAAAAATTTATATTGCGCCTGATATAACTCCACATTTCTGTTTTTACAATATTTAAAATTATATTATCGTTGATAACGTCAACTGCAGCTAGCTACACATTATTTCTGTAAAGTATGTAACATTCTGTTAACTAATGTTATAACCAAAGATGTCTTATTCTAGAGTCTTGACAAACTTCCGAAATTAATTATGGTGGGACTATATGGGAGGAGCATTTCAATAAAATTTTATTTGTAATGTTACCGGTTTATAATAAATTAGTTTATGAATCTGTACAAATATGATCTGTGTGTTAGCTTTATCATCATAAAATAAGATTCGAGTTTGATCTTGAAGTCTTCAGGAATTTTTAGGCTCTTTCAAATCCTTGATAAAAACTGAAATAACTAATAAAATACTCAGAACATTAAATACATGAGAGAGTGCAGTATTAATCCGGAGAGAGAGAGGGGGTGATTTTGCTTACTTTATTGGTAGATGTTTAGAGGCCTCGATGACTATCAGGTACACTTCTCTAAAGTAACAGTTTCATACTGTCATTGACATACTTAGATATACAAAATAGGCTATTTGACAGTATTCAAAATATATTACAAATTGTAGTCATTCGTGTTTATTAATGCTTAAGGAAGCTATTTTTTGTTAAATTTAAAAGGAAAGATGGATATTTTATAATAAAAAAAGCGAAATAAATGTCATATATTTCTTGCCTCTTGTTACGTGAAAGAAAACACTCTGGGATTGGTGATCGCTTTAGTGACGTCACTTGCCTGTAGGCGCTGCTGCTGCGTATAGAGTGTTACCCGCTATCCAAGTATACAACTACTTGTTGCTGATTATCTCTTGTTACTAATAAGATTTTGTGTAGAATATAAAATGAAGAACAATTTGTAGAAGCCTACAACGGAAAAATACCGCAAATTATTTTTCGTACAAGCTATAGAATCAACTCCTGACTTTTATTCTACGAAGCTTGAGAATGTAATAACTTCAATTAGAGAATCATTTATATTTAAACTGGAAGTAGAGATTAACAGAAACCCTTCATAAGAATGATTAAAATTTTAAACTAAGTTAGTTGTTTTAGGAGATATTTACGAGAAAAATGCAAGTGTAGTATAAAGTAAGCACAACAGGTAAATAAATGGATGTTATGGACAATTTTTCTTAGCTGCAGATAAATAATTATAGACAAATGATATTTCTTTATCCAACGAAATTGAATTTATTGTTTCTTTATTTAACTACCGCGTTCACTTCACCACATGTAGAAACTGTGATGTTTAAGTAGTCACTATTAATAAGAAGACATATAAAGATGCCATGGTGCCCAAGTAGCTGTATGGTTAAAGAGTGCTATAGGTATTTGAAGATCCTATGTTCGAACCGTGATAAGGATAAAAAAAATAAGTGTGTATTTTTTTTTTCGTTTCTGTTTGCTGTTTGTTGCTTTACAGAATAATGTTTTTATTCTAAGAAGTTATAAAACGTCTTCCAATCGTTTGGATCATAAATTGCTGTCATACAAGAAAACTTTTAAAAAAGATAACCTTCTGCTTTTAATTTTGAAACATACCAGATATACATTGTCACTGAAAAAAATCCAAGTGCTCGGTGGTGAATAATAGGATTTATTTTTACAATAACATTTCGCGCTAATCTTCCAACAGTTCCGGAACGTTTTGAATACCATTCTTTTGAATTTTTACGTGACAATACAATCGTATGTTGCCTTTCTGATATAAATGCGTCTATTTAGGTGGTATTAACTTTTAATGAGCAAGTATTTTTCAGTTTTTTAAAACTTTTTACTGGTGTGTAAGTAACGTCCAGTTTCATTTTTTAAGTCTTTTTTGTTATGTTTCAAATGTTTATAATACGCTTGCTATCCAAACATTTGTGAAACTTTCGGAACAAAATGTTTGGTGTATTTTAGAAAAAAAATATGCGGCACTACCAACAGCAACTAGTATCTAAACAAAACTCTCACAAATAACAAAACATATACCACAAGACTGGAAAAGTGCGATAGTACTACCGGTACATAAAGGAGGGGTGAGAAATAGAGTCGAAAATTACAGGCCAATCAGTTTGACTTCAGTGGTAGGTAAATTAATGGAAAGATTGATATGCAACCACATCAGAAATGAATGTGAGGAACGTAAGTGGTTTTCAAGTAGGCAACATGGGTTCAGGCAAGGATATTCATGCGAATCTCAGTTGATGGGATATATGCAAGATATCTCAGATGAAATGGACAAGGGAGGCTAAATTGATAGTGTAGCGCTGGATCTTTCAAAGGCGTTTGACAGAGTAAGCCACAAAATGGTAGTAAATAAGGTAAAAAGTATTGGAGTGGATGAGAAAGTGATTTGCTGGGTAGAAGAATTTTTGAAAGGTAGAAAGCAGAAAGTTAGTGTGGGAAATGCGGTATCAAAGGAAGTGGAAGTAAAAATGGGAGTGCCGCAGGGTAGCGTATTGGGACCATTGCTATTCATTATTCTAATGAATAATTGTGTTGATTGTTTACTATCTGAAATTAGATTGTTTGCAGATGACATAATGCTGTATAAAAGGATCAAAACGATAGAGGACTGTAAACAGTTGCAGGCTTATCTGGACAGGATATATAGTTGGGTTGGTAAACATGGGATGAAGATAAATGCAAAGAAGAGTCAGCTAATTAGATACACAAATAAAAAACAAAAGGTAAATTATGAATATAAGGTGGGGAAAGAATTGCTTACTGAAGACTTAAAATGTAAATATCTTGGCATTACATTTGATAACAAGCTTAACTGGGCAGGACACGTTGGACAGGTGGTAGGAAAAGGTTTCAAAACTCTGCACTTGTTGGAAAGAGTGATGAGAGGATGCACGAGAGAAGTAAAGGAATTGGGTTACAAAACTTTGGTAAGACCATTGCTCGAATATGGTAGTGTAGTATCAGGGCCCGCTCTAGGGGGGGGGGGGGGCAAACCGGGCATTTGCCCGGGGCGCTAAAATTTAGGGGCGCCATTTCGGCTGTAAGTGTGAGAAAAAAATTAATAATGTTCATGTGTTAAATACACAATTAATTAAAAAAATCCACATACAGATTTTTTCATTCGTTAAAAACTTGCAGTTCTTAGCTATTTGGGTGCGCCCCTAGAGACTTCGAAAAGACGGGGCGCGGACCTCAAAGGGGCGCGCCGTTGCCCAGCCGCCTCTGTATGAATTGCGCCATAGGAGCAACTTCAAAATGCGCCGCGTCCGCGCCATGTCTCAGCCTGAAGTCCGCGCCACGTCTCTTCTGTGTGAATTGGGCCTTAGCACGCGAGTAGAACGCTGTTTCTACTTTTGTTGTCTCAACTTGCTTATTATTGCTGATTATAAAAGTGGTTACATTACACAACAGCATTAGTCTTACTATTACGTTATTAGTGATAAGTGGAAGTTCATAAAATTTACTTCAGGATTTCATAATTTCTAAAGGTAAGTACAGCTAGAATTAAATTGTTATATAGTTGGATATTCGACAAAAGCACACAACAGAAGCCCAGTAGGTGGGGGCTGTTACACCTGCCCTCGGCTACCTGCACTGATTCCGACTGTCCACAAGTTACTAGACACGGTGAAAAGGAGTGTTTTTCGCAATTGCAGCTACGCTCTAATACATGGAATCGATTGTGCTTGGCGGGAGATGCTGAGTATTTATTTTATTGAATTGATAAACCAAATCAATATGGATCTTAGTTATTGGAAATCGAAGTGGAATAATTTGCATAATAATTTCTTCTCGTAATCCGAGCCTCACAGATTTGATGTACAAATTAGATACAGGCATTGTAAGTGTTATGGTTGGGTTAAATTACATACGCTAGCTTTGATCGCTTGTGAAAATACTGTAGTTTAGTGGGTGTGGGACAGTACTTACAATCATTAATAAATAAATAATATTACCAGCTGCTGATTACCGATTAGTTACTTCACATACCATTAGTATATTCAATTTCGAATGTTAACTGCTAATATATAATAACCCATGATGCTTATTATATATACGAATGTGGTTTACCGATACTCTAATTGCTGCATTTGTAAATCGTCTCAACAAAAAGAAATTCATTAAGTATTTTAGTGAATGTGAATAACTTTGTCAGTTGGTTTAATAAGTGCATTGCGCGACAATCACTCCACAATATCATTTTTTTGGTTTGTTTGTGAACTTGGAATGTATTCTGTTTAAGCCTATAGAAAGTGCCATTCTGTATACACGGTTTCTGTATTTGCAGCAAATGTACGAATAGTATCCTCCGCGAATAAGCTTTTGATTGTGTAGTAACACTAGACTTTCTTTATGTTCACAAGGTATGGAAAATATTTTGTGTTGTGCATAAATATTTTTTTATATCGACTGAGAATAATTTATCTTAGTTATGGTTTTAGCTTATTTAGACCAAGGATAAATATTTACTTTTTATATTATTTTATAGTGTACAATGTTTGAGTTACGTGCGTGCCTCTTCCAAAATGTCTGACGGTCAAAGAAAGCTATTTGGTTACCAGTACAAAAAAAGAAGATTGGGAAAGGAAGCGGAAAGGCAGAATCAATCTGGCGCGTTAAAAAAATATACTGTATTCAGGGTTTACCAAAACAGATCTTAGAATCCAATATCAGGTCGGGATACAAAAGAAGTACAGAATCGTCAGAGAATAATAGCAAACAAATGAACAAAGTTTCTAAACCAACTGGAACTGATACCAACGTGAGACTCACAGAAGGCGTTCTAAAACTTTGTGGCCAAGAATTTTACGAGACGCCGTAAGAAGCTTTTTAATAAGCCAAGGTCCACCTAAACTATTGCATAATTACAAATTTCCTTCCAATGACACAGATCGACATTTTAGCGCATAATATTATGCACGAATTTTAATCAACGGAGAGCAAATATTGCGAGATTAGCTACTATCTTTCACAAAACTGCGTTTACTGCTTCTGTTGCAAAATTTTCGGCTGTTTAGTTAGTTCTCTCTCAAAGTATGGTTTTAAAAATTGGAAGCACCTCGACGAAACTTTAAAAGAGCATGAAATTTCGAAAAATCATATTCAGGCAATAAAGATTAAATTTTTGTAAAACTGTAGATGCTGCCACTCAAAGATTTATTAATGCCGAAATAAATCATTGGAATGAGATGCTTCTAAGAATTGTTGCAATTACCAAAATGCTTGGTAAAAGTTGACTGGTTTTTCGAAGTACAAGCGACAAGTTGTTTGAGCATAATAACGGTAAATTCGTAAAAATAGTTGAGTTACTGTCTGAATGCGATCCCATTATGGAAGAGCACGTCCGTTGAGTGCTCTAAAGAGTAGAGACTAAAACTCAGTATCTTGGTAAAAATATACAAACCGGGATAGTAGATCTGCTGCATCAAAGCGTAAAGTTTCATGTTATTAATGAAATAAAAAAAATCAAATATTTTCCATAATTTTAAACTGTACTCCTGACTTTAGTAAGATACAGCAAATTACTCTTGTAATCAGATATGTTTCAACCAATAAATTTAATCCTGATGTTGAAATTAAAATTAATGAAAGCTTTTAAGGCTTCTTACCAGTCGAAAGATACACAAGAAAACAAATGTCTGACATTATAGTTGGAGAACTTAATTACATGTGTTTAAATTTGCAGGATATCAGAGGACAGGGACTGACAACGGGTCCAATATGAGGGGCAATAAAGCAGGAGTGCAAACTAGAATTAAACAATACAGTTCGCGAGCATTCAATGTTCCGTGTAGTAGCCATTCTCTCAATCTTGTTATTAATGGCAAAAGCATCCTTGGAAGCAGCTAATTTCCTCAACATGCTCCAAAAAATATATTTATTCATTTTGGCATCTACTTTTCGATGGGCAATACTTTTAAAGCATGTTCAGTGTTCAACTTTGAAAATATGGAGTGACAGTAGACGGGAGAGTAGGATAGAGGCATTAAACCCTTTAAAATTTCATTTGGGAGATGTATTCGACGCCTTCCTAAGAATTTACGAAAACCAAGAAATTGATAATTTAATGATTTAGCCATTTTGGAAATTGAGTATGAAATTGCTGATGAATTAAATTTTAGGATGTAATAAAAAATTCGCAACCTGAAAGTAAGAGAAAAAGTTTTTTTGTGGTTTTATCGTATCTGATGTAATCTTGTTTTATTTTCAAAATAATGGCATTTAGATTGTTTGTGTGATAATATCCATCTGTAATAGCATTTAAAAATGTAAAAAATATGGTTAATTTGTGGCTATGTACAGATATTTCATAATTAATTTCTCTATTTTGTGCCGCTAAATCAAAATTCAATAAGTTTATTTATGAATATATGATTTTATTAAAATTTAATATTTATTCGATTAAAAATTAATTATTTTTTTAAAAAATATGTAATTCTACATAATCTTAAGGGGCGGCAATTTGTCTATTTGCCCGGGGCGGCAAAACCGCTACAGCGGGCCCTGGTAGTATGGGACCCACATTTTGAGTACCAAATACAGGAGTTGGAGAAGGTGCAAAGAAGGGCTGCTAGATTTGTTTCTGGAAATTATCGCAGAATGCAATCAGTGACAGATATGATAAAGGAGCTGGAATGGGATTCATTGCAAGACAGGAGGAGGATGAGGAGGGTCATGGGAGTGTACAGGGCGTATACTGGCGATGAGGCATGGAAAGATATTGCAGTAGGTATGAAAAGTAGTTCATGGAAGGGAAAAGATGACCATGACCACAAGGTGGCACTCGATTTCAGGCACAAGGGTGTGGGAAGATTTTCTTTTTTAGGTAAGGGTATCAGGGATTGGAATGAGTTACCAAGGGGAATGATGAATAACCTACCGAAAACGTTAAAAGAATTTAAAGTTAAAATTTGTAGAGGGCAAATGTAGGTGAGTGTAGGATAGGGGGAAGTTGGGTGTGTAGGGAAATTGCCACCGGAGCCTGTGCTCCATTGCAATTAAATTAAATTAAATTAAATTAAAGCGAGGATCGAACCTAAGAACCCTAACTTTACTCATACTCGTCCTCAATGAAATTATGATACAAATTATATTTACAATAAATGATATGTGACTTAGTCGCAATGTCGTCTGGGTTTCTACGAGCAAGTTGCAGTGACTTTTTTTTCCTATTTCAGCTTATGCGTGAACACTTACGTTTATTTGGAGAGTTTTATTGCTGTGGTTGTAGACTGATGTACTACATACTATAAATTATATTTCCAACAATTTAGAGTGAGGGCCTGCTGGCACGTGACGCCCCGCCAGGCAGCAAAGGAGCGTTTTGGTGGGCTTTCAATACTCTAAATTTTACGTAAAATAAGCACTTTTGTCAAAAAATAAATAGTACCTGGTCAATAACGTGTATCAATAAACTATTTAAAACCATTTTCAAAAAGTAGTCAAATAGCCTATTGGGGCGGCATACTGTCGGCAGGCTTAGGTCGAACAGGCTTTTTGTGTTTGTTTAGTGGTACATGGAGAATGCCATCAAATTTTCTTTTTGTACCTCGACAAAACTATAGATGACACATCACTTTTGTCTTCTAGCACTGAGGGCTCATATTTATACTCTGCTATATTGGCTGGCATATACAAAAACCAGAGAGACTAGCATATGGAATTTTGATGAAGCAGTTAAAAAAAGGGGAAGATAACAGTGTGCATACGTCACTAATGCCACGTTATCTCATTCCAAATCACTTTCTTTTTCACGCATCTGCACTTTGAGGACTAATAAAACAACTATCAGGTTTGTAGTACTGCTGTATATGCGCGTTTTGCGCTATATTAAGTACTTTAAGCAGAGAGTTTTTGGCACTGTTGATTGAAAATGTAATGATACACTGATGACATTGAATTATGTATAATTTCCTTCATATGGTATTGATATCTTGTTACTTTGTTTCTCTTTAATTAAAATGTTATATGAGGTAGAATTTAACGTTTTGTTTACAAATGACACACACCATTCTTTTGTTTATGATCGCTTGTTATTTTAAGCATGTTTTCGTACTGTTCCGAGGGTTCGAGGTCAAAGATGTCCCTTGTTTGTGACGTAAAATAAGGAAACGTTTTAAAAATCAAAGATGGGAAGGAAATATGGTAGAAGGGAAAAATTATACGCAATTCACAGTTCGAAAAGAACGTTTCTGGAAAAGATTAGAGGCGCAGTGCACTGTATCTTGATTGATTAATAGGAAATTTTGTAGTGGTGAATCAAATAAATATATATACATTGGTTATCGTGCAAGTAAAGCTGACGATATGCGCCCGGCATTCGTTCGAGGCTAATTGCTTTCAGAGATGATATTAAAAAATTTCATTAATGTAATCTTCCTTTGTTTAATAAATAACTGTATTTAATTAAGCAACGACGATGAAAATAATTTCCTGAACCCTGAGTGAAAATATTTATTGCGTTCAATTTAATTTATCAATTTTTAGTAGATTTTTATTTATTTTTATTCAGCCGATTAAGATGTTATCTTATACTCTCTGTGCAAAAATTCTAAGACCTATGCACCATATTAGATCATTTTGAAGGTTATGACTAGGTTTCGGATCATTATAACAAAAAATAGAGAAATATGCATGCAAATATTATCTTAAAAATGGATAAATAAGGCCAAAATTTAAATTTGCTGTACACCAAAACATACACAGTTATACATCATTTATTTTATCTAGTAGTGTCGCTTTCATGTAGGCAGCATAATTTGCTTCCGTGCACTCGCGGCACTATTGGGAAATTAAATTTTAAATTGTTTTGTTGAAGTCACTTTAAATTCATATAATTTTAAAAAAAGAACTCTTTCATCTGTACTAAAATATTCCCCTTTAAATTTCTTTATGTAACTCTATAACTTCCAGCTTTCAGAAAGTTTTATTTTTGGCATGTCAGTACTCACTGATTACCGCAGATTTAACGATGTCTGAGGATTATTTTCAAAAGTATTTCAATGAGACATTGATTGGCGCGGATGGACACAGGCATGCTGCTGCTACATTGTCGAAAATATAAAGCGGGCGGAATATTAATGTTTGAAGAGTGACAATAATTTATAAGTTTAACTGTTGACTGGTGAATTCTGGCCAATTCATTGACAAATAATTTTGTCTTTCAATCCAATGTATTATAGTACAATTGTGTGAATAATTATCTTAACATTTTATTATCTATAACTTCCAATGAATTCCAAGTACTATTACCAAATTACCAGATTTTTCTAAAAATCTGACCATATGATCATTAATATTATCGTTGTATGAGAAAAACTAGGAAAATGTCCTGAAGATGGTTAACAGGATGAACAAGCCAGTCACTTCAGTAATTGTGGGAAAAAATAGGTTTGACCTGTTGCCAGAATCAGGAGGAGAAGAGCTTCATGTAGATGTAGGAGTAGGAGTAGGTAAGATGCAGCAGACCTTTAGGAATAAGGGCATGCATGGCAAGAATAGGAAAAAAAGGGTTCTGCTGCTAGGTAGTAGCCATGGTAGAGGTGTAGGCCCTCTTCTGCAAAATCAGTTAGATACAGGATACCACGTCACAAGTTTTTTCAAACCTAGTGCAACATCAGGTCAGGTAACAGAGGATATAGCTTGACTTTGTAGAAGTTTCAATAAGGACGATATAATAGCGATAGTGTGAGGTGCGGGAAATAGTATTGATAGAAACGCGAGTTATAGTATAGCGAGTGACCTGAGGAAGGTAGTGAAGGAGGCGCCTCATACCAGAGTGGAGCTGATGCAGGTCCTAAGTCGCCATCACCGGCCGCAATTGAACTATGCTGTGACGCGGGTTAATGTGGAAACGATAGTGCTATTTGGGAAAGGCATTAGTTCTGTGTTGGGTGTTGTGCCTGTGAACACCATTGGTAGGTGGGGTTTTACTAGGCATTGCCTACACCTAAATAGAAGGGTGAAGGGAGTACTTTCTGAGTTGTTAGCTAAAGCAGTGAGGGAGCCCATTTCCAGTGATGATGGGGTCTGGACTGCGCCTTTTTTTTAGATTAGGGGTTGCTGGTGAAGGGGCAAAAATAGATTATGAAAGTGATACTGATTGGAGATTTCACGATGGGAAAAGATTGATGAAGTGGCTGAAACAATAACTGACTGGGGTAAAACTGGGAAAGAGGTGATAAATGCTGAAAATGTAAAGCCTGTAGTAAGGATGTTAATGGTAAACTATAGAATTATAACTAACAATGTAATCGAATTTGCAAACTTAATAGAGATACAAGAATCACAAGTAATAATTGGAGTAGAGAGTTGGTTAAAAGAAGAAGTACTAGACAGTTAGGTTTTTCTTGATGGTTACAGAGTGTACCGCAGAGATAGAGGAGGAATTGGTGGAGGAGTCTTCATACTAGCTAGCAAAAACTACCACAGTTCACTGGCATTCATAGATCAAGACGATGAGTTACTTGGGGTAGATTTCTGGTGTAATAGAAAAGAAAAAAATCTAGTGTTGGATGTTTACTGCAGTGGAAGAATGAAGATGAGGCATTTGGGGAGAAATTAAATTCATACTCAGATTTCAGAGGTAAGAATAGAATGATCATCATTGGTTGGGATTTAAATTCACCAGGTGGAAACTGGGAAGGGATAAAGATAAATAACACAACGGAACAAAGGTTTGCATATGTCTTAATATGGGAAGGATCTTTTACACAAATGGTTGAGCAAAACACTAAGGGACAAAATATTTTGGATATACACTCCTGGAAACTGAAATAAGAACACATTGACGCCGGTGTGTAAGACCCACCATACTTGCTCCGGACACTAAGAGAGGGCTGTACAAGCAATGATCAAACGCACGGCACAGCGGACACACTAGGAACAGCAGTGTTGGCCGTCGAAGGGCGCTAGCTGCGCAGCGGTTGGGCACCGCCGCAGTCAGTGTCAGCCAGTTTGCCGTGGCATACGGAGCTCCATCTCAGTCTTCAACACTGGTAGCATGCCGCGACAGCGTGTACGTGAACCGTATGTGCAGTTGACGGACTTTGAGCGAGGGCGTTTAGTGGGCATGCGGGAGGCCGGGTGGACGTACCGCCGAATTGCTCAACATGTGGGGCGCGAGGTCTCCACAGTACATCGATGTTGTCGCCAGTGGTCGGCGGAAGGTGCAAGTGTCCGTCGACCTGGGTCCGGACAACAGCGACACACGGACTCACGCCAAGACTGTCGCATCCTACGCAGTGCCGTAGGGGACCCACCGCCACTTCCCGGCAAATTAGGGACACTGTTGCTCCTGGGGTATCAGAGAGGACCGTTCGCAACCGTCTCCATGAAGCTGGGCTACGGTACCGCGCACCATTAGGTCGTCTTAGGCTCACGCCCCAACATCGTGCAGCCCGCCTCCAGTGGTGTCGCGACAGGCGTGTATGGAGGGACGAATGGAGACGTGTCGTCTTCAGTGATGAGGGTCGCTTCTGCCTTGGTGCCAATGATGGTCGTATGCGTGTTTGGCGCCGTGCAGGTGAGCGCCACAATTAGGACTGCATACTACCGAGGCACACAGGGCCAACACCCGGCATCATGGTGTGGGGAGCGATCTCCTACACTGGCCGTACACCTCTGGTGATCGTTGAGGGGACACTGAACAGTGCACGGTACATTCAAACCGTCATCGAACCCATCGTTCTACCATTCCTAGACCGGCAAGGGAACATGCTGTTCCAACAGGACAATGCGCGTCCACATGTATCCCGTGCCACCCAACGTGCTCTAGAAGATGTAAGTCAACTACCCTGGCCAGCGAGATCTCCGGATCTGTCCCCCATTGAGCATGTTTGGGACTGGATGAAACGTCGTCTCACGCGGTCTGCACGTCCAGCACGAACGCTGGTCCAGCTGAGGCGCCAGGTGGGAATGGCTTGGCATGCCGTTCCACAGGACTACATCCAGCACCTCTACGATCGTCTCCATGGGAGAATTGCAGCCTGCATTGCTGCGAAAGGAGGATATACACGGTACTAGTGCCGACATTGTGCATGCTCTGTTGCCTGTGTCTATGTGCCTATGGTTCTGTCTGTGTGATCATGTGTTGTATCTGACCCCAGGAATGTGTATATAAAGTTTCCCATTCCTAGGACAATGAATTCACTGTGTTCTTATTTCAATTTCCAGGAGTGTAATATGTATATATATATTTTGTTCTCAGGTTTAATTAATATTGTTTAATCTAATTATAAATTGAAACATTTACTGATTCTTTACAGCTTACTACTTACATTGACGTCTTCACGGTTCGTAGACACACATCTCTGCGTTTTCCTCAAGGCATTGTACCGCTAGAGCCATTTGTATTCACTGTTGCATGATATCTAGTCAAAATAGTTGCAATGGGATACAGTGAATTGATTTTCTCTATTTTCTTTTAGTGAATAACGTAATAAATAATTCGCTTGAGTCCCTTTCAGGGGCGGATCCAGGATTTTGGTTTGCGGAGGGGGGGGGGGGGGCTTGGCTTGAATGAAATTTGGTTCAGAGGGCTTGCCTTCAGTGGATTTTGGTTTTTTGGGGGGCTTGAGTTTGCGCTTAGGGTAGTCTTTATAGCCTTCTCGGGCCTCAAATCCGTAGAGCTGAAAATAAAATAAAAAAAAAGTCTCCAAAATTACAGTGTCGGGGTTGGACCTAGATACTTTTGGGGGGGCCTGAGCCCCCTAGCCCCCCCCCCTAGATCCACCCCTGATCCCTGTCAACCCCTGTCAACCTCTACTCCTCGATTATAGTACGCAACTACGTGTAAAAACTCGTGGTATCAGTTTGTCTTTGTAAGGAGTTAAAGTGGATTAACAAGAAAATGGATCTGTATTGCTCAGTCACTTTCTGGAACGCGGCAGTCTGGTTGAGACCAGTGCTTCGTGCGGTCACGTCGTGGAGTGTCCATAGCGCACAGTGGTTCTGACAGCTCCCACCCCTCCCGCCTCCCTCCACCCACCAACCCCCGCCGCTGGCCTAACAAACTGCAAATGAGCCCGCGGAGCAGAGCGGGTCATACGGTGACCATGGAGGAAGGAACAGGGTGGAGGGAAATACCGCTAAATCTGTGAACCCTCCTGTAAAACGTCGGCTCACTCTGCGCATGCCCGGCGGCCATAATAGATTTCCCAAAACATTTCACTGTTTGCTCTGGGTTTGCTGCTGTGAATATCATTTTCTAATATTTTAAAGTTTTTTTTATGATGCCAGCTTGTGTTGCATACCGTTGCACTAACAAATCAGATAAGAAAAAATTGGAATAATGTTTCATGAGTTAAGTCACATTGTAATTATTGTTCCTAAAGCGTTTGATAGGTATCTGCTTAACGTCTCTCTAACAGCGAGGTCTTTAGAGACGGGAAAGGATGGGGGGCAAGGAATGGGAAGGAATTTGGCCATGGCCTTTTGAAGGAAGCATCCCGGCATTTGTCTGGAGTGATTTGGGAAACCATGGAAAACCCAAATCTGGATGCCAGGACGGGGATTCGAACTGCCGTCCTCCCGAATGCGAGGCCAGAACGCTAACCGTTACACCACCACGCTCAATAAGGGCTTATTACTATGAATTCATTCATTGCTCTCGATAGGCTGATCTCGTTCTCAAATAATTGTTGATGTAGTGTAGATGATGAGCATATGTTACTACTTTGCACATAAAAGGCTAGCCTTATTGTAAACAATTGTTGGAAGTCTTATTTAAGCGAGTCAAATTTAAATCTCGATACAGTGAAAATGGTATTTTGCATGCTTTAGTCCGGTTTCAGTTTTCAATGAAATTGTATGATGAAAATAATTGTGATAATTTGTGCGGTGCTAACTACGAAAGGTGATGAAGCAAACGTTGTTGTTACCCGAAATGTAGTTCGCAATGCGTTTCATGTGTTTAGGTGTGTTTACATAGTCTGGTTTTGTAGCAGCAATATTAATGAAAAAGTGGTTAGGTTCAAATGTAGCTTATACCAGAAGGAAAAAACAATTTATTTATTATTAGTTGTTAGTAATTTCATAAGCGCCATATTAGTGACACAACGTGTTTTGCGCATCGCTATGTATACAACTTCCATTTAAGCTTCTGACTTTTGGCGACAGCATACCTAGAAAACTAAACGAGATATCGAAATTTATTTATTCTTTACTTTCGATTTGTGTCGTTGTTTAACATAAGGATCTGTCATCAAATTTGACTTTGGGTAAATTTTTCTTATGAATTTCAACTCAAAACACTTTACGTTTTAGACAGTATATCTGGAGAACTAAGCAGGATATATTAAAAAATTATCCTTCATTTTTGATTTGTATCGTCGAGTTACATAATAATCTATAATCAAATTGCGGTGCCACGGTTGTCGTATGATTACCTTGAAACGTTTGTGCCTATTCCCCGTGTTTCTGCGGCCGACCAATATGGCGGCCTCCACAACACCACTTCTCTCGACCCGGCTTCACTCCAGTGCGTGGTTAAGGTTCCTTGCGTCGCCTCCACTCAGTTCCTTCCTCCATGACGTTCATAGGGCAGTGTGAGTGGGCGTTCAAGTATTACGTAACGCAATTTGGGGGGGGGGAGGGGAATCTTGTAAAACGTTACAGTGCGTTACAGAGGTGGGAGGGGGTATTGGAACAACGCGTTACGTAACGTTTTTTTATTTTAATAAAAAACTAGGGAATTAAAATCTCCCAAGTTGGCAACCCATTTCGTTTATGTTTTACGGGGAATCCTTTGACTGTATTGTACATCATTTACATTTTAGTTCTACCAAGTTGGTAACTCTTTTCGTTTATGTTTTACGGGGATTCCCTTGACTGTATTATATGCCATTTTAATTTTGTTTTCGCTGTCAGTATTCATTAGTGTTTACACCGAAGCACGACCCTCTTCGTCTGCTTTCCGGATGCCAGTAAAGAAAGAGTCCGAGTGGCTGGAAAACACGTGTACAGAGGAGCAGTAATTCCAATCGATTTTTTTTTACAGACCTATATATTTGATTATGGCTAAATAAATTAAATATTACTTTAATTTTTTTATTTATTATTATTGCAAACGCGATTAAAACAATAACAAAGGTATTTTAGCGCCTTTCCGGTACTTTGCGCAACATGATTGTGACTTTTAGGTAAAAATGGTCACTTGGATGTTACGTAACATTTAGGGAGGGGGAGGAGGGTACAGAAAAACGTTACGGTGCGTTACATGGGGGGAGGGAGGGTACAAAATCTTCACAAATTGCGTTACATAATACTTGAATGCCCCCTGACCAGCGTTGTAAACCAGGGCTGTGGGTGACGACCCTAGTCATCTGCACACTAATACAAGCTGTTATAAGGACATGTGTCACACCAGCTTCGAATTAAATTAGATCATTATTATAATTTGTTATAAAATTTACGAATAATATGAGCTAATTGTTTATATGGGAATATATTTGGTAGCGCAGATAAAATCCGGCCAATAAGAAACCAAAGACAGTTTTTGGTAGATGGAGCAGTTTTAATGACAATAATAGTTTAAGATGAATGGATTCCTATGAGAATAATGGTTTTATGATGGACGCAACATTAAAGATGATGATGTGAAGGGAGAAAGAAACATGAACAATGCTGATTAAATTGTTAGTAGCGAAAGTATTATGTAAATAGTTTTGCTTTAAATGTGTGTAGGTTGATTTGCGTTTAAATAGTAATGGCTGCCGCCAAGGAAAATATGTTCTTGTAAAAGATATGTTGAGTTCGGTGCAACATGTGATAGAAGTGTTGTAATAAATGTGTGATTCAGTGCAAATTATATTGACTATAGACTCTGTAGCTTTTCTTGAAGAAACATAAAGAGAAATAATTTCAGGTATAGTTTACATTCTACATACAGATAAAAAGAACAAGGAAGCACAAAAGACAAAATTAGCCTATAACTAGTGGCCGAACGTCTGTTATTTTTCTTCGTAGTGGGTTGTTCCTGCTTGGTGCCTCTTCTTTATGTAACGCTTTATGGTTGTCTGCGGAAAATAGCTTTTCTTCTCTTCGAAACACGGTCGAATTTCTTCTTTAACTTATTTTATAGGAAACGTCTAACAATCGAAAGGTGCATAAAGAGTTCTTTGTCCTTGTAATAACTTTTGATTCAGTTCATTAGTTATTTTTCAATTTTTCGCCAACATCAGCCGAAACTGCACAGATAACATCTATTTCGGACTTCCTTCTGAAGTTGCACGGTGTGTAAATGGAATTTGCGATGATTGAGTTCAATATCACGACCCATCCATATCTTTCCTAGCGACCAACATACCAAAACAAAAGCCGAATGAAACAAAACCTCGAGGAAAACATGTAATTATGCTTGCATAACATAGAATAACGTATAAATACATAATCGACGCAAACTTTAAAAAAGCCATCTTCAATGTAAAAGATGACATAAAAAGATAGTCATTGCTGTTGGAAGTAACCAAAGAACACGATTAAATTAAAACTAGAATATTTTCTTTTTAAGTTGAGAGACAGTCTGATATATTAAATTGTCATTGGTTAAGTAAAATACATGCATTTGATTAGTAACCACGGGAAGAAAGTTATGGATGCAAAAGATGAAGTCTGCACTCAAAACCACGCCAGCCACAAGGTATACGAGAAAAATGAAGAGAGTCGATGAAAAAAAGTGAAGAATCAATGATTTCGAGTTCTTTAGGTGAAAAACACCAACACGAAACGAGAGAACTGAATTAAATATTAACTTTGAAACTAACAGAAATTGTAAGTGATGGAAGGCGCTCTACAACAAAACTAATATCCATTCAGAGCATTTAATTCCCCAACGGAATGGGCAGAGAAAGAACTCATAAACGCATTGCTACGGCAACTTATTTCCCTCATCTGATCTGCACCGTCGTTCCGACCCTGTACCTAGTATCTTGCAGAGAGAAGTATTTTGCTGCGTTTGTAAATGACAGGAATGTAAACCACCACATTATCATTGCAGTAGGTATTATTGAGCAGCGCTAATCACACTGACCGTGACGTTACAAGGAGAAACGTCTTCAGAATGTTCGGGAATAACTTTGTGTATGGATGTTCTTCACAATTCCGAATAATCACAAGCTGACAAATGTAAGAATTATGCCACTGTAAATCTAAGATCGCATACTTCGAAATTACCGACCACGATAATATATAGAAGAATAGAAATGGCAGTGGAAGAGACAGGCACAAGGGTGTGGGAAGATTTTCTTTTTTAGTTAAGGGTGTCAGGGATTGGAATGAGTTACCAAGGGGAATGATGAATAACTTTCCGAAAACGTTAAAATAATTTAAAGTTGAAATTTATGGAGGTCAAATGTAGGTGGGTGCAGGATAGGGGGAAGTTGGGTGTGCTCCATTGCAATTAAATTAAATGTTATTGTTGTTGTTGTTCTAACTTTAGGGCGCGTCAACATCGTGGTTATTATCGCCCTTTTTAAATTAAATAAATAAATCCCCATTAAAATAACACTTATGTCTGAAATCGAGCGCCAGCTTGTTTTCGTGGTAATTTTTTCCCATCCATGTTTCTCTCTTGATTCGTCCATAAATATCTTACCACGCCTTGTACACTCCCACAACTCTCTCCACGCTCGTACTACCATCCAAACAATAGAATTCTAACTTCTTTAACATATCATAAGCACTGATTGCGTTCTGTATTAATTTACGGAGACAAATTTAGCAGACCTTCTTTTCACCCTCCCCACTTCCACATTTGGTACCCAAAAAATCTGGGTCTCATACTAAAAAACTATCTCCATTATATATATATATATATATATATAATTAAATTGCGATGGATCGCACGCTCCGATGGCAATTTCCCTACACTCACATCTTCTCACTTTCCTGCACCCATCTACATTTGCCTTCTGCAAATTTTAGCTTTAAATTCCTTCAAAGTTTTTGGTAAATTATTCATCCCTTACCCCTTAAAAAAGAGAATCTTTCTACACACTTGTGCCTGCTTAAAGGGATACATATTTTAAAATTTTTGTGAGAGAGAGAGAGAGAAAAAAGGGGGGGTTGGTAATCTCTGTGTTAGGAAGCACACTTATCATTTATCAATATTTATTGGATGTGGAAAGAAAGTACTTTCTTTGTGCGCTAGATCAATTCAGCGACCACATATTTTGCACATCGTTGATACTTGCAGCATAACTGACAAGTAGGGTGATATATGCAACAAGTAAAATTATTCCGAATTTTATCTATAACAGAAATGAGCAGCTACTGTCCATGTGTGTAATACACTGATCCTGTAATGATTACTTATAATGAAATTATCTCTATTGCATACAATTTTTTTTAATAAAAAAGGGGAGGGCAGCATGGAATGAAGATAAATGTCAAGAATAGTCATCTTATTAGGAACACAGATTAAAAAACTGAAGGTTGTTTATGAGTATAGGGTGGGGTCAGAATTGTTTGTTGAAGACCTGAAGTACAAATATCTTGGCATAGTACTTGGGAAGGTGGTGAGAAACGGTTACAAAATCCTCCACTTAATGGAGAGGGTGATGAAAGGATGTACCAGAGATGTTAGGGAACTGTCTTACAAAACATTGGTCAGACCATTGGTTGAGTATGGTGGTTTAGTTTTGGACCCACATTTTGGTTATCAAATACAAGAATCCGAGAGGTTGCAAAGAAGAGCAGCTAAATTTGTTTGAGGAAATTATCGCAGGACCCAGTGAGTAACTAATATTGTGATGGAGCTGGATTGGAAGTAAGGAGGAGGGTGAAGAGAGTGCTGGGAATGTACAGGACATATGTTGGTGATGGTGGTTGGAAGGTTATTGGTCGAAGAATTAGGAATAGTTCGTGGAAGGGAAAAGATGACCATGACTACAAGCTGGCACTTAATTTCATGCATAAGGGAGTGAGAATAATTTTTTTGTTGGTAGGAATGTCTGGGATTGGAACAAATTACCAAGTGATGAATAATTTAGAAGAAACGCTAAAAGGTTTAAAGTAAGAATTCGTAAATCGCAAAATTAGATGGGGGAGGAATTTGACACTTAAATTGCAATTAAATTAATAACAATAATAAAACAAAAACACGAAACTGAACAGATCAAAAATTACAGTACCTATTATCTAATTCAATTTGTGGACGAGTCTAACAGAAAGAAGATACAGGATAATGTGTGAAATTTTAAGACAAAGCTGGTTTGGTTAACTTATCTGTGTATAATATTCGCAACGTCAACCGTGGTTGGAGTGCTTCATCTGCAGTATTCAGTATCTTTAGAAGAAACGGACAACTCTCCGTAAACTAGTAAACATTGGAGCTGTTGGCTCTGAGGTTTGTGTGTTTGTGAGATTGGAATGGTACATACTGTTCTTTCAAGAAGACAGTATGATATGGATCCCGTAAATGCTATACACTTTAAAGAAGAGGTAGGTTTATGTGTCTGCGAAGTCTTACAGTAATATTACTGTACTACAACACCGACATCCCAAAATCGGAAAAGTTTTTTGTTTTCAATAAGGCTGGTGATGTATAATTATGAGTGAGCTGATTTTAGTCTTTAACCTGCATAATTTGAATCATACAGTGTTCGCCACACATTTTAAGTATTTTGTGCTTCATCAGTTGAAACATATAAGCAAATTCGTTTACTTTATTACATGATCCGAGGTGGAAATATATTCAATGGAATTAAAAAGCAAAGGCTTATTTCAAATAACAGGCAACACATTAATTTTTTGGCACAGTTGTTAAAGCACTGAAATTGATCACTGTAATTCCATTTAGTCTATCTGTTTCAAGATGTTTTGTCGTATTTTTTAAATGGTTATCTGATTTGTGATATGTACAGAGATCACCAATTGGAATTTGGTTGTTCTTGAATATCTTTCCCCTAGTTTCATTGATATGTGTGGTTCTAACAGTGAATTGAAAAATTTTATTGGATTTGAATTGGTCCATAGAATGCTGTTGACCTCGAGATACTTTTCCAGTATAAAAAATGGTGAGAAAATGATTATTTTTCACTTAAGTTGTGATCAGTGATTTCTTATCAGTTATGAGTTGCTATTCTTTTATAACTTACAGCAACTGCTGACAGAAGTTTCATGTTGTTCACATGATGTGTAAGAAAGCAGTTTGTTTCTCAGTGAGATATACATCTGTCTTATCAAAGTACTGAATTTTGTTTACCTCAGATTAAGATAATACTAACTATTGCTTTATGATCATATCAATGAGGGATCATCCATTAATTCACAGGGGTGGGGCGAAGAGAGGGGAGAGGGTTCCCACATCACACATGCTTTGATATGTGAGATTCGAAGTGCTGTTTCATTCATATTCTAAATTTAAAATTCCAAAATTTATAACATCAGTGCATGACAATAAAGGTAGGTGGGTTTAAAAACCATTAAAAAAAATTGAAATAATTTACGGATGGCCCTTAATGAAAGCAGATAAAGTAGCCTAGTAACTAACAAACTAGGCTATACACTTACTTTACTATCCCATGTTATATCATTTTATCATTCAGTAATTTAGCATCACAATGTAATATAAAGTTTAGAAATTATTTTCAATCTTATGGGAGGATGGTTTAACAATTTTTCAGACATAGAAGTATTTTTTTTTAAATATTAAATTACTTTTCTGTATTTTATGCTATGTTCTTCTGTGTAAAATGGAATGGCATTTGCTCTTGTCCAGGCCATTGAGGATTGGGTTGTATAGTAAAGATAGAACTTTGGAAATGAGAATTCCTCTACACTATGGTATCCAAAACTCATTTGCAAAACATTCCAGTGAGTCAGCAGTATTCTTAAAAATGGAAGTGCTGCAGGGTATTGTATTGGAGCCATTGCTATTCAATATTCTTATGAAGAATTGTGTTGATTCTTTACTTTCAGAAATTAGATTGTTTAATTTTAATTTAAATTAATTTAATTGCAATGGAGCACACACTCTGGTGGCAATTTCCCTACACACCCATCTTCCCCCTATCCTATAGCTGTGGACAGAAGAATTGGCGGGTCAGTGTTAACGCGCTGTTGCCGTACTTGGGGACAAACTCGCGATGCGCTCTCTTTCTATCACCTGAAAATTGCAACGCTGTGCGGCCTGTGTTGCCTAGTCCAAGCGGCAGCCCACCCCAAACCTTCCACCTCCCTTTCAACACACAAAAAATGTGTGAACCTGTGAATCGGAGTTTGTGTCAGTGTGAGGGTGAGCTTGCTCGAGAGAGAATATTTTGATTTTAGCGTTTTGCGATTTAAATAATTCGTTTTAGTTATTTATTAATTACAGTAATTTAGTGTCCTAATTTTACCGAACAAAAAGTGCAGTAAATTGTAATAACGGTAATTTAGCAAGAGAATCGTGCTACTAAAAATGGATACTCAGGAAGAGACTTATTCTCCTACTCCAGGTGTTTCCGGACTAACGACTCCAACAAGACGCACGTCATCGACAGCAGAACCACCGCGGCTGAAGAAGACAACAGAGTTTCGCCGGCAGAGTAAATCTATCATTCACAGTGTATATAAATATTTCAAACTCCTTGTGGACAATGATGGTGAAATTTTGTCTTCTACATGTACGCTGGTAAGAAAAGACTTGAAAAATATGGACGTACTTGATGTTAATGAAATAAAAAACTGTAGTGATTTGTTACCGCAAAAAACAACCATATTGCGAAGAAATTTAGGGAATGTACAGGCTATTTGCGCTGAAGCTTGTGGTGTTAGTTTGAGAACTGTCCAGCGAGTGTGTCGTGAGGGAAAATCGCCTACGTTTGTTTCTCCAAAGAAAAATGTGAAACAATACAGCACTATAACAAAGCTTAACGACTTTGACAGGGACATTGTCAGGAGAACAGTACACGAATTTTACGACCGTGGTGAGTACCCTACCTCAGAAAAATTAAGAAAAATATTAAAAGAGAAGATAAATTTTACAGGATCTGCACGATCTGTAAGACGCATATTGAACAATATAGGGTTTAAATACAGGCGTCAGAATGGTGGTAGGCGATTTTTGCTTGAGCGAAACGACTTAGTGTCCTCAAGAGTCAAATTTTTGAGGAAAATGAGCTCCCTTCGTAGCTCAGGTGACACGCGACCCATTTTTTACTTAGATGAAACTTGGGTAACTCAGAACCATTCTTTAAAAAATATCTGGCAGAATTCAAATCAAAGTGGGGGCTTAAAGGTACCTGTCGGAAAAGGGGCAAGGCTAATTGTTTTGCATGCGGGTTCAGCAAAGACAGGCTTTCTCCAGGAAAGTAAGTTGGTCTACAGATGCAGCAAAACCAACAAATCTGAAGATTATCACTCAGAAATGAATACAACGACGTTTAAAGATTGGTTTCTCAACAGATTTTTGAATTTTTTGGAGGAAGGTTCTATCATCGTCATGGACAACGCCAAATATCATTCGGCAGTGATAAACCGAGCTCCAACAACCAAATCGCCGAAAGCTGATATAGCTGCTTGGCTAACAGAAAAGAAAATTTCGTTTTTGCCTACGGAGACTAGAGCTGAGATGCTGGAGAAGGTTCGCATGAATAAAGAAGAACCGGTGTATGAGTTGGATGTACTTGCAAACGAAAGAGGACATGAAGTAGTCCGATTACCCCCTTATCATTGCCAGTACAATCCGATAGAGCTCATTTGGGCCCAAGTCAAAAGAGAAGTGGCGGAGAAAAACAACACTTTCAAAATCGCCGATGTCGAACGTTTGTTGCATAAAGCCTTGGAAAACGTCACCGTCGAACAGTGGCAGAAATGTGTTTACCATACCGAAAAACTGCAAACAGAAGATTTCGAAAAGGAAGTGGTCCGAGATAATGTAATCGAGCCTCTTATAATCAACCTCAACGAAGATTCAACGACAGAGAACGAGAGCAGCGAAGAAGTGGAAGATGATGATGATGAAGAAGAAGGCGTTGATGGAGATGAATAATGACAAGTAAGGTATTAAAGAACATTTAACATATTACGCAATAAACTTATCAATTACTGAGCAACTTTAATAGCTTGTACTTAACAGTTTAAGATACTATAAACATTTGCTGTGTTAATGTTATTTAAAACCCCAAACTCATATTTAACTTGTTTTATTGTTGGTAGTAAGTTACGATATTACTGTTGGATATTATTAATTTTGCTTAAAAACATTTGGCTTTCTAATAATATTCATGATGACAATATAACATTTTTGCTTACTTTTATTATGGTTGATTTTTATAAAAAGAACTGCAGTGGCCATACTTCTTTTCTACATATACATTTTTGGTATACAGCAATTTTAATTCTATAGTCTATATATATATATAATTTTGTCGTCAATTTTGCAAGTTTTTCAGTGCAGAGGATAACAAAGTATAATTTTGATTTTAGTTGTAAATAAAATTTAATACGTGCTTAGCCACAAATAAAATAAAGAAGAGTAATTCAATACGTTTTCTTAATTTCTCGAGAAAGTATTCTTCAGTTATATCAAATGCATTTACACGAACATAACTTTCTTAACGAAATGACATAAATCAATATTTTATCACAAAATTTCGATTATAAATTATTTAAAATACAGTATAAACTATTACTTCAAGTAAAAAGGTGAATACAACTGTTAAGCGCGTGGTTTGGCAACGGCGCATTCTAGGAGACCCGCCAATTGTTCTGGCCAGCACTATAGATATTTGCCCTCTACAAATTTTATCTTTAAATTCTTTCAAAGTTTTTGGTAAATTATTCATCATTTCTCTTGGTAACTCATTCCAATCCCTGACACCCTTACCTAAAAAAGAGAATCTTCCCACACCCTTGTGCCTGAAATCGAGTGCCATCTTGTGGTCATGGTCATCTTTTCCCTTCCATGCACTACTTTTCATACCTATTGCAATATCTTTCCATGCCTCATCACCAGTATACGCCCTGTACAATCCCATTACCCTCCTCATCCTCCTCCTGTTTTGCAATGAATCCCATTCCAGCTCCTTTATCATATCTGTCACTGATTGCATTTTGCGATAATTTCCAGAAACAAATCTAGCAGCCCTTCTTTGCACCTTCTCCAACTCCTGTATTTGATACGTAAAATGAGGGTCCCATACTATACTACCATATTCGTGCAATGGTCTGACCGAAGTTTTGTAACCCAATTCCTTTACTTCTCTCGGGCATCCCCTCATCACTCTCTCCAACAAGTGCAGGATTTTGAAACTTTTTCCTACCACCTGTCCATTGTGTCCTGCCCAGTTAAGCTTGTTATCAAATGTAATGCCAAAATATTTACATTTCAAGTCTTCAGCAAGCAATTCTTCCCCCACCTTATATTCAGATTTAACCTTTTGTTTTTTATTTGTGTATCTAATTAGCTGACTCTTCTTTGCATTTATCTTTGTTTGCAGATGATATAATGCTATATGAAAGGATCAAAACAGTAGAGGACTGTAAATAGCTGCAGGGTGATCTGGACAGCATATCTAGTTGGGTTGGTAAACATGGGATGAAGATAAATGCAAAGAAGAGTCAGCTTATTAGATGTACAAATAAAAACTAAAGGTTGATTATGAAGGTGGTGAAAGAATTGCTAGTTGAAAACTTGAAATGTAAATATCTTGGCATTAGATTTGATAACAAGCTTAACTGGGCAGGACACATTGGTCAAGTAATAGGAAAAGGATTCAAAATTCTGCACTAGTTGGAGAGAGTGGTGAGGGGTGGTAGGGGGGGGGGGCATATGATAGAAGTAAAGGGATTTGGTTTCAAAACTTTGGTCAGACCATTTCTTGAATATGGTAGTATAGTATGGGATGCATATTTTGCATATCAAATACAGGAGTTGGAGAGAGTGCATTAAAAAAAAAAAAAAAAGGCTGCTAGATTTGTTTCTGGAAATGTGTACAAGTCGTACATTGGTGATGAGACACGGAAAGATATTGGTGTAAGAATGAAAAGTAATACATGGAAGGAAAATATGACCATGACCACGAGCTGGCACTCTATTTCAGGCACAAGGGTATAGGAAGATTCTCTTTTCGGGGCAAGGGTGTCAGGGATTGGAAAAAGTTACCAAGAGAAATTATAAATAATTTACCAAAAATATTGAATGAATTTAAAGCTAAAATTTGCAGAGGGCAAATGCAGGTGAGTACACGAAAGGGAGAAGATGGGTGGGTAGGGAAATTGGTACCAGAATGTTCGCTTTATCACAATTTAATTAAATTTTATTATTATTAATTGGCGTATGAGCTAGGCTATATACTTACTTTATTATCCCATGTTATATCATTTTATCATACATATTCAGTAATTTAGCATCACAATATGCCATAGGTAAAATGAGAAAAGCACATAGTGTAGTATTGCATGCTGAGTTATTAATTGTTATTTTTCATAAACATTTTTAACTAAATTTATATATCCTACATATATATCATATGAGATTTTGAATATATTGTGGTATAATTATATTCACATAGTAGGCTGTATATCAAATTTATTTAGCTACTCATTTCACTTGCAGTGAGTTCAGTCTTAATAATACAGGTATCAAAGTAAAAATCTAGTTGCCATTTTGATAACAATATCAGATACAAAGAATTTTATTGCTAATGTCATTAGATTAACATTTACTAATTCCTTGATCTATTAACTTTATGTACAAAAGTCAACATAAGGTTGAGTACACTATTTGAATTTCTTTCATCTACATGAAATTACTTTTTCTGATGGCCAAAGGTGTCCAATACACATGAAGTAAATACTTCCAAGCCTGGTTGGAGGCTGACTGTAACTTCTGGATGTTGAAAAAGGACTATTTCAGATCCCGTTTCCATCACCTCATAAATGCTCACTGGTCTATTCAAGCTGACTCCTGTATACAGTATATTATATATAAATATGATAGCTTTGATCCCACAAGAGAATGGTTTTGGGGATGTGGAACAAACAGTACATACAATTATTAACAAACCAACGGTATTACTAACTATTTATAACAGGTTAGCTATATTGATTATTCTGTCTTTCTTTGTCAGAATCATCAAAACTATCCATGCAATCACACCAGGTATTGGCGACCTAAACTTAAGGTGTAATCTGAATGAACCATGGTAAATACTATTTTCAATTCCAAATCATATGTTTTTGATTCTGGTCTCCTGAAACCACGGCCACTTCCGATCTTTGGAGATGGTAACTTGCATTTTCAAAATAACCTGGATACCAAATGCCCACCTGGCATCAACCACCGATAAAATTCTACCTTTAGACCCATCACTCAGTATTAGTGGTATTTTTCATTGCCATCATTTAACTAGTATCAAATTTCTTCCAAATTTATTTATTTACTGTTCGCTTTAATATCATGTACCCTTATGTTATATATATTAATTTTATCTCCACCAGCTATAAATATATCATCTTAGTCTTTCTTGAAATATCGATAGTTCACTTCTTAATATTTCACTCCCACTACCTCCTCCCCACCCCGTCTTCTGCTTCTCAGCCAGCACAACTCTCAAACCATATGACTTGGTCCCTGGCACATAAATAAGGTGCAAAACTGAATAATTGTATATGTTTTTGTTTGTCTCATATGTGTTTCACTCATTGGAGCCTTCAACTTCGGTGAATGATACAATACAATACATTAATCCCAGTATAAGAGACTGGCTCTGTGGGATGTGGAAAGTTGTCAATTTACAGATAAACAATTGTATAACAAAGTAATACATACACTAGAAAATGTACAGTCATAACATACATGGTTCATTAAACAATTGCATAACAAAATAATACATACACCACATGATGTACTGTCATAGCATACATTGCATAACAAAATAATACAGACACCAGATGGTGTACAATCATAACATACATGGTACATTAATTATGTCAACTACATTTACACAAACTACTGTCAGTTTATTTCAAAGATGCCTTAGAAATTAATTCTTTGACAGAGTAGAAGGAGTTGTCAATTAAAAATTCTTTCAATTTTTATCTGAATTTATTCTTATCATCTGCTAGACATTTAATATGTGTTGGGAACTTATTGAAGATATGTATCTGTGAATATCGGACCACTTTTTGAATAAGTGACAATAACTTGTAATCCTCGTGAAGATCATTTTTACTTCTAGTTCCATAACTGTGTATTTTACTATTTCTTCAAACAAAAGTATAATTTGTGACTACAAAGGACATTAATGTGTGTATATACTCGGCCACTAATGTTAAAATCCCTAATTTCTTGAACAGGTCTTTACATGAAGTTCTATTGCTAACACCACTCATAATTCTTATTACTCACATTTCGGCTCTGAACACTTTATCCCTATAGGTAAAATTGCCCCAGAATATTATTCCATATGACATTAAGGAGTAAAAATAAGCAAAATATACTAGCTGCCTCATATGTGGATCACCTATAGCTGAAATTGTATGAATTGCAAATGTGGCTGCACCCAATAGCTTTAGTAAGTTAGAAACATTTTCCTTCCAATTTAAATTATGATTTGTATGCAAACCTAGATGAGTAATTTTTCCTATCCTTTGTTATTTATTTAATTCTGATTAATATGGTGTCATTTCTATGACAGTAAATAATTCGATTGTGAATTGAAATTAAATTGATGCTAAGCTATGGGAACCTGCATACCAATTTCTGCAATTTATTCATTAAAAGAATACCATATTTTACTTTTGGTATCATGGACTATATATTAAATGTCATTGGTTTCTGTGTTAATCCTATTTACAGAATAATTTGTACTAGTTTGTGAACACTATTGTATTAATTTTTTAGTTTCCCAACTCCAGATCAAAGAGAAATGTACCAAATTTTACTCTGAACTGTGGGCTATCTATAATTTGAAACATCATTAAAATTGCTGCCTGTAGTTCCATGACAATTCCTTTCATCGAAAAACAGACATAATAATCTACG
Organism: Vandiemenella viatica; assembly: GCA_031002005.1. Lineage (NCBI taxonomy): Eukaryota > Metazoa > Arthropoda > Insecta > Orthoptera > Morabidae > Vandiemenella > Vandiemenella viatica. Next base: position 191,659,966 of record CM061914.1, on the reverse strand, counting down.
AAAAATTTGATCTACTCTCTTTTGCTTGTTAACAGTGTCCTAAACTATTTCAAAAAATCTAAAATTTGCATAATGATTCTTGTTTAGTTTTATTATTTTTGTAGCATATTACTCATATTGATTTTTATTTTCAGAATATTTCAAATGATGCCAAACTAGAGGCTCCAGTTTTGGTACCTTCTGCTGATGGGTATGGAGGAAACATTTTATTACAAAATTAGCAGTTAAAATATAAACTACTGCTTGTCTTAAAGACGGGTATACAACAGAGAAGTTAGGGAATTGGGTTACAAAACTTTAGTCAGATCATTAGTTGAATATGGTGGTGTTGTTTGGGACCCACATTTTTGTTATCAAATACAGTTGTTGGAGGGTGTGCAAAGAAGAGCAGCTAGATTGGTTTGTGGAAATTATCGCAGGACCCAGTCAGTAACTGATATGATAAAGGAGCTCGAAATTGTTGGAGGAAAGGAGGAGGATGAAGATTGTTCTGGAAATATATAGGACATATGGTGGTGATGGGGCTTTGAGGCATATTGGTCAAAGAATTAGAAATAGTGCTGAGAAGGGGAAAGACGGCCATGACCACTGGTGCTCGATTTCATACATAAGGGTCACAAACATTTCTCAGTCACTTGCATAATTGAACATTGTCAACCAGCATGTCTTCTAAGCTAGATACGAATTTTTTTACTACAATCATTCAATGACACAACCAACCCGTTCTGAAAATCCCAGCAGAGTTAGTTCTCTTGACACAGGTAGCCCACACTCCTTCAGTCCAGTGATATTACTACTCATCGTAATATGATTTGCCATAAACTCATATTCATATATGCATGGATCATACTATTCTGTCGAAGGGTACCATTACATTTTGTATCTTCACAAATGACAGTTAAATTATGGAATTTGATAAGTCAGATCTATAATATTTCTATATAAATAGTTTGAATGTGTGATGTAATTGTGTATAATTTAACATAGCTTTGATTGTTAATATTCAGAGAATGTGTGGAATTATTACCTTCCTATTTTGTCTATACATTTAGTGGCAGGAGTTTCTCTTACATCTGATTACTACATCTCAATTTTAATTTTTTTTATACAAGCCTTGCAATAAAAGTACTCAACATAGTTTCTGTATTTCTTTTTGCAGGTCAGAAAATAAATTCCATATATCTATTGGGAGAATTGGTGATATAACATCAGTGGTCAATACACCACAGTACACATGTGCCATATGTTATCAACATTTCTCTGAAGGCAACTGTCTAATACGCCATGTTTTTAGTCATGAGCTATGTGTAAATACACCACTGCATGGTTGCCAAAGATGTTGTCAAGTTTTTTTAAATGTCTCTTTGTTATGTGCACATAATTTTAACTATAGGAAGAAAAGTGTATTTAAGGAGACATCATTACCTATAGTTGCATGCACATTCTGTGCAAAGACTTTTTTATCCAGGTGCACTTTGACAAGACATGTTTTCCACCATATCTCAGGTATTTCCTTTCCCTCAGATGTCTGCATCTATTGCTCTGGAGGATTTGAGGATATCACCAATCTCCATCTTCATAAAGATACAAGAACATTGCCACAAAGAAGGTAAGATGTGACTCTTATTTTATATTAGTTGTGCTTTCATTTTGCTCTAAGTCATTATTGTTTAGCTACTTCATTATCTCCTGTTTAATCCACTAAGAAGTTAATGTGCACTGAAGAAGTGATTGGCAGTGAGATATCTGAAATGCTCTAATAAATTTAGATTCATTTATTCTTGTCCTAGACATCACTTTTATATTGTAAACTACAAGTATACAAGCAGTTATAATGTAAATGTTATGCAGAAACATAATTAAAATATTACACAAAACTATAATATCAAATTAAACAGTTCCATGTAGTAACTACATATATTCCACTTGATGCCCAGTACACAGCATCCTAGATGGCCTTGTCATTTGTTGTAAACATGCCATTTGTTGTGCTGGACATATTTATCTTATTCCAGATCAACAGGTGCTGTGTTGTCGTGCATTTTACATTGATCGTCCTCGTAGATGTAACCCAATTCCTTCCGATTTTCTTTACATTAAGATAGATAGGATCTAATTCAGTTCAGGACTTTTCTGGTCATGTACAGGAGATTATAGCCTGTAGCATATCCCTCCTTTTGATTCTCCCATATTTTTCCTGATGCCTAATTTTACCAAATTTCTACTGAGAAGTTTTTAGGTTGCAAATAATTTGATACAATTGAATACAAGAAGCTGTTTCTTGATTTAAGCTTCAAGGGTTTGGATTTAATTTAATCTAATTGCAATGGAGCACAGGCCCTGGTGGCAATTTCCCTACACCCCATCTTCCCCCTATCCTGCACCCACCTACATTTGCCCTCTACAAATTTTATCTTTAAATTCTTTCAACATTTTTAGTAAATTATTCATAATTTATCTTGGTAACTCATTCCAATCCCTGACACCCTTACCTAAAAAAGAAAATCTTCCCACACCCTTGTGCCTGGAATCGAGCGCTAGCTTGTGGTCATGGTCATCTTTTCCCTTCCATGCACTACCTTTCATACCTACTCCAATATCTTCCCATGCCTCATCGCCAGTATACACCCTGTATACTCCAATGACCCTCCTCATCCTCTTCCTCTCATACAAACATGGGATGGCTGAGATCTGTTTCCTGTTATGCTTTACAGTTTCTGCGTTTGTCCTCCTCATGATGTCTATGCCCTCAGGCTGGTAAATTTGATTCATTACCATATACGGAAGAGCGCCTGCTATGATTCATGATGTCTATTGTAGGTGTAGTGATATTCTTCACATGGGATGAGTTATTCAAACTGGTTTTGACTATTGTCTGGAAGAAAAATAAAGAATCTGATATGCTGATAAGGAAAATATCTAACGGCCAATAAATATTATGGCTGATCATGTAATAAGCAGTTATAAGGTCAACAAATTTGTCTCATGTGATTTGTGTTGGTATAAATCTCTCTCCTATATCCTGCCTAAGGAAATACCTAAATATTATTAAAGAATTATACAAAGCTATCACCTGTGGTGTTTTTGGCTCCCAGTCATAGTAACCAGCAACTCCAAGAAAATAATGTTCTATGTATTTATACATAACTAGCATTATACTGGTCATTGTTGTGAATGATTGGGTTGGTTTAGTATTATAGCATCTTCAGTTGCCCAGTGTAAAACATGTGTACTAAGTTTATGAGAATTACCTCATCTATTTTTGGAATGTAATTAACCGTACACTCACCCTCACCCAACCCCCATTGGGTTTGACTTACACATACAGTGTCTTTAGGCTCATTTTTGTAAATGAATAAATTTTGCACGTTACAGAACGGAATAGGAGCTAGAAATGTACAAAAAATATAATTCTGATTAGGGGTCCTCCAGTATTCAAATAAAAGGCTGCAAGAACAGAGACCTATCAGTGTATGATTGCAACAAAGTCATGACAGGTTGACTACCAGATTGTGCTGTGAAAACATGATATTTGAACAAATAGCTCTGCCATCTTCTTCAGGTGTGGGGACCTTTGTAGTAGTCGGCTGACCGATAGATACTGAGACAGCTTGGGAACCGCACCTCCTTATATACCCAAAATGGCTCTGTCCGCTGCTCACTTTTATGCCTTTCTCTGGAAACACTTCAGGTAAAATTGGCAGAATCATCTCAAGGAATGGAATAAATAGTTTCTACTGATCACCAGCCAAACTAACGGGACTACCTCCATTTTTTCAAGAATGATCTTGGCCTAATAGTTCTCAGAATTTATAGAGTCATGTGCGATTATGGCAAGACATACATTGCCCAACTATCGGTATTTTACAAAGCCAGTGTGAAGAACATAAATACCACCTTTGCATAGACCAGAATAGCAAATCAGTAATCACCAAGCACGTTGTATGACCGTGGCCACAGTGTGGACCTCAATAACTTTAGGATACTAGCTAGGTCTTCACATTATTGGGAATCAATTATCACGGAAGCTATCTGGCTGTTACATTCAATAGAGACAGTGAGTTATGGCTTAGTGAGGCATAAATTCTAGCCTTGGAAAAAATGATCTGTCACCATAGAGGGTCCCATATTAGTGTTCATGAGCTGCAACAAAGATCTACATGCGTGCCCACTGGCAGCCAATGACTGGGCCCGGGCCACGGACAGAGCCGTTCGGAGTTATATGTTTGGAGGTGCGGCTGCTGAGCTGCTTCACTATTTGTCAGTGAGCCAACTGGTACAGATGTACCTGAAGAAGATAGCGAAACTAATGCTCTGAATATCCTAGTTTTGGAATACAATCCAGTTGTTCACTAATAATGACTTCATTGAAAATTATGATTTATTACAATGAATGGCAAAATAACTGATGTGTCGTACCTTCCCAATGTTGTTGTTGTGGTTTAGGGCGTATCAACAATGAGGTCATTAGCGCCCAACTTTCCAATGTCTACAACAAAAGACAAAGAACTCACTGAAAGGAAGGAACTTGGTTCTCTTCTTTGCCAATGAAATCGATTTGCAGACATTTTGCTTCATTATTTGGCTTGGGGCATAAAGATCCAATCTGTTGATACACTTGTCTTAGTAACTCAGATGTTGTTTTGAAACTTCTTCAGTAATCAGACGTAATTACTTTTGTCATGCTAAATGAAGGCATCTCAAAGCATGAGCTGAATTTTCAAGTTTTGCTGTAAAACAATTTTCTTGCTTTACACCCAACAAGAATGATGCCAAAGGTTCATTCTATTTTGGACAAGACAACTACTCCACAGGCACAGATTTCACTATTTGTATTTTTTTTTATTAATGCTTACTATATGACTATATCACTACCAACTAATAGTAACATACAGTATGGCCGAACACAACATGAAATGTGAAATGCACATACATTTGCCATTGTATTATTTTTAACCCTTTGTCTGCTGTAGACGTGTCGATGCACGTGGCTACTACTGCGCCAAGGTGCTGTAGACGCATATATGCATGCCCTCGTTCCTTCCGTCAGATGCTCTGGACGTGTAATGCAGGCCGCCTTGCTCTGGAGGTGTTAAGCCGTCCGGCTGCTCAGATCCCTGTGAGCTCTGCTCGCATTAACGCGTGAGCAACTTAGTGGCCAAGTCAGGTAGTCGTATTTCCACCCCGGGTGGTTAGTTGTTTTGCAATGTTCGGCCCATGAGCATTTGCAGTTGCGATCTTATTTGTGTTTCTATTTCCATTTTAGTTTTCACTGAGAAAATGGCATGCGGTCATGTTTGTGCAAAGAATGTATTCATGCAGATTCTTACTAAAAGCCGCAGTGAGAATGATCTCTCTGATAAAGATGATAGTGATGATCCTTCGATATGATCTTGAAGTAATAGGCCTGAGCCGTGTATATAAGCTAGTGGAAAATGACCATCTGTCTCCAAAAGAAGTGAAAATTCTTCAGAAACTGAAGCTTCAGATAGTGAGAGCGTAATGTGTGGATGAATAGTATGCTTTTATGACACGTTTGGAAGAAAAGCGATTCTTGTCCTTTTATGGATGCGTTTAATGATTCAGCTGCGGGACACAAGTGTGAATTAGGTCAAAATTCCAGCATTTTATCATTTTTCCTGATATTTTTAATGGAAAATGTTATGAAATATATTTCTGATGAAACCAATAAATTTTATTTATATATCGAGACAGATAGGCCAGAATCAGTTCACTCTATATTTTCACTATGAAGTGGTATAAATAGTTATTTTTCCACATTCTCGATCACTTCATTTTAAATTTTCATGCTGTTCACCAACTAGTAACAGGTCGAAAAATGCCAACTGCAAAGTTTCATCTGTCTCTGGTAAGAGAACTTGTTGAAGCATATGCCACAGAATAGAGTATACCTTGGCAAGGAAGACTTTCTGATGATGACAATCCTCCTTGATTTACTGGGAAACATTTTCCAAGTATTATTCATTTGAAAATTCAAAGAAGAAGAATTAGAAATTTGTGTTGAGAAACCAGATATAATTGCAAAACATGCAAAGTACCACTGTGTGTTGTGCCATGTTTTGAGGCTTATTACACAAAAAGAATGATTAACTGTGGGTAACTGCACAATAATAATTACATTACATCTATACGCATCTAAAACGAATTGAAATACAAAAAATAAATAAAAAAAATGAAAATGGAATAAAAATATATTTTTAACTTCACCAGTGCCAGTCCATAGCCCAGAGCCATAAGGATATATGCAGAATTTGTGAAAGGTATTCAAAATGGTATTCTCTTCAGATGAATTATTGTTAACAAAAAAAAAAAAAGTTTCAATTGCTGTAATATCTATTTAGTGTATGGAGTACCTGTATGTCTACACAGACATTCACTTTTAGAGAAGCTTTAATTTGAAAAAACTTTAGATGTCAGAGCGGCAGCCAAAGGACATCACACACAGCGAGTCAGGCAGCGTGCCGGACTCAGCAGTGCAGGTACCGGCCGACCGCGACAGGTAGACAGCTTATACGACAACAAAGAAGCACTCAGCAAGGCCTCTGTTGAGTTATCTCTAGTAGTCAAATTGTTAACACTCTTATTTAATACATTATAAGCTCATGATAATAGAAACTAATAGACTTAATCATATTAAAACTGTCACTTACTAAACATAATTATTGATTTCTATAAAATTTATTTGTTAATTTTACCAGCTGCTACTGGCATGTTTCTTGAGGTCGGCCCACATTCACCCCTTTTTACACATGTAAACCATCAGCTAGTAATTTTATACTATGTAAATAAAATTAACGTTCTGCTGGATATAATGTTGCTTTTCTTTTAACACCACTATTACTTTTACATACAAGCTGCTTCGGCTTGTGCACAGCCGTCTGCTATCAACACCACACACAGACACTCTGTCTGTCCCAACCCCTGCGCCTTTATAGAAAACAGCAGACCAAATGAACAGCTGCTGTCTAACAGATTGCTCAACAGGGTCGCGGATTTATAATAATATAAAAACACTAAGCTACCCATGATTTCTACACAAACTACAAACTGTGGAAACCCTACATTAAATACAACTTGAGTAACTAACTTTAATACAGAACTTAATTCTAATAACACACTCATAAAAATATTCATAACAATAATACAATAACTGGTTAATGTCACAATTTCCAAACTGATCTTACAATTTTTATTGCTTGTACTGTATGTTATGTCGAATATGAGTAATTATTGTATCTCTATTTCAATTTTTAATGAATGCTTTAGGGAAAAAAACTGAAATAATTTCTTTATTTATCTTTGCTGATCAGAATATAAGTTTCAGATATCTACTGCGAAAACTGATCCAGTTGTCAGTTCCTCACAGTGTGTGTGTGCCATGTGTCATCAACATTTCTCTACATATGACCGGCTAATAACTCATGTTTTTAGTCATGAGCTATGTGTAAATACACCTCTATACATTTGTCAACAATGTGGCCAAATTGTTTTAAATGAATCAGTGTTATCTGCACATAATAATCACCATAGGAAGATAACTGCATTTAAAGCTCTAACTTCATCAGAAGTTGAATGCACATTCTGTGCAAAGACGTTTCTATCTAGGTGTTCTCTAACAAAACATGTCTTCGAGCACATCTCAGGTATTTCCTTTCCCTTAGATGTCTGTATATACTGCTCTGAAAAATTTGAAGATGTCGACAATCTCTATCTTCATAAAAATACAAGCAGAATATCACTAAGAAGGTAAGATGTGACACACTTTTTATGATTATATTGCAGTCATTTAGCTCTAAGTCATTATTAATCGACTACTCAACTATCTCTAGTTTAATCCACTGGCAAGTTAATAAGTATTTCTATTCTTAAAAATTGTTATTAGTTTTTGTGTAGTTGTTTCAGCATTTCGGTGATGAGACATTTAAATTACTCTAGTAAAATCTCGATTTATTAATTTATTCTTGTCCTAGACACAATTTTAACATTGTGGTCTAGAACTGTAGAAGAAGTTACAAAGTTAGTACAGACCAGAAAAATATCAAATACATTGTAAAATATTTTACAAACTTTATAATATATCAGTTATCATGGCTGGCCTTGTCATTTGTTGTAAACAGGTCATCTGATGTGTAGGATTCATATTTTTTCTTCTAGATCAGTGGTATGATCATTAAATTTTTGTTAAAAATAAATTTTAAGTATTACCAACAGGGAATATTAGCAAACACTGAGGGTAAATCTTCCAGCTTCATATATATTGTATTACTACCAATTTCAAAATAACCTGTGTTTAACACCTTTCCTATATTTACAACTAAAGATCTTGCAAACTTACATGAAAAAAGGAAATAAAAGAGTTATAACCATGTAATTTGTTCCTCTTCATTGCCTAAAAAGTATAATACCAATCAAATTAGATGATAAACTTGTCCTTGTATTGTAAATGCTGTTTGTAAATTTCTTCCATACTTATATATAATTATTTTTGTCAAATTAAATAGTCATTCAAAATGATTTGATTATAATGATGTCTAGTTGACTACTGTTTTTGTTCATGTTTTGGTTAAATTCTCTTCCAAAGATATACTTCATTTGGTAATTAAGACTCTTTATTTCCAACATTAGGCAGAAAATAATTCCTGAAATTAGATCAATTAAACAGTATAAATTTTATCCAGAGATATAAAACATTATTTGTAGTTCCTTACCCCTCAAAGAATCATAATTTTCATCTTTCAGTTGATAGTAGAATTTAAAGCCAAGTGCTATGTTTTTGATAAATTTTTTTTAAAAAATTGCTCATTACTTAAATAATATCAAATTGTATTCATAGTTTCTGTGGTTTGCTACTAATGATGTGGTTTATTCACAGGTAGGATTTATTCATGAAGATGTCACTACATCACAGTTAGTAGTTGTAACAATTATTTTTTGCTTATATTGCTTTGTTAAAATATAATTGGGGGTACCAGAAAATTTAATAATAAATTTATTAACAAATACTTTTCTATCAATTTGTGACATTATAAACTCTAATAGAAGCATAGTACTTTCTAATCTATTTTCCTTTTATAATTATTTACACATTTAAATACTTAGCATTTAAAGTAAGTTATTCACATAGTGAAAATCTGCTATTTAAAATTCATTTTCGCTTCTCCATTGGGCAGTCATGGAAGAAGAAAATTATTTACATTATAATGAAGTAAATATTTAATAGTAACTGTAGAGTTACATATACTGTTATTCTGGAATATATCAACATAATGTGACAAATTTTAACAAATAAGTAACCCCAATAATGTATTTATGAACATTCAATCAATTAATAACCAAGGTGTCATATATGTTTCGAAATTTATCTCTCTTGGAAAATGTATAACATTCATTTCAATCAATGACTTTTTACATTTAACTACTTTTATTTTAGAACATTTATTTTTTGTTTTCAGGTATCAAATTAGGATTTTGTAGTAAATTTTTACTGGCAACATTTTGTTTCATGGGAAATTGGTAATGTTTTTTTCTATTAAATTATTTTTCTATTTATTGAGTTAATTGTTAGGGAGTGGAGCTAGGAATCCAATAGTTTATGGAATTCAAAATTGGTCTAATGAATATTTTTTGCAGTTCTCCAGTTAATTGGAATATAATGATAAGTATTGTTATTTTTAAGATTTAAATACTTGATTGAAAACAAATAAAGATGTTTGTTGCAGGAGTTATTGGCCCTGTGAAAGTAATGTTTCCAGTGACAAGCAGCAGTTTCCCACACCTGAAACTTTGAAGAATAGTGTACCAAAGCAATCTGTCACTAGTTTAAGCTGCAGTATTAGCTTAAAAAACAAAACCAACTATAAGAGGGAAAGGTCACATACATGCGAAGTTTGTGGAAAATCGTTTAAGTTACCTTACCAACTAAAACGTCATCAACTAATTCATTCAGGGGAACGGCCTTTTTCGTGTGAAAATTGTGGAAAATCTTTTCCGAGGGAATGGGATCTTGATATACATAAGCGCATCCACTCAGGTGAACGTCCATTTTCTTGTGAAGTTTGTAGAAAATCATTCACCCAGGCAGTGCACCTTAAAAACGCACCAGGTAGTTTCATTCGGTTGATCGGCCGTTTATTGTAAAATTTGTGGAAAATCATTTAAGCTATCTGATTCTCTTAGAAAACACCAGAGTGTTCATTTGGGCGAGTTCCCGTTTGATTGCAAAGTTTTGTGGGAAATCTTTCAAAAAAATCTGATGCTCTTAAGAAACATCAGATGTTTCATTCGGGTCAACGTCCTTTTTTCTTGTGAGATTTGTGGGAAAATCATTTTCCAGACCTGGAAGACTTAAAGAACATCAAAGAAATCATTCTGGCGAACGACCATTTCCATGTGACGTTTGTGGAAAGTCATTTACACTATCTTACACCTCAAACACCACTATAAAATCCATTCTGATGAACGACTATTCTCTTGTGAGATATGTGGTAAGTCTTCTAAGAGTCCATATGATCTTAAAAAACATGAGAGCATTCATTCAGATGAACGGCCATTTTCTTGCGATATTTGTGGGAAATGTTTCAAGTTATCTGGGCATCTAACCAATCATTTGAAAAGCCATTCTGATAAACGAGATTTTTCTTGCGAAATTTGTGGTAAGTTATTTAGGCTCAAATCTGACCTTAAAAACCACCGTAGAATTCATTTTATTGAACGTCCATTTTCTTGTGAAGTTTGTGGGAAATCGTTTAAACAACCTGGGAACCTTCGACAACATCGTTACACACATTTCGAGAGTATTCCTTTGAATGAATGCCCTTTTTCTTGTGATATTTGTGGGAAATCTTTCAGGAAATCTGTTAATCTTAAAATTCATAGGAAAATTCATTCTAGTGAATGACCATTTTCTTGCGAAATTTGTGATAAATCATTTCACATATCCTGGGAACTTAAAAACCACCATAGAATCCATTCAAATGAACGGTTATTTACTTGTGAAATTTGTGGAAAATCATTTAAGCAACCTGGGGTCTTAGACTACATCGTAAAAGACATTCTGCTTAATGTGCATTTCTTGTGCACTTTGTGGAATGTCTTTTATGCTGTCTGAT
>CM061914.1:191362794-191647837 GCA_031002005.1 Vandiemenella viatica | reverse complement strand
TAGGGGGGGGGGGCATATGATAGAAGTAAAGGGATTTGGTTTCAAAACTTTGGTCAGACCATTCTTGAATATGGTAGTATAGTATGGGATGCATATTTTGCATATCAAATACAGGAGTTGGAGAGAGTGCATTAAAAAAAAAAAAAAAGGCTGCTAGATTTGTTTCTGGAAATGTGTACAAGTCGTACATTGGTGATGAGACACGGAAAGATATTGGTGTAAGAATGAAAAGTAATACATGGAAGGAAAATATGACCATGACCACGAGCTGGCACTCTATTTCAGGCACAAGGGTATAGGAAGATTCTCTTTTCGGGGCAAGGGTGTCAGGGATTGGAAAAAGTTACCAAGAGAAATTATAAATAATTTACCAAAAATATTGAATGAATTTAAAGCTAAAATTTGCAGAGGGCAAATGCAGGTGAGTACAGGAAAGGGGGAAGATGGGTGGGTAGGGAAATTGGTACCAGAATGTTCGCTTCATCACAATTTAATTAAATATTATTATTATAATTGTAGTTGAGCTAGGCTATATACTTACTTTATTATCCCATGTTATATCATTTTATCATACATATTCAGTAATTTAGCATCACAATATGCCATAGGTAAAATGAGAAAGCACATAGTGTAGTATTGCATGCTGAGTTATTAATTGTTATTTTTCATAAACATTTTTAACAAATTTATATATCCTACATATATATCATATGAGATTTTGAATATATATTGTGGTATAATTATATTCACATAGTAGGCTGTATATCAAATTTATTTAGCTACTCATTTCACTTGCAGTGAGTTCAGTCTTAATAATACAGGTATCAAAGTAAAAATCTAGTTGCCATTTTGATAACAATATCAGATACAAAGAATTTTATTGCTAATGTCATTAGATTAACATTTACTAATTCCTTGATCTATTAACTTTATGTACAAAAGTCAACATAAGGTTGAGTACACTATTTGAATTTCTTTCATCTACATGAAATTACTTTTTCTGATGGCCAAAGGTGTCCAATACACATGAAGTAAATACTTCCAAGCCTGGTTGGAGGCTGACTGTAACTTCTGGATGTTGAAAAAGGACTATTTCAGATCCCGTTTCCATCACCTCATAAATGCTCACTGGTCTATTCAAGCTGACTCCTGTATACAGTATATTTATATAAATATGATAGCTTTGATCCCACAAGAGAATGGTTTTGGGGATGTGGAACAAACAGTACATACAATTATTAACAAACCAACGGTATTACTAACTATTTATAACAGGTTAGCTATATTGATTATTCTGTCTTTCTTTGTCAGAATCATCAAAACTATCCATGCAATCACACCAGGTATTGGCGACCTAAACTTTAAGGTGTAATCTGAATGAACCATGGTAAATACTATTTTCAATTCCAAATCATATGTTTTTGATTCTGGTCTCCTGAAACCACGGCCACTTCCGATCTTTGGAGATGGTAACTTGCATTTTCAAAATAACCTGGATACCAAATGCCCACCTGGCATCAACCACCGATAAAATTCTACCTTTAGACCCATCACTCAGTATTAGTGGTATTTTTCATTGCCATCATTTAACTAGTATCAAATTTCTTCCAAATTTATTTATTTACTGTTCGCTTTAATATCATGTACCCTTATGTTATATATATTAATTTTATCTCCACCAGCTATAAATATATCATCTTAGTCTTTCTTGAAATATCGATAGTTCACTTCTTAATATTTCACTCCCACTACCTCCTCCCCACCCCGTCTTCTGCTTCTCAGCCAGCACAACTCTCAAACCATATGACTTGGTCCCTGGCACATAAATAAGGTGCAAAACTGAATAATTGTATATGTTTTTGTTTGTCTCATATGTGTTTCACTCATTGGAGCCTTCAACTTCGGTGAATGATACAATACAATACATTAATCCCAGTATAAGAGACTGGCTCTGTGGGATGTGGAAAGTTGTCAATTTACAGATAAACAATTGTATAACAAAGTAATACATACACTAGAAAATGTACAGTCATAACATACATGGTTCATTAAACAATTGCATAACAAAATAATACATACACCACATGATGTACTGTCATAGCATACATTGCATAACAAAATAATACAGACACCAGATGGTGTACAATCATAACATACATGGTACATTAATTATGTCAACTACATTTACACAAACTACTGTCAGTTTATTTCAAAGATGCCTTAGAAATAAATTCTTTGACAGAGTAGAAGGAGTTGTCAATTAAAAATTCTTTCAATTTTTATCTGAATTTATTCTTATCATCTGCTAGACATTTAATATGTGTTGGGAACTTATTGAAGATATGTATCTGTGAATATCGGACCACTTTTTGAATAAGTGACAATAACTTGTAATCCTCGTGAAGATCATTTTTACTTCTAGTTCCATAACTGTGTATTTTACTATTTCTTCAAACAAAAGTATAATTTGTGACTACAAAGGACATTAATGTGTGTATATACTCGGCCACTAATGTTAAAATCCCTAATTTCTTGAACAGGTCTTTACATGAAGTTCTATTGCTAACACCACTCATAATTCTTATTACTCACTTTTCGGCTCTGAACACTTTATCCCTATAGGTAAAATTGCCCCAGAATATTATTCCATATGACATTAAGGAGTAAAAATAAGCAAAATATACTAGCTGCCTCATATGTGGATCACCTATAGCTGAAATTGTATGAATTGCAAATGTGGCTGCACCCAATAGCTTTAGTAAGTTAGAAACATTTTCCTTCCAATTTAAATTATGATTTGTATGCAAACCTAGATGAGTAATTTTTCCTATCCTTTGTTATTTATTTAATTCTGATTAATATGGTGTCATTTCTATGACAGTAAATAATTCGATTGTGAATTGAAATTAAATTGATGCTAAGCTATGGGAACCTGCATACCAATTTCTGCAATTTATTCATTAAAAGAATACCATATTTTACTTTTGGTATCATGGACTATATATTAAATGTCATTGGTTTCTGTGTTAATCCTATTTACAGAATAATTTGTACTAGTTTGTGAACACTATTGTATTAATTTTTTAGTTTCCCAACTCCAGATCAAAGAGAAATGTACCAAATTTTACTCTGAACTGTGGGCTATCTATAATTTGAAACATCATTAAAATTGCTGCCTGTAGTTCCATGACAATTCCTTTCATCGAAAAACAGACATAATAATCTACGAAAAATTTGATCTACTCTCTTTTGCTTGTTAACAGTGTCCTAAACTATTTCAAAAAATCTAAAATTTGCATAATGATTCTTGTTTAGTTTTATTATTTTTGTAGCATATTACTCATATTGATTTTTATTTTCAGAATATTTCAAATGATGCCAAACTAGAGGCTCCAGTTTTGGTACCTTCTGCTGATGGGTATGGAGGAAACATTTTATTACAAAATTAGCAGTTAAAATATAAACTACTGCTTGTCTTAAAGACGGGTATACAACAGAGAAGTTAGGGAATTGGGTTACAAAACTTTAGTCAGATCATTAGTTGAATATGGTGGTGTTGTTTGGGACCCACATTTTTGTTATCAAATACAGTTGTTGGAGGGTGTGCAAAGAAGAGCAGCTAGATTGGTTTGTGGAAATTATCGCAGGACCCAGTCAGTAACTGATATGATAAAGGAGCTCGAAATTGTTGGAGGAAAGGAGGAGGATGAAGATTGTTCTGGAAATATATAGGACATATGGTGGTGATGGGGCTTTGAGGCATATTGGTCAAAGAATTAGAAATAGTGCTGAGAAGGGGAAAGACGGCCATGACCACTGGTGCTCGATTTCATACATAAGGGTCACAAACATTTCTCAGTCACTTGCATAATTGAACATTGTCAACCAGCATGTCTTCTAAGCTAGATACGAATTTTTTTACTACAATCATTCAATGACACAACCAACCCGTTCTGAAAATCCCAGCAGAGTTAGTTCTCTTGACACAGGTAGCCCACACTCCTTCAGTCCAGTGATATTACTACTCATCGTAATATGATTTGCCATAAACTCATATTCATATATGCATGGATCATACTATTCTGTCGAAGGGTACCATTACATTTTGTATCTTCACAAATGACAGTTAAATTATGGAATTTGATAAGTCAGATCTATAATATTTCTATATAAATAGTTTGAATGTGTGATGTAATTGTGTATAATTTAACATAGCTTTGATTGTTAATATTCAGAGAATGTGTGGAATTATTACCTTCCTATTTTGTCTATACATTTAGTGGCAGGAGTTTCTCTTACATCTGATTACTACATCTCAATTTTAATTTTTTTTATACAAGCCTTGCAATAAAAGTACTCAACATAGTTTCTGTATTTCTTTTTGCAGGTCAGAAAATAAATTCCATATATCTATTGGGAGAATTGGTGATATAACATCAGTGGTCAATACACCACAGTACACATGTGCCATATGTTATCAACATTTCTCTGAAGGCAACTGTCTAATACGCCATGTTTTTAGTCATGAGCTATGTGTAAATACACCACTGCATGGTTGCCAAAGATGTTGTCAAGTTTTTTTAAATGTCTCTTTGTTATGTGCACATAATTTTAACTATAGGAAGAAAAGTGTATTTAAGGAGACATCATTACCTATAGTTGCATGCACATTCTGTGCAAAGACTTTTTTATCCAGGTGCACTTTGACAAGACATGTTTTCCACCATATCTCAGGTATTTCCTTTCCCTCAGATGTCTGCATCTATTGCTCTGGAGGATTTGAGGATATCACCAATCTCCATCTTCATAAAGATACAAGAACATTGCCACAAAGAAGGTAAGATGTGACTCTTATTTTATATTAGTTGTGCTTTCATTTTGCTCTAAGTCATTATTGTTTAGCTACTTCATTATCTCCTGTTTAATCCACTAAGAAGTTAATGTGCACTGAAGAAGTGATTGGCAGTGAGATATCTGAAATGCTCTAATAAATTTAGATTCATTTATTCTTGTCCTAGACATCACTTTTATATTGTAAACTACAAGTATACAAGCAGTTATAATGTAAATGTTATGCAGAAACATAATTAAAATATTACACAAAACTATAATATCAAATTAAACAGTTCCATGTAGTAACTACATATATTCCACTTGATGCCCAGTACACAGCATCCTAGATGGCCTTGTCATTTGTTGTAAACATGCCATTTGTTGTGCTGGACATATTTATCTTATTCCAGATCAACAGGTGCTGTGTTGTCGTGCATTTTACATTGATCGTCCTCGTAGATGTAACCCAATTCCTTCCGATTTTCTTTACATTAAGATAGATAGGATCTAATTCAGTTCAGGACTTTTCTGGTCATGTACAGGAGATTATAGCCTGTAGCATATCCCTCCTTTTGATTCTCCCATATTTTCCTGATGCCTAATTTTACCAAATTTCTACTGAGAAGTTTTTAGGTTGCAAATAAGTTGATACAATTGAATACAAGAAGCTGTTTCTTGATTTAAGCTTCAAGGGTTTGGATTTAATTTAATCTAATTGCAATGGAGCACAGGCCCTGGTGGCAATTTCCCTACACCCCATCTTCCCCTATCCTGCACCCACCTACATTTGCCCTCTACAAATTTTATCTTTAAATTCTTTCAACATTTTTAGTAAATTATTCATAATTTATCTTGGTAACTCATTCCAATCCCTGACACCCTTACCTAAAAAAGAAAATCTTCCCACACCCTTGTGCCTGGAATCGAGCGCTAGCTTGTGGTCATGGTCATCTTTTCCCTTCCATGCACTACCTTTCATACCTACTCCAATATCTTCCCATGCCTCATCGCCAGTATACACCCTGTATACCCCATGACCCTCCTCATCCTCTTCCTCTCATACAAACATGGGATGGCTGAGATCTGTTTCCTGTTATGCTTTACAGTTTCTGCGTTTGTCCTCCTCATGATGTCTATGCCCTCAGGCTGGTAAATTTGATTCATTACCATATACGGAAGAGCGCCTGCTATGATTCATGATGTCTATTGTAGGTGTAGTGTATATTCTTCACATGGGATGAGTTATTCAAACTGGTTTTGACTATTGTCTGGAAGAAAATAAAGAATCTGATATGCTGATAAGGAAAATATCTAACGGCCAATAAATATTATGGCTGATCATATAATAAGCAGTTATAAGGTCAACAAATTTGTCTCATGTGATTTGTGTTGGTATAAATCTCTCTCCTATATCCTGCATAAGGAAATACCTAAATATTATTAAAGAATTATACAAAGCTATCACCTGTGGTGTTTTTGGCTCCCAGTCATAGTAACCAGCAACTCCAAGAAAATAATGTTCTATGTATTTATACATAACTAGCATTATACTGGTCATTGTTGTGAATGATTGGGTTGGTTTAGTATTATAGCATCTTCAGTTGCCCAGTGTAAAACATGTGTACTAAGTTTATGAGAATTACCTCATCTATTTTTGGAATGTAATTAACCGTACACTCACCCTCACCCAACCCCCATTGGGTTTGACTTACACATACAGTGTCTTTAGGCTCATTTTTGTAAATGAATAAATTTTGCATGTTACAGAACGGAATAGGAGCTAGAAATGTACAAAAAATATAATTCTGATTAGGGGTCCTCCAGTATTCAAATAAAAGGCTGCAAGAACAGAGACCTGTCAGTGTATGATTGCAACAAAGTCATGACAGGTTGACTACCAGATTGTGCTGTGAAAACATGATATTTGAACAAATAGCTCTGCCATCTTCTTCAGGTGTGGGGACCTTTGTAGTAGTCGGCTGACCGATAGATACTGAGACAGCTTGGGAACCGCACCTCCTTATATACCCAAAATGGCTCTGTCCGCTGCTCACTTTTATGCCTTTCTCTGGAAACACTTCAGGTAAAATTGGCAGAATCATCTCAAGGAATGGAATAAATAGTTTCTACTGATCACCAGCCAAACTAACGGGACTACCTCCATTTTTTCAAGAATGATCTTGGCCTAATAGTTCTCAGAATTTATAGAGTCATGTGCGATTATGGCAAGACATACATTGCCCAACTATCGGTATTTTACAAAGCCAGTGTGAAGAACATAAATACCACCTTTGCATAGACCAGAATAGCAAATCAGTAATCACCAAGCACGTTGTATGACCGTGGCCACAGTGTGGACCTCAATAACTTTAGGATACTAGCTAGGTCTTCACATTATTGGGAATCAATTATCACGGAAGCTATCTGGCTGTTACATTCAATAGAGACAGTGAGTTATGGCTTAGTGAGGCATAAATTCTAGCCTTGGAAAAAATGATCTGTCACCATAGAGGGTCCCATATTAGTGTTCATGAGCTGCAACAAAGATCTACATGCGTGCCCACTGGCAGCCAATGACTGGGCCCGGGCCACGGACAGAGCCGTTCGGAGTTATATGTTTGGAGGTGCGGCTGCTGAGCTGCTTCACTATTTGTCAGTGAGCCAACTGGTACAGATGTACCTGAAGAAGATAGCGAAACTAATGCTCTGAATATCCTAGTTTTGGAATACAATCCAGTTGTTCACTAATAATGACTTCATTGAAAATTATGATTTATTACAATGAATGGCAAAATAACTGATGTGTCGTACCTTCCCAATGTTGTTGTTGTGGTTTTAGGGCGTATCAACAATGAGGTCATTAGCGCCCAACTTTCCAATGTCTACAACAAAAGACAAAGAACTCACTGAAAGGAAGGAACTTGGTTCTCTTCTTTGCCAATGAAATCGATTTGCAGACATTTTGGTTCATTATTTGGCTTGGGGCATAAAGATCCAATCTGATGATACACTTGTCTTAGTAACTCAGATGTTGTTTTGAAACTTCTTCAGTAATCAGACGTAATTACTTTTGTCATGCTAAATGAAGGCATCTCAAAGCATGAGCTGAATTTTCAAGTTTTGCTGTAAAACAATTTTCTTGCTTTACACCCAACAAGAATGATGCCAAAGGTTCATTCTATTTTGGACAAGACAACTATTCCACAGGCACAGATTTCACTATTTGTATTTTTTTTTTATTAATGCTTACTATATGACTATATCACTACCAACTAATAGTAACATACAGTATGGCCGAACACAACATGAAATGTGAAATGCACATACATTTGCCATTGTATTATTTTTAACCCTTTGTCTGCTGTAGACGTGTCGATGCACGTGGCTACTACTGCGCCAAGGTGCTGTAGACGCATATATGCATGCCCTCGTTCCTTCCGTCAGATGCTCTGGACGTGTAATGCAGGCCGCCTTGCTCTGGAGGTGTTAAGCCGTCCGGCTGCTCAGATCCCTGTGAGCTCTGCTCGCATTAACGCGTGAGCAACTTAGTGGCCAAGTCAGGTAGTCGTATTTCCACCCCGGGTGGTTAGTTGTTTTGCAATGTTCGGCCCATGAGCATTTGCAGTTGCGATCTTATTTGTGTTTCTATTTCCATTTTAGTTTTCACTGAGAAAATGGCATGCGGTCATGTTTGTGCAAAGAATGTATTCATGCAGATTCTTACTAAAAGCCGCAGTGAGAATGATCTCTCTGATAAAGATGATAGTGATGATCCTTCGATATGATCTTGAAGTAATAGGCCTGAGCCGTGTATATAAGCTAGTGGAAAATGACCATCTGTCTCCAAAAGAAGTGAAAATTCTTCAGAAACTGAAGCTTCAGATAGTGAGAGCGTAATGTGTGGATGAATAGTATGCTTTTATGACACGTTTGGAAGAAAAGCGATTCTTGTCCTTTTATGGATGCGTTTAATGATTCAGCTGCGGGACACAAGTGTGAATTAGGTCAAAATTCCAGCATTTTATCATTTTTCCTGATATTTTTAATGGAAAATGTTATGAAATATATTTCTGATGAAACCAATAAATTTTATTTATATATCAGACAGATAGGCCAGAATCAGTTCACTCTATATTTTCACTATGAAGTGGTATAAATAGTTATTTTTCCACATTCTCGATCACTTCATTTTAAATTTTCATGCTGTTCACCAACTAGTAACAGGTCGAAAAATGCCAACTGCAAAGTTTCATCTGTCTCTGGTAAGAGAACTTGTTGAAGCATATGCCACAGAATAGAGTATACCTTGGCAAGGAAGACTTTCTGATGATGACAATCCTCCTTGATTTACTGGGAAACATTTTCCAAGTATTATTCATTTTGAAAATTCAAAGAAGAAGAATTAGAAATTTGTGTTGAGAAACCAGATATAATTGCAAAACATGCAAAGTACCACTGTGTGTTGTGCCATGTTTTGAGGCTTATTACACAAAAAGAATGATTAACTGTGGGTAACTGCACAATAATAATTACATTACATCTATACGCATCTAAAACGAATTGAAATACAAAAAATAAATAAAAAAATGAAAATGGAATAAAAATATATTTTTAACTTCACCAGTGCCAGTCCATAGCCCAGAGCCATAAGGATATATGCAGAATTTGTGAAAGGTATTCAAAATGGTATTCTCTTCAGATGAATTATTGTTAACAAAAAAAAAAAGTTTCAATTGCTGTAATATCTATTTAGTGTATGGAGTACCTGTATGTCTACACAGACATTCACTTTTAGAGAAGCTTTAATTTGAAAAACTTTAGATGTCAGAGCGGCAGCCAAAGGACATCACACACAGCGAGTCAGGCAGCGTGCCGGACTCAGCAGTGCAGGTACCGGCCGACCGCGACAGGTAGACAGCTTATACGACAACAAAGAAGCACTCAGCAAGGCCTCTGTTGAGTTATCTCTAGTAGTCAAATTGTTAACACTCTTATTTAATACATTATAAGCTCATGATAATAGAAACTAATAGACTTAATCATATTAAAACTGTCACTTACTAAACATAATTATTGATTTCTATAAAATTTATTTGTTAATTTTACCAGCTGCTACTGGCATGTTTCTTGAGGTCGGCCCACATTCACCCCTTTTTACACATGTAAACCATCAGCTAGTAATTTTATACTATGTAAATAAAATTAACGTTCTGCTGGATATAATGTTGCTTTTCTTTTTAACACCACTATTACTTTTACATACAAGCTGCTTCGGCTTGTGCACAGCCGTCTGCTATCAACACCACACACAGACACTCTGTCTGTCCCAACCCCTGCGCCTTTATAGAAAACAGCAGACCAAATGAACAGCTGCTGTCTAACAGATTGCTCAACAGGGTCGCGGATTTATAATAATATAAAACACTAAGCTACCCATGATTTCTACACAAACTACAAACTGTGGAAACCCTACATTAAATACAACTTGAGTAACTAACTTTAATACAGAACTTAATTCTAATAACACACTCATAAAAATATTCATAACATAATACAATAACTGGTTAATGTCACAATTTCCAAACTGATCTTACAATTTTTATTGCTTGTACTGTATGTTATGTCGAATATGAGTAATTATTGTATCTCTATTTCAATTTTTAATGAATGCTTTAGGGAAAAAAACTGAAATAATTTCTTTATTTATCTTTGCTGATCAGAATATAAGTTTCAGATATCTACTGCGAAAACTGATCACAGTTGTCAGTTCCTCACAGTGTGTGTGTGCCATGTGTCATCAACATTTCTCTACATATGACCGGCTAATAACTCATGTTTTTAGTCATGAGCTATGTGTAAATACACCACTATACATTTGTCAACAATGTGGCCAAATTGTTTTAAATGAATCAGTGTTATCTGCACATAATAATCACCATAGGAAGATAACTGCATTTAAAGCTCTAACTTCATCAGAAGTTGAATGCACATTCTGTGCAAAGACGTTTCTATCTAGGTGTTCTCTAACAAAACATGTCTTCGAGCACATCTCAGGTATTTCCTTTCCCTTAGATGTCTGTATATACTGCTCTGAAAAATTTGAAGATGTCGACAATCTCTATCTTCATAAAAATACAAGCAGAATATCACTAAGAAGGTAAGATGTGACACACTTTTTATGATTATATTGCAGTCATTTAGCTCTAAGTCATTATTAATCGACTACTCAACTATCTCTAGTTTAATCCACTGGCAAGTTAATAAGTATTTCTATTCTTAAAAATTGTTATTAGTTTTTGTGTAGTTGTTTCAGCATTTCGGTGATGAGACATTTAAATTACTCTAGTAAAATCTCGATTTATTAATTTATTCTTGTCCTAGACACAATTTTAACATTGTGGTCTAGAACTGTAGAAGAAGTTACAAAGTTAGTACAGACCAGAAAAATATCAAATACATTGTAAAATATTTTACAAACTTTATAATATATCAGTTATCATGGCTGGCCTTGTCATTTGTTGTAAACAGGTCATCTGATGTGTAGGATTCATATTTTTTCTTCTAGATCAGTGGTATGATCATTAAATTTTTGTTAAAAATAAATTTTAAGTATTACCAACAGGGAATATTAGCAAACACTGAGGGTAAATCTTCCAGCTTCATATATTGTATTACTACCAATTTCAAAATAACCTGTGTTTAACACCTTTCCTATATTTACAACTAAAGATCTTGCAAACTTACATGAAAAAAGGAAATAAAAGAGTTATAAACATTAATTTGTTCCTCTTCATTGCCTAAAAAGTATAATACCAATCAAATCAGATGATAAACTTGTCCTTGTATTGTAAATGCTGTTTGTAAATTTCTTCCATACTTATATATAATTATTTTTGTCAAATTAAATAGTCATTCAAAATGATTTGATTATAATGATGTCTAGTTGACTACTGTTTTTGTTCATGTTTTGGTTAAATTCTCTTCCAAAGATATACTTCATTTGGTAATTAAGACTATTTCCAACATTAGGCAGAAAATAATTCCTGAAAATTAGATCAATTAAACAGTATAAATTTTATCCAGAGATATAAAACATTATTTGTAGTTCCTTACCCCTCAAAGAATCATAATTTTCATCTTTCAGTTGATAGTAGAATTTAAAGCAGAGTGCTATGTTTTTGATAAATTTTTTTTTAAAAAATTGCTCATTACTTAAATAATATCAAATTGTATTCATAGTTTCTGTGGTTTGCTACTAATGATGTGGTTTATTCACAGGTAGGATTTTATTCATGAAGATGTCACTACATCACAGTTAGTAGTTGTAACAATTATTTTTTGCTTATATTGCTTTGTTAAAATATAATTGGGGGTACCAGAAAATTTAATAATAAATTTATTAACAAATACTTTTCTATCAATTTGTGACATTATAAACTCTAATAGAAGCATAGTACTTTCTAATCTATTTTCCTTTTATAATTATTTACACATTTAAATACTTAGCATTTAAAGTAAGTTATTCACATAGTGAAAATCTGCTATTTAAAATTCATTTTCGCTTCTCCATTGGGCAGTCATGGAAGAAGAAAATTATTTACATTATAATGAAGTAAATATTTAATAGTAACTGTAGAGTTACATATACTGTTATTCTGGAATATATCAACATAATGTGACAAATTTTAACAAATAAGTAACCCCAATAATGTATTTATGAACATTCAATCAATTAATAACCAAGGTGTCATATATGTTTCGAAATTTATCTCTCTTGGAAAATGTATAACATTCATTTCAATCAATGACTTTTTACATTTAACTACTTTTATTTTAGAAACATTTATTTTTGTTTTCAGGTATCAAATTAGGATTTTGTAGTAAATTTTTACTGGCAACATTTTGTTTCATGGGAAATTGGTAATGTTTTTTTCTATTAAATTATTTTCTATTTATTGAGTTAATTGTTAGGGAGTGGAGCTAGGAATCCAATAGTTTATGGATTCAAAATTGGTCTAATGAATATTTTTTGCAGTTCTCCAGTTATTGGAATATAATGATAAGTATTGTTATTTTTAAGATTTAAATACTTGATTGAAAACAAATAAAGATGTTTGTTGCAGGAGTTATTGGCCCTGTGAAAGTAATGTTTCCAGTGACAAGCAGCAGTTTCCCACACCTGAAACTTTGAAGAATAGTGTACCAAAGCAATCGTCACTAGTTTAAGCTGCAGTATTAGCTTAAAAAAACAAAACCAACTATAAGAGGGAAAGGTCACATACTGCGAAGTTTGTGGAAAATCGTTTTAAGTTACCTTACCAACTAAAACGTCATCAACTAATTCATTCAGGGGAACGGCCTTTTTCGTGTGAAAATTGTGGAAAATCTTTTCCGAGGGAATGGGATCTTGATATACATAAGCGCATCCACTCAGGTGAACGTCCATTTTCTTGTGAAGTTTGTAGAAAATCATTCACCCAGGCAGTGCACCTTAAAACGCACCAGGTAGTTCATTCGGTTGATCGGCCGTTTTATTGTAAAATTTGTGGAAAATCATTTAAGCTATCTGATTCTCTTAGAAAACACCAGAGTGTTCATTTGGGCGAGCATTCCTTTGATTGCAAAGTTTGTGGGAAATCTTTCAAAAAATCTGATGCTCTTAAGAAACATCAGATGTTTCATTCGGGTCAACGTCCTTTTTCTTGTGAGATTTGTGGAAAATCATTTTCCAGACCTGGAAGACTTAAAGAACATCAAAGAAATCATTCTGGCGAACGACCATTTCCATGTGACGTTTGTGGAAAGTCATTTACACTATCTTACAACCTCAAACACCACTATAAAATCCATTCTGATGAACGACTATTCTCTTGTGAGATATGTGGTAAGTCTTCTAAGAGTCCATATGATCTTAAAAAAACATGAGAGCATTCATTCAGATGAACGGCCATTTTCTTGCGATATTTGTGGGAAATGTTTCAAGTTATCTGGGCATCTAACCAATCATTTGAAAAGCCATTCTGATAAACGAGATTTTTCTTGCGAAATTTGTGGTAAGTTATTTAGGCTCAAATCTGACCTTAAAAACCACCGTAGAATTCATTTTATTGAACGTCCATTTTCTTGTGAAGTTTGTGGGAAATCGTTTAAACAACCTGGGAACCTTCGACAACATCGTTACACACATTTCGAGAGTATTCCTTTGAATGAATGCCCTTTTCTTGTGATATTTGTGGGAAATCTTTCAGGAAATCTGTTAATCTTAAAATTCATAGGAAATTCATTCTAGTGAATGACCATTTCTTGCGAAATTTGTGATAAATCATTTCACATATCCTGGGAACTTAAAAACCACCATAGAATCCATTCAAATGAACGGTTATTTACTTGTGAAATTTGTGGAAAATCATTAAGCAACCTGGGGTCTTAGACTACATCGTAAAAGACATTCTGCTTAATGTGCATTTCTTGTGCACTTTGTGGAATGTCTTTTATGCTGTCTGATAGCTATAAGGAACATCAAGAATGTCATTAACCCAAAAGGCCATTTCCCTTTTAAATATATAGAGTTTTTTATGTTATTTGACATTCTTGCAAGTCATCAAATATGATTTGACATTCAATTATTTTTATTATTATTATTATTACTCCAGAATGGTTTGGCGGAGGGTTCATTGAAACTGTCCGAAAGGGTAATAGTTTGGAAGGAACATAAAGATATTTCCATTACAAGAAATTCTGGAAATAAAAGTAGTTTCTTATATAATTCAAGACAACATGTAGTTCCTTGTAGATCATAATTATGTTTTCTCAGTTATGTGACCTAACTCTTTGTGATTCTATTTCTATGTTTGCAATTTCAATACATAGTTAATAATCAATTCTTTCTATCTTTTAAGTCCACATGCCAGTCTATAAAATATTACAAAAACTTAATTTCAGTTATATTTGTTTGATACCAATTTTGTATGTAGAATTATGAAGTGGTTTTGCTATGCAATGATAGAACTTCGGTTCTGGCATTTTGATTTTGCATCTATAACCAGATATATTTTTATGTTAGATTTATACATCAAGTAAAAATATATAAAATAATTATGCAACTTGTAATTTTCATAAACAATTAGAATTTACTGAATACATAATTCATTATCTTTGAATATATGGTGTTTTATGAATATTTGGCAGTTGTTTTGTAATGATTAAAAAAATTTCTTAGAGTTGTGAACTATTTTCTCATGTTTTTATTTAAACCTAATATTTATAGCTAAAGTTTAGAAAAGAAAATGTCTGTATAAAATTTGTTCCTGAAAGAATTATTGCAATACTCTCTAGTTACAGACTATTTCACAAGGACTTTTTGGCATATTTTAACTGAACAACACAGTTAGAACTTATGTCACTGGTTACTATATAGGATACTTATATTCAGATTACTCACTTTTTTGAAGATATTGTAAGAGAAAAACAATAATCAATCATATCATAAGACAATAACCAGAAAAAAATGAGCATAATGGCTGTCATCTTGCATTCTACATCTACATCCATACTCTGCAAATCACAGACATTGTGGGTGGGAAAGGGTGCTAAGCACCAAATCTTAAACCCATGCATTCCAATCCCGAATAGCACGAGGATAGAAGGAATATATAAAAGCATCCGTATGGGATCTTATTTCTCGAATCTTATTCCTCTGGTCATTGCGACCTAAATAGGTTGGCAGGAGAAGTATTTCGTTGCACTTGCAATTTAAAGATTTTCGCATATTCTCCAATAAATTCAGACGCAAACTACGTCATCTGTCTTCCAAACTATCCCAGCCCAATCTATTTATCAAAATTCTGTGATGCTTTCATAAGAGCTGTAGCAACCAGTCACGAAACGAGCGACCCTCCTCTGCACCCTCTCCACTGAGTCGATCAGTCCATTGCAATACGGATCCAAAACTCCACAACAGTAATCCAGATACGGACGAACTAGCGTTTTATATGCTATTTCGTTTGTATGAACATTACAGTTCCTCCGAATACGACCTAAGAATGGCAATTTAGAATTAGCTTTGTCTATGAGGGAAGTTATGTGCAAGCCCCATTTCATGTTGCTTTGTACTATCACCCCCAGATACTTAAGGGAATCAACAGCTGAATTGTTTATTTTGTACTCGTGAGCAAACTGATACTTTCTGTTACTTATTTGCATTGCCATACACTTTTTGCATTTAAGTGTACGCTGCCATTTACGGCACGACTCGGAAATGGCATCCAAATCTCACTGAACTTCTAAGCAATCGTCGGAGCACCTTATTTCCCTATAGATAACTGCATCGTCGGCAAACATTCGCAACCAGGATCGGACGTGGTCACTGAGATCGTTTATAAGTATTAAGAAAAGAAGTGGTCCTATTACACCTCCTTGAGGAACCCCCGAAGTAACATCTATCTTAGAAAAGGCTTCCCCACCAACAACGACATACTGAGATCGACCAGTTAGAAAATCACGTACCCATTCGCAAATGTGATCCGGTGTACCGTACGCTCGAATCTCCACTAAAAGTCGGATACTTCAAAAGCTTTCTGAAAATCCAAGAAAATTGCATCAACATGTGAACCTGCATCGATAACTTTCATTACATCATGTGAAACTGGGGCCAGTTGTGTTTCATACGATTTGTTCTTCCGAAATCGATTTTGACACTGTGTAAGTAACTCGTTCTCATCTAGAAACTTCATAATGTTACACCATGCAACATGCTCCAGAATTATTCTGCAGACCGATGTTAGAGATATGGGTCGACAATTCCTAGGATCACTCCGATCTTATTTCTTGAAAACGGGAATACCTGGGCTATTTTCCAGCTAGAAGGTACTTTTTTCTCCTCTAAAGATTTCTGGAATGTATCTGACAGAAAATGGTTCAATTTCCTCTGCATATTCAGAAAATACTCTTACCGGTATACCATAGGGTTCTGGCTCTTTACCCCACTTCAGGAGCTTTAATTGCTTTCCAATACCTATGCTATCAATCTCTATCGGATCCATCTCTGATACCACGAAACCTGGTAAAGTGGGGATTCAGGAGGACTCAGATTCAAATTCGCGTCTGACCATATGGATTTAGGTTTTTTATGGTTTATCTAAATCACTTGAGGGCAAATACCATGATAGTTAGTTCCACGGCGCAATTCATTCCCTTTCCTGTCACCTCACACCGCTCATGACCTTGATATCAGCAAGCTATAAGTACAGCAAAAAGTCAAAGATGTAAAAAAATGTTCTTGGGGCACTATTAGTAAACTGTAGAGAAGTAAATATATATTAAGCCAGTTGCAACTCCCCATTTCTGTTTTTACACTATTTGCAATTATCTTATGTTATCGTTGATAACTTTAACTGCAGCTAAATAAACATTATATTTGTAGTGTATGTAAGAGTCTGTTAACTAATGTTGTAGAGTCTTGACAAACTTCGAAAATTAATTATGGTGAGAATGTAAGGGAGGAGAATTTTAATAAAATTTGATTTTTAATGTTCCCGGTTTATAATAAATTAGTTTAAGATTCTGCTCAAATATGATCTGTATGCTAGGTTTATCATCATAAAATAAGATTCTAATGTGATCTTCAAGTCTTCATTAATTTTTAGGCGCTTTCAAATCCTTGATAACAACTGAAATAACTAATACCATACTCAGAACATTAAATACATGAGTGAGTGCAGTATTAATCTGGCGAGAGAGAGAGGGGGGAGGGCGTGATTTTGCTTACTTTATCGGTAAATGTTTAGAGGCCTCGATGTCTATCAGGTACACTTTTCTAAAGTGACAATATCATACTGTCAATGACATACTGATATATACAAAATAGGCTATTTGACAGTATTCAAAATATATTACAAATTGTAGTAATTCGTGTTGATTAATGCTTAAGGAAGCTATTTTTGTTAAATTTGGAAAGAAAAATGGATTGTTTTTATTAAAAAATGCGGAAAAAAATCAAATTTTTCTTGCCTCTTGTCACGTGACAGAAAACGCTCTGGGATTGGTGATCGATTTAGTGACGTCACCTGCCTGTAGGCGCTGCTGCTGTGAATAGAGTGTTACCCGCTATCCAAGTATACAACTATTTGTTGCTGGTTATCTCCTGTTACTTATAAGATTTTGTGTAGAATATAAAATGAAGAACAATTTGTAGAAGCCTACAAGGGATAAATACCAAAAATTATTTTTCGTACTAGCTATAGAATCAACTCCTGACTTTTATTCTACAGAGCTTGAGAATGTAATAACTTCAATTAGAGAATCATTTATATTTAAACTGGAAGTATAGATTAACAGAAAACCTTCATAAGAATGACTAAAATTTTAAACTAATTTAGTTGTTTTAGGAGATATTTACGAGGAAAATGCAAGTGTAGTATAAAGTAAGCACAACAGTTAAATGACTGGATGTTATGGACAAATTTTCTTAGTTGCAGATAAATAATTATAGACAAATGATATTTCTTTATCCAACGAAATTGAATTTATTGTTTATTTATTTACCTACTGCCTTCACTTCACCACATGTAGAAACTGTGATGTTTAAGTATTCACTATTAATAAGAAGGCATGTAAAGATGCCATGGTGCCCAAGTAGCTGTATGGTTAAAGAGTGCTATAGGTATTTGAAGATCCTATATTCGAACCGTGATTAGGATAAAAAAAAAATTGTGTGTATTTTTTTTTTCGTTTCTGTTTGCTGTTTGTTGCTTTACAGAATCATGTTTTTATTCGAAGAAGTTATGAAACGTCTTCCAATCGTTTGGATCATAAATTGCTGTCATACAAGAAAACTTTTATAAAAAGATAACCTTCTGCTTTTAATTTTGAAACATACCAGATATACGTTATCACTGAAAAAATCCAAGTGCTCGATGGTGAATAATATGATTTATTTTTACAATAACATTTCGTGCTAATCTCCAAACAGTTCCGGAACGATTTGAATACCTTTATTTCAAATTTTTACGTGACAATGCAACCGTATGTTGCTTTTCTGACATAAATGCGTCTATTAAGGCGGTATTTACTTTTAATGAGCAAGTAATTTTCAATTTTTTAAAACTTTTTACTGGTGTGTAAGTAACGTCCAGTTTCAGTTTTTAAGTTCTTTTTTGTTATGTTTCAAATGTTTATAATACGCTTGCTATCCAAACATTTGTGAAACATTCGAAAAAAAAATGTTTGGTGTATTTTAGAAAAAGAATATGCGGCACTACCAACAGCAACTAGTAATCTAAACAAAACTCTCACATATAACAAAACATATTCCAAAGCGAGGATCGAACCTAAGAACCTTAACTTTACTGATACTCGTCTTAAACAGCGTACTACGTTATCTCAATTAAATTATGATGCAAATTATATTTACAGTAAATGATATGCGACTTAGTCGCAATGTCGTCTGTGTTTCTACGAGCAAGTTGCAGTGACCTTTTTTCCTATTTCAGCTAATGCGTGAAAACTTACGTTTATTTGGAGAGTTTTATTGTTGTTGTTGTAGACTGATGAACTACATACTATAAACCATATTTCCAACAATTTAGAGTGAGGGCCTGCTGGCACGTGACGCCCCGCCAGGCAACAAAGGAGCGTTTTGGCGGGCTTTCAAATACTCTAAATTTTACGTAAAATAAGCACTTTTGTCAAAAAATAAATAGTACCTGGTCAATAACGTGTATCAATAAACTATTTAAAACCATTTTCAAAAAGTAGTCAAATAGCCTATTGGGGCGGCATACTGTCGGCAGGCTTAGGTCGAACAGGCTTTTTGTGTTTGTTTAGTGGTACATGGAGAATGCCATCAAATTTTCTTTTTGTACCTCGACAAAACTATAGATGACACATCACTTTTGTCTTCTAGCACTGAGGGCTCATATTTATACTCTGCCATATTGGCTGTCATATACAAAAACCAGAGAGACTAGCATATGGAATTTCGATGAAGCAGTTAAAAAAAAGGGGAAGATAACAGTGTGCATACGTCACTAATGCCACGTTATCTCATTCTCACTTTCTTATTCACGCATCTGCACTTTGAGGACTAATAAAAGCACTATCAGGTTTGTAGTACTGCTGTATATGCGCGTTTTGCGCTATATTAAGTACTTTAAGCAGAGAGTTTTTGGCACTGTTGATTGAAAATGTAATGATACACTGACGTCTATGAATTATGTATAATTTCCTTCATATGATATTGATATCTTGTTACTTTGTTTCTCTTTAATTAAAATGTTACATGAGGTAGTATTTAACGTTTTGTTTACAAATGACACATACCATTCTTTTGTTTATGATCGCTTTTCCGAGGGTTCGAGGTCAAAGATGTCCCTTGTTTGTGACGTAAAATAAGGAAACGTTTTAAAAATCAAAGATGGGAAGCAAATATAGTAGAAGGGCAAAATTATACGCAATTGACAGTTCGAAAAGAACGTTTCTGGAAAAGATTAGAGGCGCAGTGCACTGTATTTTGATTGATTACTAGGAAATTTTGTAGTGGTTATCGTGCAAGTAAAGCTGACGACATGTTCGAGGCTAATTGCTTTCAGAGATGATATTAAAAAATATCATTAATGTAATCTTCCTTTGTTTAATAAACAACTGTATTTAGTTAAGCAACGACGAAGAAAATAATTTCCTGAACCCTGAGTGAAAATATTTATTGCGTTCAATTTAATTTATCAATTGAAAGTAGATTATTTTTATTCAGCCGATTAAGATGTTATCTTATACTCTCTGTCAAGAAATTCTAAGACCTATGCACCATATTAGATCATTTTGAAGGTTATGATTAGTTTTCGGATCTTTATGACAAAAAATAGAGAAATATGATCTTAAAATGGATAAATATTACCAAAATTTAAATTTACTGTACACCGAAACATGCACAATTATACATCATTTATTTTATCTCGTAGTGTCGCTCTCATGTAGGCAGCATAATTTGCTTCCGTGCACTCGCGGCACTATTGGGAAATTAAATTTTAAATTGTTTTGTTGAAGTCACTTTAATTTCATATCATTTTAAAAAAGAATTCTTTCATCTGTACTAAAATAGTCCCCTTCAAATTCCTTTATGTAACTCTATAACTTCGAGCTTTCAGAAAGTTTTGTTTTTGGCATGTCGGTACTCATTGATTACCGCAGATTTTACGATGTCTGAGGATTATTTTCAGAAGTATTTCAATGAGACATTGATTGGCGCGGATGGACACAGGCATGCTGCTGCTACATTGTCGAAAATATAACGCGGATGGAACATTAAGGTTTGAAGAGTGACAATAATTTATAAGTTTAATTGTCGACTGGTGAATATGGGCCAATTAATTGACAAATAGTTTTGTCTTTTAATCCAATGCATAATAGTACAATTCTGTGAATAATTATCTCAACATTTTCTTATCTATAACTTCCAATGAATTCCAAGTACTATTAACAAATTACCAGATTTTTCTAAAAATCTGTCCATATGATCATTAATATTATCGTTGTATGACCAAAACTAGGAAAATGTCCTGAGGATTGTTAACAGGATGAACAAGCCAATCACTTCAGTAATTGTGGGAAAAAAATAGGTTTGACCTGTTGCCAGAGTCAGGAGGAGAAGAGCCTTATGTAGATGTAGGAGTAGCTAAGATGCACCAGACCTTTAGGAATTAGGGCGTGAAGGTCAAGAATAGGAAAAAAAGGATTCTGCTGCTAGGTAGTAGCCATGGGAGAGGTGTAGGCCCTCTTCTGCACAATCAGTTAGATACAGGATACCAGGTCACAAGTTTTTTCAAACTTAGTGCAACATTAGGCCAGGTAATAGAGGATATAGCTTGACTTTGTAGAAGTTTCAATAAGGACGATATAATAGCGATAGTGGGAGGTGCGGGAAATAGTATTGATAGAAACGCGAGTTATAGTATAGAGAGTGACCAGAGAAAGGTAGTGAAGGAGGCGCCTCATACCAGAGTGTAGCTGATGCAGGTCCTAAGTCGCCATCACCGGCCACAATTGAACTATGCTGTGAGGCGAGTTAATGTGGAAACGGAAGTGCTACTTGGGAAAGGCATTAGTTCTGTGTTGGGTGTTGTGCCTGTGAACACCATTGGTAGGTGGGGTTTCACTAGGCATGGCCTACACCTAAATAGAAGGGTGAAGGGAGTACTTTCTGAGTTGTTAGCTAAAGCAGTGCGGGAGCCCATTTCCAGTGATGATGGGGTCAGGACTGTGCCTTTTTTAGGTTAGGGCGAGTTGGTGAAGGGACAAAAATTAATTATCAAAGTGATACTGATTGCAGATTCACGATTGGAAATGATCGATGAAGGGGCTGAAACAATAACTGACTGGGGTAAAACTGGGAAAGAGGAGATAAATACTGAAAATGTAAAGCCTATAGTAAGGGTGTTAATGGTAAACTGTGGAATTATAATGAACAAAGTAATATAATTTGCAAACTTAATAGAGATACACGAATAACAAGTAATAATTGGGGTAGCGAGTTGGTTAAAAGAAGAAGTACTAGACAGTGAGGTTTTTCTTGATGGTTACAGAGTGTACCGCAGAGATAGAGGAGCAGTTCGTGGAGGAGTCTTTATCCTAGTTAGCAAAAACTACCACAGTACACTGGCGTTCAGAGATCAAGACGATGAGTTACTTGGGGTAGATTTCTGGGGTAATAAAAAATATAAAAATCATAGTATTGGATGTTTACTGCAGTGGAAGAATGAAGATGAGGCTTTTGGGAAGAAATTAAATTCATACTCAGATTTCAGATGTAAGAATAGCATGATCATCATTGGTGGGGATTTAAATTCACCAGGTGGAAACTGGGAAGGGAATAAGATAAATAACACAAGGGAACAAAGTTTGCACATATCTTAATAAGGGAAGGATCATTTACACAAGCGGTTGAGCAAAACACTAAGGGACAAAATATTTTGAATATATTTCTAATTAAGCTCGATGAAAACCTTGTGGGATGTCAAGTAACAGAAGGAATAAGTGATCATGATGCTGTTCTGATGGATATTAGAGGATTCAGTAAACCAGCAGCCAAAATTGAAGGTGAAAATACAATTATAAAAAGCACTGGTTTCAAATTTGAAGAGAAATTTCAGAGAACATTTCAGTAAATGGAAGGAAGTTTCAAGTACAGTAGAGTCAAGGTGGGAAGAGTTCAAGGACATAATAACAAAGGGGGAAAAATTATTCCAAGGCAGAAAATAAAGAGAAGTAGAGAATGTATGTACTATAATAGGGAAGTGAGGAGGTTAAAGAGGTTGGTAAGAAGAGAACATAACAGAGTTAAGAGACAGCAGGAAAGTAGGGATTATTTAAAAAGACTAAACAATAGCTAAGAAGAGGGCTTAACATGAGTTTATGAAGAGTATTGTCAGTGCAGGAGGACCATTGACTGATGCATCTCGAAATTTCTATGGCTATATCAGGAAACAGATGGGAAGGGAGGGAGTAGAGATGCTTATAGATAAGGATGGAGAAGAAGTTACTGAGGATTTGAAAAAATCAGAGATTTTAAGTAACTGGTTTATTGATAGCATTAGGGACAATGAATCAGAAACAGGTGAGTCTAATTCAGAGAACGAGCTTAACAAAACAATTAGAAATGAAGATACTTAAAAATTTGAAATTCAACCTGAGGAAATCATGAAGCAAATAAGAAATCTGAAAAAAACATAAAGGGGCTGGTGTAAATAATATTACTATAACGTAAAGATAGCCAGGTGTGACATTGTACCTTATCTAGAAATATTATTTAAATTGAGTCTGGATACTTGCTGCTTACCACAGGACTGGAAAAGTGCAATATTAGTGCCGGTACATAAAGGAGGGGTGAGAAATAAAGTTGAATATTACAGGCCAATCAGTTTGACATCAGTGGTAGGTAAATTAATGGAAAGATTGATATGCAATCACATCAGAAAAATATGTGAGGAATATAAGTGGCTTTCGAGCAGGAAACATTGATTCAGACAAGGATATTCATGCAAATCTCAGTTGGTGGGATATATGCAAGATATATCAGATGAAATGGACAAGGGAGGCCAAATTGATAGTGTAGCACTAGATCTGCCAAAGGCGTTTGACGGAATGAGCCATAAAACGGTAGGAAATAAGGTAAAAACTATTGGAGTGGATGAGAAAGTGATTTGCTGGGTGGAAGAATTTTTAAAAGTTAGATAACTGAAAGTTAGGTTAGGAAATGTAGAATCGAAAGAAGTGGAAGTAAAAATGGGTGTGCCACAGGGTAGCGTATTGGGACCATTGCTATTCATTATTCTAATGAATAATTGTGTTGATTCTTTACTATCTGAAATTAGATTTTTTGTAGATGACATAATACTATATAAAAGAATCAAAACGATAGAGGATTGTAAAAAAGTTGCAGGGTGATCAGGACAGGATATCTAGTTGGTTTGGTAAACATGGGATGAAGATCAATGCAAAGAGAGCTAATTAGATCTACAAATAAAAAACAAAAGGATAATTATTAATATAAGGTGGGGAAGGAATTGCTTGGTGAAGACTTGAAATGTAAATATATTAGCATTACATTTGATAACAAGCTTAACTGGGCAGGACACATTGGACAGGTTGTAGGAAAAGTTTCCAAATTCAGCACTGGTTGGAGATAGTGATAAGGGGATATACGAGAGAAGTAAAGGAATTTTGTTATAAAACTTTGGCCAGAAAATTGCTCGAATATGGTAGTGAAATATCAAATACAGGAGTTGGAGAGGGTGCAAAAAAGGGCTGCTAGATTGGTTTCTGGAAATTATTGCAAAATGCAATCAGTGACGAATATGACAAAGGAGCCGGAATGGGATTCATTTCAAGACAGGAGGAGGATGAAGAGGGTCATGGGAGTTTACAAGGCGTATACTGGTGATGAGGTATGAAAAGAAATTGGAGTAGGTATGAAAAGTAGTGCATGGAAGGGAAAAGATGACCACGACCACAAGCTGGCACTCGATTTCAGGTACAAGGGTGTAGGAAGATTCTCTTTTTTAGGCAAGGGTGTCAGGGATTGAAACAAGTTACCAAGGGAAATGATGAATAAATCACCGAAAACGTTCAAAGAATTTAAAGATAAAATTTGTAGAGGGCAAATGTAGGTGGGTGCAGGATAGGGGGAAGATGGGTGTGTAGGGAAATTGCCACCGGAGCCTGTACCCCATTGAAATTAAATTAAATTAAAATACATTTAAATGCAATCAGAAACGTTTAATCAGTGTTTAATTCAACATTATAGCTCAGCACGAACACAGAGAGAAATCATGACTTGTCATTGAAATCCGAACCCTAGTTATGAGAGTTATTTAATTTATTTTAATTTATTTTCGATTGAGCGCACTCTCCGACGACAATCACCAAATGCACCCATCTGCCCCCTTGCCTGTACACATTTACATTTGCCCTATACAAATTTAAACTTTAAATATTTAACAATTTTTGTAAATTGTTCATCATTTTTCTTGGTAACTTACTCCAATCCCTGACACCCCATCGTAAAATAAAACACAGTATTTTCCTACACCATTATGCTTGAATTCGATTGCCTGCTTGTGGTCATGGTCATCTTTTCCGTTTCATGGATTACTTTTAACTCTTACACCAATGTTTTCCATACCTCATCACCAATACACGCTTTGTACACTCCATGACCCCCTTCACCCTCCTCCTGTTTTCAAATCAGCACTTTTATTTAATCTTTTACTGTTTGTATTCTGCGGTAACAAGTCAACAAATTTGCACCCTCTCCAACTCCTGTATTTGATACTCATAATGTGGTTCCCAGTAGTTATGTCTACTTTACTTACTGGG
This sequence comes from Vandiemenella viatica, assembly GCA_031002005.1. Lineage (NCBI taxonomy): Eukaryota > Metazoa > Arthropoda > Insecta > Orthoptera > Morabidae > Vandiemenella > Vandiemenella viatica. Next base: position 191,622,136 of record CM061914.1, on the reverse strand, counting down.
AGGAAATGAACAGCGTCCAACTTGCGTTTCTGATGGGATTATAAGCACAACTGGCCAGAAAAAGTTAATTAATAAAGTTAATAAAATTGCAAATATATAACATTTAAGTTAAGCTAAAAATTCATTAACAATCTTCTTAACTTTTCATAAATTGAAGTTACATTAACTTTAATCCGTTACATTTATTGTTGACGCCATGTGGTTTGTGTGAGCTGCACTCCACACCACGCTCTTACATTTAGCGAGTCAAATGACGAACGATTTTATATTTAAGCGAAGTGCGAGTGCGGTGCTTATGGAACTGTTATGGTAGACGTGTCTTGGGTGTGGGCAGGAACACTACAGTTGAGGAGGGTTTATATTTTATGTAGGCAAACCGACGCTCTCTACTCATTTAAAAGTCGATTGTTATTGTATTTATTGGTCCCTAAGCATCACGTATAGTTCAAAGTACAAGTGATATGGGTGATGGATTTTGACATTTGTATAACCTTATTTTTTTTACAATGAAGAATGTAGTGCCACTTTTTAGTTTAAATATGGTTTGGCGTTTGTAGTGAAATAAATTAAATTGACAATCATTACAAGATTACATCATGGAAACTGAGGTGCTAGAATCTTTTAGTCAAAGCAGCAAAGCTAGCATTAGAAACCAGGAGATTAAAAATCATTGGCCACATGTATGCGATTATGTTGCATTTAAATCTAGGTTGGGAGACCAGTTGATTAATGAATGCAAACTTTTTTTGACCAAAATTTCTGCAATCAAAGACTCACATGAGTAGCCTTCATAATCTTAAACAACGTATGAAGAGGATGCTTTCACTTTCCAACTCCCCCTCCCTTAAATATTTCGCAGTTAATTTATTTAATATCGGACTTCTCTTTGCAGTTGATTGACTATATTCACTTTTAACAATACCAAAGTTGTAGAGAACGGAAAACCGCATAAAATCAGATTATATTCTGTCCAACTTAATCACATTGATACAAAGGTTTATACATGAATTAGGAACTAGTATTAATACCAGCAAGTTTATAAAAAATGTCCGCTTCTAAGATTTATATGTAAGCAATTTACCATATTGTAATGGTCACATAGAGTCACGTCACCTTAATGTTATTTTTACATCAGTTTATAACCTATAGCGAGAGTGAGTTCATTCGCAGAGCAACACAGAGAGAGAGAGAAAAATATAAATGGGCTTACATCCATGGAGGAAGGAATATACGGAGACGACGCAAGGGACCTTCACCACGCACTGGAGTAAAACTGGGTAGAGAGAAGTGGGGAGGGGAGGCCGCCATATAGCTCGCCCGTAGAAACACGGGAAAAAGGCACAAAAACCTCAAGGGAATCATACGACAACCGTGGCACCACAATTTGATGTTGGGTTATTATGTAACACGACGAGACGGATCGAAAATGAAGAATCAAATTTTGATATCGTGCTTATTTCTCAAGATATACTGTCTCAAGAGAGACGAGATTCGGGTGGAAATTCAGAAGAAAAATTTCTTTTAATGATAGATTCTTATGTAACACGACAAGATAACTCGAAAGTGAAATATATTTTCGATATCTCGCTTAGTTCTCGAGACATGCTGTCTCCAAATTTGGGTGGTTAGGTTAGGTTAATTCAATGTTTAGAACTTTTTTTAAGAAAAAATGAACCCTTCAAAACACCTCATAGCTTCTGAGCTTACTCAGAAGATATTGTATTATTAGTGGTCTATGTAACTTTGCTAGCAACATCGGCGGATTTATCTTCTTACCATACATGAAAAGTCAGAAGCTTAGTGGCTTAGTGGTTTACATCGCGATACACATTGTGTCACTGACGTAGTGCTCATGAAATTAGTAACAACTAATAATAAATAAATTGTTTGTACCCTTCTGGTACACTCTGCATTTCAACTTACCCACATTTCCAACAATACAGCCGCTACAAAGTCAAACTGTGGATCTAAATACATGAAATACATCGCGAATCACATTTCAGGTTAACAGCAACGTTTGCTTCATCAAGTTTAGTAGTTCACACAGCACAAATTATCAAAATTAATTTCATCGTACACTTTCAGTGTAAACAGAAACCGGACTAAAGCTTGAACATTCACTGTATCGCGATGTAAACTTGACCCATTTAAATTAGACTTTCAACACTTGTTTACAATAAGGCTAGCCTTTTAGGTGCAAAGTAGTAACATATGCTGATTGTCTATACTACACCAATACATATTTGAGAACGATATCATCCTATTGAGAGCAATGAATAAACTTATAGCGATAGGCTCTAACCTTGCAGTTATCCATGAAACATTGCAAGAACAATAATTTCAATGTGATTTTGTTACGAAAAGTTATTCCAGGTTGTTTCCTATCTTGTCTGTTGGTGCAACCGTATACAACACAACTTGGCATTATAAAAACTTGAAATATTAGAAAATGAAATGATCACAGCAGCATACACAGTGCAAAGAGCCCAATGTTTTGGGGTTCCTATGGCCACCAGTGACCGCCGCGCATGCGCAGTAGGTGGCGAGTTTTTTTTATGAGGTTTCACCGATTTGGCTTAATTTTTTATCCATATATTCCTTCCTCCATGCTTACACCTAGCAGACAGGCAGCACCCCTCTGGATCGCAAGCAAACAACATTAAAAAAATTGAGCAACTAAGAGTCCTATTGCGTTCGATGGGCTTTCAATACCCTTCAATACCCTTGGGGTAGCGATAACTGAGAAGAAAGAACTCATAAGGCTTATTTACCTCATCTTATCTGCCCCATCGTTACGACCCGAGTAGGTTGGTTGGAGAAGTATTTCGATGTATCTGCCAATCACGGAAATACTGTATAGTCCATCACATTTTCATTACAATCAGGATGCTTTAATCACTCTAATCGTGACGTTACCAAGAAGAAAGTAGTCGCAATTATAGGGCACAACTTTGTATATAGCTGTTCTTCACATTTTTTAATAAAGCAGAGCTGTCAAAAGTGAAAATTATCGCACCTTTAGTGTAACGCGGCATCTTTAGAAATAACTGACAAGTATAATGTACAGAAGAATAGAAAAGTGAATGGATGAGATAGTAGGCAATAGTGAGAATGAGTTTAAGAAAAACCATGGTACAAGAGAAGCAATTCTGTCCTTAATACTTCAAGAGAAGTTCAAGAAAATCTGATATTTTTATAACGGTTGTTGATTTAGAAAAAGTATTGGTGCTAAGCGGGACAAAATGCTCAAAATTTTAAAGAATTCAGATCTAATATATGGAGATCGGCGAATTACTTACAATGTACACAGAGTAATTCACGAAGATATGCAAATATGTTAATATGTTATTCTTCAAGTAAATCTAAAAAAAGTTTGTATAAACATAGGTCCGCAAATGTTTAGTTACAGAGTTACCGCTAGAAAAAGATTTTTCCCGAAATTTAGCAACCTCGCTAGTATGAAGCCATCGCAAAACTATCAGAGCTAACAGTAAAGCACGATTTCCATTTATTTTGTTGTTATTGATCTGGTGAATGTAATAAAACAAGTCCCAGACGTGTACCTGCAATACTTTTCTAGAAATTCCAGAGATTATACAAGTAAATTCCAGAGATTATACAAGAAAATTTGTTTGCTTTCCTTTAAGAATGTTGGCAACCGTTGGTGAGTGGTTTCTGTCATTTCCTAACCTTGAAACGAGTTAGTTTTCTGTATTGTTCAGTGAAAGAACGTAACGGTTAGGAAACGACTGAAACCATTCACTAACTATTGCCAACATTCTTAATGGAAAGTGAACAAATTCACTTATATAATCTCTGGAATTTCTGGAAAAGTATTGCAGATACACGTCTGGGACTTGTTTTATTACACCAGATCAATAATAACAAAATAAATGGAAATCGTGCTTTACTGTAACCTCGTACAGTTATGCGATGGCTTCATATTAGCCAGGTTGCTAAATTTCAGGCAAAATCTTTTATTAGCCGTAACTAAACATTTGCGGACCTGTGTTTAAGTGAACGTTTTTCTTTTGTTTTACTTGTAGAATAACATATTAAAATATTTGCATATATTCGTGAATCACCCTGTAACTAAAGTAGAGAATCATAAGAGACTAGCATCAATTAAAAGAATCCAGGTTGTAGTCTATCTATTCCCATAATTAATCAGCTTTTGTACAAATAAAGCAATAAAGGAAGTAAAAGAACAATGTAACAGAAATGATAGCAATATTAGTAGATTAAATACAAAAATAGGATTAGATGCGAAACGAGAATTTAGTGAACCAAGGTTTTTAGGAAATTATAGCAACTATCGCAGAGTGCTATAGAAGCTGGGTCAGTTGCGACAGCGAGTGTAAACAGGTGCGAGTGCAAAAGGGTTACATCGTTACTATGTTCTTAAGCTAATAAATGTAAAAATTGACCATAATCAACCGTAGCATTATTGACTTGATATCCTGCTCACATGACATAGAGGTTTTTTTTTGTTTTGCTGTCTTCAGTCTTTCGACTGGTTTGATGCAATCCTCCATCCCTTCCTATCTTGTGCTAACCTCTTCATCTCTACATATCCCTTACAACCCACGTCCTCAATTACTTGTATCATATATTCTAATCTCTGTCTTCCTCTACAGTCCTTACCTTCGACTGTCCCCTCCACCAGGATATTAACGAATCCAGTATATCTCAAAATATGACCTACCAGCCTGTCTCTTCTTCCTGTGAGCTTCTTCCTGTGAGCTTCTTCCACAAACGTCTTTCCTCACCCATCATTTCCAAAAACTCGTTCATTTCTTAGTTTGTCTGTCCACTTAAATATCAGCATTCTTCTGTATCACCACATTTCAAATGCTTCAATTTTCCTTCATTCCGGTATTCCTAAAGTCCATGTTTTGCTACCATAAAGTGCTGTTCTCCACACATAGAGTTTTAAAAAGTTTTATCTAGTTCCTAGGTCAATATTTGATACTAAAAGATTTCTCTTTTTCATGAAGGCTCTTTTTACTAGTGCTAATGTGCTATTAACAGCATTCCTGCTTCGGCCATCGGTTGTAATTTTTCTTCCCAAGTAACAGAATTCACTTACTTCTCCTGTTGCATCCAATCCAATTTTTATATTGAATCTACTGGTGTTGGTATCTGTTCTGCTACATTTCATTACTTTTGTCTTGATTTGATTTATAGTCAGTCCAAAATCTCCCTTCAGTATTTTGCTCATGCCATTCAGTAACTTCTCAATATGCTCAGCCCTATCTGCTAACAAGACAATGTCATCATACTGATTTTTTTCTCCCTGAACACTTACGCCACATGGAAAGTTTTCTTTGACTTCCTACCCACATATAAATGTTCCTCTCGCTAGTGGCAGAATGGAAAAAGAGAGTAGCCATTTAACCTCAAGAAGGAACTGACTTAGGTTACATAGGAAGAATATTATAACTAATGGCTGAGGTAGAAATGATTTCAAAAACGGATTAGCTCTAGCGAAAATACCGTTCTAGAAAAAGAGAAATCTTTTAGTTTCAGATACTGATTTTAGATTTAGAAAGACCTTTAAAACTTTGTGTGTGGAGTGCAGCAACGTATGGTAGTGAACCATATATTTTACGAATGTCAGATGGAAGGAAAAATGTGATGCAATAGAATAATGATGAAAATTGGGTTCTCAGGTAATATACAAAACAAACATCTTTGGAAAATAATGGGTTAGAAAAGAATTTAATTTAATTGCGATGGAGTGTATGCAGCTGTGGCAGTTCCAATATATCTACAACCATTTCTTCCATATCTTGTATCCGCCTAATTTTGCTCACAACGAAATTAACTTTAAAATTTTTAAACATTTTTTGTTAAATTATTCATAATTTCTGTAGGTAACCTATATATTAATACGCTAAGCGAAAACTTCGGATCCATAATTAAGAATATTGCGGAAACGGAGGAGTGGCACAGTTAAAGTTTATATGGAGAAGAAGTGCAGAAAGATAAAATGTATGTATAATATGTGTTAAAAATACATTAAAATAAATAAAATATAACATTGGTTGTTTAAATTCAATTTTTTTTAGTGGCAATGATACTTAGTGATTCTGCGAATGTCTGTGATCTTTGGTCAACAGTAAAAAAAAATTGTAAGCATAGTTAATACATGTTAAAAATACATTATTAAATAAAAATTAAATTCGTGAACGTGTGTGTGCGTGAAATCGGATCGGAGCCAACTATCTGACGTGTATTCCCAACACTGAGATACTCTGTGGTCTTTGGTGAAACCAAGGACTGGCATAAAGTAGAATCTTTAAAGTTATAAAAGGAAACTCTCCAAAACGAGTGAAGTGGTTCTGCCAGATACTGTATGGTCTTTTTATTATTAAAAAGGTTAAACTTTGGTTAAAGAACTTCTGATTTTTGAATATCAGTAATTTCATAACGATTTTTTTTTAATTCAGATATTTGCACCTCCTTCCATTATCCCTTGATATAAACCTTGACAGGTCGGAGAAAGAGAGAGACAAAAAAGAAGAAGTACCTATTTAGGTGAAATTCAAAATAATAATAGACCAAATTTAAATAGTAAACACACAAAATGATGAAAATGTTATGATGGATACATTTAAATGCGCACTAAATGATATTCTAATAAATTTTGATAGTTTTGAATTTACAATGCAGGTTTTGAAATGCAAAAATTTCGAATCGGAAGTTACGTCAGAGGGAAATACTGCATTTCCTTCATGTTATCATAAAGCTAAAGCAGTTTTTTGGGGCTTGAGTCAAAATGAATATTTTAAATTATTAAATCATGGACTAAATTCAAATGAACCATCGGTAAATAGAAAGTAAAAAATTAATTAAAATAATGAACTCTACTCTTTCACGAAAGAAACTAAATAATGAATTACGGTCGAATTTCGACCCCTGGGCCATCACTAGTTTATACTTATGCCTGACCGCCTTACCTAAGGAAGAAGATCTTTCAACACCTTGTACCTGAAATCGAGTGCTAGCTTTCTCCTTTCACGCTCCTCCCTTACTTATTCTGCAGTAATTTCCAGAGACAATGTTGCTTTGCACTCTCGCCACCTCCAGTATTCAATACCCAAAGAGAGGGCCCCATTCCACAGCAGCATCTTTCTAATAAGACAGGAGAAAATTTCTATATTAGGAAGGCACAATTGTTATTTATCCTTTTGGGGGGGGGGGGGCAATGGAAAGACTTTCATTCTGCTCCAGGCAAATACTCACATCCAAATAGAGATGTTGTATATATAAAACTGAAGATTTTTCTGAAATAGCAGCTAATATGTGGTAAAATTGGAATATTTATAAGTTATTGGTGTATTAATTTTTACTGTTTTTGTAATGCTACAATTGATCTTTGTAGTTCATGCAATAAAATATAGCATAGCTTAATATAACAGATTTTGTTTTACCAGGGCATCATAACTGACAAGTACAGTGATATAGACAACAAATAAATAAATTCCCTGTTTTATGTACAACAGAAGTGAGCAGCTTTTTCAGTTCTTGGTTTTTCAAACCTGTCTAATAGACTCATTATCTAATGATTACTAATAATATTATTGCTATAGCATAACAAAGTAAGAAGAAGAAAAATATATAACACGATAACTGACGACCCTCTAATAGAAATTACAATATTCATAATTTAAATGGGAGAACTGGAGATGGCGATTCCGCCAGGAGTTGGCATCATAATACTGAAGTGGTCAAATGGAAAACTCCAATAGAAATTCTTTCCGAAGAACATTTAACGGTCTCATGCTGGTCCAGGCTGTATTACAACTTAATTTTTGTTTGAAAATAATGGTCCAGGCTCTATTACAACAGAATTACTACTTGAAAATAATACTTCATGCGACTGAATATTACGATATTACTGCATGTTAATGTAGCGGAATCACGATCTCCAGTATAACCATTTAAATGAATTTGTAGAAGAGTCTTACAGAAAGAAGAGACAGGAAGGTGTTTCATATTTTAAGACACGCTGGATTGCCGGTTTACAATACTCGCAACATCAACTACGGATGGAGTGTTTCATCTACAGTATTTTGCATCTTTATATGAAACAGATAACAAACAAGATAACACGACAGCTGTGTATGGAGATACGATATGTGCGCGTTCTGAATGGCATTGGATACTACTCTGTCGAGAGGATATGAATCCAGTAAATGCTATACAATATAAAGAAGAGGTAAGTTTATGTGTTTATGAATTCAAACAGTAATATTACTGCACTAAAACAAAACCGACGACCCTAAATTAGAAAAGTTTTTGTTATTAATAAGCTGATGCTGTATATTGAGTGCGCGATGATCGCTGTACATTTGAGTATGTCATGCTTCATTTGCTGAAACCTATGAGCAAATTCGATTTAACATTTGAGTCCAGGGTGAAACACATTCATTGGGAAAGCAAAGGTTTTTTTTATTTTCCTCAGATAACAGGCGGTACATTTATTTTATGTGACAGGTATTAAAGCGTTAAAAATGATTACTGTAATGACATTCGCTCCTTACGTTCTCTTTTGTGTTGTGTTTTAATATGTTTTGTTTATATTTTTCTTATGGTTATCTTATTAGCAGCCTGTAGCAGTTGATTCAAGGTACACAGATCACCAGTTGGAGTTATCTCATATGGTTGTTATTTTTTTGAATATCGTGCCTTCTGGTTTTAGTTAGCAGCATGGTTCTTACACTGAATTGATTTTTTTTTTTTTTTTTTTTGATACTTTTAGGTCTGTAGAATGCTACTAACTAGAAGATTCTTTCCCAAGATCAAGAATAGTGTTACAAGAAAACATAATTTTTTTCCTGCTTAAGTTGCAATCAGTGATATTAAATCAGTTGGTAGTTGGTATGTTTTTGTTGCTTACAGGAAGGGCCAGTAGAAGTTTCATTCTAAATTATATTCACATATAACATTTGTAAGATTTTTTTCTTTCTTTCTGTAAAATCTGTGTATATATTATTAAAGTATTGAATTCCTTTTACCTCCAGATAATATAATACTGAAGTATAATCTTCATGAATTCTATGCTGGGGGATGTTCAAGAAAGACATTATACTAATCATTGTTTGGGTAATATCTAGATTGCGATACCGCTCCATACACTTACCGCCTCGCGATGTAAACACTTCCCGATGGAGAGAGTATGGCATCACTGTGTTTCCATGTGTGACGTGTTCAGCCTTCCATCGATTTGAGAACATAACCAATAGTAATAATAAACAAAATTATGGATTGAAAAAGTTAATGAAAATTATTACTTGCACTATTAATAATATTCTTAAAATATGTAAAACATTCCAAACTGATAATTGATATCGTTCATTAGTGTTAACATTATTAGTCACAATTCCATTGATTTGTATTTGATTCCGTTCTTCTATATATCCTCGCATAGCTGAAATTGCTATTAAAATCATTCATACGAATTAAAATATTTATAAAAAAAAACATTATTTCATCAATAACCATTTTCGTTTAAGTTGAAACACAGCCTGGACCATACTAACAGTGGTAGATACGATTTGGAAATTGGGTTTCTGCAATATAGTGTGCGGCAGTTATGTTTCACTGGTCCAGGCTGCATTAAGACGTAAACAGCGATAGATACGATATAGAAATTAGGTATCCGCAATATGGTGTTCGATAGTTACGTTTCAATGTGGTCCAGGCTGCATCAAAACCTAGTTGCTAATGAATTTATTCCTGTACTGCTGGTGCAAATGGACGATTTCTCGATATGAGACGCATTAGTGATGGACTACTTTCCGTGGAAGGCCCTGTTAGTGACATTTAAAGCTGCGAGTGGAACGTATACGTCACATTCAGCAAGGTAGTGACGTCATACTCTCACCATTCGGAAGTGTTTATATCGCGAGGTGGTAAGTGGTTGTAGCGGTATCGCGATATAGATATAACCCCATTGTTTGATACTCCTCTGTTGTTTTATATCTATATTAATAAGAGGTCTTACATTAATTCCATCACACTTTGAAACATAAGGAGAAAGAGAGGGGGGGGAGGATTTCCTACAACCGGTGAAATAACAGTATTAGGGACCTGGGAGGAAGGGGTCATAAGTACATATCAAGTTTTTGCTCTCATTTCAATTAGGGTGAGTTCAGTCTTAGTCAAACGAGTATCAAAATCTAGTAATCCAGTCTTGTTGATAACGCTGGCACAAAGAGTTTTTTTCGCCAACGTTGTCTAGCAGTTAATATTGATGAACTCCTTGTTTGATTAACTTGGGATAGTTGTAGATCGCGATACCAGTACCACTACTTTATACCATAATAACAATGATGGTATAAATACTGCTGTAGCGGTATCGTGATAAAGAATTAACCAATTCACTTTATGTAGAGAATTCAAGATAGGGTTGAATACATTATTCAATTTCTTTCCTCTACCTGAAACTATTTTTTCTGTTGATCAAAGGTTTCCAGCCTACATGAAGTAAGCAAATCATATTCTGGTTTGTTGGTGACTGATACTTGTTTACTCAAATGTGATCAAGGACTTTTTCATTCCTTTTTTCCCTTTTCTTTCAACTACCACCCTTCCACACTGCTCACTGGTCTATTAATAGTAACTACTGTATGTAGTGGATTAAATATGTTCACTTTTTGAAATTCCATAAAAATGCAACAAGGAGTTTTGTGTTCATCCATACATACAAATCAACACACACAAAAAATATGTCTCTTAAGATTGTTAACAGTATCTAAACTAATTATTTTCAAAAATCTTTTCTTGATTAGTTTTGTTGTATTTATGGGTTACCATGTATTTTAATGATTTTTTTTCCAGAATATGTTAAATGGTACCAAACAAGAGGATATGGCATTGCTTCCTTCTTCTGATGGGTATGGTATTTTTTGTTGCCTAAATGTTTGCAGTTGACATATAAACTTGTGCTTCTGTTAAATCTGATCAACATTTACTGCAATCTAAAATATAGATTATTCTGATTTAATAAACACCATTAGTGCTATGGTGATCAATTGACACTTTGCTAACGAAAATGAATGTTAAGAACAAAATTCAGTTGCAGATGTTAATCATTACACTTTCACTACTGTTTTCTTAGGTACAAATAAAGCTTACTACTTGGTTTACTCAAGAAATTTAATACTTCATTCAATAATTATTACATAACATTTTAAATTGATTTTTTATCATTGATAATATTTTCATTATTTTTCCAGTGATTTGTGATTGTTTGTCTTCTGTCTAGTCCATTAAATAATTTGTATATTGAGGTAGGCGGTCTATATGTGTTATCATTATCACTAGCTCATCAGGTTCAGGCAGCAAAGACACCTGATTAAACATTGTTTCAATGGTCCTGTTTGGCTGAATATCTCATATATGTATACAAACAACTTTTCTCATATTTATTTGGAAATAAAAATATATATTGTCTTCTTTCTTACACTGCATAAATTTTTGTACATTACTCGTTACAGAGTAATCTGTAAAAATTAAACTAAATTTCAAATACGCTTATAATTAATCTGATAGACCCATGTTATATATATATATTTTAAATTTGATGCTGTGTTTAGTTCCTTAGGATTTAATTTTAGGTTTAGTCTTTGGTTATATAAAGATTTAGTTTCTATCTTGATTTTCCCTTCAAGTTTGCAGATGAGAATATTTGTCCGAGTTTTAAAGAATGCTTTATGCTCCTACTAATGTGTGATTTATTTTAGCCAAGGCTGTGTTTATATAAATTTATGTCTGAGTTATATAGTACATATTTATCTGTATTAGTTCCATGTCACATCTTAATCTATATATAATATTTCTTGATGTTAGTGTCAGTGAAAATATTGTTAAGCAATGATAATACAGAAGGATACAAAATGTAAATCCACCTCTCAGCTCAGATAAAACCTGCTGGGCTGTGCCAAACACAGTAATATTAATCCATTTTACAATACTTTGGTAAAATTTTTAGTCATGTTAGATTTGAGATATAATAAGGGGATCATCTATTTGCAAATAGAGACCTACCACTTGACTGAAGCCAGGTATAAACAAGGTGCAAACGATTGAAATTTTATTGGGGGCGGGAAGATGTTTAACAAAACTTGTGAGAAAGTAAATTTTTCTAATGGCTAGTCAAAGTAAAATAAAATGAATTTAACTAAAATATTAATATAAAAAATTGACTGAAGTAATAATAAATAAAGGTATAAAAAATAAACAAAAATGAATTGTATTTTCCTAATAATACTAGCTTTCCCCAGATACCATTGCAAAGCCTATTTTTATTTTTTTTATAACTGGTCACGCATTAACACGTACTCATGTGTAAAGAACATTAACAAAAATTAAGTGGGTGGAAATTGGGAGAGGGGTTAAGTTTTCCCAAAATCAAATGTATAAAAAATGTTTCATTTTGTTTTAACTTATATGTGTGAAAAGTTCTGTCAAAATTGGATAAAATTTGTGGGTGTGTATAAAAATCATTGGCAAAAATTATGGGGTTGGAAAGGGTGAGAGTGGTTGGGTTTCTGAAAACCAAATGTTGGCAATATTTTACCATTTATTTAAAGTATTTATGTGCAAAGGTCCATAAAAATTGGGGAAAAAAATTATGTTTGTAAAAAATTAAGAGTTGTGAAGGTTTTTTGTCAGTAACCTTCACATGCATGCACGCAATAACTCGCGAAAGTTTCATCATAATTTCATGGATGGTACAGGAGCGCATAAAAGATAAACATACAAACAAACAAATATTGATTGTTATATATAAGATAAGTGATTGATTTAATGGTGGCATGATGACTAATGTCAAGCATGTAATAGTAAGTTGGTATGCGTGTACAGAGTGCTAAAAAGGGAGTTGAATTAGGAAAAACTCTGATATATCTTGTGTTTAGATTATTAGAGTTGTTTGAAATGGCATGTGCAACGACTGAACTGTCTGGATTGCCAGTTTAAACTGTTTGCCTGTGGCCATTCATTCTGATAGACATTTGCTGATAGGAGAGCTGATATAAGAAGCCATGCAGTGAAGGCAAGTAATCCACTTCTGGTCATCTAAGTTTGTTATTCTTTCTTTCTCTAGATCACTCCAGGTGAAAGTCTGGATGGTTCCTTCAAAATGCCATGGCCAGCTTCCTTTGTATGCCTTTCACAGAGTTCTTTCCCATCTCTAATCTCCTCAATATTGATGAGGTATAAAGCCATAAGGAAGAAAGAATGAGGTAGCAAGGGTCCAAGTAACTAGCAGAGCTTGTTTAACTAAACACGCACAAGATGTATTTCTTGACAAAGATTGTAATTGACTGGTAGCTTCATACTCAAGAGTGAGCAGTCAGTCTAAAATAAAGCTGTCAAACTGGAACTCTTTTAAGAAAACATTCTCTCCAAACACAATAGCCTCACATTCTAAATACAGCGTTTTAAGTAACAATATCACAAGGAACATATTTAATTACTTCTTAATAATATAAAAATATGTTTTGGAAAAAAAACCCGGTGTGTTGATAAATCAATAATGGTCAAAAACTTACTAAGAAAGGGGAAAAATTCTGTTATATTGTTATCATCTAATTATCTTTTAATAAATGTCTGTTAAAGTGTAGAAACAAAAGTATCAGGTCAGATTCCATATTAATTGTTTAAAAGTGCTGCATAACTTTTTAGTATTTAATGTAATGTACGGTTTACTAGCTATACATATCATTGTGTTTGCAGTAATATTACTAGTAATGTATCTGACTAGATCCTTTGTTGCTAATCAATTGAATATCTGTAGCACTGGGTCATTACTAGTTTGTGTAACCATTTATGGACAGGTGGCTCTCATAGTTGTGTGTTTCTGAAGAAAAGTTCATTAATTTCAATATTGATTATAAAATTTTTATCATTTTTTTGCATCAAATAACTCAACTTTAATTTTTTAAACATGTTTTACAAAAAACGGAACTAAATTTAATTTTGTTATTTCTGTTTGCAGGGCAGAAGTTAAATTTCAGATATGTATTGGAAGAACTGGTGATATCACTTCACTTGTTAGTACATCACGCTATATATGTGCCATGTGTCATCAAATTTACCCTTCATTGAACTTGCTAGTAAGGCATGTTTTTAGTCATGAAGTATGTGTTAATACACCACTACACATTTGCCAACGATGTGGTCAGGTTTTTTTAAATCTGTCTGCATTATGTGTACATAATTTTCACTATAAGAAGAAAATTGCTTTTAAGGATTCATCGTTATGTGAAGTTTCTTGTACATTCTGTGCAAAGAATTTTTTATCAATGTGCACTCTAACAAGACATATTTTCCACCACATACCAGCCATTTCCTTTCCCTTAAATGTCTGCATATATTGCTCTGAAGGTTTTGATGATGTCACCAAACTCCAGCTTATTACAAATACAAACAGACTCTCACAAAGCAGGTAAGGCATGACTGTTCTGTTTTATGTTAATATTAGAGTCATTTTGGTGTAAGTCATTCTTATTTAGCAATGTGATATAGTTTAATCCACTGATAAGTTAATGTTTTTATTTTTGTTCAAGGCACCTTTTTTATATTGTGACTAATTGTTTAAAATATATTATTTTGTAGATGCAGTTCTGAAAGAAAATACAATAAAAACTATATGAACAATTGCCAATACTTCTTGTTATCTTGGTTGTCTGAATTGAACCATGTCAATTTATCAAAGTGTAATGCTTTTGCCATAATTTTGTGAAGAAGGCCACAAAATGAAGGCCAAAATATTTGGTTTTGATACATTGATGCGGTTCATCCCGGACAACCATGATAACATCAACAACGACCGTTGAAGTTTGCTCACTCACTTAAGTGTCATTACTTATTTTCTACTTGTATTGTAGTATACGGCAGACTGGATGGCCTTGTAACTTGGTGTATACAAGCCGTAGAATGTGTAGGGCTGATAGAGTATTTCCAGATCAGCAGTGTTGTGCTTCTTGCAGTTCAGAGCTCATCCTCTCCGATTTAGCTCCATTTCTTGAGGTTTTGATTACATCAAGATACATTGAATCTATTCTTAGCTTTCCAAGTCATGTACTTGAGATAATAGTGTGCTGAAGGTTACTCCCTCTCTGTTTCCCCATTTTATTCCTGATTCCAAATTTTGCGACAATTCTTCTCGGCAGTTTTTTAGATTGCAGTTGAGTAGATGTAATTGTTACAAGACGTTCTTCCTAGATTTAGCTCTCAAGGGTTGGGATTCACATCGAAGTATGGGTAAGCTGGGATCAGCCTGCTCTTTTTGTTGTACAGTTTGTGTGTCTGTCCAACTTCTGGTGACTCTAGGGGCTGTGCCCATAAGCTGATAAATTTTATTTATCACTGTACGGGGAAGACAGCCTGTTATGATTTGACACAGCTTATGTATGGCTACATTCACCTTCTTCGCGTGGGAGGAGTTAGCCAAACTGGTGCTATATATTGTTCGGCAACAAAATAAAGTGTCTGTTAAGAAATACATCTGATTGTCGGTAACTATTCTAGTTGGTCGTGTAATATGCAGCTATAACGTCAATAAACGTGTCTTGTGTGTGAGAACCTAGCCATATCTGGTGTGTAATTGCAATGCATCTTTCACGGGTGCACAGAAGAATTGTGTTGTTAAAGCACGATATTTCGACAACTAGCTCCGTCATTGTCCTCAGGTGCGGAAAGCTCTATACTGGTCGGCTGAGCGACAAGTACTTAGACCGCTTAGGTGCCTCACCTCTCCGTCTGTGTCCTATGCCCGGAGGCTGGCTGACTCTGGGCGTGCTTGTAGGGACCTGTAATCAGCTGCTGCCATAGATGGCCCCTTATTAGGGCCCATAGACCACAACGGAGATCCACAGACACGCCCAGTCGCAGCTAGACCCTGGCCGCAGACAAGGAGGTGTGGCATCTAAGCTGTCAGTCAGCTGTCCAGTTTAGAGCTTCTCACACTTTAGGAAGGTGATGGAACTAGATGTCAAAATATGTTGATGTTGTTGGGGCTTAAGGCGTGTTGATGATGGGGTCATAAGCACCCAGAAATATCATGTTTTAACAACACAATCCGAAGATATGCCCATGATGACTGCATTGTGTGTTGTTTGATAGCCTTTTACATAACTTCCTTGTGTATAGTACATAATGAAATAGCTAAATATTTTCCAAGCATACTGCATAAGTCATTTCCTGTGGTGTTCATGGCTCACTAGTCGTACTAATTAGCAACCTCCAAAAAAATAATGCTCTAGTTATTTATACATAACTAGCCCTGCGTCTGTAATTACCGGGGTAATTGGATTGATTTACCACTTTAGAATCCTCATTTTCCCAGTGTGAAACATGTGTATCTAGGTTTTTCAAAATTTATGATTGCAAGGAAATGTACACCCAGCCCCATCCAACAATGGTCGGAATAAATTGCGACTTACATGCACCTATATTATATAGGTGTAGTCTGGTAGAAAGTAGGTTAAATGTTGCAAAAGGGGAAGAGTAGCAAAAAAGAATAAAAAAATATTATAAAGAATTTGGTTCCTCAGACTTCCACGGCCATCTTTGTTCATGATTAATTGACGACGGGTGAAAGAGGCAGCAGAAATTTTAAAAAACACCAACAACATCAACGAAGATAGCGGCCTCTTACTCTGCGATGCTTGGCGCTCATTGCTATGCCAACATAAACAGTATCTCTGACGAAGGCTGGAGGATAGCAGCCGAAAGCTTAGGTAATGAAATAAACAACGCGGCAAACCCGAAAGTCAATTAATCATGAAGAATTTGGTTTCTCAAGTTTAAAACATTATGACCTATTACTACACACAGTGAAATAACATTGTTTGCAAAAAAAAGATATCTCCAAGCAGACTTATTGAAAGAAAGGAAATATAAAAGTTAATTTTTTTTTACTTAATTTTCTTCATCACCAAGGAAAATAAATATGCAGAAATTTTGTTGCATTGTCTGCCATGCGGAATAAATATTCAATCTGATAGTAGTTAACAATGTAATAACTCAAATATTGTTCCAAAACTTCTTCAAAAATCTGTTTTAATTTTTTTTGCCAGACCAAACAAAGTCATTTGAAACTGTGAGCTATGCTCTGAAACAATTAAGATTCTTGGTTCACACGCAATAAGAATGATGCCAAAGATACAGGTGGTGCATTCAATTTCTATAAGACAAATTTCCCAGCAACACAAATTTGACCAGTTGCTTATTTTATTAATACTTACTAGGTGAGTATAGCACTACCAACTGAAAGCAAAACACGCTATGATTGAACACCACAATAAATGTGAAATACACACACCATTGCCATTGTTTTGATTTATGCTCTCATAAAATAAACTATAACATTACTATAATAGAAACATTCACACCTTAAACATATTATAATTGAGTCTTACTACACCTAATTGTGCGTTGCTGGAAAATATCTTGGTTGGTTTACATACTGATCTTACAATTTTTACTGCTTGTATAAATTCTAACATCAAATTCTTGTTATGATAGCATATCACTGTTTTAATTTTTTTTAAATGCTTTGCAATCAGGTCTGAAAGTATCTTGAGTATTTGTTTTTTTTTTTCAGGTCAGATAATAATTTTCAGGTATGCATTGGGAGAACTGGTGATACAACTTTAGTGCTCAGTACATCAATATACATGTGTGCCATATGTTATCAACATTTCTCTACACAGAACTTGCTAATAAATCATGTTTTTAGTCATGAGATACGTATAACCACACCACTACATACTTGCCAGCGATGTGGTCAAGTTTTTTTAAATGTGTCATTGTTATGTGCACATAATTTTCACTATTGCAAGAAAACTGCATTTAAGGTGCCATCATTATCCAAAGTTGCTTGCACATTCTGTGCAAAGACATTTTTATCTAGGTGCACTTTAACAAGACATGTTTTCCACCACATGTCAGCTATTTCCTTTCCCTTAGATTTCTGCATATATTGCTCTCAAAGATTTGAAGATCTAGCGAATCTCCAGCTTCATAAAAATACAAGCAGAATATCACAAAGAAGGTAAGACATAACCCTACTATTTTATATTTATATCACAATCTTATTGCGCTAAATTAGATGTATTTAACTACTTTATTTTCTCCTGTTTAATCCACTGCAAATTAACATGTGGTTCTATGCTTAAAAAGTGTAATTTGTTTTTGCGCTTTTGTTTTGATGGTTGGTTAATGAGATATTTAAAATAATAAATTAATGTGTATTTATTTAATTGTTCATGTCCTAGGCACCACTTTTATATTGTGAAGTACATGTTTAAAAGAACCTTGTAATGTAAATACAATGCAGAAATATACCAAACGTACAACAAAATATTTTACATAGTGTGCAGTTTAGATAGCTCGTCCTCAGATATAATCCCATTCCTTCTGGTTTTCTTCACATTGAGATAGACAGGATGTAAATCAGTTCAGGGCTTTCTTGGTTGTGTACTGTTGTGTGTCCCTCCTTTCCATTTTTCCATATTATTCCTGACGCCTAATTTCAGCACAGTTCTTCTCAGAAGTTTTTAGATTGCAATCAATTCATCATTGTATGTAAGAATATCTTTCGTGATTTGATCCATAAGGATTGCAATTTGCATACAAAAGTAGGAAGCCAGGGATCTGCTTCTTGTTTCTCTTTATAGTTTCTACATCTGTCCTCTTGATGTTTGCTGGAACTGTGCACACAAGCTGGTAAATTTGATTTACTCCTGTATGGGGAAATGAGCTTGCTATGTTTTGTATTGTCTCATGCAATCCAGTTTCTTCCAGTAGTACTTTTTCTGTATTATTATACAAAAAAATTATTGTTACAATCGGAAAATTATAGTAAAACCCCGAGCATGGATCTGCTTGATTCACAAAAATTATATCCTGTTACTACGATCTGCAAAATAACCTGTCTCTATCTGCAATTAAAGCTGTCGCTTAGTAAACTTACTGAAAGAAAGCTATAAGAAAGATAGCTATAAAAAAAATTGTTGCTCCTCATCGCCAAGAAAATAAATTTGCAGTGGTTTTGTTTCATTGTGAGCCATGGGAAATACCGATTGAATTTGATGATACACTTGTCCGTGTTTCTTAAATGTTGTTTAAAAACTTCTTCCATATGTATACGTAATTAGTTGACCAAATAGATATTGTCTTGTCCTAATGCCAATGGCATTGTTTGTTAATTTGTTAAAAGCAGTTGAAAATGTGTAAACAAAGTTAAAATGAGAAAAATACATAGTTCTGAGTGATCATTGTATCTTTTTAACAATTGTGTCCATGATTTTTCTGTTTGAGGAGGAGTTCATTCAGAAGTATGCAATGGGAAATTTTACATGCGAGATGAATTCTATCTGCAGTACATTGAAACTCTGGAAATGTATGATGTGCCTTGAATATTATTGACTTGGAACTATGTGGGTTTTTTTTCCTCCAAAATTTTAGTCACAATTAAATGAATTCAGAATTTTATATTAGTCAAATAATTTATTTTCTTCCATTAAATTTGAAATCTCAGTAAATCTGATGGTGTTTCAATTATATTTCCAATTCGATCATCAAATCACCTAACCAGTTTTGATTGTTTTGCTAATCTGACGACCTTCAGTCTAATGCCTCCAAGGACTTTTTATGTGCCATTATATATTAATCTCAATCAATTTGCAATACTACCAAATGTTGGCAATCACACAGTTCTTTGAATGGTTGCATATTGGAGTTTCGTTGATTTGCATATTCAACAACAGCTGGAATACAGAATGAGGTATTTGAATGCTTTCCAACAATGTAGCTGCAATTAATGATGAAGCAAGTGCAAGTGCAGTTTCATTGAGCAAGTGACTCGTTACCAAAATCAATTAGATCAAAAAAATTCCAGTTTCACAGTGAGCATCCAAAAAAAGTTCCCTTTAGTTCTGTTGTACACATCTTTCATGAGCGTATTTTTGTTTGCTGAATCTACAGTGAAACTTTCTTTCAAACAGATTTTTCCTTGATACTTCACAAATTGTTTTTTGTATCAAATGTTGATTAAATATGTTGTGCATCAAACACAAGTCCTCAACTATCAATTGAATAGAAAAAAACTAAATTTGTTGCAAAGATCGTGAATCAACGCAAAAATAAAAGCAACTGAATTTTATTTTAGGTTCAGATGAAATGCGTTTTTTCCAGATTTTTCTCCAGTTCTTGCAGTATTTTTTTAATACAAAACATTTAATTTGGTTATTTCCATCCTGGGACGTTAAGATAATAACACAAATAATTACACATGTCCATGATTCGACTCATGAGTTATAGTCTTGAGTTCTTCAGTTTTTTCCATATTTTCCAATTTTCCCAATATTTTTCTGTATTTTCTTTTCCTAAAAACCTTAGTTTGGCTATTACAAAACATCCTTTAAAAAAATTAGCACTTCCAGTTTTTGAGAATTCTCCATGCAACTTTTCCAAATTTACTTTCTTTAAATTCTTATTCAGAGTGTTAAAAACGTTTAAAAAAATAGACAATGCAGTCCATGTAAAAATGTATTATCAGTTTTTCCTAAACTTTCCAATTTTCCAGGCAAACATACCAGTTTTTCTTTCCAAAAAATTGGGAATATTATCAACATTTTTGAACATCACAACAACAATCTATTGAGAAAAGTAATTTCATTTTTTCCAAATTTCCAGGCAACTTTTCCAATGTTTTTTCTCTACACTACTTATTTGAACTGTTATGAATGTTTTTTTTTAAAAAAAAGAGGCAAGTTGGTCATTAGAAAAACTACTTTTAGTTTTTCCTGAATTCTCCCATTTTCCCGGCCATTTATAATTTTTTTTTTCGCTAAAAACCTTATTCAGACTATTACAAATTTTTTTTAAAAAAAAAATAGCGAAAATGGCCCATAGAATAAAGAACTTTCAACTATTTCCGAATTTTCGGGCAACTTTCCCAATTTTTATTTCTCTAAAAACCTTATTAGGGTAATTATCAAAATTTTTGCAAAATAACAAAATCAGTTAATGGAGAAAAGTACTTTCATTTTTTAAAAAGTGCTTTCAGTTTTCCCCTCAATTCTCCAGTTTCCTGGCAACTTTTCATATTTTTCTTTCGCTAAAAAAACCTTACTCAGTCTATTAGAAAAATCTTAAAAAAAAAAAAAATAGCCAAGGTAGTCCATAGAAGGAAGTACGTTCCTCTTTTCCCGAATTTTCTGGCCAACTTTCCCAATTTTTATTTCTCTTTAAAACCTTATCAGTTTATTATTGACATTTCTTATAAAATATCAAAATTTGGTAATACACAAAAGTACATTCATTTTTTTCCGAATTTCCCGATTTTCCGCCCAATTTTTCCCACTTTTTTCTCTAAAGACCTATTATGATAATGTAAATAAATTAGGCAAAATGGTCCTTAGTAAAAACATACTTTAAGTTTTTTTCTGAATTCTACAGTTTTCCTAGCAACTTTTCCAGAAATAACTTATTCAAATGCAAACATATTTTCTTTTAATGAATAGTTACAATAATGTATAGAAAAAAATTAGTTTTATTTTTTCATATTTTTTTGGGCAATTTACTTCTCTAAAAACCTTATTGAGACCACGGACATTTAAAAAATTAACCAAGTCGAACAGCATTTCATTTTTATTTATATAGATTATTTTTGTCATACCAAATAAAGTCATTTCAAACATGAGATGAATTTTTAAGTTTTGCTACTGAATTATTAAGATTCTTGGATATTACGAAATAATAATGATGTCAAAGGGTTATTTATGGTTCATTAGGGTGATGTCTGGTACAGTGATTATTATTGTTACCATATAACTAATGCTTATATAAATGTTTCTGGTAGATTCTGATCCCAAGTCATAATTCCTTTGATAATTACAAATGTTCATTCCCCATATAAGGCAAAAAATAATTCCGAAAATTAGTTCAAGAGTATAATTTTATCCAAAGATATCCAACATTCTTATTAAGTGCTTTCAGTAAAATATATCATAAATTTTATCTTTCAGTCAGTAAATGAATATAAATCCGAACACCACCTTGTGGATAAACCATCTTGATAAATCCTGCTTATCACTGAAACAATATACGCTGTAAATATGGCCTTGATAGATTTTATGGTTTATTACTCACACACAGGTTTTTAATTGTAAAGATGTCACAATATCAAAGTTATTAGTTGTAAAACATAATATTTTATGCGGGGACTACCAATGAAATTTAATAATAGATTCACTAACAAACAATTTATTTGCTAATGTGAGCCATTATAAACTTTATAAGAATGATGAAATTATGTTCTCCACTTTCCCCCTGTATTTTTTTGCAGTTCATAACTTTTTTAAAAAACTTTACATTTAAAAAATGATTAACAGTATTGAAAATAAGCAAAATAAGTTCATTCACACTCCTCAGTTGGAAGAAAGAGAAATATTATGTATTTATTATTTTATAGACAGTAAAGTAATTATTTAATAGTACAAAATTACATAGTTCTTTTTGGCATTGAGAATATAAATATTGTTCTCGGGTTACTAGCCGAGTTATAGGAATGTTATAATTACACAATATTTCAGCGCTCTCAATCGTTGTCGCCATCTTCTGGTGAAGTGAGGTCAGGAACGTGTGAAGTTGCAGAGCTGGACCAGACTCCTTCCAAAATATAGATGACATTTTTGTGGTCTGGCCACATGGCGGGGACAACTTGGAAACTTTTCTCCATTACCTGAACAGCATAAATGAAAACAACAAGTACGATGTAGGTGGAAGAAGAAGGCCGGCTGCCTTTAGACATTCTTATACAAAGGAAACCTGACAGGACTCTAGGACACTCTGTCTATAGAAAACCGACGCACACACACCTATACCTGAATGCACGTTGCCATCACCATCCGGCACAGCGCAAGATGGTACTCAGCAAGCTTTTACATAGGGCGCGAGCGATATGTGATGCTGTCAGCATACCCGGAGAATTGAGTCATCTGAGTCAGAACTTTTGACGCAACGGGTATACTGATCATCAGATAAGACAGGCATTCCGAGAGCCGAAACATAGGCTCAACAACACCAACAAAGAGCCACCTGATCGTCTCTCTTTCTTGCCGTACTCTGGCGCCACAACGTCCAAGATAGGACGGGTCCTAGCAAGAAGTGGAATTAAGACTGTTTTCCTGCCACCACCTAAGGTGAAGAACATCATGCGCTCCCCCAAGGATGACCTTGCTCTGCGGACACCTGGGGTATATTGCATTAGTTGTGAATGTGGAAAGAGCTACATTGGCCAGACGGTGCGGTGTGTTTACCAACGTTGTCTAGAACATGCATGACACGTTTGCCTAGGGCAGAAAGACAAGTCTGCATTGGCGGAACACAGCCTCGAATACGGCCATGTCTTTGATTTTGAAAATACTAGAGTACTGGCGCATACTGGGAGCTTCGGGAACAGCATTCTTACTGAAGCAGTAGAAATTCGCCTCGCGTCTAACATCGTCAACCACGACAGCGGGTACCAGCTGAGTGAAGCCTGGACACTAATCATCTATACTATATGACAACAGCGCGACCAGGATGCATTACACGGCACGTCCAGATCAACGGGAAGTTCAGGAGTAACATAAGCGAGCAATTTGTTGCTCATGCATTATTGAGCAGCTTATGGCGAAAGTTTTTCCTTCTCATTTTTCCTTCTATCGATTGATGGCAAGACCCCAGCTACGGTTGGTTACAAGCTGATCAATCATGTGGCAGCATGGGTCAATATGAGTTTGGCCTGCATCGGATTTGTGTTGACACATCAGATAGATAAGCAATTTATAGCGAAGGCTTTGGTTTCGGATATCATTTTCGAACGAGCAATGACTTTCAACCCGTCCGCTACATGCCATGTGAAAAAGGGATGTGGAATCTAGCTGTAACTCCATCAAGTCGCGACGCGACGAGACTTGACCCCGGTTGGTTCCACAGCAGACCAATCACAGCGTAGCAAGAGGAATCTGCCCTAGCTCAGCAACGTCGCAAATTTCTGACCTCACTTCACCAGAAGATGGCGACAACGATTGAAAGTGTCGAAATATTTTGTAATTATAACACTCCTGTAACTTGGCTAATCACCTGAGAACAATATTTATATTTAATAGTACTTATGTATAGTTATACTTTATTCTGGAACATATCAACATCATGTGATAAATGGCAACTGATAAAATGTATAATATTTATTAACTGTCCAGAAACACTGTTTCAAAAATCCAATCAATTAATGATCAAGAGTTCATATACATTTACAAATATTATTTAAGTCACAAAATTCTTTTGAACTATATATTAAATTCCATATACACAATAACAATTTACTCATAACTCTTTTCAGTATTTGTTTTTTGCTTTCAGGTACTCAAGTAGGGTTTGGTTGTATATTTATACTGGCAACATTTTGTTTATTGAGAAAGTAGTAATTTTTCTCCTATTTTATATTTATTTTCAGCTTTATTGAGTTAATTAATAGGGAGTAGAGTTAGGAAGGTAAGGAATGCAGTAGTTTATGGTATTCAATATTGGTCTAGTCCTATATTTTTTTTTGCAATTCTCCAATATATTAATATATTATAATAAATATTGTTATTTTTAAGATACAAATATTTCACAGAAAAATAAATGCAAATGTATTTTTCCAGAGGTCATCGTGACTGTCAAAGTAACATTTACAAGCAGCAGTTTCCCACAGCTAACTCCACGAAGAATAACACGTGGCAGCAACCAGTTACTACTTCAAGCTGCAGTAATGGGTTAAAACACAAAGACAACTGTGGAATATCATTTAAGTCACCTTCCAAACTTAAAAATCATAGAAGAGTTCATTCACGAAAACGGCCCTATTCTTGTGAAAATTGCGGCAAATCTTTTCTAAATAATTGGGAATTTGACAAACATAAGAGAATTCACTCAGGCGAACGACCATTTTCTTGTGAAGTTTGTACTAAATCATTTACCCAGGCAGTGCATCTTAGAACGCACCAGGTAATTCATTCAACTGCTCGGCCATTTTGTTGTAAAGTTTGTGGAAAATCTTTTAGGTTTGTTGGATCTCTTCGAAGTCATCACAGAGTACATTTGGATGAACGCCCATATGATTGTAAAATTTGTGGGAAATCTTTCAAGCACTCTTACTCTTTAAAGCAACATCACAAATTTCATTTGGGTGAACTTATTTTTTCTTGTGAGTTTTGTGGAAAATCATTTACATCATCTAACAATCTTAATCACCACTATAATAGACATTCTGAAGAACGCCCATACTCATGTAAAACATGTGGAAAGTCATTTAAGAGTCCTTACGATCTTAAAAAACACGAGGCAGTTCATTCAGAGGAACGGCCATTTTCGTGTGATGTTTGTGGGCAATCTTTCAAGCAAGCTGGTAATCTCAAAAGTCATGCGAGAAGTCATTCTGATGAACGACCTTTTTCTTGCGAAATTTGTGATAAATCATTTAAGTATTCTGGGGATCTTAAAAAACATCATAGAAGTCATCTGTGTGAATTTCCATTTTCTTGTGAAATTTGTGGAAAATCATTTAAACAACGTGGAAGCCTTAGATATCATCGCAGAAAACATTCTGCTTAACTCACATTGATTGTACATTTTGTAGAATATCTTGTATGCAGTCAGGTGTCTAGAAAGTGTATCAAAAAGTTCATTTATCCAAAAGCCCATTCATAATGAAATTTAGGGAGAATTGTTTTACATTTTTGGGTGTTCTTGCAAAAGAAATTACATCTGTGAAATAATGTTTCTCTTCCACCTACATTGTATGGTAAATGAACACTGAAAGTAGTTTTCTATATAATTCAAAACAATATGGAACTATTTTCAGATACAGTTAATGATCATTTCTTTTCTTCTTTCATAAAGTAAAGTCTTTACTTATAAAATATAATTTTATTGATGTTTGCTTAACCCTTTAACTGCTACGGTTCGCCCGGCCAAGCTCTCGCTGAGTGCTGCTTTGTTTACACCTAACCTGTTTACGTGCGCTGGAATGCCGCGTTCGACCGGACCGCTGTGTACTGAATATGTCTGGAGCGTTTTGTGTGATGTTCTTCTGCTGTCGCTCTGCGATTTTAAACACCAGATACAAAATAAATGCTGTTAATATAACATATAAAGTTTTTCAGTTTAAAGCTCCTTTAAAAGTGAATGTCTGCATAAGCAAACATGTGGTGCTTCATATACTAAATAGATATCACAGCAACTGAAATGTTTTTTGTTTGTGAGCGTTGTGATTTATCTGGAGAGAATACCTTTCACAAAATCTGCACATATTTTCCAACCTTTTTGAACCGGCTATGGACTGCCACTGGCAAGTTAATAATATGTTTTTGTATTTTGTTTAGTTTTAGAGGCGTATAAATATAATATAATTATTATTCTGCAGTTACCCATGGTTAATTATTCTTTTTGTGTGATAAGCCTTGAAAATTGGTATAACACACAGTTGTACATTACATGTTCTGCATTGGTTTCTTGACGCAATTCCTGTTTCGAACATACAGCGCATATACGCATTGGCGTGCTCTTTTTTGAATTTTTAATATGAATGACATTTGGAAAATGTCTCCCAGTAAATCCTTGACGATATTCTTTATCAGAGCGTCTTCCATTGGTAGGTTCTTTCTTGGTATATGGTCCAACAAGGGGCGTCCATAAATTACGTGAGGTGAAATAGGGGGGGGTTTCGGCGAAATCTTACCAAGGGGGAGAGGGAGGTCTAGTTGGAATGTAGAGCTAAAAAAAAGGTCTTCAAAATATGGGAAAGTAGATTTTAGGGGGGTATTTCCTCGAAAAGTGCAGCTTTGGAAGGTTGAGACCTAAAAAAATAATGGTCTCAAAAAGTTGTGAGGGTAATTTCTAGGGGCGGGAGGGGGGGTGGTCTCACTCGAGCCAGGTCTCACAAGAGGGGGGGGGGTCCAGAAATCCAGGAAAAACATCTCACATATTGTATGGATGCCCCTTACCAGAGACAGATGAAACTCTGCAACTGGCATTTTTCGTCCGGTTACTACTCAGCGTAGAGCGTGAGCATTTAAAATGCAGTATTCGAGAATGAGGAAAAAGAACTTTTTATACCACTTCATAGCGAAAATATAGTGTGAACTGATTCTCGCGTAACTGTAGGTCTCATCATCAATAGATATCATATAAACGTCTGTTAGAAATATCAGGAAAAATGACAAACTGCTGGAATGTTAACCTAATCCACACTTGTATCCCGCAGCTTAATTGTCAAGCGCATGCAGTCAAGTGTGTCATTAAAGCATTCTCTTATTCCACACATTTAGCTCTCACTATCTGTAGCTTCAAATTCTGAAGAATTTTCACTTGAGGAGACAAATGGTCATTTTCCATTAGCTGATGTACACGACTTAGTACTATTACTTCGAGATCCTGTCGAAGGGTCATCACTGTGATCCATATCAATGACATCATATTCATTGTCGCTTCTAGTAAGAATCTCCATGATTTCTTCCATTGTACAAACAAGTCGGCGTGCCATTTTCTCAGCGAAAACTAAAAGGAAAAGAGAAACACAAATTAGATCGCAGCTGCCAACGCTCAAGGGTCGAATAAGGAAAACAACTAACCACCCTGGGTGGAAATATGGCTACATGTCGAGGCCTCTAATAGGCTAGCGCGTTAACGCGCACTGAGCACACAGGGACCCGAGCGGCTGGACGTGTATATACGTCTGGAGCACAGACAGGACAGCGAGGGTGCGCGTGTATATACGTCTAGAGCAGTCAAAGGGTTAATATTAGTCTGGTTTGCAGAATTATGAAGCAGATTTGATTATACAATGATAGAATTTCTGTTTTAGCATTTTTATTTTCAATTTCTAACAGTGAATATTTTTACATTGGATAAACACACAATAAAACTATGAGATATTTTTGTAATTTGTGTTTCAAAAAAACAAAGAATTTATTAAAACATTAATTGCTATATTTTTGAATGTGTGGTATTTAATGTATTTCTGGCAATTGTTTGATAATATTTACTTAAGTTTTGTATGAGCTGTGAACTATTTTTGGCATGTTTTTATATAAAGATGTAACTTAATATTTCTGAATAACAGTATAAAAAAAGTGTTTGTATATAAAATTTATTTTTGAAAAATTGTTTAACCATTTGTAAATTGAGATGCCAAAACCTTCAAACTATACTTTATCTTTTCAAGTATTTTGACCATTGGAAAAATTTAAACCTAACCACACATAGTGGGAACATGTATCACTGGTTACTGTATAGGATACTTTTAGTCACATTTTCATTTTTCTTTGATATAGCAGAGGTGAAAACCTTAATTGGTATATGTAACAAGACTATAACTGGAAAATGTCTATACATTTAAACTGAGCTTGATGGGTGGGCAGTAACTTTCTAATTTGGATCCAGCAAAGTTGGGTTCAAACACACGTCTGGCAATATAGAAATATATTTTCCATGGTTTATCTAAATCACAGATGGGAAATACTGTGATGGTTATGGCAACGGCCCAGTTCCTTGACCCAATTACTTTCTCACCTCTAAAGATATTGAAATTTGTGAAGCATTATGCCTTAAGTAAAGAAAAAGGTACAAGAAGTTTTAAAAAATGTGATTGGGGTTCTTTTAAAAAACTGTTTTATAATAAATATATATATATATATTGTGGTGATCTCAAAACGTCACCACATGTTTTATTAGAAGGGATTATTGAAATGCAAAGATTTGCGTTTAGCGGATGTTCCTACCGATCGAATTCGGTGACGAAGGGATTCCAGTTTGGCGCCGCATAGTCGTCTGGCCCGAGCAGACAATAGTGCGGCCTTGGAATGCCCAGGGCGACACAGGGTGGCCACAGTTGGTGGAGGGGGAGAAGAGGACCGCTAGAGCGGACATTATGGCAGAACGTGGCAGGTGCCGGGAGTGCTGTTTGCTGCGAAAAGTTTTTATTTGTATGCGTGGATGCTGCAGCACCAGTGAGGACTTCACATGGTAATGTACCATCCCTTCTTACTGAAAAGTGTGACATTTCGCTGCCATAGTGATTTAAAAGCCCAGTACGACCCTGACAGCAGTGAAAATTGCGTCTCCCAACATATATTTGACTGCAGTGAGCTAGCCGTGAAACTTTTATGATTATTGATAAACGAATGTTAGTCCTTCTGAAACAGAACTCCAGAATCCATGCATACATATCATGTGTGTCAATTTTGTAAAACTTCATATTTAAATATGTTTCAATTGTTTATGCTAGAATAAAAATTCGATGGTTTTAAATAAATTCTTCATTCTAACATTCAAATGTAAGGCAGAACTCTGTTCCCTTAATTTTCCTCTTTTGGAATCATTTTCATAGTAATTAATTAAATAAGTTAAACTCAAAAATCAAAATATTCTCATTAAAAAGAGCTCATTAAGAGACGTGAGTAGACAGAGAATTTAAATATATTTGCCTATTGTAACATACCCATTTCTTTTGTGTATTACTTGATATTATTTTTTATTATTATTGCTAAATTATGTCATTTGCATCATCATTCTCTAGCTCCAGTCTCCCGGGTGCTGGTCACGAGCACTCTCCACTTCTTCCTGATGATAAATAGTTGTTGTTCATAATGGTTTTCCAATCAAACCCTAAGTCGTCTATATCTTTCTTGATTTGGTCTATCCATTTCTTCTCGGGCCTTCCCACAAGTCTTTTACATTGGATGTTCATATTAAAGTAGGCCCTTGCTCTTCTTTCTTGATCTATTATTTGGACATATCCATACCACCTCAGGCGAGAACGCTGTAAGGGTTTTACCACACTGATGAGGAGTGTTAAGACTCACTATGTCTTTTATACTGACTTAAAGAGTTAACACCATACTCAGAACATAACAAGCACAGGGGAGAGAAAAATTGAACAGATGAAAGAATAATTTTGCTTACTTCATTTGCAGTTGGGTGAGGCCTTGATGTTTATCAGGTAGACTGCTATTGCTGCACTTTTCTAATGGCACTTCTTTATAGTGTTGACTGTCAAACTGAGCTATAAAAAATGTGGGGAACATACTGTGTGCAGGCTGATGTCTAAGAAGCTTTGCATACTTTGTTGTTTAATAATACATATAGAGTGCAATCAATCCTCTCTTTCTACCTTGTAGTGACCCGCCCTACGAGTCACCACTAAAGGAGAGAGAGAATGTGGGCAAGGGTTGCAGGAATAACTCCAGTAGACCCTCGTTTAATCTGCCACTCGGGTTAGCAATTTTTCACCATCATAGGAGAGCTCTAAAAATAAGTAGTCACAATATAGCACATATCAGAACATTTATTAGCCTCAATGGCGCTGACAATTAATATGCAGAGGTATTATTGCTTCCCCATGCAGCCGTGTCTCGGCCAGCAACAGCGAGCTACGGCTACAATATCTCCCAATACAGCAATGACCATCCCCGAGAATTAGACAGTTGGCCCCACCTGACTTTATCGGAGTCCCGTCGTCACTCTGGCAGCGTGTCCGGCGATCACGGCAGGCTGGGGCGACGTGCTGGCTGCGTCCCGCAGTGGCGTCGGTCCCGGGTGCTGTCTGCCTCTAGCCCAGCGATGAAGACGCCTCCACCAGCGGCTCCTCTCTGCAGACGACTTGTCGTGTCGAGTCGGCGTCGAGCTGTCCTCTCTCTAGCTCCGTCAATGAACCTAAGGTCTTACCCCCACCCCCACCATCGATCTCTCCGTCAAGTGGGGACAATTTTCCACCAATCATTAATCTGTTACCAGGCCGTCTAGGCGACTTCTTTGAGACGTTCGTTGCTCCAGCTCCTACTTATCAGCACTCTACTTTCAGGGCACTGTCTCGGGATTTGTGCAACCTGTCTAGTTCGCTTTTGATGCCTTTATTTCGACATCTGTATGCGTACCAGCCGTGACGGCTACTACAACCTCATAAAAACTATAATTGGCATATCACACTGGTTCTGTGGGACTATTATATACCGTCACTGCCATATGAGCTTTCATTTACAAAAACCAGAGGGACTAGCACATCCACCACTCCTGCGAGCATGGAGCAGTGAAAATAGTGGAGGCCACGCAAGGGACCTTCACCGCACTCTGAAGTCGTGTAGGAGAAGAGGAGTGTGGAGGTCGCCATATTGGATTTTCCCAGAAAAACAGGGAATATACAAAAACATCTCAAAGGGATGATATGTTAACCGTGGCACAGCAATTTCAAGATGGATTGACTATTTTGTAACTCGACGAAACAAATCAAAAATGAAGAATAATTTTTTTTATCGTCCCGCTTAGTTCTCCAGATATAATGTCTTAAAAGTGAGGTGTTTTGGGTTGAAATTCAGAAGAAAAATTTCATCAAGGTCAAATTGGATGTTAGATTCTTATATAACACGACGAGACAAATCAAAAGTAAGGAATTAAAATTTTTCGATATCTCGCTTAATTCCCGATTTATATTGTCTTCAAATTAATGTTATTAGGTTTGGATGGGCATTGAAAAAAAATTATTTTGCCAAAGCCACTACGAACAACATGCTGGACATGCAGGGTGAGTGTTTTATGTCTCTCTGTGGTTAGGTTGAAATGTGGCCTAGACCAGGATAAAGACGTTACCAGAGTCACAAGGAATTCTACCTATACCTAACTTTTGATAATCGATGTCAGCTAAGGGAGATATCAATAATTTTTATTCTTGATTTTCGGAATTTTGTACAAACCCCTAAATGACGTGAGATTTTGATGACATCCCCCCTGATAATCGACCTCGCAGTTTTTTTTTCTTTAGGTCTTCCGCTTCCGAGTGAGGTTATACCCCCTGTAAAGTCGGTTTCTAGACCTAATTCCACCTCTTAAGTCGACATCTGCGCCGTTTGTAGACTTTTTTCTTTTTTAGCTCTATTGCCCTTCAAGAATTTCATAACCACATGTAAGATTTCCGTCGACCCCCCATATTTCACATCACGTAAATAATGAACGCCTCCTAAAGCCTTTAAAAATGTTACACTATAGTTTGTGTTACAGTGTAGAACAAGGAGAAGAATTTGGGGAACACTGGACATTCACAAACTGCATACTCTATATACCTGGAAAAGTTGTAGTAGTAATACATATCCCAATTAAAAATATGCGTGAAAAATCATGGTTTGCTAAAATAATGTGGAACAAATCAACAAGTACAATTTGTCATCGTCAGCACATCTGCACTAATTTATTAAACAGTGCTGCTGAAATACTTTAATACATATTATTCCATCCTAATCACATTGGTGTTCAGTGCTGCCAGCCTCTTGGCTTTGAATATCTGTAGACGGCTGCTAAAATTTCCGTAGATTTGGTACAAAAATCCGGAGACTCGCTAACTGAAAGACTGAAACAATAATTATTGAACAGAGAGTCAAAATTAAGAACACTTTTTATTTCCAGGTGTTTAAAATTACATAAATAGTATTCTACATTGAAAGCAAGAAATATCTCTCAACATGTTTTATACATCATCGCTTTCATCACTGCTGCTGCTATGCCTAGTAGTTTTTTATTTTTCCATACTGACCACAAATTTTCTTTGTTGACATTAAATTTAGCATATCTTCTGTAACAGTAAATGTTAAAAACCCCTTTGACTCTCGGATATTGGCTAGACCTTCTCGGAAGCCTCCGGCTTGTAAGCCGTGATAAGGACCGCGTCACCGTGCATAAAGAGTGCGCCGTTAGTTTTGTATTACGGTCATTTAAGATCTATAAAATTTGTAAACAATCAAAATATGAGGTTTATTTCAATCGTTGGTTCACAGGAAAGGTTGCATCGAAACGATTCACAGTTATTAACAATTCTCTAATGCATTAACACTATATGCTCAAAGTTTAACAAAACACCAATATAAGGAAAAATCAACAAATGATAAAAAGTATAAAACAATCTGTAGATATTTTAACAAAATCCGAAAATCCGTAGATCTACGGATATATATCCGTAGAAATGGCAGCACTGTTGGTGTTGACCCCATCATATCCATTCTAGTGTCGAAGGTTGTACAGAGAGAGTTGAACTCTACCTCCGTGAATCTCACAGGTTGGGACAGGAACCCCGTGATCTTTACCTTTTAAAAACTGAGAAATATACATGAAATAATTACCTTAAATAAAAACTGGTAAATATGACCTATGGCCAAACTTTTAAATTTACCGTACATTAAAACGTCCTCAATTATAAATCATATATTTTATCTGGTAGGGTCACCTTAATGTAGACAGCATATTTTGTTTCGTGCACTCACTGCACCAATAGTAAATTTAATTTTAAATCGTTTTGTTGAAGTGACATAAGTAAGACACAAATTACAGAAAAGAACCCTTTCGTCTGTACTAAAAAACTAATCCCCAAATTCCTTTACGTCACTCCATATAACTTCGCACTTTTAGGAAATTTTGTTTTCGGCATGGTGGTGCTCACTGATCCGCTGTGGATTTAACACTGACTGAGGATTATTTTCAAAAGTATTGGCGACAATGAGACACTGATTGTCGTGGCTCGACACAGGCATATTGCTGCTGCACTGTCGAGATTAAAAGCCGGGCGGAACATTAGCATTTAGCGAGTGACAATATGGAATAACTTTAAATAGTGACTGGTTAATTCTGATCAATTCAGTGTCAGTTAGTTTTGGTTTTTCCTCCGATGTATAATAGGAGTTCTGTGAACGATTACCTTAATTTCTTCACACCTATAACTTCTACTGAATTCCAAGTGCTATTGAAAAATTAGCAGATTTTTCTTCAAAATTTGACCATAAATACTATCTTATAATGATCAAAACTAAAAAATAGCCTGAATATTCGTTTATGCGTAATATAAAATACATCTAAATACAATCAGAAACATTCAGTAAGTATTTAAATCATCATTACAGCACAAAAAGAAGGCAGAAAAAGGATCGTCATAAAGATCTGGATCCTACTGATGACAAAGGACACAGTTATTTCATTTGTTTGGTGATCTAATACGATCAGCTGCAACCACTTGCTAAAACTTCGACTTATCTGACTTTTGATAACAACATCAGCTGTGTCGTATGCAGCAACTATGGTCGAGCTGATGTGGCAATTATATACTGTGGGCACATCAGTATTCTGCTCTAAGGTTATTCAGACTTCAGAAAAAAGCAGTGAGAATTATAGATAACCTTCCTTCTCACAGTCACTGTAAAAAAATGTTATTCATCTTGGAATAATGACTCTACCAGCTATATTTTCCTTTCAGTGCCTAATTTATAATAAGGAGAACTATGAGAAATATGAAGTGTTACGTGTGAATCATACTTACAGTACTAGAAATCGAGATAACATAGGTTTCGTCAGGTGTGGGTATAGTTGCACTCAAAAACCTTCTACTATGTGTCGATCGAGCTTTTCAATGCCATATCAATGATAATAAGATTACTTCCAAATAAAATGTTCAGGAATATAATAAAAACTATTATTGATAACTGTTTATATAATATGGAAGATTTTTATGAAATAGCGGCTAATATGATGTAAATTTGGATCATTCATAAGTCATTGATATATTAATTTTTTTATTAGCTTTGTAATGATACAGATATTTCCAGTAGTTTGTACAATAAATACATTACAAACCAAACTTCCTACAAGCAAGATTTCTTTCTCATTAACGCCCAGATAGCGATCGATATATGTACAATCTGGCTGCAGCTGCGTTGTTGAAAACAGACTTCAACAACACCGACTGGCTATTTGCTGACCTGATTAAAATTTGCATTGATAGAGGAAAGGTAAAAAATATATATATATATACATATATTTACTAAGCTGTGCTCTTCTAACCAGCAACAGCTTTATTGTCATTACTTCACGTAGACAGACAATTTTTTTTGTGTCGGGCTTTATTGCTCGTTGATCCCATTATACGACACTAAGTCACCTGCACCCAACCTGACGTCTAACTGTAAACTATTTACACAATCATTCATAGCATTAGTATCAATACCCTACCCTGTGGCACTTCCATTACCCGTTTAACTTCCACTGACGCTGCATTTCCAACTCGAACTCTCTGCTTTCTTCACTTTAAGAATTCTTCTACCAAGTAAATAGCTTTATCACCCACTCCAATAGTTTATACCTTATTTGCTACCATTTAGTGGATCACTCTGTCAAATAGCTTTTAAAGATCTAGTGCTACGCTATCAGTTTGGCCTACCTTGACTATTTTATCTGAAAAATCTTGCATATATCCCACTAATAGTGATTTACGTGAATATACTTCCATAAAACCATCTCGATTTGAAAAGCAGGTTCTTTCATCACAGACATTTCTGATGTGGTTGAATATCAATCTGTCCTTTAATTTACCTAACAACGATGTCAACTTTGCATTGATGGGCCAGTATTTTCATATTTTCTTCTTAAACTGTTCCCACTTCGAATGCACCATACTTGTGTGATCCTTCCATATACTGAAACTTCCACTGAATTATCTCATTAGTTTTAAAATTGTGCCTTTTTATCACTGCACTCATTACCAACTTTAACTTTGGCCACTGGTTTACTAAACCCCCTGTCCATCAAAACTGCTTCATGATCACTTACACCTTTAGATACTTGCGACCCCACATTATCATCAGAATTAAGGAATACATCCAACACGTTAATTTCCCTTGTGCTATTCCTACACACCGAGCGTGGTGGTGTAACGGATAGCGTGCTGGCCCCACATTCGGGAGGACGGCGGTTCGAATCCCCGTCCAGGCATCCAGATTTAGGTTTTCCATGGTTTCCAAAATCCCTCCAGGCAAATGCCGGGATGCTTCCTTAAAAATGCCATTCCTTGCCCCCCTCCTTTCCCGTCTCTAAAGACCTCGCTGTTGAGAGACGTAAAGCAGTAAAAAAAAAAGCAATTCCTACTGCCTCTCCTGCTTTTACTGTTTTTATAAATAAAGAAAGCATTCAAAACTAATCCAAAAGAAAGTATCAAAGGAGTACCAAGATCTTCGTTCTTAACAATGTACCAATTGAATGTCTAAGTTTAAGTGCTTCTGAGTTGGTGGCATTAGAGATATAATCATATTATAACCAGTTATCAACGAAGACAAGGAAAAAACATCATATTTTCCAACTATGAAATCAAATCCCGCTGAGAATCTATATACAAGTCTACAGCAAAATTCTGAGATATAATGCAATAAATTGAACCAGCATCTAGCAAGAGAAATTACCTGCAGATAAATAACAATCATCTGCTGACAACACAATGTTTTGCCCAAGTATATATGAAAAAAAAAACAGAACATAGTTGCTTAAATTATTTTCCCAGGCAATACGCTTACAACATGAAAAACACAATATATATTATTTCTAAAAATCTTCCCCAGACAGGATAAACATTTCTAGTCTGCCTTGAGAGACATTTACGAATAAACTCTTTATTATTATCCTATATTATTCATTCTTTCTTGTTCACCTTACTATCTTTCACAATGATGGCGAATGATCCAGTCAAATGTTCAACAACAATAACCAGCAGTCATGGCTAGTAACACATTCACCATTCACATTTTAATATTGACAAACACGCTTCACAGGAAATAGAAACTTATTTACATCAAAAGTCCTCATGCATCCTATGTAAACCCTATTATTATTCATACAATAATAAAAACTCCACTGAAACATCTCAACATTTAGTTGAATGAACTTTTTTTTACTAAGTTTAAATGCCGATCTTCATGTCTGATTACATCTAACTGGTGCAAAAATATTATATTCAAACACATAGGGCAAAAGTGAAGCTGTTCTTCACTTTTCCTTGACATGGGAAAGGGATTTTCCTTCTCGTCGTCACAAAATTAAGTATTACATTCCATTCGCGTTGGACGTAATCAATCAGCGATGCTACACCCAATTAAAAAACTCACTCTCTCTTCCGTTGACGCATAGTTCACAGTAAGCACCACATTATCCACACGCGCACATACTAAGTTCGTCTTAATTTACGGTTTATCAAACTTTACATCAGATTTTATATTACTAGAAGCAAAAGGATCAATTGTTTCAGGGTGAATTCCCTTTGGTTTTTCTCTCTTTCAAATTATTTCTTCCCTCTCTTACATTAAAATTTTTCTTGGCCTATATTGGATTTAAGAAAAAATTGCTTTTTTTTCTACAGGAAACCATAAAGAAAATCGCACTGAAAAGATTGTAGTCTGTTCTGGAAAGTATGTGGTTTTACAGTCTTATACAATCTCAGATTTCAATTTGCTGTTCTCTGTTAAATTCACTTTATTTCAAGGCCAACTGCTGCGTGAAAAGTGATCTTGCTTCCAACGTTTTGACAACCATCTCGGGACCTTCTTCAGGACTATTTTGGGCTGATGTATTCGCTGCAGACGGGACGAAATATCGCTGAGAGAGGCTCCAGGTTGGGTGCAAAAACGTTGGCGATACTGGTGCAACACCAAAGCTGCAAAGTAATTGGAATTTTACAAATGACGCTTGCAAAAAGTAGGTATC
Organism: Vandiemenella viatica; assembly: GCA_031002005.1. Lineage (NCBI taxonomy): Eukaryota > Metazoa > Arthropoda > Insecta > Orthoptera > Morabidae > Vandiemenella > Vandiemenella viatica. The sequence continues at coordinate 191,584,528 of CM061914.1, read as the reverse complement.
AAATTTTATATGGCAATAATCTCGCTACAGAACCAACTGGTAATAACTAATAAGGTACTGCTTGTATCCTGGCTGGATACTTTGACACGTCACTCAATCAATTTGTCTGACCACCTCGATAATCTTATCCACATCCAGATCTTTCTAGTATTGATCACAGATGCTACACGCTTCAGTGTTCCCTTTGCATACTCTGGGAATTGTGTGTAGGTACTTTCTCACTATCATTATATAGAAACGTTGGTGTGCTTTGGAATAAATGAGGCAATCGCCTTCATCCCACCTACTTTCTCTGTATAAAACCTAAGTCAATGTACATGTCCATCTATAGTTCAACGCGGAGAACTTTCCCCGACAGTGGCAACCTATGTTATCCTTTATGGATAAATAGAATGAGTGTAGTGTTTCCCTGACACACTCACACTATTGCCCGGGAACGCTATGTACATTCACTACTGAGACTTTCGCTTTCTACGCAATTCACGGCAATTTAGTGGTTGCTTACTAGGAATTTGGCCATATTGCAATCAGCTGACTGTCTTCTAAGTATCCGCGAATTCTTTATCTAGTTTATACCTAAAGATTCTACAATTTATACCATACATTCTGTCACTAGAGGCCAACACACAATATTACCGTCACGGACGTGCGATAACAGTGTCTCATAAATGGTTGGTTCTAGCTGGTGCTAAACCACTACTGAATTTTTCACCAAAGTTGGCCCAGACGAGGAGCAAAAGGTTTATGAGGTGTCAAATCTGTTCCATGCCATCCATTGACCCAGGAAAGCTGTTGCTGCATTTTCACCTCTGGACCAACCAGAATGTGAATATATAACTCCAAAAACGAAGAAATATTCCTCCATCCTTGAAAATGGCGAAAGTAGGCTGGTACAAGAAAGGGGTAAAATGACGATAAATGTATAGAAAACGTGTACATAGCAAAAAGTGCTGATGTTTACATCAACAAATTCATCAATATACCTACAATAAAGATTAAATTAAAGATATTTTAATTGTGACTAATACACAATTGCTCACAATCGTACAGTTTTTGACAACTTGCTAATCAAAATAATTTTAACAGCTGCGACTAAGTTCATGTGAAACTTGAAATTTGTACAGTTAATTCACAGAAGAACATTCAAAGAAACTTTGGGTTAGTAGCTAAAAGTAGATGAAAGGCCCCACTTACTTAGTTTCTAAGGTCTCTTTCCCTTTCAAAATTAGGATTTTTTTAATTTTATATACAAGTGTGTACATATATATATATATATATATATATATATATATATATATATATATATATATATATATATCATTTGTATCTACTACCTACTGGCACCGCCAGCGATTCAGAAGATTGTATGATTGTGGATGACACAAAGATTTTTATAGCTTTTCTGCAAGGAAAATTTTTAGTGGTGCTACCTAATGTGTGATAAAATTGAATAAAAAAATATAAAAAATCCTAACTGAAGTGCATAGACGAAACGTCATGGTTAGAACAAATTTTGAAATACTTTTACCACCCACAGAGGTGCAAATTGTGGCAAGTGTTATATGCCAAATAAATGCTGCCAGGCAATGTTAAATTAATAGTTTATTATGAAATAAATTAATTAACACACTTCTAAGTTGTAGCATGTAGATATTACATTGATACATTATGACCACAAGCTGGCACTTGATTTCAGGCAGAAGGGTGTAGGAAGATTCTCTTTTTTTACTTAATGGTGCTAGGTATTGGAATAAGTTACCAAGAGAAATGATGAATAATTTACATAAATGTTTAAAGAATTTAGTTAAAATTTGTAGAGGCCAAATATAGATGGGCGCAGGAAAGGGGGAAGATGGGTGTGTAGGGAAATTGCCACCAGAGCGTGCGCTCCATTGCAATTTAATTAAATATTATAATATACACTGATCAGCTAGAATATTATGACCGCATTACCTAATAGACGATATCTCTGACTTTTGCACGGATAACAGCTGCTACACGTCTTGGCATGGAAGAAATGAGACCTCAGTAGGTCGCCGGAGGAAGTTGATACTACATCTGTAGACACGTCACCGAATTCCCGTGAATTCCAGGGAAAAGGGGGGGGGTGATGAGCTCTGACTCCACGTTCAATCACATCCCAGATGTGTTCGATCGGGTTCAGATCTGGCGAGTTGGGGGCCAGCACATAAATTGCAACTCGCCACTGTGTTCCTCGAATCACTCCATCACACTCATGGTCTTGTTACATGGCGCATTACCTTGTTGAAAAATGCTACTGCCACTGGGAAACATGTCGTCATGAAAGGATGTACATGATCTGCAACCAGTGTATAATACTTATTGGCAGTTTGGTGTTTTCCACAAGCTTTAATGGACCCATGGATGTCCAAATAAATATCTCCCAGAGCATAATTCAGCCGCCGCCAACATGTCTCCATCCCACAGTACAGGTGTCAATAAGCTGTTTTCCTGGAAAACGATGGTTTAGCACACTCGCGTCTGCATTATGAGGAAGGTATCGGGAATCATTAGACTGAGCAACGCTCTGCCACTGCGCCAACGGCCTGTGACGATGGTCACGTGCCAATTTCAGTCATAGTAGCCATAGTCTTGTGTAGTTCGCGAACAAACTATTTCGGAACAGCGCTCCCACAAGCGAACTAGTTCCCAGATCTCTCACTCCTTAGTTCGTTCGATCCTTTCCCGAAGACGGACTTTTGTTTTAGGTTATTATCTAAAAGAAAACACACTTCCCTTTGAACACATTCACTGAAGACACAGATATAAAAAGAAAAAATACTGTTCAACATTAATAATTATTGCAGAAATCAAAAACGGAAATTTAACATGGAATGTGAAAACAAAATACACTTTGATCCCATTAACAATTCAAACACAACCATTGATAACCACAACTACCATTACAAAGAACAGAGCGCATGCACTAGTGCTAGAAAAAGAGCGAATTCCAGAGGGGAGCGACCTAGTTCGCGAACTAAACAGAATGCTTTCGGTCGCGAACTAGCACCATTAGTCGCTAGGGTTACCAACATTTTTGCGGTTGATGGTTGTAGTTTTTTTTAGAAAAACCTATAAAAGTATAGTACACTTCAAAAATATAATATTTTACGAAAGAGTATAAAAGGACGAAAGGTATGTTTTTACTATTTTATTTTTTAAGCTATATTTTTTGCACTTCTTGTATCTTTAACAATATTTTGTCTACAGTAAAATTTTCATATGCTTTATAGCTTTCAGTTGTTAAATTGATGTCGATGAAAAGCTCATTTTTTTATTAATGAAATACTGCTCTTTTTACTTAGTTTTCGTGTAATATGGTTATTTCATAATAAAGTTAGTTCACTTTGATACTCATCTTTTCTCGTAAATTTAGAATCTCTAAAATTGTCTCACAGTCATCAAATGAAACGTTCTGTTTTCAATTTAATTTTTTGGATTTTGTATAATCAATTGATTTAATTAAAATCTAACAATTTATTAAGATACTCCAGACATTGATCAACGAATACCAGATCATTATTTTTAATATCATCACTTTCTGTGGAGAATTTGGCTTCTAAGGACTTTTTCTTGTTTTCTAAATGAAAGAAAAAGTCTCTTTTACATTTTTGTAGCGCTGATTTTAAAGTTGGCAGAATATAATACTTATCTCAGTCCGTGACGTTAATACCTTCCAGTTGTTTAACTGCTTTGTGGAAGTTACGTAAAGAATACGCTCGCGAAATTAAAAAAGATTTTAACCTTTATTCGTCACCAAAATATTTTGAATGTGTTAGATTAACCTCCCCTATACTTATAAATTAATCGCTCAATGCTTTCCAATTCATTGGAAATTGACACACTTTCGTTATTGCTACCACATTCTATAACTAATGCAATTTAATTAAATATCAAAAGAAAGAACAGCCTCCAAGTGAAAATGATTAACAAAACAAAAACAAAGCCATGAGAGATACACAAGCAAACATGCCTTTCTTCAGCACTGACTGTAGCTTAAACGGTATCTGAACTATACTACACTTTCTGTTATATGGGAGGACAGTGTGGAAGGGTGCTTCCGCTGAATTTGGCAACGCTGGATGGAGATACCTGGTCAGTTTGCGGGAGACTGCATAATTGCATATCAGTAAAAATAGAACAGTTATTCAATTTACCTATTTGTGCAAAGGACACTGAGGACTTTGGTTTATCGGCAGACACTGTTCATGTTAATGTCATTTGATAGGTCTATTACTGAGTAATAACTTTTGTTAGGGAGGTCATATTAAATTCCATTTAGAAACGCCAAAAATGATTAAGTAATGTCCTAATAAAACTGGCATAACAAACAAAATAGCAGGTCCAGTAGCGGTAGCAAGGGGAGCGAACGATCTGTTTCTCTGCTTTTGAGACGCGAAAAAACGAACTAAAAGAAGGAACTAGTTCGTGAGGGAGCTGCCAACTAAACTGAGCGCTCCCCTTCGCGAACTATTAGGCGCAAGTCTAATTGGCACATGCATGGGTCGTCGGCGCGGAGACCCATCGTTAGGACTGTTCAGTGCAATGTGTGTTCAGAAAAACTTATACTCTGCCCAGTAAAGTCTGATGCCAGTGCCACCAATTATATTTAACCAGTCTGCCAACCCTACAACGTCCAACAACAGTAAATAGGGATTGTCCTTCAACGCCTCGACGTTTGAAAGTAGGTTCACCTTGGTTCGCCACTTGCCGAAGAGTTTCACCACAGCACTCCTCGAAGACCCAAAAAGTCATACAGTTTCTGTAATGCTCATAGCTAGCCTCTGGGCTATCACAATCTGCCCTTGGTAAAATTAAGATAGAACAAGCTCACTGATACTACATGCACCGTGCATGTGTCAGACTAGCAGTCATTTGTCATCAGGTGACACCGATATCACCTGCATGAGATTATATTGATAGTAGGTAGTTGGTCATAAAATTCTGACTGATCAGTTTAAATAGCTTGTAACTAGCAGTATAAACAATTAGTTGAAATTGTTGTTTTGCTAGATCCATGGACACCTAAAAAAATTCTAAAATATGCAACATTGCACTGGTAAACATCAAGGTACTATTAAAATAAAAAAAGACATCTAACAATGACAACCAAAATAGGAAGATTAGTTGAATATAATTTTTGGTTTTAGGGAAATGTTCACACAGGTAGACAAAACTGACTGATCTGACTCATCTGTAATCAGATATTGAACTATTCAACTGCATAAATAGTATGATATATATCACTCAGTAATATGAGAAAGGACTAGTAAATTTAGTGTTTCAGATTTCATTACTTAATGATTTTTGCTTTATTAACTGTAGTCATTACTTGTGGGAAATGATAGGGACAAGGAAAAAGAAGGAATTATGCCATGGCCATGTGAAAGAACCATTCCCACATTTACTTAGTGATTTAATGAAAACACGAGAAACTAAAACCTGGATGACCGGATTCCACCCTGTGTCCATGAGAAATTTACAAGAGAACACTACCACTCACCCTCCACGTTCAGTTAATTTTGGACTTTGTGTAATTAGCAATCAAGTTACTTTCTATCACCACAATTGTACTTCACAATTATTCCCTTTGGAGAAAATTTTTTTGTACAGGTCCATCTATTGTGCCTCGTAATATACAAGATTTGCCTTAATCTGGTTAAAAACTATACTATTTCATAACCGATGACACAAACTATCCCTGTTTCATTAAGATCCCACCATTAGTGTTTCCTCGATGCACAGACAAAAAACTGAAAAAATTTAGTTTAGGGATTTGCTTCATTGGAAGTTTGTGACTAATTAAAAAGAAATATATTATATAGGAATGAAGAATAATATTGTAAATATATTGTAAATAATATCAAAGATTTGGAATAAGAAGTTAAATTATGTAGTTTAGTTGAAGTTGAAATTGTTTAATTATGCATATGTAACCAATAGTAAACATTGCCATTAATTTCTTGAAAATAAAGTTTTATGCAAGAAATAAATTTCATATAATTTTAGTAAACAAAATACATCAAAAATTTTCCAAATAAAACACATATAAGAAAGTATAGTTACTAAAAATCTGAATTAACATTATCAATCAATGGTGTAAGAACAGTCCAATAAAACTAGATACCATAATCCATATTTTAAAAAATAATATAAATCCTTTTTTAGTTATGCTTTTGATTTATGAAAATAAACATCTCAATGTTACTTGAAACATAAATATATTATAATAATACTTTTTTTACTTATTACTACAAATTACTAAAAACAATATACCATTATAGTTAAAAGTAGTTTATAATTCTAAATATAATCGCTATTTAGAGCAGAAATCATTTAAAATAGATTTTATATATACTGAACAATGAGTGGTAAACCATGAAAAAATCTTATGCTTTTCTGGCAAATATACAACATATTTTGTTTCTATGTAACTATGAGTAGATAACAATTCCTAATAATATATTGACAAAGCCTAACTTCATCAAATATTTTTGGTATGACGATTCTGGTGCTTTTTACAATCATTAGAGTATGTAAAAGTTTTTCCACAAATTTTGCAAGAAAAGGGACGTTCCTCTGAATGTTCTTTGTGATGCCGTCTAAGATACCTTAAACTTTTAAAAGATTTTCCACATGTTTCACAATAAAATGAGCATTCTGCAGAATGTATTCTTCGATGCTGTGCTAGATTCCCAGAGCTATGAAAAGATTTTCCACAAATTTCACAAATAAAAGGTCGTTCACCTGAATGAATTCTCTGATGTATTTTGAGATCAAAAGAAATCCTAAAAGATTTATTACAATTATCACAAGAATACGGTCGTTCACCAGAATGAATGCTCTGATGAGATTTAAGATTTCCAGACTGATTAAAAGATAGTCCACAAATCTCACAAGAAAATGGCCGCTCACCAGAATGACATTTGTAATGCTTCTTGAGATGCCCAGCATACTTAAAAGATCGTCCACAAATTTTACAAGAGAACGGGTGATCGTCTGAATGGCTTTTATAGTGGTTTTTAAGATTATAGGACAGTGTATATGATTTTCCACAAAGCTCACATGAAAATGGCCGCTCACCAGAATGAATTCTTTTATGTATTTCAAGGCTCAAAGACCGGGGAAAAGTTTTTCCACAAACCTCACATGAAAATGGGCGTTCACCCAAATGAAATGCCATATGTTTTTTAAAAGATGCAGAATACTTGAAGGACTTCCCACAAACCTTACAATAAAATGGATGCTCGTCCGAATGAATTTTCTGGTGATTTTTTAGAGTGTAGACTTGCTTAAAAGATCTTCCACAATGTTTGCAACAAAATGGGCGTTCACTTGAATGGGATACTTGATGAATTTTGAGATGCACTGCCTGTGTAAATGATTTTTCACAAATATCACAAGAAAATGGTCGGTCACCTGAATGAATTCTCTGGTGAATTTTAAGATCCCAAAAGCTTGTAAAAGATTTTGCACAATTATCACAAGGATAAGGACGTTCACCTGAATGAATTCTAAGGTGTTTATTTAGACTGGAATGTGACGAAAGTGATTTTCCACATACTATGCATGTAAGTGCTCTTTTATTTAGATGCCTTTTCATACAACTTTGTTTGAAATTTGAACTATTACTGTAGCTTAAATTAGTGACTGGTTTCTTCTGAATTCTATTCTTCAAGGTTTCAGCTGCAGGAAATAGTAGCTTCGAATTGTGATTATTACCTCGATCATCACAATGACCTCTGGAAGAAAAATCTACATTTACATGCTGCAATGAAGCAAAATATTAAAAATAATAGTTCTTATAATCTGTATATTAATAGATATAAATTCAATTCATATCTACTACAGATGTAAGATGGAATAAATTTTAAGAGAGTACTAATGAATACAGTTTTTAAACACCATTTAGTAACTGACAATTGTATATAGAAGGTAACTTCACCGGAAGAAAGGCGTTACAGTTTTTTAACATCAGAAAAATACTTAATCTTTACTTCGATACACAATAGTATATATATCTGAAAATATGAGTGAAAATATTTATTGATAAGTTGGATATATGTTACTGGAAATAAATATAATCTTGTTGAGATGTTTATTGTATAATGCCGGTTACATGATAGAATGCACAACAAAATAAGAGTATTGGTACTATCGTAAGAATAATCGACCAATTACTTTCTAGCGTATAAGAGAAACAATTTATGTTAGTTCAAATAATTTATCGTATCTGGTAACTTCATTTTACTTTTAAGAGGTGGACTGGAAAATGAGGTTAAAATGGTGTAGAAAGGTTCATGCTTCTTTCACAGCTGACAGCGACACCCATTAGCTTACAAGGTAGTTACTTGTAAACATATTTTTTTTGCTGTCGTCAGTCTTTTGACTGGTTTGATGCAATCTTCCATCCCATCCTATCCTGTGCTAACCTCTTCATTTGTACATACCCCTTACAACCCACGTCCTCAATTATCTGCTTCATATATTATAATCTCTGTCTTCCTTTACAGTTCTTACCTTTGACTGTTCCCACCACTAAAAATTAACCAATCCAGCAAGTCTCAAAATGACCCACCAGCCTGTCTCTTCTTCCTGTAAGCTTCTTCCATAAACTTCTTTTCTCACCCATCATTTCCAAAACTCGTTCATTTCTTACTTTGTCTGTACACCTAATTTTCAGCATTCTTCTGTAGCACCAAATTTCAAATGCCTCAAGTTTCTTTCTTTCTGATGTTCCTAAAGTTCATGTTTTGCTACCATAAAGTACTGTGCTCCACACATAGAGTTTTAAAAAGTTCTTTCTAATTCCTAGATCAATATTTGAAACTAAAAGGTTTCTCTTTTCCATGAAGGCTCTTTTTGCTAGTGCTATTCTGCTTTTAACATCATTCCTGCTTCGGCCATCAGTTGCAATTTTGCTTCCCAAGTAACAGAACTCACTCACTTCTCAAATTGCATATGACCCTATTTTTATATTTAATCTGCTAGTATTGGTATTATTTCTGCTACATTTCATCACTTTTATCTTACTTTGATTTATATTCAGTCCAAAATCTTTCTTCAGTATTTTTTTCATGCCATTCAATAACTTCTCAATATCCTCAGCCCTCTCTGCTAACAAAGACAATGTCATCAGCAAGTCGCAGCATACTGATTTTTTCGCCCTGAAAAGTTATGCCACATGGAAATTTTTCTTTGACTTTCTTCATTGCTTCTTGTACATACAAGTTGAATATTAATGTGGATAGACTATAACCTTGTCTCACATCCTTTTTAACTGATGCATGTCTCTCATGATTGACTGATTAATTCTATGACTACTCACCAATCAAAATTTTATGAATAAATTTAATAAAAATGTTAATTTAATCTATTACTAGAAAGTTCCTTACTTTGAGTATGCTATCTAGCATTACTGTTGACCAGACATCCTTGTTGAGTGAAGCTAAGTTGAAATTAGAAACCACAGAAGCTGGCTTTGTAGCATTATTACAAGAGATTTCTGATCCATCTAAATTTGTTAGTGTATTTTAAATGCCTGATCATCCAAGTAACTACACATAAGCTGATTACAATTGTTCAGAATAAAATCATATTAACTTTTACAGGAATTAAACGGAAATTACTCAAGCAGCCAGGTAAATATAGTTGATTTAAGGAGAATGCAATATTGACAGTTAATAGGAAGACCACATCTTACCTTCCATGTGCGATTCTGCATGTATTTATATGAAAATGGAGTTTCGTCATATCTTCAAATGCTTCTGAGCAGTACTTACAGACATAAAAGGGAAAGGAAACAGATATGTGGTGGAACACGTGTTTCGTTAGAGAGCTCCTAGACAAAAAAGTCTTTGCACAGAATGCGCAAGCAATTTCATATAACAATGGCTCTTCAAACGCAATTTCCTTCCTATAGTGAAAATTATGTGCACGTAACTTTGATGGCTTTAAAAACAACTGACCACATCGTTGGCAAATGTGTAGAGGAGAATTTACAAGTAGTTCATGACTAAAAACATGCTTTGTTAGCAGGTTCCATGTGGAGAAATATTGATAACATATGGCACAAATAAACTGTGATGAACTGAACACTGAACATATGCCACCAACTCTTTCAATTGTCATGTTGAGTTTATGTTTTGACCTGCAAAGAGAAAGAGAAACAAAGTATATTTAATTTCTTTACTGTAGAGCAAGGCTAAAAATTGAAAACAGAAAACTTAACATGACAGATTTCTGACATAAGAAATCATAAAAATAGTAAAAATTCCAAATACAGCATTAAAATTAACAAATATATTTATTGCATAGAACACACAATTGAGCAAATTAAATCTCAATTATATGATGCATCAGATACACAAAAAAAGCTAGGGTGATATTACAAGGAAACTGACAGACATATTTTGGATTAATTTGGACTCCTGAATGGATGTTGATCTCCTGTGTATATATTGAAGGGTATTAACCACATTTGTCTGAGGTAAAGTTGTTTCATCAAGTTCGGCCTATTTTTTTAGATTCACTTATCACAAGAGCATTTCAATACCAGAATTATTGCCATGTTTTTAAACGGCTGCATTGTCTATGTCGGGGATGGCAAACCCTTCTTGCCATTTATTCTATAGAGATGTTGAATGAAGCCATGACGTGCAATCAATGGGATAAATTGGAAAAAGAAATAAAACTAAATGCTATCACCTTGAAACTTTATAATAAGAAATACACATTTGGTTGTACTAAGCAATAGTAAATTTGTGTTTATTTAAGAAGATAAAACTAGTGTGACTTCTGTTCTTGCAAATTATATGCTGAATAACTTACATTATGTACATACTTTGCTTGCTGTAGCAGAATGCAAGTTCAACTAGAGACATCTGACAAATAGTTTCAAAGTGAGTCTTTAATGTAGTTCATTTCTGAAAATGATGACTCACCAGAATAGGCAGAAAAAAAATTATGTTTAGATAGCAAAAACCACGTTCATATTACAGCTAAATGTGCCTGGAATCGAATTACAAGTTTCCATAATTATGGTCATTTTTACTCACATTGCTTGATAGTCTTGGTAATTCATTCAGTTCTGACTCCAATAGTTCATACTGAACTACACAGTAACTTTATCATATGTCATTCTATTTCTTCAGTTTCCAACCAATCAATTTAGACCAGTTTATCAGGTGAAATCCCATCAAAATACACAATTAACTTGAGTGTTTATGATAATTCTTTCAATTGAGAAAATCTCAATAAAAATTCTTTGACTGAAGAATTAATTACTAGAGAAAACTCTTCAGTTAGTTTTAATTGGTCTAAATTTTCTTGTGCATCCAAATCACTGGTGATTTTTTTTTAAGTTTGGGAAATACTTGTAATTATTAGAAATAAAATCATTGCTAAAAATCTCAGGTCAGCCTCAAAAGGATGAATAAGATCTATAAAAACGGTAACTGAGTACTTTAAAAAGGCAGAGGTTTTGAGCAACTGGTTTCATGAGACCGTTGGTGATGATGAGGCATGAAAAAATTTTTTTGTGGAAGAATTAGAAGTGCATGGAAGGGAAAAGAAGACCATGACCACCAATTGGCAACTCAACTTGGGAAATTTTGTAGGTAAGGGGGTAAGGGATTGGAATAAATTACCTAAAGAAATGATAAATAATTGTTGACCAAATACACTATAAGAAATTAAAGCTGAAATTAGTAGAGGGAAAAAGTAGGTGGATGCAGGAAAGAAGGAAAAAGTGGTGTGCAGGGAAATTGCCACCTTAGCAGGCCCTCCATCTCAATTACATTAAATTGTTTTGTTTGCACCTTGAAGCTTCATGTTCAATTCGCTGAAATGCTGGCACGTCTCAAAAGTAACATTAATTTTGAAAACCACATAACATTCATCAATTGTATTGTTAAATTTTTGCGCCATATTGTAAAAATGGCCTGGTTTCTTCCAAAAAATCAATAAATCTGTGAAGTACATTACTGTGACTCAACAAGCGAATATTGTTAAACGGCAGTAAAGCCAATGTACAAAGAATTGACGTTATCCATCAAAGCATCAAATTTCGCTTATTTCCAGCCTACAACGATATGACGTTCACTATTTTTCATTATATTATCAACCCTTGAGATACCTGTTAACACCTTGTGGAACCACCATGCAAAATCTTACATTGCCTTCGCAACCAGTTGTAACAGCCCTCATTCCTGAACTTTAAGTAGAATTGTATTTAATGAAGTATTTGTAGGAGCTAAAATTTGCTTGAATATGATCTGGTATGGTTGTTTTGCAATTTCTTGTAAATCAGTGTATATAGACTTTTTTTATGAAAAGAAATTGTTTAAAGGCTATTTAATATGTTTAAGAACCGAATTGTGCAAAAGAATTGCTTAAATGCTTGTAATTATAAGTATTAATGCAAGTTACGATGTCTACAGGACAATTTTCTACAGTTTAAAATGATTTTTGTAAATAATTTTGTATTTAAATGTCTTTAATTTGCATTTTGTAATGATGTTAAGTGATTATGTATTAATTCTGATTGTTTTTAATATGTTTAATTGTTTGAGTAATTGTTAATGTTCGAGAAATATTGGGTGGATGCCTTTGAAGAATTCCAGAAATTTCGATAGAGCCTATATAAAAAAATCGGCAGAAGGACAGAGTTTAGTTTTATAGTTAGTTTACAGTCAGTATATACAGATTCTTTTTGCAACTGCATCAGTAGTATCTCTGGATTGTATCTATGCATGTGAAAAATATCGCTGACTTCTTGTTTGGGACTATTTAATTAATTACTATATTAATTAAAACCACCAAAGACCCTTATACAGTTCTTCACTGGAAGAAAAGTTACACGCAAATTAGTTACACCTCAAAGTAAAGTTACATTTACATCTGGCACAAATTCAGAACATGTATCAGGATTTGTATCAGAACTTGTATCGGCACATGTATCAAAACATGTCTTAGCCATCATTGACTTGTGTGAGTATGAACTTTGTGTTTACATTAGTACAGACAAGTATCTAAACCTGCTTGATACTTGTGCACACTGGTGTGCTATTAAATGTCATTTCCATTCAAATTGTCAAAGCATTAAAAATGTCACCTGATTAAGGTTTTTTTTTTGTTGTTTCTGTGCTTATACGATACTGAAATGGGAATGAAAACATATATAGTGGCAAAAAAGAAATTTCCTATCTCGATTTGATATACACGGTGCTTATGTCATGTTAATGAAATAACTAATGGCATAAAAAGAATGGACAAATTAATGCAAACCTTCTTCTTGCGGTATATATAATCAATTTTCATGTTCGAATTTTTTGTTATGTTCAATTTGTCTAATGTGTATGCATGTATATGAGATACAAGTCAAAGTCAAAGGTGAAATGAGCACATACAAAATGTATGAGCGACGTGTATGAGATACTCCGATATTTGGCAAATATATGAACAGTTTGCGTGAGGTTAAGTGTCGCGACTTGTCAAATATACAAATCCTGATTCAGGTTCTGGCACAAGTATCCAAGTGTAGCTTAAGACCAACAAACAGTTACCTACATTAGCTCCTAAAACTGACAAACAAGCCCCAAAAATTCTTTTACAGAGGCATTCTGAACTCTGTAGTTAAGAACTAGCTTAAATAAGGGTTAAGATGCTATGTGTAGTGGTCCCTTCTTTCAAATAATGTACTCTACGCTAATATTGTAGCCTTCAGTAAAAACGTTACTTTCAGGTTGCCGAGTACATTGGTGGAACCAGAATTGGTAGCTGCACCACGACAAAGTGGCAGCTCACACCTCTGTACTTGTGACTGAACTGTTGACAGCAGAGGATCCTCACCCATCTAACTCCCTGTATATTAGCTTCGACAGACTACTCTATCGTCCAAAGTTGAAACTGACTTTGATAGGATACTAAATGGGCACAAGCAGTAAAATCAAAAGAAATTACTGAGGAATTAAAGAGCATTCCAAGAAAAGTGTTCAAGAAGGCATGCAAAAGCCGCAAGAAATGAAGTAGTAGTGTGTAGCCAGCCAAAGGGAGTACTTTGAACTAGAGATGGGCGCCGCTTGCTGAAATATCGGCGGTGGTGCGCTGAACATTTTCAGCCGGCGGCGTGACTATTTTATATATAGGTTTAATGATATATATATAATTACTAAGTATTGAAAAGAAAAAAATAAGTAATGTTTCACTTATATATTCAAAATTTTGCAGATTTTTGCACTCTTTGCAGATATCATGTATAAAGATAATTTTATTTAGGAGAACTGAACTTAGCTTAGACCAGGGGTGGGACTTCTGAAATATTTCCAACAAACAGTAGTTTGGCTTAGAGTCATATAACACTGTTACAGATTTTTTGTAATATTTGTTTCAGATATTTTTACGCTTACTTATCCACTCAGTTTAACAAAAAAAATTAAAAAATGCGTTGTTGTGTTGGGAAGTGTTGCACAAGGACATGCCGCGAAACAAAGGGCGGTGGCGGCGCGCCACTGAAATACGGCGGTGTCACGCCATCGTGGCGCCCACCTCTACTTTGAACGGCATTGATAGCGAATATTACACAACTACCGAAATAAAATTGTAGTTCCATTGGTCTTGCATTTTTTTAACAGCCCTTGCACACAGGTGGAAATTAAAAGTGCAGCACCCAGAGAGGAATGGTGGAATTTTAGGAAACCTTGTAGATATATCCAGGGCCGTACCCAGAAGAAATGATAAAAAATTGAAATAGATCAGGCTAAGTTTATTACCATTAGATACAGTTGTTATTAGGAAGCTTGCCCATCTTGAGCACCTACCAATTCGTTGATCTTTGGCGGTATTAAATCAATAAGTGTTCGGATGTCTTCTTGGGGTATGTTTCTCTACGCCTGCATGACCTGTGAAGTCAGATTTTGCACAGTTTTAGCTGGGTTACCAAAAGGGTAGCACAATATAGTGCAGCACCCTGCCAACATAATGGTGGTATATTAATGTGCCTCCAACAATTAACAACTCAGTCTTGCTGTCAAAAATGATTGCACCCAAACCATGACACCAGTGGCAGGAACTGTATGAATTTTTGAAATCACAGCAGCACAAGTTGTTTCTCCACTATGCCTGCTTAGATGTTGTTGTTTATCACTTTGCCACACTTATCTCTAAACATAAAAAGTGTGCCATTTGCATTTTACATTGTTCTGGTTAGAAATGCTGGCAAAGAAATCAGGTTAACAGAATACATTGGTGGAGGAAGAAGAGTGTAACCCAGCTTCAAGCAAGTGGTTTACAATTGCCCGTGGAAATGGGAGGGGGGAGACTCTCTCTGTAACCACTGCTTAGATCTGGCCTGCAGTCACCCATCTGCCAGCAACAGCCACCCACATAATTTTGCAGTCTTCGCTTGCTGTTGTCCTTCTGCAAGGACCTGTGGTTGTGAGTACTAGAGCCCTCTTTCAGACACTGTGTAACAAGTCTGTATACTGACATTGCACTACGGCCAATCCTTTGGGAGATTTCACGATACGATCCTCCCATTTCAAACATGCCAATCCTCCCTCACAGTTAGACATTTGGTTGTAGAGGGTTGTCATTCTTTGCCTTCGCGTACGTGGTCAACAAGAACTTGTGGATAAAAATGTGCCATATTTCACGACATCCTTCACCACTTATACCCTAAAAACATTGCAATTTGGCATAATAAAAATCCCAGTAAATCTCATAGCAAAACTTTCAATTTTTAATCACTTAATACTATTGCACGGGAATACTTGGGACCCAATTTCATTCATTTATCACAACTCCATAATTTCAGCCAGTTCATGTCAAGATTTGTAGTTGTCCTAAATGATTTTGGTATTTAACATCTTGATTAAAAGACAACTACATGTAATATTTTACCAACACCCATATTTTGAATGAAATTGTTTATTTTCAAAGCTATATCAAGATACATTAAGTTAATAATGATTGAATGTAAATTTATTACAGTTTCAAAGTTCAAGTTTTACTAAGAAGGTTTTATTTTTTTAAATAACAACCTTGATTTGAGCATTATTATATGTTGCAAAATAAATGAGGCTCTTTTGTATGTTTCTAGAACTAACTAGTGCTAGCATGAATATATAATTTACTCCAATTTTCTTCACTACTAACTATTTAAGGGATTGATAGAAGAACCACAGAAGAAAGAAAATAACACCCACAAAAATATGAAAATATAATCAATGATAAAAGAAAATTAATGTAAAATGATAGATATGTAGACATTATTAAATCAAATAAAAATTCTTAATGATTGTGAATAACTAAACTAATTAGCTCGATTAGTTCATAGGTATAGTGAAAGATCCGACACTGAATCTTGATGTTACTATTAAGTCTAATTATCAAAATGATATCTGTTCACCACACAGACTAATCTAAATTTCAGATTGCAGTAAGTGTAGATCAGATTTTAGAGAAGAAACTTAAATATAAACTCCTAGAGTTTTGAAAACAATGAAGTAACATACCCATCAGGAGAAGATACCAGTAATGAATCCTCTTGTTTGACATTTTCTGACAGATTCTGAAAAAAAAAAGTTTAATAATCTATAAATATAACAAAACTGTAAATGAGAAAAAGTCTGTGAATTCAAGATGTTTCTTTATAACATTAAATGAGTTTGAAGAAATATTAAAAACCTACAGAGATTGCATTAACTTATTCTGTTTTTTTTTTCCTAGTGTGTTTGCATGAATGTAATTTATAGAAAATTTCTAGTTTAAATATGATGGAATACCTAATAATGCAAAGCTTATCTTTCACAGTTTAAAACGAGGAAAGTTTTATTTTGATATGATGTTGAAAAGTTGATAAATTAATGAAAAAATATAGAAATTGGTATGTTTTTTTTATCTGAATGTAACCAACAAAGGGAGGCCACCAAATTTAAAATTTAGATTCAGTTCATATTGTGTATCATAAAAGTTCATGGCCAGAGGTATAATTTGGCAAAACAGTAATATGCACTCATCGAGAAAATCAGTAATGAAATTTTCCTGCTTTCTTTGTTAGGAAACTGTCAAGATTACGTGATTAATCATGGTATTGTAGTGAAATAATTTATTGGGTGAAGATTCTTTCACTTGGAGAAGGCAGTAAATTTGTAGAGCAAACATCCACACCTCAAGAACATGGGTGTCTACCACAGATTCTGATTTAATTACAACAATTTTGCTCCCTTCTGACTAATACTGTCATAATACTGCTGTAGTCAACTGCAAGGTGTATTATTTTCAAGCAGTTATTAGGTTTCAATACATCCTGGACCAGCATTACACTGATAAAACTACTTCAAAAAGTATGTGTAGTGATGTTTGCAACTTTACTATTGGACTGGTGTGGCGCCAATTCCTTGTGGAGTCGCAAATATGGGATAAATTCCTTATACTAGTACTAGGAGAAAAAAAATAATATGCATTAGATCAAAAGTAATTTAAAGCACGTGTACTCACAGTTGACATATCTAAATAATGTGTAACATATTCTGAACTCCTACTAACAAGATTGCATCAGAACCATTCTCATCAAGGGCACATCCAGGATCAAAACTACAGGGCGAGGGGAAACATCTGAATTGAGGGGGGGGGGGGGAGAATTCGTATTTTTTTCGAGGAAGTGGGGTGGGGGACTGAAACATGATGATTTCTTACAAAATAAATCTCAAACCTACTGAGGAAACTATTTTTATTATTGATTGACATAGTAATCCAAGGACCTACTATGCTGTTAATCAAGATCGTAACTCAATTAGTTTTTTATGTAAAATTAATTGTCTCAGATTCTCAGAAAAATTTTCAATAATTTTATTAGTCAATATCTCACACTATACTTTCACAAAATTTCGATGCACACTCATCAGGCATAATGCAGTCAATCTTTCCTCTCCCATAGTGCTCCTGAGCCAGTTCCTCACTCCTCAAAGTGTACTGAACACAACTTGATTTTTCTTCTGGGGGGAGGGGGGGGGACAGCAGCCCCCCCTCACCGAATATGCCCATGATTCTCATCACTGCATCTATTAATGATATTAATACAGATTAAGTCAATTTGCTGTAAAAAGGGGGGGGGGGAACTACTGCCCACCACTGTAGTCATATTTTTCATACTTATAGACTTATACACCTTATTTTCAAAGCTAAAACGGGAGAGAAAACAGAACCATGAAGTCTTTCTTGGTCCCGGAATCTCCAGTTGTGGTTTAATATACAAAATATTATTATACTGGCACAAACATAGACAGCAAGATGTACTCTTTGACTTTCAGTCCAGAAAGAGCATTATAATGTGAGGAAATACTCTTTATTTTGCCAATCTCACTCCTTATATATATATATATACTGGAAATATTCTTTGGAACCAATTAATCTTGATTAATTTGATCATGAAGCTTGAAGAATTATGTACTGAATTTATAAAGGGTTTAAGTTAAACTCTTGGACCTTAATGCTTTTGTGCATTTTCTAAAATCAGTAGGCCCATAGCAAGTCATCCAGATATCACTTTCTATCAATTAAATAACTTTCAAACTCATAGACAGATGGTGATACATGTCTCATAACATTTGTTAATTGGAGAGGGCATTAGAGAAATAACTCTGGTACTAATTTCCCAGAATATTACATGAGTGTGGGTGCCAGATAAATCATTAAGACCAAACATGAAGTTACAAAGCACCTATTATGCCATAAAGAAACAGGCAAGTATATTTTATGAAACAAATAGACAAATATTTAATGTTTTTATAACTTTGCTATCAGAAGACTTAAATATAACATTTTGTAAGAATATAAATTACAAATCATTAATGCATGTTACAATACAGAAAGGGTAGGTATCATATGTTGTGTCATGAAGCTCATATTTCACAAATCAAGCTCTGATGTATGAGCAGTAACACTCTGGCCTCAAATTTGGGAGGTCGAGGATTTGAATCCACTTTGGCGATCCAGATTTGGGTTTCGCATGGGTTA
The DNA here is from genome assembly GCA_031002005.1 of Vandiemenella viatica. NCBI lineage: Eukaryota > Metazoa > Arthropoda > Insecta > Orthoptera > Morabidae > Vandiemenella > Vandiemenella viatica. The sequence continues at coordinate 191,565,490 of CM061914.1, read as the reverse complement.
CCCCAAATCACTCCTGGCAGCCACTGGGATGGTCCCTTCAAAAAGGTCATGACAGACTCCTTTCCCACCATTAATGACCTTGATGTCAATGAGGCAGGGAGGTGGAGGGGGGGGGGGAGGAAACCTCTCCACAAGAAATTGTGGGTAAGCATTTTATAGCAGCCTTATTTTAACACTGCCAAAGCTATTCACTGCTTTGTAAATAAATAAATTCTGAGACTGCGTAAAACTGAAAATTATGACATGTTTCAAAGGCATCTATCTCTGTCCTCATTTTCAACCAGAGGTGTTAAAGAACAGGTGTGAGGTATGACTGAAAAACACTTTATTATGTTATAACTCTGGTTGAAAATGAGGGTAGTGATAGATGCCTTCAAAATGTGCCGTAATTTAAAAGTTTTTAAGCATCTGGATGCTCGAGAAGAGATTATTTGTTTTAATATTGCTTATAGTTTGGCAAAATAATTGAGATACATGAAACACACACTGAATTTTCTGACTAAACTTAGCGAAAAATTGTGTGACTCCTAGACTTTAGAGAATTTGGTGACCACAGATGAATCCTGTTATAGGATAGATCATCTTCAATTAAGTGCTCTTCCCAAGGAGACAGTAATCAGGCCTTTAAGGAAACAAATATGGTAAACCAGAAAGAGACAGAACAAAATTGTTCATAGAACTGACATGAGAAATTAGATTGGTGAGCAGCAAAATATAATTTAATTGTAATGGAGTACACACTCCAGTGTCAATTTCTCTATACACTCAATTTTCCTCCTTTCTTGTGCCAGCCTGCCTTTGCCATCTAAAACCATTAATTTTAAATTATTTGAGTTCTTGGTAGATTATTCACAAATTCCCCGACACCCTTACCAATGAAAGAAAACTTTCCCACTGTTTATGGATAAAATTGGGTGCCATCTTGTGTAAATGGTCACCCTTTCCCTTCCATGCATCAGTCTTAATTCTTACATCAATATCTTTCCACAATTTAATTCTTGATGGGGATACCATTACAATCTTCTGGCCCCTACCGTAGTAAACACACAGATCATGTGGTATATATATGACATCACTGTAATGTATTCAGTCTGCCCGTATGAACACAGAAAAAGCGATAGATGTGATTTGAAAATTGGATATCTGAAATATCGTACGTTATGGTTACGTTTCATTTTGGTCCAGGCTGCATTATGACTGAAACAGATATTTATAAAATATGATTTCGTCAGTAATCATATGATTTTATGTTGTAATGTAGCCTGGACCATACTTCACAATGATGTCATATATTCCACGTGATATGACATCATGCAAGGTGGTAAGAGATTGTAGCGGTATCCCCATCTAGATTTAATCCCTGTCCACATCTCATCACCAATAAATGACCGTATACTCCTTTGCCCTCCTCCTGTCTTCCAATGAATCCCATTCCAGCTCCTTTATTATATCAATTACTGATCGTGTTCTGCAGTAATTTCCAGAGACAAATGTAGCAGCACTTCTTTGTACCTCTTCTAACTCCTGTTTTTGATACCCAAAATGTGGGTCCCATTCTACATAAATGTATTTAAGCAGTGCTCTGACTAAAGTTTTGTAACTCAATTCTAGAGTTAAGGAAGTAAACAGGGGTACTAACAACTAACGAAATAGTAAAGAAAATACAAATAACTACATATGTGGAACTACTGGTAAACTGTGTAACATCAACAAACAAATTTATTTAGTTTGTCGTCATGTGAGTGTCATATGAACCATAAGGCAGAACTTGAGATGATTCATGGTTCTGCATTGATGGTTCAAAAACTAATTTTTGGTACAGATGACTGTGGTTCATTTTTAAGAAGCAAAAGAGACCAATATATAGCTTTTACAAAAACCAATAGAAACCTGTGAGACTATGGAAATCTATAGCCAATAAGACTGAGTTACAGAAAAACCGATTTCAAGTCATCTTGCAGTGTTTGCAGGAATACTATTTCGACATAGCTAAATGTACGGCGAACATCATATGATCCAAGTCCATAGGTTAATGAGTAAAATGCGCCAATACATAAGTGTACAGCATAAACCACGTAAACAACAACAACAAAAACTTTTACAAGTTATCACTTTGACAAAGAATGGTCAGTGTTATATGGTAGCAATGCGTGCACTGTATGAATCCATGAACACACAAACTAACCTCTTCTTTAATGTGGACATCACTTTTTGGCTCCATATTACCTCCTCGGTTGCCTTGAGAGTAGTATACAATACAATGATATTTAAGGAAAGCACATAACGTTAAACATCAGTGAAAAATACGCGCTAACCAGTAGTTGCAAAGATACTTAACATTGAAGAGGGAACACTCCAACCACAGTTAAATAAATGAAGGTCTTCGTGGATAGATAGACTTCCTGGATTATAAATTATTAAATGCCGTATCCTCATTTTTTCGACAAAGCTTCGCTAGGTATGAATTAACGAAAGTGGGAGTATTAGCAAAACAGCTACATTACGAAAATCCAGAATAATCATTACTTCTGGATACATTCATTCTTATACCACCCAACCGATACTATTATTATTATTTATTATTAATATAATTGCAATGGAGCTAACGCTCCGTTGGCAATTCCCCTAGTCATTAATTACCTCATTTTATATTATTTTTACATTTCATTTATTAAATTTTCTTTTATAGTTCGAGTGTTAATTTCCACAACCCCCCCCCCCCCCGCAACGCTCTCATTTCCGATTTACAAATTTTAATTTATATGCCTTAGGCGTTTTTGGTAAATTATCCATACCGGTAACTTCACTTGGTAAATTGTTCCAATCTCTGACTGCCTTATCAACAGAAGAAATTTTTCCCGTTCCCTAATGCATTAAATAAAGGGCCAATTTGTGGTCATGGTCACCTTGCCCCTTCGATGCACTATTCCTTATTCTTTGACCAATATCCCTTCAAGCCCCATCACCACCATATGTCCTGTACATTCCCAGCACTCTCTTCACCCTCCTCCTTTCCCCCAATGACTCCAAATTCAGCTCGTTTATCGTATCAACTACTGACTGGGTCTTGCTATAATTTCCACTGCTCTTCTTTGCACACCCTCCAACTTCTGTATTAGGTAGCCAAAATGTGGGTTCCAAATTATATCACCATATTCAACCTCTAGTCTGACCAAAGTTTTGTAACCCAGTTCCCCCAACTTCTCTGATACGTCCACTCATCAGCCTATCCAGTAAATGAAGGATTTTGTAACGTTTTCCTACAACCTGCCCAATGTGTTCTTCTCAGTTATTTTATATGTGTACCTAATAAACTGACTCCTATTGGCATTTATGTTCATTCCATGCTGACCTATCCATTTAGATATTTTATCCAGGTCACCTTGGAGCTGTAATCACTTATGATGGTTCCACTGTTCCACCGATTTTGGAGTGATTCACCTCATTCTTTCAGCGTGTTGCAAGTTTTACGAATGGTATATTTAGTATTATGTAGCTTCTACGCATCTCCCCGATAAATATTTTCCCTCCGCTCGTTGTTACCTCCTTGAACTGTTCCATCCTCCCCCAACCCTAAGGTATCGTTAAACAGCAGTTGCGGAACCTGAGCTCTTCTGTAATTATTTTCATATCAACTTTCTTTTTCTAATACTAGTTTATTAATTCTTATCATATAGAGGTAAAGTCAAAAATGACTTCACAATTTCGGAATGTTATAGAAATTTATTGAGATAACTTACAAAACCGGTCGATGTGTCATTTTATAGCAAACAACCTCAAGTTTCACATCAGTGTGTCAAGTGTCATTTTGTTTCGATATAATTACCATTTGTCATGCGGAAAATATCCCACAGGTAATCAATTTCTTCCCACACTCAGTGCTGCAAATCGGGCGTGACTTGTGCAGCGGCAGCGTAGATTCGATTTTTCAGGTCTGTAGAGAAGAATATACACGCGATCTTTAATGTAACCCCAGAGAAAAAATCCAGTGGTGTCAAGTCTGGGGAGCGAGGTGGCTATGTGATTGACCCTCTACGGCCAGGCCAATTCATCGAACAACCCGAACTACAATTTCCTCGTGGCACAAGAACTATGTTTTGTGCCAAGAGTAAATCGTAGTCCTGCTTGGAGGTTTTTTTTAGCGTATTCAGTGCAAAATTTACGCCGAACAGCTGTTGCAGAGTTCGTTTCATGAAACCAAAACACAGAGTGAGCACGCTCCGCACCAGTGAAAGTAGCCATTTTAATTGTGCGCTACGCTGGCACTATTGGTGGTGGAATGGTGTACTGATGCTCTACGTGCATTATAATTGAGGTTATTTGCTACAAAAGTGACACATCTACCGATTCTGTAAGTTATTTCAACAAATTTCTTTATCATTGCAAAGTTTTAAAGTCCTTTTTTACTCACCCTGTACATTAAAACTGCAATTAGCTCATTCATTACCGCTGTGGTCTAGTACCAAACAGCATTATCTATCACTCTTCGTCATTAATGCTTTTGCAAATCTTCTCCCTTTTTTTTATTAAACCCGCATCCTTTCCAGTTCAAATTTGTTAAATTTAATTCTCCACAATCATGACCATTCTACCCCCCCCCCCCCCCACCACGCCCTCAGGACTCGAAAAATACTTCGACATTCTCCCCGAGAGCCTTATTTTGTTCATATAGGCTTCATTTACAACAAACAGCCTGCACTCCGTGTCTTTCTTTCATCACTATGAACAATTTTTGAAAGAAAATTTGCGGTCCCTGCCAAAACTGCAGGGAAATATTTGTTACAGTTGATTGAAAACAAACTCAAGTTAAATACGCTATGAAGAAGTGTTACTTGGCATTAAATGTTCTGCAAGCAATAACCAGCATAAAATCGGAAGGAAAGACATCAATTTTACTAAAGCTGTGTAAATCTCAAGAGCGATCGCACATTCACTAACATTTTTATTTTTTTTATTTTCAGCATATAACTTTTACAGCCTGGAGACTCATTGGTAGTGTAGTATGGGACCCACATTTTGAGTATCAAATATAGGAGTTGGAGAAGGTGCAAAGAAGGGCTGCTAGATTTGTTTGTGGAAATTACCACAGAATTCAATTAGTGACAGATATGATAAAAGAGCTGGAATGGGATTCATTGCAAGACAGGAGGAGGATGAAGAGAGTCATGGGAATATACAAGGCGTATACTGGCGATGAGGCATGGAAGACATTGGTGTAAGAATTAAAAGTAGTGCATGGAAGGGAAAAGATGGCCATGACCACAAGCTGGCACTCGATTTAAGGCACAAGGGTGTGGGAAGATTCTGGGTTTTAGGAAAAGGTGTCAGGAATTGGAATAAGGGAAATGATGAATAATTTACCAAAAACGTTGGAAGAATTTAAAGTTAAAATTTATAGAGGAGAAATGTAGGTTGGTGCAGGAAAGAGGGAAGATGGGTGTGTAGGAAAATTGCCACCGGAGCGTGTGCTCCATTGCAATTAAATTAAATTAAATTGTTCCGCTTTCCTTGTGACGAAGCTTTGTCGAGCGAATGTTGTTATCTGTCCGTGAAACCTATAACTCATGTTTTAAATGATAACTGTGCACTGATCAGCCAGAACATTATGACTACCTACCTATTATCGATATAAACCCGTCCAGGCGATAGCAGCGTCACCTGACGAGTAATGAATGCTAGGCAGACACACGCACGGTGTATGTAGTATTAGTGAGTGTGCTATCCGTGTTTAGAATGGGAATGCATGCGATCTAACTGAGTTTGACCAAGGGCCGATTGTGATGGCCCGGAGGCTCGGCACTAGCTTTTCGGAAACTGCACGCCTTGTCGGGTGCTGAGGAAGTAATGTGGTGAATGACTTCAACAAATGGTGAATCCAAAGTGAAATCACGTCCAAACGTCGAAGGGTCGAGCGGCCACCCCTCATTACAGATGTCGGACGTCGTAGGCTGGGCAGACTGGTAAAACAGGGCAGGCGGCGAACGGTGTTGGAACTAACATCAGACTTCAATGCTGGGCAGAGTACAAGTGTGTCTGAACACACAGTGCACCTAACACTCCTAACGATGGACCTCCGCAGCCGACGACCCACGCATGTGCCAATATTAACACCACGACATCGGCAACTACGACTGAAATGGGGACGTGACCATCGTCACTGGACGTTAACACAGTGGCAGAGCGTTGCATAGTCTGATGAATCCCGATACCTTCTTCATCATGCCAATGAGAGGGTGCGAATCTGTCGTTTTGTAGGGGGACAGCTTCTTGACACCTGTACTGCGGGACGGAGACAAGCTGGCGGCGGCTCAATTATGCTATGGGGAACATTCACGTGGGCATCCATGGGTCCAGTGGAGCTCGTGCAAGGCACCATGTCGGCCAATATTATCGTACACTGGTTGAAGACCGCGTACACCCCTTCATGACGTCAACGTTTCCCAACAGCAGTGCCATTTTTCAAGAAGAATATGCGCCATGTCACATGACCAGGAGTGTGATGGAGCGGTTGAAGGAACACAGTGTTGAGTTGCAATTGATGGGCTGCCCCTCAACTCGCCAGATCTGAACCCGATCGATCACGCTTGGGATGTGATTGAACGTGGCGTCAGAGCTCATCGCCCCCTTCCCTGGAATATACGGGAATTAGGTGACTTGTGTGTGCAGATGTGGTGCCAACTCCCTCCAGTGTCATACCCAGGCCTCATTGCTTCAATGCCAAGACGCGTCGCCGCTGTTATCTGTGCCAAAGACGGACATACCGGCTATTACGCAGGTGGTCGTAATGTTGTGGCTAATCAGTGTATTTTAGTTGGTGAAATGTGGAGTTCGTGAGGCAGTGATTAGGAAAGTGCCCATTACCGCAATCAGGACTGTTGTTGTGCGGGGTCCAATGTTCGAATTTGATCTCCTCGACCCAATGTTGTGGTTCTTCAACACACGCGGTCACTCTGGCGAGCACTGTGTTGCTGTTTCCTATGTATCTGCCTAGCTATAATAATAGTAAAGAATCATGCGAGACACGCTTCAGTTAAAAATGCTGTGTGACAAGGTTGTAGTCTTTACCAATTAATATTCAACTTGTATGTACAAAAAGCAATAAAGGAAGTGAAAGAATGATTTGGATGTGGCATATGTGATCAAGGAGAAAAATGAGTATTCTACGATTTGCTGGTGACATTATCATGTTAGCAGAACAGGCAGAGGGTATTCAGAAGTTATTGAATTGCGTGAAAAAAATACTGAAGGAAGATTTTGGACTAAATATAAACCAAAGCAAGACAAAAGTGATGAAATGTAGCAGAAATGATACCAGTAATAGTAGATTAAATATAAAAATACGGTCGGATGAGATGGGAGAAGTCGGTGAGTTTTGCTACTTTGGAAAAAAATTACAACGAATGGTTGAAGCAGGAATGACGTGTTTTTTTTTTTTTAAAAAAAATACAGAATAGCTGTAGCAAAAAGAGCTTTCATCGCAAGATTTTTTTTTTGTTTCAAATATTCATCTCGGACTCAGAAAGAACTTTTTTTTTTTTTTTTTAAACTCTATGTGTGGAGCCCAGTACTTTATGGCAGTGAAGCATAGACTTTAGTAATACGAGACGAACGAGACAGAAGCAAAACTGAAGTATTTGAAATTTGGTGCTACAGAAGAATGCATAAAATTAAGTGGACAAATAAAGTACGAAACGAACAAGTTTTGGAAATGATTGGCAAGGAAAGAAGTTTGTGGAAGAGACTTACAGAAAGAAGAGACAGGCTGGTAGGTCATATTTTGAGACATGTAGGATTGGTTAACTTGTTAGTGGAGGGAACAGTCGAAGGTAAGAACTACAGAGGGAGACAGAGATTATAATATATGAAGCAGATAACTGAGGATATGGGTTGTATGGGGTATGTTGAGATGAAACGGTTAGCGCAGTATAGGAAGGGACGGAGGATTGCATCAAACCAGTCGAGAAACTGACGACAGCAAATATATATATATATATCTGCATCTAGTAGCATCATTAAAGAAACAGGCAAAATCCATTTTGAAGCGTTCCCCACAAATGACTGAGAAAACAAGAGAAATCAGGGTCAGACCAGATTATTTTCCATACTCATTTTTTCACGAGCGATTAGGGAATGAAATAAGAACGACCTACGGAGTGAGAGAAGTTAGAATCTGACAGGAGTAGGTCTGCGTTCTGGTCATCCTGATCCAGGTTTCCCATGGATTTACCGAACGTGGGTGATGAATGGTTAACTATCTGGCCTCGCATTCGGGTTTTCCATGGTTTCCGAAAATCACTCCAGGTGACTGCCGGGATGCTTCCTTCTAAAAGACCATTGTCGAATTCCTTGCCAATCCTTGTTCCCAGTCCCATCCCGCCTCTAATGACCTCGCCGTCAGCGAGGTGTAAACCTATGAAAAATTCATGGTTTTCCCAGATCACTCCAGGCGAATGCCGGGATGATTCCTCAAAATTGCCCATGGACGCCTCCTGCCGTATCCTGTAATTGCCTTCTAATTCATAAACGACTACACACTAGGGTAGATGCAAAGCACCGTTCGCCACCGACTTGAATGGATCGTGGAGTAACAGTAGTAGTAATAATAATAGAGTACTATTGTAGTAGTTGTAATGTGGTGTTGGGGAAAAGAGGTAGTGGAGCAGAAACAGTAGTAACAGTTTTAACATACAGTAAGTACGTGTAGTACTGAAAACGTGTAAGGGCAGTAAGTAATTGTGAAGTATCTGTAAAACTAAGTTGGTGTGGCTGCAAATGCAAACCAGTAGTTCAAAACACACTGGAAATACGTAGTTTAAAACTGAGAGAAATCAACTGCAATAGCAATAGTGAAGAGACAGTTGACGGGCGAGAAGCCGTAAGAGGAACAGAGCCTCGAGATACGGCGCGCCAGAGAGATAACAGGGTCGAGTCTGATAACAACACACCCACTGTGGGCAACGGAAATAACGCGGCCAGGAAAAAACCACCACGAAGGGACGCAAGGCGACGAGATGTTATCGGAGTGCCAACACATTAAAACTACGGCGGAAAATAATTGTAAAACAAAATTTTTTCGAAACACTTTGCATTTTATTTGAAGTGAAAACTTCTATAGGCGCGTTAAGCGATGTTTAGGTGGGGGTAAATCTATGAGTTGGCAAGAAGCCACCTGTTGCGCGTCAGATCACGCCCACCTGTTGCGTGTATGATATGCACGCAGTACGCTTTATACAAACACATGGAATTTTGCATACGTATACTTCAAGCCAAATAGAAAAACACTGTTTACATTTGATTTACTGAAACCTAAACACTCTCCTCATTCCCCCCCCCCCCCTCACGTTAATTTCTGTCACCATTGTTCATACAAACCCACAGATTTTCAAAACAAGGCGGCCTGTTAGCTAAGAAGTTAAGGCTCTTACTTCCGAAAGTTCTCTTTCCGGGTCGCGAGGTTAAATCCCGCGATGAGTGAGAATTTGTAGGAGTTGTATTTGATTATATGAGCTATGCCGGAACGTTCCGTGGTTCTAATTCCACGTTAAACTGCAGGTCTCTGAAGAAAGGAATTAGCCTTCTTGTCTTTGAAAGATTCGACGAACAGCAGGGTTGCGAACTAGGTCAGATTTTAATTTTTAAGTGAAAACTTCTTTAGGCGCGTTGGGCGAATCTTGAATGGGTAAAAATATTATGAGTTCGCATTACCGACATGCTAATGTTAACAGTTTGTCTGGTGGCTCAGTGGTTAAGGTGTCTGACTGGTGAACGAAAGGTCCCTGGTTCTAATCTCTGTCTCAGCGAGGTTTAACATTGCCCATTAACCCAACCTTCACATCTGGCATAGCTTGCTGTGTAATGTGAAGTACGCCAGAATGCTTCAGTGGTTCGGATTCCTCGATAAACTGTAGGTCCCCTGTACCTGGTAACACTACCGGGTTAGGTTAAGGCGGCTAAGACAGGGGCGCAAAGCGGAGCCAATAGAAACTCTGTCACTAGGTCATTACGACCGCACGGAATTATTGATATTTAGTATATCTGTGCGATGAATGTATTTCCAATTTTGTGGGTTGTGCTGATAAGTTTGTAATATTTGTCTGTGATAGCATATATTCTGTTATGACATCGCATATTCTTGACAGTTGCAAAATGACGGTCAGAGGGTAAGAAGCTACGTCGTCTGACAGGAAAATAAAGACGGATTATTGTGAGACGTCAACTTGATATCAAGGTAAGAAGAAGCTAGATGAGGGTGTGATTACAATTTTGGCCTCCATAAGCATCTCTGAAAACATGAAATTCTTTCACACCTTGGGACAGGGAGGTTTCGGTGTTGTGAGTAATGAAAGTGCTAACTTCTATAGGGACTTTCATGAAGTCAAACACAATGACACAGATCACAGTTACCTTTTGAATGATTGCAGAGAGCAATGACATCTCCCAATTTTTTTGCTTGCCTTTGTGAAGTTCAGCAGCAGCCACATTTTTTTGCTCTGTAATTCAAGGTTTTAAATTTAATTTTCGTTCATATCTCTACCCACGCGTAAATTCCAGGCCTTCGAAATCTGAAGTTGTTATTTTAAAATACCTAAGATAAAACTCATACTTTATCTTTGGTGAAATTCTTATTTTTTAAACCGAGCGTGGTGGTGTAACGGCTAGCGTTCTGGACTCGCATTCGGGAGGACGGCGGTTCGAATCCCCGTCCGGGCATCCAGATTTGGGTTTTCCATGGTTTCACAAATCACTCCATGCAAATGCCGGGATGCTTCCTTCAAAAGGCCATCGCCGAATTCCCTCCCATTCCTTGCCCCCCATCCTTTCCCGTCTCTAAAGACCTCGCTGTTAGAGAGACGTTAAGCAGATTTTAAAAAAATTAAAAAAGTTTTGTTTAGGTGGAAGATTTAAGAGTAGTGCATGAAAGATTACGATGATCACAAGCTGTCACTCTATTGCATTCAGGCATAAGGTAGGATTTTTATTTTATTTTATTTTTCGTGAGACAGTGTTTGGAATAAATTACCAAGTGATGAATAATTGGCCAATATGCTGAATGAATTTAAAATTCGCAGAGAGCAAATTTAGGCAGGTATATAGAAGGGGGAAAATGGCTGTGTTGGGAAATTGTCATCGGAGCGTGCGCTCCATCGTAACTGTATTAATTTGAAATTCTTCCCTAAATTTTCAGCCACAGGTAATTTAGACCTAAAACGATTTTTTGAGATGGGAAAGAAATCGATGCTGCATTAATATCTCGAAATTTGACAGTAATTCTTCTGTGCTGTTCTGCCGAATCAGTTCTTCCATGCGCGACGTTTCGACAACAGACTCTGTCGTCTTCAGCAGGCGAAAAGTTCGAAGTTGAAACCACAACAGCAAGTCACTGAATGTGCACGCCTGTCTTAATGTCGCAGTCAACTTCGTCCTTTTCGCCTGATGAAGACAACAGAGTTTGTTGTCGAAACGTTGTTCATGGCAGAACTGATTCGGCAGAACAGCCGATAAGAATTTTTGTCATCTGTACGCTGGGAAAGACTGAATTCTCACATCTTGAAATTTGTGTCACTTGTGGTTAATTCATATTCTAGTCCATTAGTCAACAAGTTGTTCTTGCGCAAGATCAGAGTATGTTTACCATAATTTCCAGCGCTGTTTGGTTTTCGCTGAATGCTACGGAGCACGCCAGCTTTTATGTCTGGGGACTTGTTTCTCGTTGTTTGCTAACTAAGACCACTAATGCGCTTCCAGCGTTGTAATGTTGGTAAACTTTAATCCGGTTAACTTTTTATCACACCTCGGAGAAAAAGTGCTTCTGTATTAATGGCTCAACAGCGACTAGGGCGCCATAAACCTCAAATCGGATTACGGACGTACTAAAAACATTCGCAATGAGGTACTGGATGTTTTTTTGTGTCACCAATCCGTCGCGTGATGTGATCCAATCCTTCACATCATCCTACCTTGATCTAACTTCTTCATCTCAAGGTATGCCTTACAATTTACTTCATCAATTATGTGCCTCATTTCTATACTTCTAATGGCTGGTAAAGGACCAGGCGATAAGGTTCTTATTGACTGCGGAATCCATCGCATCGTAGCCGCCTCAACCTAAGCCAGTAATGCTACCGGATATAGGGGACATACAGTTTAACATGGAATCGAAACCACGGATGTGTTCTGTTGTACTTCACAATATACAACAAGCTGTACCAGAGGTGAAGGTTGGGTTTCAGAGCCCTCAAAAATCACTGCCGAGACAGGGTTTCGAACAGGAAACCTTCCGCTCGAGCGTGGTGGGTAAGCGGTAACCCTCTGGCCTAGCATTCTGGAGGACGCGGCTTCGAATCCCCGTCTGGGCATCTAGATTTGGATTTTCCATGGTTTTCCCAAATCACTCCACGCGATTGCTGGGATGCTTCCTTCAAAAGACCATGGCCGAATTCCTTCTGGTCCTTATCACCCGCCTCTAATGACGTCAACGTCGACGAGGCGTAAAGCCATAAAAATGAAAAAAGGTAAACTTCCGAAAGGGTCTGTACATTTAAGATGCTTGTGAAACAAAATGAGATTGCGACACTGTTCATAAGTTAGACAGAAGGAGTCATTCGTTTCTAATATTAGTTATGTCTATTCAGATGAACTGGATTGACGCAAAACTACTGGTCGAATTTTTATGGGTTATTAAAAGTATACTGCCCCTCGTCCTGAGGGTAAAGTAGAGTGTGTTTCATTTTTGTAAGAAGTCTGAAAACTTAGTAATTTAAGATAAAAGTGATCACAGGTTGTTAGCTATCGTCAGCCGAAGCGCGATTCATGTAAAGACTACTTGATGCTTCTCTCAGTCGAAATGTTTATTGTGATTTCAGCGAACAACTGGCACCGTGTTGTTTCATTCCATCAGATCCAAGTTGCGGGCAAAGACAGGGTTCTTTTCGTATAGGCCATGGCAGACTACGAGACACCAACCTTTTTTTTTTTTTTTTTTGCTTATGGCTATATGCCTCGTCGACGTCGAGGTCATTAGTGGCAAGAAAGGCCTGGGGACTAGGATTTGTTTCTTTTTTTTTTTAACTTATTGCTTTACGCCTCGTCGACGGCTAAGGTCATTAGAGGCGAGATAGGACTGGGGACAAGGAACGGGAAGGAATTCGGTCATGGCCTTTTTGAAGGAAGCATCCCGGCATTCGGCTGGAGTGACTGACTTGGCGAAACCCAAATCTGGACTGCCACACCGGGATTCGTTTTTTTTTTTTTTTTTGGTAACAGTTTAACGTCCCTTTTTAACAACGTGGTCTTTAGAGACGGGAAAGGATGGGGGCAAGGAATGGGAAGGAATTCGGCCATGGCCTTTTAAAGGAAGCATCCCGGCATTCACCTGGAGTGATTTGGGGAAACCATGGAAAACCCAAATCTGGAAGCCCGGACGGGGATTCGAACCGCCGTCCTCCCGAATGCGAGGCCAGAACGCTATCCGTTACCGGGATTCGAGCCGGCGTCCTCAGTAGGAGAAATAATTCTGCACTTGTGAACGAGTGTCGTATTTCAAAAAGAGGAAAAGATTTAAAAGCCCGTCGAGACTTTTACTGTGAGACAAGATCTGAATCTGACAACCTTCAGGAGTCACGATTATTGAATTCGTGGTGTGGTTACTGATTTTTCCGTCCAATAAAATTTGGCGTGTGATTGAGCGGGCGTCGTAGTGAGCCCATTGCTGAAGGTATAAAGGAAGTTCGATGGGTGCGTAAGGATTTTATTGCAATAAATTTTGACTATTAGCGGAAACTTATGTTGAAATATTGCGCACCAATAAAACTCGCGTACCGCCCTTCCTGACTGCGGTTCAACGCAGTCGCCAACGTAAATGCTGGAGCAGTTTCCATCTGTCTGCGAAATGTATAACAATGTTTGTTTCCTTGTGTGATAAGTGTATTTTTTGTCTGTGAAATGTGTAGTTTATGGAGGGTGGAAGGGGAAATTGGAAATCGTCGCGTCATTCGCTTGGTGACTGCGGAAACCGCCTAAAAACCGCAGTGAGGGCGGCCTTGGGTCGTGCCCGGCTCCGTTGCACCTCCCCTATCCACTGTGCGGCGCCATAGCGCGCTGAGCCACATTGGCGGGTACACTGTTCGACTTATCAGAAGCTTCAGATCCTTAACAGGTCATAAAATCCCTATTGCCGTCCACCATTGAATTCAGTTCGTCCCTGGCAACTATAATTAAACACATTGATCAGCCAAAACATTATGACACCCTGCGTATTAGTGTGTAATGGTCCATCTTTGGAGCGCAATACAGCAGCGATTCGGCGTGGCATGGATTTGAAAAGTCCTTCTTAGGTTTCTGTAGTTGTCAGACACCAGATGTCTACGCACAGGTCACGCAATTCCCTTAAATTACGGGCCGGTGGTTTGTGGGCGCGGCACCTGGAAACGAGCATCTCGGAAACGGCGAGGCTGGTCGGCTGTTCGCGTGCTACTGTAGTGAGCATCTATGCAGAGTGATTGAAGGACGGTGAAACCACGACTGGGCGACAAGGCGGTGGACGTCCACGCCTCATCACAGAAAGTGGAGGCGGTGATCTGCGGCAGATCTGGCAGCAGAGTCCAATGCTGGTGCAGGCACAAGTGTTTCGGAGCACACTCTGCTGTCAGATCTGCCACAGATCGCCGCCTATCCCTCTTTACAGAGCGGGCAAGCCTCCGACCTCCACGTTCTGTGATGAGGTGTGGACGTCCACCACCTTGTCGCCCAGTCGGGGTTTCGCCGTCCTTCAACCACTCTGCATAGATGATCAATACAGTAGCACGTGAACAGCCGACCAGCCTCGCCGTTTCCGAGATGCTCGTTGCCAGGCGACGCGCCCAAAAACCACATCCCGTAATTTAAGGGAATTGCGTGATCTGTGCCTAGACATCTGGTGTTAGACAACTCCGGAAACCTAACAAGGACTTTTCGAGTCCATGCCACGCAAAATCGCTGCCGTATTGCGCTCCAAAGATGGACTAACACATTATAAAGCATGGTCATAATCTTTTGGCTGATCAATATATACTTGTAGTTCAAAGCTTCGGGCGCAGAAACGTAAAACTGTGATATACGGCTAACTTGTAGTAAGTCCGCGTCCCGTAGGCCGCCGGTTCGAATCCGGCCGCGGGCATGGATGTTTAAGTGTTGTGTGTCTGTGTGAATGTCCTGTCCGTCCTGTGGCGTCCATACATTGTAAAAATACAATATACATACTGGATGACTACATATACACTGAAGCTATAATAATTACATCGAGCTGGCTGTAAAAACTTGTAGTAACATAGCATGAAACGTCTCAGATTCACGTCCAAGATTTGAGAGACACCAACACGATTACGTATTCTACATCCACATATATTCTCTGCAATTCGAAAAAATTGTAGGTTGCATAGAGTTCCACAAATTACTCTGCGCATTCTAATCCCGAATAACACAAGGAAAGAATGATTTGATTTCAGCATCAGTACGACATCTTATTTCTTTGGCATTATCCCTCCTGTCACTACTGCCTAAGTAGGTTGGTGAACGAAGTATTTAATTGCACTCGTAATTGAAAGAAGAATTTCGCATCTTTGCCAATAAAGACAGAAGAAACCGACATCGTCTGTCTGCCACGATGATGTTGATGATTTTTTTTCTGACGGTCTTGTAGTAGGTGAGAAGATCCTCCCATGTTGAACTATGAAGTTAAATATTCTATCTGCAGCGTTTCACAGTCTTCTCCCATTATGGACTTATTATATACCACTAGTGTAAGCAAACTTAATGAATGTATTACGGCAGTTAATTTTGGTAGCAGTTGCTTAGCTATTAAAGTTTGGACACAACCTCAAATTTTATGTAATAATATCTCATTTAATTTGCGTTTTCACGGGTCAAGAGTAGTTCAAGTTTTTAGAGTCAAAGGTTATAACAGGTTGACCTGATCTGACCAAATATGAAATTGACCTGTGTTTCACCATTAGGATAAATAAAATTTCTTAAGCTTGAAGAAGTAACAAGTATTAATAGAGGTATGTATTAAACACGGACAGAAACTTGCTTAAATACAAACTTGACTTTAAAATGACCTTTAAAGTTCACTAGGCAAAATTTTAAAAATTTCCTGTTTGCTTCTATAGCATCATGTTGTTGGTTTTTTTTTTTTAATTGAGGCTGGGCAAAATCTCATAATTTAATCTTTGGTCATAGTGACTGTAACGGCCAGAGAACTTAACACACATTCCATATTATTAAACAGTTGAGCAACTCCGAAGAAATGAATTGCTGGAATACTATATTTGGTAACATATTTGGTCTGATGTCCACTTTAAATAACCTAATAGCTCAAGTACAGTGAACCGGAACAAAAACTGTTAACGAAAGTGGCCAGAGAAATACGTAAAAAGCAAATAAACCGTAATGTATAAACTTTGATCAAGCAGCATCATTAGTGAAAGTTTTAATTAAAATGTAATTTAGCCTATTCCGGAATGAGAATTGGCATTCGTGGTTATAGCAGAGACCATGAGGAATTAAATTTTTTAAAAGTCTTTTTTATGTTGCTTTCATTAGCAACATGTTACTGAAAAGCAAATCCACGTTTTTTAGCCGTAAATTTATCGATTTTTTTTAGCTATGAAATGCTACGAAAAGCAAACTTAATGAATGTATTACGGCAGTTAATTTGACAGCAGTTGCTTAGCTATTAAATTGTGGACATAAACTCGAATTACTTCTAGTTATATCTGTGTCTATTTGCGAGCGAAGGCTGACATGTGACACCGTTCTCCAGCCAATAGCTATCAAGCTGAGTGTGGGGACTTATGAAATTATACAGCAGATTATGCCGTCTGTAAACAACATAACTTCTTCTACCGAGCGTGGTGGGTGAGTGGTTAGCGCTCTGGCCTCGCATTCGGGAGGACGAGGGTTCGAATACCCGTCCGGGCATCAAGATTTGGGTTTTCCATGGTTTCCCCAAATCACTCCAAGCGAATGCCGGGATGCTTCCTTCAAAAAGACCATGGCCGAATTCCTTCCCGTTCCTTGTGCCCAGTCCCATTCTACCTCCAATGACATCGACGTCGACGAGGCGTAAAGCCACAAGTAAAAAAAAAAAAAGGTAACTTCTGGTTGTAAACTGGGTTTTTCATGAGGCTCTTTGAAAGATAGTTGCAACGGAAATCATGAAAGTCCTCACGCAGCGCATTTTTGACACGTCCTCTTAATTTTCCAAGTCATTACGGCACCCTGTCTTCTTTCTTGAGCGTGCGTGTTTCCTCCTTTGCTGATGCGGGTTGGAGTAAGAGTGGAAAGCCTCGTCGACTTGGCCCGTGAGATAGGAGAGGCATTAAGCTGACTGGAGGGTCTGCGCTAAGTCCACTGCAGTGTAGCGGTGGTTAATAAACCGCAACAAGCTGCCGGGGATCCAGCATATCTCCCGGACACACACTCCCTGTCCCACGGCTAAACACGTGTGTAAAGTTGAAGAAGATTTGCTATAAAGCTCGTGACGGTAGTTTCCTTGTGAGCTTTTCGTATACAGCGGTAAATGGAGTCATTATTATTACTATTATCGGCGAATTCTCCAAATAAATTGAAGACGTTAAGCAAATGACCCAATCAAATTGTCTTTGAGTTCTTCTTGTTGTTCCAATAGGCTTTCATTCTTTCCGAAAAAGCTTGTTTGCGTTCTTCCGACCACTTTGGTGTGTATTGTTTTCGTTTAATTGCTCAGTTATATCTTCCGATTTGTCTCCTTTGAGTCTGAAGGTCTCTCTTTCTAAGATGTCTGTTGCTCCTATGCTTGCACTTTTAAGATCCTTCCGAATTTCATTCAGCCAAGGTGTTGATTTCTAAGTGAACTTACATAATCTATTATCTTTTTTGTCAATCGACTTTCTGGTAATCTCTTAAGGTGACCAAAGATCTTCATTCGCCTTTTCTTGATGTTAATTTCGATGTTTGAAAACTTTTCTGTTGTTTTGATTGATTGTAGTCTGTAACCATCTTTAGTGAGCCTTGCTCCTAGAATTTATCTAATGATTTTTCTCTCTACTTTTTTTTTTATTTCTTCAAGGTCATATTTTCTGTTGTTAACGTGGTTTTATGACTGTGTTGTAGTGCCGAATTTTCGTCTGTCTTGACATGGATTTTTTGTTCTACAGATTTTGCACTAACCCTAACGCTTTTTCACTTTTTGGAGGGGATTTTGCTGCGAGATTTTCTCAAGGCCTGTCGGTTCGATGGATTCTCCGAGGTATTTGAAGTATGGGACCCTGTTGATTTTATCGTATTCTGTTCTCAAACTTGCTATTTCTGTCTTTGAACATATTAATTCGGTTTTCTCGAATGGGATTTGTAACCCTATTTTTTCTGCACATTCTTTGCGTGTCTCAAGCTGTGTAATGGCAGTCACTTCGTCTTAGTATCGCCAAATCATCCCAAAAAGCGCGGTATGGTATGTAGAGGTTTTTATGGGAAAGCCAAGTGGGATTGGGTTCCAACACATTTCTTGAGTTCTTTCTCCCATTCTTCCATAACCTTGTCTAGAACGACGTTGAACTTCGCCTTGTCTCACACCTCGTCGATGTCAAGGTCATTAGAAGAGGAAAAGGAAATGGCGGCAATAAACTGGAAGGAATTATGACATCGCAATTTGAAGGAAAATCTTTTCGCTTCCATGCACTACTACTACTTCTTCTACCCATGTCCTCCAGACATATCACCAATACAAACCTTATGACCGAGCGGGGTGGTGTAACGGTTAGCGTTCTCGCCTCGCATTCGGGAGGACGGCGGTTCGAATCCCCGTCCGGGCATCCAGATTTGGGTTTTCTATGGTTTCCCCAAATCACTCCAGGCAAATGCCGATATGCTTCTTTCAAAAATACCATGGCCGAATTCCTTCCCGTTCCTTGCCCCATCCTTTCCCGTCTCTAAAGACGTCGATGTTAAAAAGAGACTTAAAAGCAGTTACAAAAAAATAAATAAATAAAAAAAAAAATAAACCTTATGCCCTACCAACACTCTCTTTACTTTCCTCCAGTAACTCAGAATCTAGCTCCTTTATCATATCAGTTACTGATTGAATTCTGTGGTAATAACCGCAAAATAAATTTGACCGTCCTTCTTTGCAACCCCTCCAATTCTTGTACGTCCAAACGATCCTACAATACAAGATTATTATAAACGACAAAGCGATTTATCAAATTTATTGCAGCTATATTATTGGGTGAATTTCTAAAAAACTTTGCACTTAATTTTTTTGCTGTCATCAGTCTTTCGACTGGTGTGATGCAATCCTCCATCCCTTCCTATCTTGTGCTAACCTCTTCATTTCTACATACCCCTTACAACCCACGTCCTCTATTATCTGTTTCATATATTCTAATCTCTGTCTTCCTCTACAGTTCTTACCTTCGACTGTTCCCTCCACTAACAACCACTATCCAGCATGTCTCAAAATATGACCAACCAGCCTCTCTCTTCTTTCTGTACAATCACTTACAAAAATTCAATTTTTGTTGTTGTTATTGACTTATTACAAATTCTCTACTTTGTGTGCGATTACTGATTCTGCGGATATGAAGCCGATAATCTAGTTCCTGCCACAATCGCTGAAGCATGTACTTATCAATCTGTTTAAAAGCATTGTTGATGCCAGATGTTACGTCTGTGGATAGAGCTGGCCTAATAATTGACTCTTTGATGTAACACCGAACTAAATAATCGCATGATAGGAACTGCTGATCATCATCCCCACCACGACCCATCCATCGGTTTCTCTATCTCAAGTTTTATAATTCTAGAACATCGTGGTAAATTTAACTGTAAAAAAAAAAATCTATACGACTGTACGTTTTTATGGCAGTATGTCAAATAATGTAGCTATAGTAAATTTGTGAATTCGTTTCACTGATTTGTAAAAACCCTGCATGTTATAAACTGTTTTTCTGACTAGAGATATTACAGCTGACTTCTTTAACGAATATTGTAAATCCCATTACACGGACAGCGTGCGTGTCAGGTTGCATATTTTTAAAGTGCTTACTGCATACCTCATTAGTTGTGGGAAAAAAATATCTTTAGTAAAATCCCGCTTTAACCTTCGTTTTTATTATTATTATTGTTTTTTTTTGGCTTCTTCTTCCAGAACAGGCAATGTTAGAATACTCAGATTCGCAGCGAGAAAATAAATGACGCATCTCGTCCTCACATTATATATATATTCTTTTTATCTCTGTACTCCGCTTGTTCTGCCGCGTGCTCAGGCGGTAGAGCGTCTGACGACCGGGGTTCGATCCCCGACGAAGCCGAGGATCTTTCCTCGAAGCTGAACGTCCGGGACGGCCTCCCAGGCCCACTCAGCCTGCTGTCCTATGAGTACCGTGGGGGAAACTCTGGAGGCTGTACAGGGAGTGCGGAGCCCTACCTCCTTGAATCCTACTGGAAGTGACAGAAGCCGTCGGAACCCCTTTACCTTCACTGTGTTTGTTCTACTTGCAATTTGAGATGTCCCATTCTGTAGATCTCATTATTTATCAGTAACAAGAAATGTTGTTGTTAGATTCAGTAGCGTTATTACCATAATGTATTTAATTTACATAAGTTCATTTCATTTGATTTGAGTGCAGTTCTCGACCGACATGAGTAATGTTTGATATTATTACTTGTCATAGAAAGGATAATGGTTGTAACCTAGTGGACAGGCTAGTGAGTAATAAAGAATGTACTTTATTGAGGTCTGGTTGACGTTCAAAATAACAGACTTCCCTTGTGTTACCGAGTGTTTTGGGGCATTAATTTACTGAAGTGATGGAGAGCTTCTCGGATATAGTAGAGGTTTGTTTAAAACAATGGACACAGTGTTACATTGTGAGCTCCCCTGTGTGGATGTTCGACGAATGAAAGGTTTCTTTGAGAGCCCCAATCATAAAATGTTCCAGCAGAGCTGTCAGACATTTCGCAGACGTCGCTGGCGAAGAAACATTCTTTAACAATAAACTGTTTGTTCTTAAGAAGTGCAGCCCACAGAGGACTATGGTTATATGGAGGGGGATGACCAACCAAGAAAATGACGCTGGTGGTGGGGTTATCCCAGCCAATGGAATTCATTCTCGCTGGTTGCTGATATTTTTTTTTTTTTTTTATTATATATTCGACCAATCGGGAGAGAGAAGAGGAACGAACTCCGCCCAAGGCGAGTCTACGAGGAAGGCAGAATTGACGGAGGACGGACACTTGATGTCGGACCGGCGGAGACTGGACGAGAGGGACTCTGGTTCGGCGAGCAGACAGCAGCGGGCGATCTGCGCTACTGAGGACACATTGCTGAGGTCCCCCGGGTCGAGGACGAGCTGCCGGCTGTCGCGGAGGAGAGACTCCAGACGCCACTCCACCCTTCGCTCAGCGGGTCGACTACCTGGCCTGCCGAAACACGACGCAGCTCTGCAAGCCCCCGTCGCGGGTCACCGACACGACTCTTCTCATTGCGCTGCCAACATTACGGTAACGCAATCGTCTACAGAGACCACAACGAGCTCCAACAAAATTAAAGAACTGTAAATTCCAGTACCAAAGAGGGAACAACCATTTACCCATTCAAGTAATTGTTTCTCCGAAATAACTTTGCTTTCTATGTATAAAATCAATAAAATCAGTATGTTTCTCATTAATAATTCATGTTTCACTTGTATTAATGTGAAGGACCACCTCGGAAGAGAACCCCACCAACAATCATTTATTTTGTATTAATCAGTAAACTGTTTATAAAGTAGTTAATCCCAGAGACATACAGAGCGGGACCACTACATAAATTGGCGCCCAACTCGTGGCTTCCGATGGTCAAAAATTCACATTTTAACCCTCAAGTTAAATTCAAAATTTTTATTGGAGCTTGTTTTGTTTAGTTTAATTTTTCTCACTTCATGAGATATTTAGTTAATGCTTGGATATGCATGTCAGCTTAATTTCAGATGGCGAAGCAGGTGAACTTCTGTCTTGGCGGAAGTGAATGATTTGTGTTTCTTGTATTTTCTGTTTGTTTTCCTTTTGTAGAGCTTGTAGAATATACAGTGTGTATTTTCTTTCCAGCTTCAGCTTAATGCAGTCGGTGTTCAGATGTTGTGTCAATTATTTCGTTTGTTTTATGACATTTTGTTGTGTCTTAATGTATTGAGTTTTCTGATGGTATATTGGTTTCATTAAAATTTGTTGTGGTATGTTCGTTGCAATGCGGCGTTGTTTCATTTGTTTGTCTTCCTTTATTGTGATTTGACGTGGGGTTATATTGTCATTTCTTATGGTATGCCGGATTGATTACAATTGTTTCGTATATGAGCCGTGTTTTCTGTTGCTGTGTTAAATTTCATTGCTTGTTGGGATAAATTCTGTATTATTTTTAAGTCCATTTTTACATTAATGCGATTAAGGAATAGGATCAGCAATATGAATGCCGAGGAAAATTCTGTGTTACCGGGGACAAGTGTTGGAGTAGAACCGGTTGATCAATCCGAAATACACGAAGTTGTAGATTCGTTATTACCAACTGATAACTTAAATTCACGGGAAGAAACTGTTGCTGAATTCCAACCGATAAATTTGGGATCAATAATGGATTTTTTTGAGAGGCATGCAGTCCGAAATAAAATCACAAATGGATGATTTTCGCACAGAATTCAAGTCACGAATGGAAAGGGTAGATTCGCGATTGGATAGAGTAGATTCGCAATGTGACGCGATTGATCAAAAAAATTAGGTAAAATGACTTCTCAAATGAAAACTGTCAGAGGAGAATTTGCTGAGTTGAAAGCAGATTTGAAGTCTGAAGTTCGGTCAATAGTGAGGGAAGAAGTTTCAAGTTTCACTAAGGAAATAAACAATTTTGAGAATACAGAACTCAATTTGTGCAGGCATCGGAGAAGAAAGCTTTCGGGAAGCGGAGAATTACGACGTTCAGTCACTAGAAACAGGCATTGAATGTGAATGTCAGCAGACAGACACTCTCATTCTTGTCACGAGCGAATCGTTTGCCAAAGTCAGTGCAGTTATCCCAACTGTGTATAGCAGTCCGAAGATTGTGATGAAATCGAGAAAATGGTTAATCAGGATTACATTAGTGTTGCATTCGTATCAAAGAAAGGGTTTCCTCTAGCAAGTAAAGTATTGGTTTTTGGCAGAGAAAGAAAAGACTCGCAGTATGTAAATTTAGTGGAAAATGCGATGACACCTGCTGTATCCATGATTTCGTTTGCGAGCCGAACAGGCAAACAAAATTCTTTGAATCATAAGGAATCACCTTGTGTAAGCGTGGATGGAAAAATCTCTGAATGCGAGTTTTTTCCGTATTCATGTTGTCCAACAAACCGAACAGTCAGAATTTTTACACGCATTCGCTTATTGCAAGGTTATTTCAATGCTATTGAAATTGCAAAAATGTAGGAAAATCAGTAAGAGGTCCGAAAATTTTTTCTGTTTGGCACAGTGTGTCCGGATGTGGAAATACTTCTGGCGGAAGAGTCTCAGAATGTGAGAAATGGTTTCAGGTAGTTCATGGTAGATTAAAGAGGTTGTAGAATCAAGATTCCTTGATTTTGTGCACCTGGAAAATATGATCTGGTGATTCATGATGTTTTGAGCTCGTACATGTGACCTTGATACATAAATGTATATGATTAATCAGTAAGGATTTTTTAAGTTTAGTCGATTCATTCTAGGTAGTTAGTGGGAATATACTCGAAAGTGAGTGATATTAAATTTCCCTGTACTTAAGGTGCAGATAATTTAAATGTATTTAATTGTACTTTGGTAGAAGGAATAAAATTGCTGCATATGCAAATTAGCTGTATATTGTCTCGTTTGTAGTTTTACATATTTCCAGTAGGTTTTAATGAATGCCTTACCGGGATATAAGCGGGAAGGAATTGCTTTTCTGGGAGATAATCGAGGAAGCCGATGTTTAATTCCGGTAACAAAATTCAGTAAGCAAAGATAGTGGGATGATCTATAAAAGGGTTTCCTGTTCAAAGAAACAACTTCCTCTAACGTTAATCATGTGTTCAAAGGACAGTAATGCACAGTAGCATAACAGTTTGTGAATTAATATTATTCATTAATTAGGAATTTGAATCGTGTAATTCCAGAAATAAGTTGCAGTATTGTAAAAAAGGCGAGTGGTTAACAAGGTCAATCAGTCATTTAAATTTGCAAGACATGCAGGGAAAGGAAGTAGATTAATAAATAATTTATATGACAACACCAAAGCTAGCAGCAGTGAATAACAATCGAGAGTATTATGACGAGCGAAGTAAAATGCGGTATAAAACGGAGAGTAGGATTTAGAACTGAGCAAAGCGTACATGTTTCCTGTGTCTGATTTACTTGCCCATGGTAATAAAAAAATGGTGCAATGTAATTGAGTAAGCTATGGACGTTTAAGTCTAGATGCCTTCAGCATGTTCTACATGGCAAATAAGGTAAGACCATGATTAGAGAGCGTTGTGCATTTCTAGCGTTCTATGTTGCTTAAAGGAACGAAGGTTGATACCTTTCGTTTCACTTTGTAATGACGATAAATGTCATGAATTCTCTGAGTGAGAGAGAATTAATTTGCGAATGGAAAGTCGCATTATGTTCGTAGCTGAGATACAGTAAGTGTTATAGTCAGACAGGAATACGCAAATACGCAGTTCTACGTCTAGCGCTTCGCAAAGTATGTCTAATTAATGTACCGTGGACGTAGAAAATATGATGCTTATCTAGTGCAGTAATTGCTGCTAGCTAACTAATTTTCCTTTCTTGTGAGATCAAGTTTTCACATCTAACAATATATTGCAAAGACTGAAAACGATTTCTTAAAGATTTAGAAATGATAGTCATTTATCTTATTTGCATTCACGTTTAATTGGTTACTGAAATAGCGTTGAACTGTTTTGGCAGCGTTGTTTAAAAGGAATAAGCAAAATCATCTAATTTTGTAGAATAAGTGCATGTGTAGAATAGGTAAGAACTTAAACTATGTGTTTTATTTAAGTAGATTTAGATCTATAGCAATATTGTGGTATGAATGTGTGGACAAACCTGAGCTAATGACAGACGATTCACCCGCTAGATGAATAAACACTAGTATCATGTTCGGGAATGTTTAGATTCGCATTGTAGTATTTTTAAGAGGAATATTTTAATAAAGAATCAAGAACTTTCAAAAATTGATAAAGCAATTTTGAAAAACCGGGAACGTGGGTAAATGAGATGTCCCATTCTGTAGATCTCATTATTTATCAGTAACAAGAAATGTTGTTGTTAGATTCAGTAGCGTTATTACCATAATGTATTTAATTTACATAAGTTCATTTCATTTGATTTGAGTGCAGTTCTCGACCGACATGAGTAATGTTTGATATTATTACTTGTCATAGAAAGGATAATGGTTGTAACCTAGTAGACAGGCTAGTGAGTAATAAAGAATGTACTTTATTGAGGTCTGGTTGACGTTCAAAATAACAGACTTCCCTTGTGTTACCGAGTGTTTTGGGGCATTAATTTACTGAAGTGATGGAGAGCTTCTCGGATATAGTAGAGGTTTGTTTAAAACAATGGACACAGTGTTACATTGTGAGCCCCCTGTGTGGATGTTCGACGAATGAAAGGTTTCTTTGAGAGCCCCAATCATAAAATGTTCCAGCAGAGCTGTCAGACATTTCGCAGACGTCGCTGGCGAAGAAACATTCTTTAACAATAAACTGTTTGTTCTTAAGAAGTGCAGCCCACAGAGACTATGGTTATATGGAGGGGGGATGACCAACCAAGAAAATGACGCTGGTGTGGGGTTATCCCAGCCAATGGAATTCATTCTCGCTGGTTGCTGATATTTTTTTTTTTTTTTTTTTATTATATATTCGACCAATCGGGAGAGAGAAGAGGAACGAACTCCGCCCAAGGCGAGTCTACGAGGAAGGCAGAATTGACGGAGGACGGACACTTGATGTCGGACCGGCGGAGACTGGACGAGAGGGACTCTGGTTCGACGCGAGCAGACAGCAGCGGGCGATCTGCGCTACTGAGGACACATTGCTGAGGTCCCGAGGGTGAGGACGAGCTGCCGGCTGTCGCGGAGGAGAGACTCCAGACGCCACTCCACCCTTCGCTCAGCGGGTCGACTACCTGGCCTGCCGAAACACGACGCAGCTCTGCAAGCCCCGTCGCGGGTCACCGACACGACTCTTCTCATTGCGCTGCTCAACATTACGGTAACGCAATCGTCTACAGAGACCACAACGAGCTCCAACAAAATTAAAGAACTGTAAATTCCAGTACCAAAGAGGGAACAACCATTTACCCATTCAAGTAATTGTTTCTCCGAAATAACTTTGCTTTCTATGTATAAAATCAATAAAATCAGTATGTTTCTCATTAATAATTCATGTTTCACTTGTATTAATGTGAAGGACCACCTCGGAAGAGAACCCCACCAACAATCATTTATTTTGTATTAATCAGTAAACTGTTTATAAAGTAGTTAATCCCAGAGACATACAGAGCGGGACACTACAAATTAATTCCACAAACCCAGTCAATAGTAAATAAATAACGATGATATATTTTATTGACGTATTTCTTGATTACATATAAAAAAAAATATTTATTGCTTTACGCGTTGTCGACGTCGAGGTCGTTAGTGGCGGGATGGGACTGGGGACAAGGAACGGTAAGGAATACAACCATGGAATTTTTAAGGAAGCATCCGGGCATTCGCCTGGAGTGATTTGAGGAAGCCATGGAAAACTCGAATCTGGATGCCGGGACGGGGATTCGAACCGGCGTCCTCCCGAATGCGAGGCCAGAGCTGATTACCCAAGTTTTTTTACAAACTTTCTCCGATTTTTTAAAAAAAACCTTCCTGTTTCTTATCTTCTATCAAAATATTATTAGATTTGGTTGTGACCTGTTTCTAGTAAATATTATATAGCACAGATCCTTACATGAATTTATAGATTTAATTGTCGTTAATAAACAAATAACAGCATGTATATTCAAGCGAACGTAGCATTATGACGTTTTAACACTGTGCTTCATATTTTTGTGCAGTTCCTCACGCAACAGGCAATTGTTTTTTAGCTGGCATCGCAGTTATAATTCTCTTTGACAATATATTTGGAAATAAAGTGAAGTTCCATTATTTTCTTGAAATTACTTTTCGATTTCACAATATAAACCAAAAATCAAATAAAGTCAATCATCTGAAATTTCTTCCTTAGGGGACGTTCACTAATTACGTGAGGTTAAATAGGGGTTGGGGGGGGGGAGGGTCCTGCGAAATCTCAACAAATCTCACATAGGGGGAGGGGGGGACGATCGGCGGATATCTCACTTGAGATTTTGAATTTTTTGAGTGACAGTAGAGCTAAAAAACAGTCTACAACCGACGTGGATATCGCCTTGAGGGAGGCGTAAGGTCTAGAATCGGAGCGTGAACCGATCTTAGGGGGTTATAACCACCCTTAAAGGGAGGAGAGCTAAAATAAAGGTCTAAAAAAAACTACGAGGTCCATTAGGAGGGGGGAGGGAGAGGGGATCCCATCAAAATCTCATGTCATCTTAGGGGGGAGGGGTGCGTCCCGATCTCACCAAATCTCACCAGAAAGGAGGGGGATCGAAATTCCGGAAAACACCTGACGTAATTAATGGACGCCCCTTAGATAAATGTAGCGCTGTAGTGGCAGTCATTGTAACTAACATATATATAGAATTTCACACTTTTCACAGGCGTCAATACTGAAAAAAATTGCACTTACTTATCTCTCTTTTTTTGGGTTTGCACTGAGTTTTTTTTTTGTTGTTGTTGATATCGCCAACGTTTCGCACCAACCTGGAGCCTTCGTCAGGGCTTCTCTCTATCTAGCCACCTGGTCCTTTTTTTGATAAACTTGATTTTCATTTTTCCCTGTGAAAAATAAACAGTCAATCAAGTGTTCAAGTTGATCAAAAAAAGGACCAGGCGGCTAGACAGAGAGAAGCCCTGACGAAGGCTCCAGGTTGGTGCCGAAACGTTGGCGATATCAACAAACAAACAAAAACAAGAAATAACTCAGCGCAAACCCCTAAACAAAAGAGACAAGTGAGTGTAACTAACACTTCGGCCATTACCGAGACTGGCCGAAGGTTACCGAGCTACTGAGGTGAGCCCAGTCTCCAGGCACAGCGCATTTTATTTTAGCCGACAAGCGACTTATGAGTTAAGCCCTCTCTTTAATCTCAGTGAGTTACTCCAGCTTGGTGTACGCAGCCCCGGCCTTGTTCCCGCTGGCTTGCAGCAAGTTGTGTCCAGGTCCGAGCTACCAGCGAGTGAGCCAGCCGGCATCTGCTGCGGTCGACACAGCTGCGAGCTGATAATTTCACAGCGGTCTGCAGATCTGGAGGGAGCGAGGGCGGTTGCGGCGGCCACTGAACATGCTACCGCACAGTCACCTCGCAGACACAGCAACCAAACACACTACACAACACGGGGACTGAAAATGTACGAGACTGCTCATATCTCGGAGAAACTATGCAGCTGCAAGTATTTCTTACATGTATTCCTATTCCTCTTCACCATCTATTTTCATCATTTTTGGGTCGGCTGCAATTGATGAATGTTTTAATTAATTAATTAAATTAAATTGCAATTCGGCACACTCTCCGGTGGCAATTTCCCTACACACCCATCTTCCCTCTTTCCTGCACCCACCTACTTTTCCCCTCAACAAATTTTAATTTTAAATTCTTCCAACGTTTTTGGTAAATTATTCATTTCCCTTATTCCAATTCCTGACACCTTTACCTAAAACAAAGTATCTTAAATCGAGTGCCAGCTTGTGGTCATGGTCATGTTTTCCCTTCCATGCATTACTTTAAATTCTTACACCAATATTTTTCCATGCCTCATCACAAATATACGCCTCGTACACTTCCATGACCCTCTTCACCCTCTTCCTGTATTCCAACAAATCCCATTCCAGCTCTTTTATCATGTCTGTTATTGATTGCACTCTCCGATAATTTCCAGAAACAAATGTAGCAGTCCTTTTTTGCAACCCCTGCAACTCCTGTATTTGATACTCAAATGTCGCTATGCAATACTACACTACCATATCCAAACAATGAAATGACCACAGTTTTGTAACCTAATTCCTTTACTTCTCTGGTATATTCCCTCATCACTCTTTCCAACAAGTCCAGAATTTTGAAACCTTTTCCTACTACCTGTCCATTGTGTCCTGCCCAGTTAAGCTTGTTATTAAATCTAATGCCAAGATATTAACGTTTCAAGTCTACAGCAAACAATTCTTTCGCCACCTTACATTTATAATCAAGCTTTTGTTTTTTATCTGTGTATCTAATAAGCTGACTCTTCTTTGCATTTATCTTCATCCCATGTTTACCTGTCCAGATCACCTTGCAACTGTTTGCAGTCCACTTACTCAACGTTGCACAGATCACATTTGGAGCATCGGTTTTCGGTTTTACGTCCGAGCGTGGTGGGTGAACGGTTAACGTTCTGACTTCGCATTCGGGAGGACGCGGGTTTGAATCCCCGTCCGGGCATCCAGATTTGGGTTTTCCAAATCACTCCAGGCGAATGCCGGGATGCTTCCTCCAAAAGGCATTGCCGAATTCCTTCCCATTCCTTGTCCTCAATCCCATCCCGTCTCTAATGACCTAAACGTCGACCAGGCATAAAGCCATGAGTAAAAAAAAAAAAAAAAAAATTCTCTTTTACGATCACGTGCCTTTGCTGACACGAAGCATTTTATACCTACTGCCAGATCGTACTACGTTCTAAGGCTTCTTTCAGTCCCAACGATTTTTGGTCGTACGATAAAAAGCCGAGCGACAATTTATCGTAGCTACAAAGGGTTTGTTTCACACGCAACGATTTTCAGTCGTTGTGTGTCATTTGTGCTCAGTTTTATTATTATTGTCTGCATCATTCAAAGCGTGATGTCACACCAGGGGAGGGGGAGATCCCACAAATAGACAACCTGTGACATGGGAGGAGGGAGGGGTCAAAAAATCGTGAAATTCGTGTGACGTAATTTATGGATGGCCCCTAATGGGAAAATCGTTGCGCTGTGGTTATTTCATCGACGTAGGAAAATGAAGAAACTTAATCGACCTCTCTGCGTGCATCCAATCAATCAGAGGAGAGCAAGTTGGCATCATTTACACTCTTTTTGAAGAGATCAGGGATGATGAAAATGATTTTTTCGGTTATTTTCGAATGTCAGTTACTTCCTTCGATAATATATGCTAGGTTTAAGGACATTATACAACGACAAATACAAAATTAGGTATTGCATTCAATCTTTTCACTGCGACGTTAACATAATTAATACAGTAAATTTTTGTATTACATCAGCTTAATTTATATAATTTGTATCAATTAACTTTGTGTGTGTAAATCTACAAAGTTGTTTCAAACCGAACATGTATGGGACATGATCGAGAAGTTGGTTCCTGTACAATGTTCAGCACCGGCAATACTTTCGCAATTATGTAGACGAAATACCAGAGAATAATTCTTGACGATACTTCCGCCGACTTGCTGAATCGACGCCACATCAGGTTACTGCACTTTCCAGGGCTAAAGAGGCTCTCGGACGATTTTAGGAGATATTCCATGACTTTTGCATCTCAGTGTATTTACTTACTGGATTTAACTAGGTATATTTGGTGTAAAAAAACTAATTTATGATTAATATATTTTCGGGATATGCCGCGTTGTTTATTTCGTAATCTTAGCTTTCGGTCGCCATACTTCATCCTTCGTCAGAGATAATATTAAAAATAAACAAAGATGGCGGCGGATGCCTTAGAAATCAAAACTATCTTAGTCCACTACCCGAAGGTTGGTTGGATCCTCCCGTAGGAGGCATACTAAGCCATTGTGTCAGAGGTAGGAAGGCCAGTTCCTTTCCCCTGGGACCTACAGTTTAACGTGGAATCCGAACCACGAAACGACTCGGCGAAGCTCATATTATCAAACGCTACTCCTAAAAATTCCTACTACGCCGGTATTTGAACCAAGGAGCGAACTAACTTGTGAAAGCAAGAGGCTTTACCACTGAGCTACCAGACCGATCATATTTGGAGTAGTGTCAGTAAACCAAGCAGCAGTACTATTAGGAGAAACAGTTCTGGCGATATCAAGGTCGTGATAATTGTGGCTTGTAGTTTTAAATAAATCGAATTAAGAACCATTACAAAATATGATCCAAACGAATGACTAATTTATTGCTATGTGAAGCAAACTTGGAACTTAAAAAGGAAAAAAAAAATTACAGAAATATTAACAGAGAAAACATATCTTAAAGTATTTTAAATGTATTATGTGGCTGAATATCTAAGGCTTACGTCAGATTGGCTAGCAAGAAAATTACACATTATGAGGGATAGCTGGCTCCACAGCCAACGAAAACATGATAAAACAATTTCTTCCATAACGTAATAAAATAAAAAAAATTCTTCTGGGTCGAAACGCATGCTATTTAAACTTTAACTCGTCTACTTCCAGGTCATTTAACGTTTAAGAGTACACAAATAATCCAGAATCTTTGTAGACCAGCTTTATCCTGGATCGAAAATGTCTGAGTACGGCGAACGCCTAATCAATCGGATTTTCAAAAGTATATCTGCAGTTGTAGTCATTCTAGCGTAACAATGTGTCGTACATTTACTGGTCCACGCACGGAGACTTGAGGAAGACGGCGACGCCTGCAGCGTATGCCGCCCCGCGACACTGGGTCGCTCCGCTCCTTCACGCGCCATTACCGCCGCCGACACTGTGCGCATTACCAACATCGGCCGCGCGAAATTCTTAATGGCTCGTCCTCGGCTTGGTAGCGGCTTGCGCCTTGCTCTTTCCAGGCTGTTGGCCACCTCGCTCGTAAATAAAACTGCAGCGAGCAAACACCACCCCTCCTCCGCGCAGCCTTAAATTGGCTCTGAGCGCCGCCGTGAAAGGGAGACCTCGCACAAAAAGTTGGCCACCGTGTCCAAAGGCATTTTCGGCGACTGTAGTCTGTAAAGTGTTTACCACGAGCATCGGCTTCTCATATTTCTCCAAACTTGGAAATAAGCACACGTTTCCTTCGTCTGTTTGGAAGCGGTTCGGATCGAAGCTGCAAATCTTGCCGCAATGCTGTATGACTCTAGTCACTATTAATATCTCTTGATGTTGATTTTCTTGAGATTCCACGCTTGTATTTCCTATAAAGTTACAACTAAACACTTTTTTCAAAGGAATTGTGTTTTAAACTATTAAGGCATCGTTCCCATTTCTAATACTTTAAATATTTGTGGTAAATTCATTTTTTGCAGAGGGGAAATACATTTTTGACGTACAAGGAATGAAAGAAGTAGATTGCTCAGACTGCGTAATTCTACTTTCTCGTCACGGTGCCAGTGTGCTAAATTTTGTAGTTAGTAATTTAAGGACAGTATGAAATAAACAATAGTATTCCCCAGTTTGCAAGCAGATAGTGTATTAAAAAGTAGACAACGTTTCGACCACGTCCTGAACGTTGTGTTCATCAGGTATATTGCTATCGAGAATTTATACGTTCACTGTCAGCCATCAGCAAGGAACCTGAAGAGAACAAAAGAGAACGTGGTCGAAACGTTGTGAGATTTTTACGACACCGTCCGGCTGCAAACTAGGGAAGGCTATGTTGCATTTACACGCAGGGAAAATCTGCGTTCACGTACCTACGTCTACATCTACATTCTGTAATTCACAAACACTGTGGGTGGCAGAGGGTGCTAAGCACAAATCCTAATTCTGTGCATTCCAATCCCGAACAGTACGAGTAAAGAAAGAATACATAAAAGTATCAGTACAGCATCTTATTTCTCGAATCTTATCCCTCCTGTCATTGCTACCTAAATAGGGTGGCGGAAGAAGTTTTTCATTGCACTCGTAATTAGAAGAATTTCACATATTCTCCAATAAATTCAAACGAAAATGACGTCGTCTGTACGCCAAACAATCCCAGCCCAACCCAGGTATCAGCTCTGTGACACTTACGCAAGGACTGTAACTAGCAGTCACGAATCGAGCGGCTCTCCTCTGTACTTTCTCTAACGCGTCAATTAACCCTTGCGATACGGATCTCAAACTCCACAACAGCAATCCAAACTCGGACGCACTAGTGTCTTATACGCTATTTCCATTGTATGAGCATTACAACTTCTCAAAATACGACATACGAATCGTAATCTAGAATTAACTTTGCCTACGACGGAAGTTATGTGCAAGTCCCATTTCATGTTGCTTTGTACTGTTACGCCTAGGTACTTCAGGGAATCAATCCTGTTAACCACTGAATTGTTTACTTTGTACTCGTGAATGAACGGAGTTTTTTTGTTACTTATTAGCATTGCCTTGCACTTTTTGCAGTTAGGTGTAAGTTGCCATGTCCTGTGTTGGAGCGTTGGCTCTACTCACGACTTTCCCTTGCAGTGGTGCTACCTGTGCGAGTAATGAACTACTGCTACACCTCCAGGTGGTGTTTTGTTTCAGCAGCACGGGGACTATATTTCTTGGCGGCAGACAACGTGCGCACGCCCCGCAAATTGGATTTACCCTCCGCTCGCGCGCGTGATGAATTAGACGCGCGGTCGTTACCTATGTTACCGACAGCCGCTAATCCCCGGGGGATTCCTTTTCCATTTTTATTACCGCGCGCTCGGTGCGGGTGAAACCACCATCACTTACGATTAGCACGGCCGTCGCGACAGGCTGATCCTGCTGGCGCGAAGACCAGCATGCACCGCGCTTCGTTAGCTGCAGCGTGTGTATCCACCCTCATTAATTCCTGCACGTACTGAGGGGAGGAAAACATATACCGCTAATTTACATTCGGATAACTCGTCGGATTTTCACGTGTTGAAATTCCACGGATCCCTATTTTATGTTTTGTCCCAACACAAGGTTCCTCTCTGCATTACTGAGTTCAGTAATAATTGTCCTCACACAATCACAGCATAGTTTCTTCCAAATATTTATCACAATTTTGTATGGTGTTTGATTTAACTTACTTGTTGGAGGACATCTATTTTCCCCAATTCACGACTTTATTTTACTTTAAAGTTCTTCGAGTGCAGAAAAGCCGCCCACAAATTTTTACTTTTTTCTTCGTATTATAATTTTAAATTATATCAGTGTTTCTAGCAAATTATTCATCACTTTCCAAGCTAATTTATTCCAATCCCGCATTCAGGAGGAGACGGGTTTGAATCCCAGTTTCGGCATCCAATTTGGGTTTTTCGTAGTTCGCTCAAATCACTCCAGGTGAATACTGGGATGCTTCCTTTAAAAGGCCAGAGCTGAATTCCTTCTCGTTCCTTGTCCACAATCCTATCCCGCCTCTAGTATATATATTTTCCAATCCCTGACGCCGTTACCTAGAATAGAAAATTTTCCCTCTTCCTTATGCTTGAACTGAATTGTCAGCTTTTAGTTATGGTCATTTCCATTCCATGCACTGCACATAGTGGTATCCTTCCAAGCCTCGTCACCAATACACGCCTTGTTTTTTCCTAGCACTCTCTTCATCCTCCTCCTCTCTTTTAGTACCTCCCAAACCATCTCCTTTATCACATCAATTATTGAAGGTTTAACCGAGCGTGGTTGGTGATCGGTAACGGTCTGGCCTCACATTTTGGATAACGCGGGTTCGAATCCCCATCCGTGCATCCATGGTTTCCCCAAATCACTCAACGCTAATGTCAAGATGCTTCCTTCTATAGGCCATAGCCGTATCACTATCCGTTCCTACCCCCCCCCCCTCTTTTCCTGCCTCTAATGACCTCGACGTCGACGAGGGGAAAAACAATAAGCAAAAAAAAAAAAAATATATATACAGCAAGCAGAATCGACCAGGAGAGTGTTAGGTATTGCATGGTGGTTGTCACTGTTTTCAAGACATATTGGATCAACAACCATATTTGTTGCTATTCAGTTCGAACAAAAAATTAAGTTACTTTCGGGATGGTGAAAATGTTTTGAACAATTTTCGTGTGGAGCAACTAACAAAGGTAGAGAGACAGGCGCTTTTCTATAGATTTCGTTGACATTATAAAGGAATATGTGTTGGGTAATCTGGAAAGGATCTCGGTGGACGACGATTCCGAAACGATAAGGAGGTTAAAGGAAAGCAGCTGAAGGTGATTTCTACGCAAAAGTTGGCTGACCTTCCCGAGTAATGTTAACAGTCCCTTGGGGACTATGTGGTAAAGTGAACTTGAATTGTATGTCGTCATAGGCGGTGTTGCGTATGTGCAGGTAGTTTTATAAATGGCCTCAACTTGGAAGTGTAACTTATTTTTTGATTCGCCCCCGTGTTTTGCTAGTGGATGCTACTGCATAGTCCTCAAA
The DNA here is from genome assembly GCA_031002005.1 of Vandiemenella viatica. NCBI lineage: Eukaryota > Metazoa > Arthropoda > Insecta > Orthoptera > Morabidae > Vandiemenella > Vandiemenella viatica. Next base: position 191,530,068 of record CM061914.1, on the reverse strand, counting down.
GCCTCCAGTGACTTAAATCTCCACTATGTGTCCTCCTTCCCTCCGAAGACAGATCCTTCCGCGCACATAAATCGAGCGAGTGCGTCTCTGGAAGCACTCCCGATCAACAAATCCCAATCAGAGATGCATTTTTCTCCCCCTCGCCATTTATCTCTCATCCCTGCGGCAGTCGCCCCCACCTTAATTAGCTTGTAAATCTCTCTCTCCCCGTAAGCGAGGTCGAAGCGGGGACAGAGTTGTTGGATGGCCCCCGGGGGTTATTTTCTTGATTAAGGGCCCTCCGCAGTATTTCCTTCGCCGCGCGGAGGATTCGCGGAATGGTAAACAACTTTTCCTTCACGTGTAGGGCGGTAAATCTGCCCTCCGAGGACCCTCTGAAGGGTCCTAAATCCCTCCGCCTGTCCGGCGCAAGGTGTCTCCAGGCCTGCTGGGACGCGCGGCCTGGAGAGGCCTGGAGCGCGGATTTATGACTTTTTTCCAGCTCGAACTCTGCTATTTAATTCGAAGCAATGCTGGCTCTCTCAAACAAAGCACAGACCAGCACAACGTATTTAGTGAACAACCAAACGGAGAAAAAAGATAAAAAGTAAATAAATTTCAATTTAGGTGTCTGCAGGTGGTGTCGAAAAGTTTCCAGACTGACGATGTTACTTTTTACTAGCGTAAGACCGTGACTGTTTTTTTTTTTTTGCGTATAGTCACGGGTCTAGAATATTTCAGTTTTTGGGGTAAAAGATTACTTATTTTTATTTATTTATATATTTATTCCAACGGAAAAAAACATTTTATATTAATAAATCTTATAATAGCTATTTAGTAAACACAATGACAGGTTGATCTGATCGGATCAAATACGAAATTAACATGTGTTTAAATCCTAGGGCAGGGGTCCGCAAAGTGGTCGATATCGACCCCTTGAGTTCTCCAGGGGTCGATTAATACATGGGCGTCAAAAGTGGTCGATTAATACTAAAGAGGACCAATTCAACCGTCTAGGAAAAATAGGAATTTTCAAATAAAAATTAGATGAATAAATGAAATTAAAGCTCATCCTCTCATCACATCTGTTTGGAAATTATGTGAAGTAAAACATAAAACTTTCAACCAATTGCACAGTTAGGTAAGGTGGTTATTAAGAAGTAGTAGTTTGTAGAGAATCATCTGAAGAGTTTCTTAGGAAGGTGGATCCATCGTTATGTGACAAGTTAAAACAGTGCAAGAACCATCTGTTTTATTTGGCAGATCTTTATTCGAAATTTATTCCATCTGTCTGTAATTTTGTTATTATTTTTTGAGATTATAATAACAGTTGAAAATATCTTCTTTTTCTGTTAATAGTGTTGGGCGGATTTTGTAACATACGGGAACTGTAAATTAGTATTTCGTTGAGTAGTTATGCAGATCTCCTTACTGCTTAGCATTAGAAATGACAAAAATGTTTTAATGTTTTCATTAAATACTTAACCTGGGGATCGATAAGAAGGCAAATATCCTATGAAGGGGTCGACAGGATAAAAAGTTTGGGGACCCCTGCCCTAGGGTGTATGAAATCTCTTGAGCTTGAAAAACTCAGAAGCATTGATAGGCCTATTAAACATGAAGAGGGACGATCGCGCTATCATATAATTGTTTCAAAGGTAGTAGAATCGAACTTGCAGAAATACAAACTTGACTTATATTTCACCGTCAATCTGCAAAGTTTGATGGTTTCCATTTGCTTCGAAAGTATCACGTGTTTTTTTTTTGTTTTTTTTTTTTAAATTGAGGTTGAGGATACATTCATACTGTAATCTTTGGTCATAGTGTCTGTAACGGCCAGAGAACTTAATACAGATTATTTAATAGATGAGCAACTCCGAAGTAGGAGGGAAATTGCCACAGGAGCACGCTATTAGGTTCTTCGGTAGTTTTATTAATATACTGATTAATTAAAATATAATCCACTAGAAGGTTATGTTGAAGATTTTTGTTCATTTTTCAAAACAACAAGTCAGCGATATTTGTCACAAGCAAAGATACAATCCAGAGATACTGGCGCAGTCTTTGTCAGAGGTGAACTAACTGGAAAACTAAACTGTAAACTGTATACTGTAAACTGAAAACTCTGTCCTTCTGGCGATCTGTTTATATAGTCTCTATCGAAATTTCTGGAATTCTTCAAAGGCATCCGCCCGATATTTCTCGAACATTAACAATTACTCAAACAATTAAACATATTAAAACCAATCGGAATTAATACAAAATCACTTAACATCATTACAAAATGATCAGAAATGGTAATTAGAGATACTTAAATACAAAATTATTTACAGAAATCATTTTAAAGTGTACAAACATGTCCTGTAGACATCATAACTTGCATTAATACGTGGAATTACAAACATTTAAGAAATTCTCTCTCACAATCCGGTTCTTAAACATATTAAATGCCCTTTAAATAATTTTCTTTCATAAAACAAAGTCTATATATACTGATTTACAAGAAATTGCAAAATAAACATACAAGATCACATTCAAGCAAACTTCAGCTCACTACAAATACTTCATACAGTACAATACTATTCAAAATTCAGGTATGATGGCTGTTACAACGCGTTTCATTGGAGTTGAAATTCAATTCAATTCACTTCATAACAGACTAAATCTCAGTGACGTCACTGTTATAATATTGAAGGCCACGCTGAAGGATACAAAAGCAATCGTCTACTCCGGTCGGGGACAAAAGATTTGTTTACACGATCGGATTACAATAAGGGTTGATTAATATTTGAAGTTGAAGAAGTTCGGGGGTGGGCTGGCGGGGAGGGGGTGGCAATCTATTGAGTAATGGGGCACTCAATTAAGGGCGGATTAGGGCTACAGTTGTCACGCCCCTCCCGCGTCACTCGCCGAACTTGGTGATTTAGTTTGCGGCAAGTTGGCAGTATGGCGAGCGCGGGTCGGATTACGTCACACGGGCTTCGACAAAGTCGTTAAAGCCAAACTTTAGCGGCGCGTCGACTCACGGCAGGTAAGGCGGCTACAAAATTTCATTAGCAGAAGTGATTAAATTTTATGGCGAAATCCCCGTAATAAAAACTTTACAGACGAAGTGGAGCATCAAAGGAGAGGCCGCCCCGGGGGGAAAGAAGTCTCATTCTTCGGAAATTCAATCCAGTTTAATTGGGCTCGCGTCGAGGATTCTCGATTGCGTCTCGTATTCCGGAATTACCGCTCCCTAAATCTTTTTTCCGTTTGGAGATGTACCCCTCACCCGTAGAAGCGATGGCGCGACAACTTCTCATACTAAAAGAAGGTGTGTGTGTTGTATGATCACAGGTAAACATTACACTTGCGAAAAAAAATGTATTATCATGTGAGGGTACAAAGTACAGGGTGTTTCAAAAATGGCAGGTATATTTAAAAAATCAATAAAAACTAAACGGGCTGCGATAGAAATACACCGTTTGTTGCAATATGCTTGGGACAACAGTAAATTTTCAGGAAGACAAACTTTCGAAATTAGTTACAATTTTCAACAACAGATGGCGCTGCAGTCTGGAAAAGTCTGAAGTGCGATTATTCTAACGAGTAAACCATTTTTTCACAGCAAAGCAGAAAGACGGCTTACAGAATGACGAACTCACAGACTGCGTTTACTTCTATATATTTCAAATCGCCTGCAGCGCCATATGTTGTTGAAAATTGTAACTAATTTAGAAAGTTTGTCTGCCTGAAAATTTACTGTTGTCCCAAGCATATTGCAAGAAACGGTGTATTTCTATCGCTGCCCGTTTAGTTTTTATTGATTTTTCAAATATACCGGTCATTTTTGAAACACCCGGTAGATATATACATAATAATATAATTTAGTATAATTGCAACGGGGCGCACGCTCAGGTGGCATTTTTCCTACACACCCATTTCCCTCCACCCCCTATCCTACACTCTCCTACATTTGCCATCTACAAATTTTAACTTTAAATTCTTTCAACGTTTTTGGTAAATTATTCATCACTTCCGTTGGTAACTTATTCCAATCCCTGACACCCTTACCTAAAAAAGGGAATCTTCCTACACCCGTGTGCCTGAAATCGTGTGCTAGCTTGTAGTCATGGTCATCTTTTCCCTTCCATGCATTACTTTCAATTCTTAGAGCGACATCTTTCCATGCCTCATCACCAATAAACGCCTTGTACACTCCCATGACCGTCTTCACTCTCCTCCTAAATTCCATCTCTTTTACCATATCTGTTACTGATTGCGTTCTGCTATAATTTCCAGAAACAAATCTAGCAGCCCTTGTTTGCATCCTCTCAAGCTCCTGTATTTGATACCAAAAATGTGAATCCCATTCTACACTTCCATATTGGAGCAATGGTCTGACCAAAGTTTTGTAACCCAGTTCCTTTACTTCTCTCGCACATTCCCTCATCACTCTCTCCAACAAGTGCAGGATTTTGAAACCTTTTCCTACTACCTGTCCAATGTGTTCTGACAATGTAGTGCCAAGATATTTATATTTCAGGTCTTCAACAAGCAATTCTTCCCCCGCCTTATTATCATAATAAATCTTTAGTCTATTATTTGTGTTTCAAATAAGCTAACTCTTCTATGCATTTATCTTCATCCCAAAATGGCCTCTGAGAGTATTTATTGTAAGCACAACATTGTATAAAATGTGGTTAAGGTGGGAATATTAATGAGCAACGAGAATGCACTATGGGCCAAGTGGTCACTGCACTAGCATATGGTAGAAACTAAAATAACAGGAGTAGAACTAAAACACATAGAAACATCGCAGCTGTTAGCTGCAACTACGTACGCGTGGACTCAGAATTTTATTCCTAGATCAGGATACAGGAAGCTGTGAGTTACCTAAATAAGTGTAGTAAGAAGCATGGAGTGAGAATAATATGACGGTGAAGCCGTACCGCCGAACCTGTCTCAAGAAGAGAACCAATTGCAACATGTTTAAAAAACAGCAACAAACTAAGAAGGCGGAGGGAGGATACATACAGCAGTTACTCCGCCAAATGTTTGTTTGTGTTTTAAAGTTTAGGTTACTTCGTGGCGACATCTAATGTCGACACCGTTTCGTAGACAATGTTTTTGGCTACCGAGCGCGATGGGTGAACCGATAACGCTCTGGCCTCGCATTCGTGATGACGCCGGTTCGAATCCCCGTCCGAGCATCGAGAGTTGGGTTTTCAATCGGTTCCCCAAATCGCTTCAAGCGAATGCCGGGATACTTCCTTCAAAAGGCCATAGCCGAATTCCTTCCTGTTCCTTGTCCCGCGCCTAATGATCTCGACGTCGACAAGTAGTAAACCCATAAGCAAAAAATAAAAAAAGCTTTTGGTTTTGCTGTCCTTTGCTAATATATATATATAATATATTTTTACTTATCGCTTGACGCCTCGTTGACGTCGAGGTCATTAGAGGCGGGACGGGATTGGGGACAATGAACGGGAAGGAATTCGGCAATTGTAGGAATAATCCTGGCGTTCGTCTGGAGTAATTTGGGGAAACCATGGAAAACTCAAATTTGGATGCCCGGACGGGGATTCTAACCGGCGTCCTCTCGAATACTAGGTCATAGCGTTAATCACTCACCCACCACGCTAGGTTTGTGGGCTAGAAATCAATGAGCTAGCTACGAACAACTGACCATGGAAACAACACCTTGTTTGCTACGTGTGTCTCTGCTTCTTTCTGTGTCTGTGCCAGAGCTTGTTTGGCAGTCATCGCACGCAACGCAAATCCACGTCTATACATTAAGTTGTGTCTGTAAATGGAATTATTGAACAGTTATACCTAAACTGGCTCCGAGAGAAAGAAAGCCTGAGTGACCGATATAATATTACAGAGACTCACACACGCTATCCGTCTGTCTGTCATAGTTGGGTTAGTTTTCAAAATTTATCCCTAAAAAAAGTGTCCTATGTCCTTCCCAGTGACAGAATAGTAACCTATTTCCTTTTCAAATTTGATTGAAGATTAGTTTAGTCGTTTAACCGTGAAAACGTAACAAACAGACAGAGTTAGCTTCGTATTTTTTGTATTATATGTGTAGATGAAATATACTGAAATCTTCATTGAAATGCTGCAGGAACGTAAGCCGGGGACCAGAGAGTAGAGACCAGAGCAGACTAAGGAGCAGCTGGTATGCTGCGTCAGCGAGGGGAGATAAGACAGCCACAGCTGCTTATCATCCAGCGTCGCGTTCGAGCAGCACTAAAAAACTTGAGCTTCGCAAGGACAAAACAGAGGTCCAGGACAAAGAGAATTCGTCCGAGTTCGGATCTGAACACTGCAGAATAATATATCTACAAATATCATAATAGTTTATAAGAATGAAAGTTATTTTTTTGAAATGAATACTTCGCGGCTTTTCTGCCGGATAATATCTTTATTAAACTCTTTTTTTTTAACAACGTTTCGGCAAGTAACTCCGTTGCCTTCATCAGTTTAGCTGTCATATCAGGCTACAAGACTGAAATTCCTCACGAACCAGGACTCGCTCTTGAGGTATTTCAGTCTTCTAGCTTGATATGACAGCTAACCTGATGAAGGCAACGGAGGCAGAAGCCGAAACGTTGTTAAATAAAGAGTTTAATAAAGATATTATCCGGCACAAAACCCGCGACGTATTCATTTCATATATTCGCCTGGAAAAACTTAACTCTCAGTTATTTTATTTATTTTTATTTTATTTTATTTTTTGATTGAAGGAATGAGTTTGCGACTGTGTTAGTGACGTACAAAAAGAGAATCAACATTTTTAAAATCCATGTCTATTTGTCTTTATAAATGGGATACATGAAAAAATTACGGGTCGTATTTTTATTGTGTTTGAATAATGTTCAGTCCCTGAACAAGGATAGGAAAGTTGCTTTTGTCTCTTTTTTTCTGTGAAATCGGAAGCGGAAACAAGACACATGTATCGCATCCACAAAGGAAACGTGATACGAGTTATCTAAGATTCCATGGGAGAATATGTCTGAGGAAGGAGAGCAGTAAAACACAGTGTTCTTAAAACTAACAGCGTAGTAACAGTACCTAATCAAAGATTGTTGAACCCGCAAATAAAGCATTTACAATTTTATCCGGAAAACACAAAACCATTAGTCTACTTTCCAAATGGAACGAGCCAGGTGACAAGGAAATGTGACTCTCTTATCGCTCTTTCTTACGGTAAGGCCTGTTGCGAACCACGTTCCAATTTCAATTCTTCGTCCTTTGTTGTTGTTTTTTCTCCCGCTCAATCCAATATTCCTTCATCATTTTACTATGTTCTTCCTTCTCTTCTCAGACCACTTCGGAGCAGACTTCTTTCCTCTTCTGCCTTGGAATCCTTCCAAAATTAATAGAACCTACCCCCTTTCTAAAGATCTCTAATTCTATAATTTTTTCTTCTCTTATCTTATTTCTTTTCAAATCTTTCTTTTTTTCCCCAAAAGAAACTGAATATCATTTTCGTTAGTCTGTTATCATTCATTCTGTAGATATGCCCAAAAAAAACAGCAATTTCCTTTTCCTTATTGGTTCTGTTATATTTTCTATATTCTGGTATATTTCTTTATTACTTCTTAATTTCTATAGTTCTGTTGTTTTCTCCTGATTCTTCTTTCTGGTAATTCTAGTTTATCCAATCTATAGTTCAACACTAGGCATTCACTAGCATGTAGACATTCTGGCTTCACGGTCGAGTTGTAGTGCCTTAATTTAAGATTTTTAGGCAAACACTCTTTGTTACAAATTTTTTTAGTGATAATGTACGCTCTTTCCATCCTGTATATCCTTTCTTCTATGGTGGATTTATTTAATCCATTTTGTTGAATTATTTCACTCAGATATTTAAATTTCTTTACTTTCTCTATTCGTCCAAAATCTGTTGTAAAAAATTTTGGATCGTTTTTAATATTTGTAATAAATTTAGTTTTTTCTACAGAAATTTTCAAACCTGTTTTGTTGGTCATTGCTTCCATGAGATTAATCTGTGTTTTCGCATTTTTAATGTTCTTTGAAAGTATAGCGAAATCGTCCGCAAATGCTAGGCAATTAATTACAACACCTTTGTTTTTCCTTCCCAGAATTATTGGTGAAATTTTGTGTTCTCCCTTTTCATTGCTTCAGTCACAGATAAGAATTATCAGTCATATATAAACAAACAGTTGCTGGGCTAATTTTTTATGATGAAGATTTTTTCCCTTGAGTTCATAGCTTTGGAATATTTTCTTCGTATTTTCGGGTAAACTTTGAATGTAGATCTGCACAAACAGTTACTCACTCCAGATGTTTTATAATTGAATGTTATTATGTTTATTTTAGGACGCAGTATGTATTTATTCCAAATATTATGCATTGTGCGCTTTCTGTAAATATTCAGTATACATATCTTAAATCAGAATCGTGCACGATGATCTTTTGTTTGATTTTAAACATCTCGTAAAAAAGATTTACGGTCTCTTTCTTTGCCGGATATTGCATAAGGCTAAATTAACTCCCGAGGGAATTTTATCGGAAGAGAAGAGAGTGTTTCAGAGGTTGAAGGGGAGATAAAATTTGTGGTAGAGCAGCGGCGTAGGCCGAGATTTATGTCCTGGTCCGGGGTTGCCACATAAACCACGCGACTACTTCATTTTCTCGGCGTCTGGTGTCCGCAGACCGCGGAAGATGTTTACCAGCAGAGAGCGCAGAAAAATAACGCCGCGAATCGGCAGAAACCGAGGAATTAGGTGGCCCAACCAGTTCCAGATTTAATACGCACTTTGTATTCGGGGGGAGGCGCCGCCATATTTCAGAGGAATTTTCTTCCGACAGCTGCGCGGGCAATGAATCGCCCGGAACTGTCTTCTTAATCTTCGCTAATATCTGGCGGCAGTTACTGAAACCCGGAATAAATCGCGCTCGAAATGAAAACGGGGGCGGCGAGTGCTTAGCGGGGGGCGGCGCGTTGTTTATTGGCTCGCCACTGCCAGACGCCTTCTTTGGAAGCAGTCCACGGCCCCAGCGTTATGACGCGTGCGGAGGTTTCCTTTGGTCGTTTCAGTTGCATTACGCTCTGCTCATAATGGCTCCACTTACCCACTGGCTTTACGCTCGACGTTCTTCAAGGATCAGCTCTTGGTCCTTCACCATTCCTAATGAACGACATTTTTCCGTGACATTCAACAACTTTTGAAGCAGTACTTTTTAAAGGAAATAATTTCATATCGTTGGGACCATAGGTCCCCAACCTTATTTGACATACCCAGGGGTGGATCCAGGATTTTCGTTTGGGGGGGAGCTTGAGCGGACTTTGATTTTGGGGGGGGTGCTTGGCTTGAGTGAATTTTGCTTCAGAGTGCTTGCCTTCAGTGGATTTTAGTTTTGGGGGAGGGGGGGGCTTGAGTTGGCCATGGGGTATTTTTTATAGCCTCCTCGGGCCTCCGTAGAGCTAAAAAAAAAAAAAAAAAAGAGGATACTTTTTGCGGGAGCTTGAGGCCCTAGCCCCCCCCCCCCCTTCTGGATCCGACCCTGGACATACCACTCCTTTTTAGAAAAAATTTAGTCCACTCCCCTTTTTTTAGTAAATAATTTTACCCCTCGTGTTCCAAGTTTTTTGTCTCGTAACCCACTTTCTGCAACTGATTCGATGTAAAACCTTTTAAGTGAAAAGTACATCACACATAGAAAAAGGGACATCTCTAAAATTACTTTATTAAAACATATTAACAGTATTGATGTTTTGGTCAGCAAATACATATTATGAGAGAATACTATTAATAGGAGGTCTGAGCTGAGTGTATGATACCAATTTTTCGATGTTTCATGCCTTATTTGTCATCACAACCTTAAATCGCTGCGTTCCACTATTGACAGTATTTTTTTTTTTTCTTAACTGATAAATTGCTAACTACTCTTTTGGTTACACAGGATAATAGAAAGAAGTTTTTTGATGCAGTGCTTAAAGCTGGATATAATATTGCAAAGCAGGTGTTGGCAGTTGGTCCACGTGATATTTGAACAGGTAACGTTGAGCCTTCATATTCGTGAGGACGTGTGTTCGAAATCCCGTCCAGGCATCCAGATTTGGGTTTTCTATGCTTCCTTGATGTGGAGTAAGTTCCTCACACTAAAATATCATAATCCGTGTCATGAGGTGGGGTTACGCTATGACCTATAAAATCAGGAATGCAGCAGACGTCGAAGTCTTTAGAGGCGGGAAAGTATGGGGAGCAAGGAACGAGAAGGAATTAGGTCATGGCCTTTTGAAGGAAACACCTCAGCATTCGTCTAGAGTGATTTGTGGAAACCATAGAAAACCCAAATCTGCATGACCGGACCGGGATTCGAACGCGCTTCTTCCGGATTGCGAGGCCAGAGCGTTTCCGCTCACTTACCACGCTCGGTAAGATTCTCTACGTCAGCCCGTTTTAGTTATACGATAATGAAGAAGTAGAATTTTTTTGAACGAGTCTGTAATCTATACTAATATTATAAATGCGAAAGTAACTCTGTCTGTCTGTCTGTCTGTCTTGGGCTAAACGGCTACTCCAATCGTGATGAAACTTGACAAGGAGATGCTATTTGACATTAGGATGGACATGGGATACTTCATATATTCTGTATAGATAAGAACATATTTTCATTAAATTATGAAAACTATCTGAACCGTGAAAGACAAACGCATAATATCTACATGTCTTTGTAATGGGTAATAATAAAGACTGTTGGCAGCGTAGCGCAGTAGTAAGGTGATCGCTTTCTGAGAAAATCCACGTGTGCCTTCGGGTTCAAACCCCACTGAGAGCAAAAATTTTTATGAATTTTTTTTCTTAGTTTGAGCCAAGCCTAAGATTTTGTAGTAAGGCTACCATGTTCTGACAACTCTTTGGCGATAGAATAGTGCCCTAAGCGTTTACTTTATTCAGGGTATACTGGTTCCACAGGCAGTTATTGTGCGATCTAAATTAATAATATTATATATGCGAAAGGAAGTCTCCGTCTTTTTTTTTATGTTTTGACGATTATATGTGTATACCGATATACCGAAATACATTGTATCTTTAGGAACGAAATAAGATACTATTTTCCGATATGTATAAATGAGACAGGTTCGATGGTAGAATGGTATATCGATGGCGTTCCCGTCATATTATGCCGACATATCTTAGGTAACTTTCAGCTTTGTATATCCAATTCTAGCAATCAAATTCTAAATCCACGCGTAGGAAGTCGCGGGTAACAGCTAGTTTACTTATAATTCTGATATAGTTCATGAGATTATCTTTTCATCCAGATTCCTCCTACACAAAACGGGCCGATGGTTTTCCTTAAAACTTTCCTTTCTTGCTTTTCAATACCTTTAATTAGTGCCCCCAATTAATGAGACTTTGTGACGAGTATGAAACCTCCGGTTCGATTATTGCGTTACACTGTCTTAACTTCGCATTTCAGGATACCGACTTTTTGTTATGCTAGATAACCCGTGCGAAAATTTTGCAAATAAAATACTATGAGTTGGTGGTTTGTAGTAGACTGAAAGAAGAACCGGTTTATTTGTTGAAATATCTTTCTGATTTCACGTGATGTATGTTATCCTGCAGCCCTCTACTTTGACGTAAACGCCCGAAGCTATTTCTTCCACGAACCCTAAGAGTCACAGACCTCACCCGAATACAACCAAGCTGAACAAAACACACTCAGTGTATCGATATCTCCGTGATATGAGGTGTTGCTATCTAGTGGTAATGCGATCTTAGCCCGTGCCTAAATGTCACGAGTAAAATAATTACGTAGAAATTGTTTAGCAGAACACGAACTTTTCCTTAAGAGAAAAAAATATTCGAAAAGCTGATTATCGTAAAAAAAAAGGCTCTGTTTGTTGCTTTCTCTGTGATATATAGCTGATATCTAGCAATAAAGCGATCAGTCGTTGTCGATGCCAGCCAGCCAAACAGTTTGTTGATACCTCTGTGACATTTGCTGCTACTATCTACCGCTAACGCGATCAATACTTAGCGACGTCAGCGGAGCCTAGTGGCTTGGTTCTGAACTGTGTCATACGCGTGACCTTGATAGTTGATACTTTTGCCCTTTAAGGGTCAAATTCCGAAACATTTTATTCTTAATTCATGATGTTACCAAAGGGAAGATATTAATAATTAAAATTATGCCTCATTTATCTATTTTGGGAGATAAATGGCTAGTGACGAATATAAAATTCTAGAAAAAATTATACTTTTGCCCTTCAAGGATCGAATTCCGAAAAATTCCTTTCTTAATTTATAATGTTACCAAAGCGAAGACATTAATCATTAAAATTATATCCCATTTAGCTATTTTGGTTATATATTAAGGGGGGATAAATGGCTCGTGACAAAAATAAAGTTTCACAAATAATGATACTTTTGCCCTTTAAGGATCTAATTCCCAAAAATTCCCTTCTTAATTTATGGTATACCAAACACGAGACCATAACCTTAAAATTGATTCCTCATTTATTGATTTCAGGTAGGTATGAAGGGAAAAGAAAGGGCTGTGAGCAAAAAGCACATTTTAGTAATAAAGACACTTCCTTTATAATTAATTCTTTTGGCCGTTAAGGTCGAATATCGAAAAAATTCTTTTTTAAAATATGATGTTCCGACTGTGGTGCTCACAATTTTTAAAATAATACCTCGTTTATGGAAATCGATTAGGTATCAAAGGAGATAAATGTCTCCTGACAAACAAAAAATTTGGGAAATTATGACTTTTTCTTTTTAAGGGTCAAATTCCGAGAAACCCCTTTCTTAAAATATGATATTACCACAATGGAGCCATTAATGTTTATTATTTTTTTTAAACTGCTTTACGTCTCTCAACAGCGAGGCCTTTAGAGACGGGAAAGGATGGGGGCAAGGAATGGGAAGGAATTCGGCCATGGCATTTTTAAGGAAGCATCCCTGCATTTGCCTGGAGTGATTTGGGAAACCATGGAAAACCCAAATCTGGATGCCCGGACGGGGATTCGAACCGTCGCGTCGTCACCCGAATGCGAGGCCAGAACGCTATCCGATACACCACCACGCTCGGTTTAATGTTTAAAATGATACCTCATATATTTATTTCGGTTAGGTGTCGAAGGAGATAAATGACTTCTCGCAAAAAAATATTTTTTTTTAGAAATATTAATAAATGAGGTATCATTTTAAAGACTAAAGTTTTCGCTTTGATAATATCATATTTTAAGAAAGGAATTCAACCCTTAGAGGCAAAACCGTAAAATGTTGAATTCCGAAAAAAAATTCCTAAAATATGGTGTTACCAGGAATAGAGAATCTTTTCTGGATAGGAGACAGTGGAAGATGATCGTCTACATCAATCAAGGCTCTTAAACCACACCCGGGAAACTGGAGATGGTCCCCAACGATAATGATGATGGTAGATACTTAGTTAACATGTAAATAAATAATTTTACTGCAACACAGTTACTATTGATGATGTTTTAATACGCTTTACCTGACACTATTCGATCGTCAACAACAGTAACTGTGTTGCAGTAAAATTATTTATTTGAAAACAGTTACAGACTTTCGTAAGTCCATTTATCATCGATAAAGTAAATGTACTTTAATATTTGAAATGATGTCTCATTTATGGGTTTCAGTTATGTATGGAGGGAGCTAAGGGCTCATGAGAAAGAACACCTTTTACGAATAATATGTATGATCTGTTCCAGATGATCTTGTATGCCTTTTGTAATTTAGATACTCTCTCGATGTTCACTTTGTGGTTTAGTACTGCAAGTTGAATAATTTGTTGTGTTAAGCTTAAAGTATCATAAATGTGTACTTGTAGTCGTTAAGATCTTGATAACACTTCGTGGGTTTCGGGATTAGTTGGTGATGGCGTGAGCTCATTCCAGAGATGACGAATAAGACCAGCTGAAGCGGAACGTCTGCTGCGGCCAGTTGGTGATGGATGCCGGCTTGGCCTCAACATCCTGAGGACATCTCGTCCTCGGGCCGTCTGTCGTCCGCAAATTGGAAAAGCCTTATCTGGCGGACGAGAGAGCGGTCGAGGAGTGGGGGGGAGGGGGGGGGGGATGGTTCCCCTCCCACGCTCGGTCCGGCGCTCAGCCGCAGACGGAAAGAAAAAAAAACCAGACGGCGCAGTCCTCGATGACGGCAGATATGCAATTTAGATATGTTCCTCGGCCGTAAGCGGCGATTCGCGAGAAAATTGGAAGTTGGATGTGGACTAGCGGCGGGGCTCTGCTGCGAGGGAAATGAAGGGGGCGGGGGGGGGGGGGGGTGCTGGCAGGGGTGAGGAATGCGGCGCGTCCCTGTAAAGTGGAGCGGAGCCTCGCTGAAGGCCTGATTCACCGCAGTCTAACCAGGCATCTCGAGTTTCACGGTCGCCAAATTGTTTGTCCTTTGAAAGAATGGAGGCTTTCCCAGAGTATAAACTGCATAAAGAGTTCTCAGTCTGATGTCGCTCTCCGACTTCATCTTCTTGCCAGAAGATGAAGTCGGAGAGTGGCTTCGAAACGTCGCAATAGATTTATGCCTTTGTTTTTCTATTTTTCATAGCGTCTTAATGAAGGCTTGCATAGCTATTGACTTGTTTAGTCGTTATACCTCGAGCAACAGTAACCGATTAATAAGTAAATAACATTATTGGAATGGATTTCCTTAAAACTACGTTCTAATAGGATTCGCTAAATTCTTTTAATTGTAGCCCAGTAAAGGACAATTCTCATCTCTCTGTCTACCTGTATGATTTTCTCTCTTTCTCTCTCTCCCCCAACAATATTTTTTACACCATTTTACACCGAGCGTAGTGGGTGAGCGGTTAACGTTCTAGCGGTCTAGCCTCATATTTGCGAGGAAGATTTTCTAACTGTTCGGTTGCAGTATGAATTTTTTTCTTTTTCGTTTTTTTTTTAACTTAAGGCTGTACGCCTCGTCGACTTCGAGGTCATGAGAGGCGGGATGGGATTTGGACAAGAAATGGGAAGGAATTCGGCCATGGCTTTTTTGAGGAAGCATCCCGGCATTCTCCTGGAGTGATTTGGGGAAACCATGGAAAATACAAATCTGGGTGCCCGGATGGGGATTCGAACCAGCGTCCTCTCAAATGCGAAGCCAGAGCTTTAACCGCTCACTCACAACGCTCGGTGTTCGGTTGCAGTATCATGTTGTTGACGGGGAAATCTCTTCTAATCTACTTGTTACTTCAGCCGGTCTTCAAGGAATTGTAATAAGACCACTGCCTTACTTAAATTCTATAAACGATCCCAAAGACAATGTTAATAGCAATTTTGATTTTCATTTTAAAATAACTCCGTCTACAAACAATTGTTTTGGTGACTTTTGTTATATTTTATTCCCTAGACGCGTTTCGCCCTTGTGGTGTAAGGAATCAGCAGTGGAGATATAGTTGTAGTGATGATGCCTTACACCACAAAGGCGAAACGCGTCTGGTGAATAAAATAAAACAAAAGTCACCAAAACAGTTGTTTGTGGACCGAGTTATTTATAAAATTATTGTTCAATAACTGCGAAAATATGGCCTATTACCATATTAACGTTAATAGCGTTTAAGATTATTCACTGATGATGCAGTTATCTATAGAGAACTACAGTGCTCTGACGATTGCTTGGAAATTCAGCGCGAGCTGGGTGTTATTTCGAAGTAGTGCCATAAACGGCAGCCTACATTAAATTGCAATAGGTGAAAGGTAACGAAAATAACTACTAAAAAGAATCCGTTTGACCTGGAGTACAAAGTTAACAGCTTAGTTGTTGATACGGTTGATTGTCTGAAGTATTTTGGCGTATTGGTACAAAGTAAATTGAAATATGATTTGTTCATTATTTCCATCGTATGTAAAAGTAATTCTAGATTGCGATTAGTAGGTCACATTTTGAAGAATTTTAACGTTCATATAAAGGAGACAATGCAAAAAGCTTTCGTGCGTTCTCATTTAGATTTGCGCTGAGGAATTTGAGAAGAACCGCTCGATACGAGCGTTCGAGAATTGATGCATAGATTAGACTGGGATGGTTCGGCAGACAGGCGGCGCGACGTAAGTTTCAATTTGTTAACGAATATGCGAATACCTTCCGTCATTTAGCAGTGGCAAACTATTAAGGATGCAAAGGCAGGATTAACGAGATTAAAGAAATAAGAAGCCGTCCTTGATGTTTATACGTGTTTTTTCATTCCTCGCTGTTAGTTAGTTCTGGAGCAGAGATCCATGGAGGACAGAAACTCCATGCAAAGATTCTACTGATACAACAATATCTATGAATTACAGAGTGTGGATGTAGATGTAATCGCTAAACCCTGAATATATAAATTACTTTATTCTTAAAGCGTAAATTTTATCTATATGTTAGATAGGTCCTTATAAAGGCGATTTTCTTTTTAATTGAGCACCGTCTCATTTTATTTTCTTTCCTTAGAAACTTTTTTAAAAATTTTTCCAAATTTTTGTATCAATATCTACAGTTCGGTACCTAAGTTTGAATTATATTGAAAAATAAAATTAAAACATTTTTTTTAACTGCTTTACGTCTCTCAACAGCGAGGTAGGATGGGAGCAAGGAATGGGAAGGAATTCGACCATGGCCTTTTTAAGGAAACATCCCGGCATTTGGCTGGAGTGATTTGGGAAACAATGGAAAACCCAAATCTGGATGCCCGGACGGGGATTCGAACAGCCGTCCTCCCGAATGCGAAAACATTATTAATCACTCATTTGTAAATACAAATAATCAGCATGTAAAAATATTGTTTAGAATTCAAACTAAGATACCTCTTAATATACGATTTTGATTATTTTTGTATAAGGGTATTTCTTCCTATAACCTTTTACCACTAAATAAATAAATATATATATATATATATACAGCTCACCGACGTTCTTAAAGGCCGGAAGACGACTGGGGCAAGAAATTCGGCCATGGCCTTTTGAAGGAAGCATTCCGGTATTTCCATGGGGAAACCATGGAAAACCGAAATCGGGATGGTGAGACGGGGATTTGAACCTGTGTCCTCCAGAATGCGATGCCGGAGCGTTACCGCTCACCCACCACTCTGGGTTTATTCAACACCTCATAAGAAAACAGTGCTACATGTCAAAATGTTGTGTTTTCTTGACGCTGTCTGCCAAGGAATGCGCTTTATCCTCCAATATTCGTTGGAGATTTGAGCTCTTGCCCCTTCATCTTACCACAGAACAAAAGCAACAATCAATGAAGTAGAAGCAATTGGTGAACAGACTATTCGTCTTGCAAGCCATTTCAGTCATTCTCGGTTTAAAGTATAGAAAATTGTAATTAACCATGGTGCCCAATAAGGATCCTAAGGGCCTCTGACCCAGCCCTTTAATGAAATTGTTTAGCAAGGTGGGAGTTGGTTAAATATGATTTTGTATATTTTTCTTGTAATTAATTGTGAATTTGTGTAAAGGAACGTTGTTTTAGGGAGATAAAATATGTAAAATGTTTTTAATATGTTCAAGATCTGTATTATGCATGAAAAATTGATGTCTGGAGGACAATTTGCGACGGTTTGGACTGACTAATGTATATAATTTTTGTGTAAATACTTGTAAATATGTTTAATTTTAATTTACATGATTTGCATAATTTTCATGATAGTTGTGAATGATTTTGTACCAATTCTGATTGTTTTTAAATGTGATTTTGATTGTTAGCTATATTGTCGCCGTTCGACAAACATCGGGAAGCTTTCTCTGTATAATTCTGGAAAATTCTATAGCGCCTATACAAAGCGAACGGCAGACACGAGTTTTAGGTTTGAAAGTTTTAGTTCGAAACAGTTGAAAGTCAGTTGAATGTTAAAATTGCTGGAACGATTATATGTTCGCACTTAATATCTTTGGAGACGATGCTCGTGTTATGTCGATGTAAGGCAAATGGAGAAATAAATAAACTGAAAATTGATTCCATCAAGAAACCAAAGACCTAACATGTCTTCCCCTACAGGACAGGACATCAAGAAATCAAATTAACGAAAGGCATAACAGTTGTGCAGAGGACTTTTTGTCTCTAGAGAGAAAATGAGAGAGATATGGGATCTCTTTATGACGACGGGTCCCTGAAGTGAGGGTTAGGCAACAAAGATTACGTTGGGATTATCGCTAGCAGTCATTGAGTGCGTGTAATAGAACTTCAGACTTTTATCGTGATAATGGAATGGTAATTCTCCCTAGAAACACACTAAGCCTGACTGAATGAACGTGTTCAGGTGGAAAACATATCACTTGGAACACATTATTCTATCTGAATGTAAAAGACCAGAAAAGGCTGCGGCCGAAGCCAAAAAGAATGTCAGCACTTTCCGTGGATTCCCAAAATTTCTTCAGACCAGCTTTTCTCAATCATTTTCAACCCAATGATCAGTAAACTTTTAAAAATAATGCTGCGGACAACTTATATGGGCCTAACTTTTTACATATCGTCGTCTGGGACATATTATTTAAGTATATCACTTTAAAACAATAAACCTTCAAGCATGTTTTGATTATGATTTTGAAACTGGAAGTGAACTGTTAAAATTTGTAGATCACACAAACACGGAAATTAAAAATACTCCAGATTTCTCTGCAGAACACATTTCAAATTATTTCTTTGACCTTATTAATAAATGGTTTACAGCCAGTTGTTAGCCTTTAAACTTTGATAAAACTTAATATATGCAATTCAGTACATCACACACATTAAAACCAGACATTGACATAAAATTTGCAGCCAGTCGATTCAAGAGGTAGAATGTGTGAAAGTTCTAGGCTTCAATACTGATCATAATTCAAACTGGAAGGTACATGTTTCTGACTTACTGTAGCGACTGGGTGCAGCCACATTTGCAATTCGTACAATTTCAGCGATAGGTGATCTCCGTATGGGGAAACTAGTTTAGTTTGCTCATTTTCACTTCTTAATGTCATATGGAATAATATTCGGAGACAATTCTACGTATAGAGACAAAGTGTTCAGAGCCCAAAAGCGAGTAATAAGAATTATGTGTGGGGATAGCAATAGAACTTCATGTAGAGATCTGTCCAAGAAGTTAGGTATTTTAAGATTAGTGGCTGAGTATATATACACATTAATGTCCTTTGTAATCACACATTATACTTTTTTTGGAACAAATAGTAAAATACACAATTATTGCATTAGAAGTAACAATAATCTTAATTAGTATCACAAGTCTTGTCATTTGTTCAAAAAAGGGTCCGATATACAGGGATACATATCTTCAATAAGCTCCAACACGTATTAAATGTCTAGCAGATGATAAGATTAAATTCATGAATGAATTGAAAGAAGGCTCTGTCGGTTAATTTATTTCTAAGGTATCTACAAAATAATTGCCAGTAGTTTGTGTAAATGTAGTTGTTGTAATTACTGTACCATGTATGTTGTGACTGTACATCTTCTGGAGTATATATTATTTAGTGATACACTTATTTAAGTGTAAACCGAAAAGTTTCAACAGAGTCAGTCCCTTATATTGGGATCAATTGGAAATGAATGTACTGTATTGTATTTAGTGAAATTCCACCAGCCACCTACTTTTGCTCTCTACAAATTTTAAATTCTTTCAGTGTTTTTAGTTAACTGTTCATCATTTCGCATAGGTAGTTAAATCCAGCCCTCACTCCGTTACCTACAACATTCCTGATCCTGATCCTTTATTCCTGAAATCAAGTTCTAGCTTGTGGTCGTGTCATCACTTTCCAGAGAATTCTACCAAAAGCCATCCAAGACTGATCGCCAATATACGCCATATAAGCTACTAGCACTCCCAATACCTGCCTCCGGTATTCCGGTGACTCCCAACCCAGCTTCTTCATTCTATCCAACAAACAGATCAAGATCCAGATGCACCCCTTTGCACCCCATCCAACCCAAGCATTTGATACAAGAAGTAAGGTACCCACACTCCATCACCATATTCAATCAGTGGTACGACCATGTGTTTGAATGCCAAACTCCATCACATTCTTATACTTCCCCTCCCCAATAAATTACGGATTTTGGAACCTTTCACAAACACGCCGAATTGGATTTACTATCAAATGTCCTGCAAAGATATCAGCACTTAAGGTCTTCATCAAGCATTCGGTTCTTTATCTTGTAAATATATAAAACCTTTATTTTTCTATCTGTGGACCACATCAGCTAACTGATATTTAATTTATGTTCAGTTCATGCTGACCTTCACAATTAGGCATCGTGTCCAGGCCAACCTGCAACTTTTTACACTCCCCTCCAGGTTTATTCCTATTATTTAACGTGGAAAAATGGCGACAAAGCTGGAACTCCACATCTGTAAAACATTCAGATATTAAAGATCCCACAACTGGACTTCCAGGATTCCATCTAAATAGAGACCAGTGGGTCAAACTAAATCGCCTAAGAACAGGCCATGCGAAATGCAAAGCCATGCTGTATAAGTGGGGTCTTCAGGATTCTCCTGCATGTGACTGCGGTGCTCCTTCCTAGAGTGTGGAGCATATTATCAGGGAATGCCCTCTTCGGAAGTACGATGGATCATATGAAGATGTTTTTGGAGCTACAAGTTCCTTCTTAGAATGGCTGGAAGAATTAGACATCAGCTTGTGAACGCTACCAACGTTCTTGTCATTGTATATATTTATTATTGTATTAGTTGCTTGCCATACGACAAATAAATAATAAATAAATAAATAACGTCAAATAATGTGTGAACAATCTAAATTACAATTAGTACCCCTCAAAACAATCATTCATTATAATCATCATCATCATCATCATGGGTGTTCTGCTCTAAGGAAGATTTTCATATGGCATGTAGCGAACGAGCGGCTGTTCCCCACAACCACGTTGGATTCGCCTCTGATCAACCACTCCCCGATAAGTTTTCACGGAAGATATGTGGTCGTAGGATCAGAGCAATTACGTTCTGCCCTCACTTAGTCCTAGTAATGAGCAGGAATCAGTGATACAAATGAAAACATGTAGTTGAAAGAATGGAGTGAGTTTAATAACTTCAATAATATTGGGCACATAGAAATACACTTGAAATGACTGAAAAATACTGCATAAAATAGCTCTCATAAAATAAATCTCTTACTAATAAAATCCTGTCACTCGGAATATTCTTTCTAAGCCAGCAGAAGGGTATAAATGCATTAGCCTTTACCTAATAAAATCTGCATGCCGTCTGGCAACGTGGTCCATCTTGAGACTCGGCGAATAGACTGTCGCGGAGGCTGTTCTCGACTGCACTCTCCACAGTAGGAGCGTAGTGGGGGAAGTCATGTGACATTAGTCCTATTCGTCTAAAATCCCTTTCTAAGGGCTTTCTGGGCTACCGTGGTAGGGGGACTGCTTCCCACGGGAAGTGACTTTGCCCAACCTTGAGCTCTGCTTCGTTGGGTGGAATTAAATTACATAGCTGCAGCTTGAGAAAAATTATCCCGAGTAAAAAATTGCAATAAACTATAACTAAAATCCCTCAATATACTACAGGCAACTCACCGTGCTATCTTCCTCACAGTGATGGATCTACGTTATTTCCCGAGTTGGAGAAAACACTTTGAGACTTCCGTCCCTCCAAACATAGTCCTGCCTCCTGTACTGTAGAGAAAAAAAAGTATCTGGCACCTTATTTTGCGCGACCCCCCCCCCTGAAGATAGCGCCAGGGGCAAATGCCTCTTCGGCACTGCTTCCACATGGAAAGTCACACCATGCACACAATTCAAACAGGAATATGGTAGTATCCTGTTATATTTCACTTTTATTGGAAGAAGATTTTCATTCCATTTGTCCATTTTCACTCTTTAATGTAATATGAAATAATAATCGGGAGCAATTCAACTGACAGGGGATCATCCATAAACTACGAGCCTTGGTCTAGGGAGGGGGGGGGGAGGGATTGGATGGAACGCTACGCCGGGTTATGAGGAGAGGGGAGGGGGTTTTCTGAGCCAAGCGACGTAGCTTTACATTCATATCATTTTTCACAATTAAAATGAGGTACACAGCAGCATGTAAATATTTATTTCCCTCGTTTAATTATATCCGTATGTGATTTAAGATAGTCTGACAAGAGAAAACAGTACAAAATGTCTTCTGGAATCAATAGGGAAACAAAGCTACGTGCTACGTAGGGGGGAGGGGGGTAGAGAGTTAAGCCACGTTAGGCTACATGTGAAGAGGGGAGAGGGTTCACAGGAGGCAAAAATAGAGCTACGTGGCTTATGGACTATCTCCAGAGATAAAGAATTCACAGCCTATAAGTGAGTAATAATTATTGCATTAGAAGTAGCAATAATCTTAATTAGTATTACAAGTCTTGTCATTTGTTCAAAAAGGGTCCGATATACAGGGATACATATCTTCAATAAGCTCCAACACGTATTAAATGTCTAGCAGATGATAAGATTATATTCGTGAATGAATTGAAAGAAGGCTCTGTCGAATAATTTATTTTAAGGTATCTACAAAATAATTGCCAGTAGTTTGTGTGAATGTGGTTGTTGTAATTACTGTACCATGTATGCTGTGACTGCACATCTTCTAGAGTATATATTATTTAGTGATACACTTATTTAAGTGTAAACCGAAAAGTTTCCACAGAGTCAGTCCCTTATATTGGGATCAATTGGAAATGAATGTACTGTATTGTATTTAGTGAAATTTCACCAGCCAGTTCACAGGAGTCAAAAATAGAGCTACGTGGCTTATGGACGCTCCCCAGAGATAAAGAATTCACAGCCTATAAGTGAGTAATAAGAATTATTGGCGTTGTTGACAGTCGAACATCACCTAGAGAGTTAAATATTTCAAAAAGTTAAATATTTTAAATTTGGTGGGCGAGCATATATATGTAAACATCAGTGATGCCATATTTGAAATCAATAGTAAAATACACAATTATGTTACCAGAGAGAAAAAAGGTCTTCACAAGGATTGCAACTAGTTTCCATTTGTTCAAAATGGTGCAAGGTATTTAGGAATATACATCTTCAATAAGCTTCCAATGGCGTATGACAATAAATGATATTAAATACAGGAAAGAAATAATAAAAGGAATATTTAACTTACAACTTCTTGTACTCCATAGAAAAATTTATTTCAAAAGTTAATTACTGAAAAATAATTTTCTGCAGTTTGTGCAAATATAACTGATATAATTCATGTTCATATTATTAATTAAAGTGCAATAGAGCGCTGGCTCGGGTGGCAATTTCCCTAAACACCCAATCTTCCCCTTTCCTTCTGATGTGAAAATATACTTTTTATGTAAATATTTTCGTGTAAGTTGACTCTTTTCCACATCACAGAGGGCCAGACCCTTATATTAATATCTATGTAAAATGAATATATTGTACTGTGTAGGAAAAAATTACCAAACGAAATGCAAAATTTACCATCATCTTTGACAGAATTTGAGTTAAAAATTGAGTTACAGGAAATTAGGTGAATGAGGAAATTTTCAACATAATGTTTGTTCCATCCCACTTAAGGTAATTCAACAGATAATCTAAGTTTCTTTTCGAAATTAAGGTCACTTTTCTTACTTGAATAAAACTAATACAATGAGTAAAGTAAAAAAAAAAAAAAAAAAAAAAGGTTAAAAAGGGGAAATATTTTTCAACAAAACTCCCCATGGAATTAAAGTTGTTAAGTGGAGCAGTATTCAAAAGGGATTTTTTTTTTCTGTCTTCAGTCTTGTGACTGGCTTGATGCAATCCCCCATCCCTTCCTATCTTGTGCTAACCTCTTCATATCTACATACCCCTTACAAGCCACGTCCTCGATTATCTGCTTCATATGTGACGAGGACGGAGGACAGTTCCAAAAATCATGAAATTGGTGTGACGTAATTTATGGATGGCCCTTAAATATTAAATAAGACTTAATCACGGCAATTACGTCAATACCTGTAGAGCAGGTTTGTAGGAAATAGATGATTTTAAACAATTTTAAGGGTTTTTGAATGAGAGGATCGTAATTTAAATTGAGATTCGTACCCTCAAACAGGCACGAAATCGGTGCAGGTTTTCGATGGGGAAATTTTTAAAATCAAAATTACATTCCGGAACAGTGTTTTTCAACCTTCTTGAATACGTGGCCCCTTTGAAAGTAAAAATATTTTGGAGATCCCCTTGATCAGAAATAAGCCTTAGGTGACCCCCAGGTTCGTAATAAAATTAATTCAGAGATTTAAAAAACGACGTATTTAACTTTGTTGCTATTGAGACTATGCCTAGTGGTTGATAAATTAAACGCTGTGTGAGGTAGTCTCGGCACTCTGCGGCCAGTGATATATTCTTTGCCGCGGTGACGAGTTCGCCAGCGAATATTGACGCGCTTTTCTACAAGCGAGCATAAAATGGAGAAGTTTCTCAAATTCATCTGCGCAGCCCTCCGCGTCCGATACAAGTGGCAATGGCGGAAACAAATTTAAATAGACTGAATAATAAAACTTACTCGAAATATGGTTGTCTGGATACTTGCTGCTTACCAGAGGACTGGAAACATACGATAGTAGTAGCCGTACATAAAGGACGTGTGAGAAAGAGAGTTGAACATTACAGGCCAATCAGTCTGGCATCAGTGGTAGGGAAATTAATTGAAAGATTGATATGCAACCAGATCAGAAATATATATGATGACTGTAAGTGGTTTCCAAGTAGGCAACATGGCTTTAGGCAACGATATTCATGATAATCTCAGTTGTTGGGATATGTACAAGATATTTCGTATGAAATGGACTGGTAGGCCAAATTGATAGCGTAGCACGAGATGTTACAAAGGCTTTTGACAGAGCCATAAAATGGTAGTAAATAAGGTAAAAATTATTGGAATGAATGAGAAATTGGTGGGTAGAAGAAGTATTAAAAGGCAGAAATCAGAAAGTTAGGTTAGAAAATGCAGTACCAAAAGAAGTGGAAATAAAAATGCGAATGTCACAAGATAGCGTATTGGGACCATTTCTATTCATTTTTCTAATGAATAATTGTGTTGATAGTTTACTATCAGAAATTATATTGTTTGCAGATGAAATAATGCCATCTACAAGGCTCATAAAGGTAGAGGACCATAAACAGCTGCATGGTGATCTTCGTAGGATACCTAGTGTTGGTAAACATGAGATGAATATAATTGCAAAGAAGAGTCAGTATATTACATACACAAACACAAAACTAAAGGTTGATTATGATTATAAGGTGGGGAAAGAATTGCTTGTTCAAGACTTAAACTGTAAGTATTTTGGCATTATATTTTATAACATGCTTTAATGGGCAGGAAATATTGGACAAGTAGTAGAAAAAAGTTTCAAAATTCTGCATTGGTCGGAGAGAGTGATGACGGGATGTACGAGAGAAGTAAAGGAATTGGGTTACAAAACATTGGTCAGACCATTGCTTGTATATGGTACTGTAGTACAGTGCTAACATTTTGTGTGTCAAATACAGGAGTTGGAGAGGGTGTAAAAAATTTGTTTCTGTAAATCACCACAGAACGCAATCAGTAACAGATATTATAAAAGAGGTGGAATGGGATTAATTGGAAGACAGGAGGAGGGTGAAGAGTATCATAAGCGTATATTGATTTAATTTAATTGCAATGGAGCACATCTCCGGTGGCAATTTCCCTACACAACCATCTTCCCCCTATCCTGCACCTACCTAAATTTGCCCTCTACAAATTTTATCTTTAATTTCTTTCAAAGTTTTCGGTAAATTATTCATCATTTCTCTTGGTAACTCATTCCAATCCCTGACACCCTTACCTAAAAAAGAGAATCTTCCCACACCCTTGTGCCTGAAATCGAGTGCCAGCTTGTGGTCATGGTCATCTTTTCCCTTCCATGCACTACTTTTCATACCTATTGCAATATCTTTCCATGCCTCATCGCCAGTATATGCCCTGTACACTCCCATGACCCTCCTCATCCTCCTCCTGTCTTGCAATGAATCCCATTCCAGCTCCTTTATCATATCCGTCACTGATTGCATTCTGCGATAATTTCCAGAAACAAATCTAGCAGCCCTACTTTCCATCCTCCTTAACTCCTGTATTTGATACGTAAAATGAGGGTCCCATACTACACTACCATATTCGAGCAATGGTCTGACTATTCAAAACAACTGGTTTACTAGTGAACCACACATCTCTATAGCAAACCAATTTACTCTATAGCAAAACAGTTTACCAAAGACTAAGAAACTATATCAAATTTGCTAACTAATTCTGACGTGGATAAGGCTACCAACAAAAAAAAAAAAAAAAAAAACACTACCTGAAAACTAAGCCACAATGAGAACAGTAATTCCACTTAAAAAATAGGAGAAATGCAATAGATTGAAACAATTCGGAAAGTAAGAACTTACTGCAGCAAGGAGACAGACAATTCAATATGGATACCGAAATAAATAGCAACAAATGACGAATCTGTTAATAAAAGAGCTGGAATCTCTTGTCAGAGAGAACCTATGTCAAATCTATGGAGCATCCTTTATAAGATTGCTTTAGACAAAATAAAGTCACCTACGACTTTGTCGATAGTAAAAAGAACAGTTGGTTGTGTTAGCACGAACTGGATGGACACCGCGCTGGAGTTACTTTTTGCGCTACTTTCAGATGACTTGATGGAACATGAGACAAAACGACAAGGAGATATGTATATAAAAAAAATGTGGCACCTTCACCAGAGATAATATTAACGATGTGTCATATAAAAAAATTAGCGCCTTTGACAGATCGTGAGGATGAATTTCAAGCTAGAAGTTTCCGCCACTAACAAATTCCCTAGAAAACTGGCTGGATCAACCTGAAACCATCTGAACTTCGGCCGTAGCACTGTCTTAATTGGCTGCAGAGTATCCCTGTTCTGTACGGTACACTCCAACTCGTGCCAAATGAGTGGAAGTGGCTCTCAACGATACCTGCAAAATCATAACAGGCTGCTTAAAATTATCTCCAGCGAATGGCACAGCCACCACCTCGTAGTAATAGCACCATCTTGAAGAGAAATAGCTGCGAACACTAAAAGGATCAAAGTTGTTCTTGAAGGGACTCATCTATTACATGAGAATCTGTTATATACGCAAAGACTGAACTCCAAGAAAAGTTTCATAAGTACATCAAAGGAACTTACAACTGTGAAAAGCAAAAGTTCCACGTTCACTCTGATTGTGTACGGATGTTTGAAGACGTTCGATATGTACCCATTGATGAGTAGCAACATGAATAGAATACGAACTGAAGGATCTTTGATATGCTTCTTTGCGTAAATGAGGGAATTGCCTTTCTTTATCCACAAGCATCTGCAGGGCTCATACACTGTATATCCAGTCACGTACTTTACAATGGTTCTCTGCAGGGGCGGATCCAGGGGGGGGGAGGGTCTAGGGGGCTCAAGCCCCCCCCCAAATGTATCTAGGTCCACCTCCGATATTGCAATTTTTGAGGCTTTTTGTTTAGCTCTACGGATTTGAGTCCCGAGGAGACTATAAAGACTGCTGTTTGCCCGTCTGAAGCCCCCTTCTAAAGCCAATCCACTGAAGGCAAGCCCCCCAGCCAAAATCCACTGAAGCCAAGTCCCCCCAAACCAAAGTCCGCTCAAGCCCCCCCCCCCCCCAAACAAAATCCTGGATCCGCCCCTGGGTTCTCAGAATGAAGTAATCAGGTGTTGAGATAAGTACTCCATAGCATGTAGTTAGGAATGCGAAAAAACCGCGGAGTTAAAGGCGCACCTTAAAAGCCATCGTCTACAAGGATACGATATTCTACGTAATACAGAGCTCTGTCATTTTCCAATTAACCTCGCATCATTTCACAAGAAGGAGAAATGGGTTGTATGTTACATAGTCCTTAATACAATATATGTTCCTGTTGGTAAATATATTTGAATAAAATTACGTTCGTGTATTGTATTATTAACTTTTCCAATTTATTTTAATGGCTCAAAGAAATGGATAGTGTCGGTCTAGAGTATTTTTGGCCGAAAACTAAAGAGAAGATATCAAAAAGAATGGTTTGACGAAATTATGAACGTGCGATGATTTAAACTAAAGATGGGACTTTCAGAAGAGAAGCTTAGCATGAGATTGTATCTTTACTTGGAGCTGAGAAGTTTATGAGTAATTGTTGATTACATGTGTACCTTCTGAGGACACAAAGAAAAAGGATTGATATATGACCTGTGAATATTGTGGTCAGGAGGAAATGATGTTTCGACATATGCATCGAGGATAAGTATTAACGGAATATTATATGCAGGGCGTTTCATTTATGACGCGCCGCGCGCACAGCAATAATCGCCCGGCGCAGCGCTGGCTCGCTCGCCGCCAACTCATACCGCGCAGCGCCCGTGCTCATGAACGCCTCTTGCCTGCGTCGATTTCTTACCTCATAGCACGTGCTGGAAATGTTGGCCATCGGCTTCAATACACGCTTGACATATTGTAAGGATGTTTGGGCTAACTCTCTGCGGTGTTTGTGAAGAAATATTATTAATTTTGGTTCTTATGTTCTCTCTAAGTTCCTCTTCCGTACGGGGATTTGAATCATAAACATGCTCTTTTAGGTAACCCCACAAAAAGAAATCACAAGGTGTCATGTCTGGAGAACTCGGAAGCCATAATCCACGACTGATAATTTGATTCTCATTGTAAACACGCTATAAAGCACTCATAGAATTTTAGGCTGTATGGGGAGTTGCACTGTCTTGTTGAAAATGACCGTAATTTCTTTCATCTTCTGTCAGCTGTTCAAAAAATGTATTTAAAATATTGTCCACATAGCGAGAAGACGTAATTGTTTCAGTAAAAATCACTGGTCCAATAATTCGCCTCCCACTAATTGCACACCAAACCCGAACTTTCACATCGTGTCGCGGCTGTTCGTGCATTAAATGCGGTTTTTCTGTACTCCAGTACCGACTGTTCTGACTATTTAAGCGTCCACTTAAATAAAAATTCGCCTCAGCGGTAAAAAAAATGTCAACTGTGGATCCAGCTCGCCATCGTGCACACTTTGCATAAACCAGTTTACAAACCTCATTCGTGCAGTGTAATCCGTTTGTTTTAATTCGTACACAGCAGTTGTTCGATAAGGACGCATTTTCAGAATTTTTGTAGCTCTAAATGCACTTGCTTTGGAAACATCGATTTCTTTGGAGGTGCACCTGAGGGATTTTCTGAGAGATTTTTCCAAACGAGATTCGATTTATTCGACTTTTCTTGCAGTAAGAACGGTGCGCTTATGTTTCGTAGGCATGTCCACTAGGGAACCTGTAGCACGCAATTTGTTTACCAATCTTTGTATAGTTGACCTGTGCGACACTTCGGCTCTTGGAAATTTTTCAATAAACATGTGCCTGCACCTCCTTGCAGATTCGTATTTCACATAACAATCAAAAAGGTAAATTCGTGGCTCCACAGGATACTTCATCTTGACTTCACAGTATACTTTGATCTTCACTTCACAAAATCTAACTGAGAACTGAGTTGCAACAGCGCATTTGCTGTGTTGCGAAGGACCCGATATCGTCAGAGGGGCGGCCCACGCATTGTCGGATCACGGGGGTTACCCGTGCGGAAGTGGAACTTAGGGCTGATATAAGAAGTAAAATTAATAACATTTCTTCACAATGAATTGGCGGCAAGCGAGCCAGCGCTGCGCCGGGCTATTATTGCGTGCGCGCGGACGCCTCATAGATGAAACGCCCAGTAGTACTGTAATATCGAAGTTTTACACGGCGTTGTATATAAATAAACTCTTCCCAGCCTTCCAGCCGAGTAAAAATGTCGCACTTGTCGGACGTTTCGAAACTATCTATCTCAGCCCTCATCTGCAACTATAGATGTCACTGGATAACTGTTAGTTTACACGCTGCCGCGGAAACCGTGGAAGACAAAAGCCTACCCAACGCGCTGACGTCATCCTCTATTCTGCTAATTACATAGGCGGAAATGTTTCAGCATTTCAGTACCCGGGTTCCAGGCCGCACTGAGTTGGTACCCTGTGTCACTATTAACTAGAGAATCAGTTGTTCTGATTTCAACAGCTTCTGTAATAGTGGTAACCTAAAAAATTTTGATCTGGGATGAAATAGATGGTTTTTTTTTATTAAATGTATGACCTTCTTGGACACTGTTTTCGGCCGCAGCTGATTTCTCTTCTTGCCCCAGACGAAAAATTCTATCGTGTTTAACACATCTCGGCACAATACACCACTGCGTTTACCCGGTGTAACCACGGCCACATTCGCTGCCTACCACGGTTTTAATTTTTTGAGTTGGTCTGAAAATTGTTTTGCTCCGTGTTGAGTCAACAATTAATCTATTTTGGAACTTAGGGCACCCACAAACGACGGCAGGAAAACATGTCCCTTGATATCAACATGATCATTTTGTCTCCTGAGAATGCAAATTTCTTCCTGAGTTTTTTGATGAAGAGGCACTATATAGCGCACCGCTCAAGCCAAAATGTTTATACTACTATTTTGATGACATATATTTCTGATTCGGTCACATGGTAGAAACAGTCTTGACCAATTCCTAGCGCATTTGAATTCGATGCATGAAAATATTCAGTTCGTCATGGAATTGGGGGAGGATGGTTGCCTGCCGTTTCTAGATGTGTTTGTTATAAAATGTATCGGAAGTATACCCATACTAACTTGCATTTAAACGCCAACAGCAGTCAAAATCCGGCGCAACGCAATACCTTGCTGCATAGAACACGACGGATTTGTAACAAAGATACCCTTGCCGGTGAATTAGACTACCTAGGGAGAATTTTCTAAAATAATGGTTATAATGATGAGCAGATTAGCCATGTGTTTAATAGAGGAAATATTGACAGATCATATTTATATGAAGGGCCATACCTTTCTGCCGTTTGTAAGTGCCCTAAGTTCCAAAATAAGTAGACTGTTGACTCAACATGGAGTCAAGATAATTTTCAGACTACCCCCTAAAATAAAAAACTTGTTAGTCGAGACAGAGGACGAGGCAAAAATAAACGGGTACTCCACCTTTGCGAGACACAGACAAGACGGGAGAGGAGGCGTCGCATTGTATGTGAGCAGTGTCATACCGACTCGGCAGAAACCTGCCATTAAATTTCCTGCTCTATTTAACAACATTTCAAAATTTCATTATAATGGGTGACCAAAACGCAAGACACAACTTTCTAGAGGACACAAGAAAATGGTAATGGACAACAACTGTTTCAACTGTT
Source organism: Vandiemenella viatica (assembly GCA_031002005.1). Classification (NCBI taxonomy): domain Eukaryota; kingdom Metazoa; phylum Arthropoda; class Insecta; order Orthoptera; family Morabidae; genus Vandiemenella; species Vandiemenella viatica. The sequence goes on along the minus strand of CM061914.1, from coordinate 191,498,835 downwards.
GACTACGGAAAGTATATGCAAACTACCAACGGGAGGACTGACTTTCATAGGACACCAAGGCTGCTCGACTCCCGATCACGTTCTGTACAGCAACAGCATAGAGCAATCTATTCCCGCAAAGACAATTAAAAATTGGAAGCCGGCTATACCAAACGAAGCACTCAGTATAATCAAAGAAAAAAGACGCATATACAGAGAACTCAAAAGGACCAACAACAATGTCCTTAGACTAATATGGAACAGACTGAACAATCAACCACGAAGAATCCTATCAGAACGCAGACAGACTGAATGGGACTGCACATGTAGACAGTTAAAGTATAGAGAAGGGAGTAAACTCGGTAATAAGTTCAATAAACTGACAGGACAGACACAACCTTCACCAACTGCTTCGATAATTAATCACACACCAACAACTGACGATAGACAAAAAGTCGAGGTCTTCAAACGTACCCCGGAAAAAGTACATATTTCTCTGTGAACGAGCTATTTGATGAAGACTTTCGACGGGAAGAGGAAGCACAACTAATTATAACTTTAATCTTACAGTACCTACTGACAAAGACATAGACTTAACAAAACCTATCAAAGAGACAGAAGTACTGACCGCCATACGTATGGGACGAAATTCTGCCCCAGGTCCAGACGAAATAAGCAGAATGCACCTAAGGAAAAACTGCACAACAGGGACAGCTGTGTATGCAGTTGTATTGTCGTCGTGGAAGAACCAGTCTCCTGTCTGCCACAAATCGGGTCTGTTTGACGAACAATGTTGCCTAATCTTCTCAAAACTTCCAAATAAAAGGTTCGATTGACGGTCTGATGTGGGGGAATAAAGTCTGAATGAACTACGCTCTTGGCTTCAGAAAAGAAAATGAGCATTGTTTTGATGTTCGATTTGACTTGATGAATTTTCTTGGCCTAGGTGACAATGTTGTCTTCCGTTGGCTTGACTGTTGCTATGAATTGCTATGAATCTGGGCGTAACCATAGCACCATGACTCATCACCAGTAACGACCATTAACAGAAAATCTGGAGCAATTTGAAGCTAATATTTCATAGCACGACATGTTTCAACTCGACGTTCTTTTTGATTGTCAGTCGGAGCCCGAGGAACAAACTCGGCAGCTACCCTATTAATTCCAAAATTCGCTGAAAGGAGGTCCAAGAAAACCCACAAATCTCTTGACTGTGAATCAATTGTCTGTCAAATGTCTGAGACCACAAGATTTTTACAACATTTTCGTTGATTCGGGCAGTTGATGGATTTCCAGAACGAGGTTTTTCATCAGTTGACATGTCGCCATTTTTAAACCGAGCGAACCACTGATACACATAGCGTCATCTTTGTCCATTAAAACAGTTTCACCAGCATTTTTACTAAGTAGAAAACAGAATTTCACAGCTGCACGTTGTTTATTTAAACTTCCGATCATCAAAAATAAATGAATAACAAAAGAGCGCTAGAAAGAAAAATCACTGCAGATTAACAGAACAAGCCAGGTCGACAAGACACATAGCACTTAAATGGCCATGAGTTGTGCTATAAGCGCTTAGCGGCAGAAACGCTTACTACACAAGCTCCGCCCACGCTAATGTTATTCCGGTTATTTTTGAGTTCCGTCTTGTATAATAACGTTAAAACCGAGCATTTAACGCTCTTGCCTTGCATTCCGGTTCGAATTGCTGTCCAGGATGCTTCCTTAAAAATGTCATGCCAGAATTCCTTCCCGTTCCACTTCAATCCCACTTCTAATGATCTCAATGTTGATGATGCGTAAAGCCATAAAAAAAGGTTGCTTGATATGGTGGTGTAATATAGAAGAACTATTAGTAAAATATTGGGAGTAAAAATAATCTTCACAATGAATATGAGTGGTCATCATTTGTTTTGAAATTGAACAGATATTCAGGGATGCATATCATCAATTAGCTTCCGATACATCTTAAGTGTCTTGTAAAAGGTTGGATAACTTTAGGAAAAAATTAAAACAATATACAGTTTATAACTGAAAGTAGTTCACAGAAAAATTTGTGTTATATGTTACTATAAAATAATTAACAATAGTGAGGGGTAAATGCTGTTGATGTAATTACCGTACATATTACTGCATGACAGCTCATCTTGATGTGTAAGCATTAATTTTTATGTAAGTACTTTTGTGAAAATTGACTCCTTTCATCATCCCACAAAATGTATTGGGTATTACTAAATGAAATGTAGAAATTAATATCTTCATTGAATAAATATAAGATAGAAGTTGTGGGATAGGATAGGTGGGGAAAGAATTGCGTGTTGAAGACTAGAAATATAAGTATCTTGGAATTAGGTTGCAAAAAACTTTGGTCAGACCATTGCTTGAATATGGTAGTGTAGCATGGGACCCACATATTGAGTATCAAATATAGGAGCTGGAGAGGGTGCAAGAAAGGGCTGCTAGGTTTGTTTCTGGAAATTATCACAGAAAGTAATCAGTAGCAACTAAGATAAAAGAGCTGGAATAGGATTCATTGGAAGACAGGAGGAGGGTGAAGGGGGTCATGGGAGTGTGTATGGTGCACATTGTTTATGAGCAATGAAAAAAATATTAGATTAAGAATTATAAGTAATGCATGGAAGCAAAAGATTACCATGACCACAAGTGTGCACATGATTTCAGGCACAAAGATGTGGGAAGGTTTTCTTTTTTAGGTAAGGGAGTCAGGTATTGGAATGAGTTACCAACGAGAATGATTAATAATTTACCAAAAACGTTGAGAGAATTTAAAGTTACAATTTGTAGATGGCAAATGTAGGTGGGCGCAGGAAAGAGGTAAAATGATTGTGTAGGTAAATTCCTACCCGAGCAAGCTCTCCATTCAATTAAAATTTAACTTAGATGATTAAGGAAACTCCCACATGTAGTGTGTGTTTCATCGCAGTTAAGTAATTCTGTACCGTAGCTGATTTAAGTTTATTTTGGAGATTAAGGTCCGTTAACTTGTTTGAATGATTATTGACACAGTAGGTGAAGTCTAAAATGAGGTAAGACAAATCTAGGGTTATCGCTCTTTGGCTATAACGCCATAACAATTAATAACTATCACTGTATTTGTTTTTAATTTTTTTCATTATGCATCAATATCAGAAGGGAAACAAACGAATAAACATATCGTAAATTAATTTGTCCTTGGTTTTTTCGAGAAGTTGCTTTAAAAAAAGGATCTTAATGTATCCGGAAAAAATTATGTATGTGCATGGAATGGTCAAGCGGCAATTACCAATTTAGAATATGCGGAATGATATATTTCGTTATTGTATCAAAAAAATTGGCAATTGGGGTTAGCAATAGAACTTCATGTAGAGAGCTGTTCACATGGGCGCCGGCAGGATTGCTTCTAGGGGGGGTGCACCAGGGCTCTACTACTGCCCAGACGGCGATCCGGGATGTAGGGGGGTGCATCAGGGCTGCATTGGTGCCCTTCCCCCCACTATCGGCCCAAAAATTTCCGGGCTGGGCGATTTTTTTTTTTTTAGCTCTACTACTGCCCAGACGGCGACCCGGGATATCAGGGGGGTGCACTTGCACCCCCTTGCACCCCCCTCCCGGTGCCCATGGCTGTTCAAGAAGTTAGGGATTTTAACATTAGCATCTGAGTATATATACACATTAATGTCCTTTGTAGTCACAAATTATACTTTGTTTGAAACAAATAGTAAAATACACAATTATGGCACTAGAAGTAAAAATGATCTTCACAAGACTTACAAGTCATTGTCATTTGTTCAAAAAGGGGTCCGATATTCAGGGATACATATCTTCAATATGCTCCCAACACATATTAAATGTCTAGTAGATGATAAGAATAAATTCAGGAAAAAATTGCAAGAATTTTTAATTGACAACTCCTTCTACTCTGTCGAAGAATTTATTTTTAAGGTATCTAAAAAAATAACTGCTAGTATCTTGTGTAAATATAGTTTACATAATTAATTTACCATGTATGCTATGACTGTAAATCTCCTGGTGTATGTATTTAGTTTGTTACGTAATTGTTTACGGTACCATATATGTTATGACTGTACATCTTGTGGTATATGTATAATTTTGTTATGGATTATTTTTAATGTACCATATGTGCTATGACTGTACATCTTGTGGTGTAAGTATTATTTTGTAATGGAAGTGTTTAATGTACCATGTATACTATGACTGTACATCTACTGGTGTACTTATTATTTTTTATGCAATTGTTTATCTGTAAATTGACAACTTTCCACATCCCACAGAGCCAGTCTCTTATATTGGGATCAATGGAAAATGAATGTATATTATTTTATTGTATTGTTAATGAAATGTTCCCTCTTAAACTAAGAGTCTCTTTGTAGTACAGACTTGAGCTCAACTAAATGTCTCTGTTTAGTCAGGTGTGAAGTATTTACGGTACACTAACCTTTGTTTGTCTGATGTAACATTCTCTCAAAACGACAAGATAAACTAATTTGGAGCCAATAAATTCTGTATATATAATGAAAGAGGTAGGTTTTCCAAATTTGTGTGTGTATGAAAGCGCACAGAACTTGCACTGCTGATTACAATTAATCACTACAGCAGAGACGTATTTTTTTATTCACCTAGTTATTAATGCGACGAGTTTCTTGTAATTAACACCATATATAAACATAAAATTTGCAGGCCAGTCCATTCAAGAGGTAGAATGTGTGAAATTTCTAGTTTTGCATACTGATCATCATATAAATTGGAAGGTACACATTACTGACTTACTAAATCGATTGTGTGCTGCCACATTTGTAATTCGTACAATTTCAGCATTAGGTTATCTCCGTATGAGGAAGGTAGTTTATTTTACTTATTTTCACTCCTTATTGTCATATGGAATAATATTCTGGGGGCAATTCTACTCATAGAGACAAAGTGTTTAGAGCCCAGGAGGGAGTAGACCCATAAGAATTGTGTGGGGTTGGCAGTTGATCTTCATATAGAGAACTATTCAAGAAGGAAGGAATTTTAAGATTAGCTGCTGTATATAAATATATATATATTAATTTCCCTGTTGCTACTGGTCAACATTGCAGCATCAAGATTATGTTATGGAAATAATGCAAGTCTTAACAAATTGATTTTGACCTCTGAAAATGGTTATCAAAATATTGTTTAAATGTGATAAGGGGATACTGGTGAATCACTGTGTTCTTTGTACCCTTTTTGCAAACTACACTAAAGGTTCAGAAATCTAGTCATCAGATATTAATCATTAGATATTAATCACTTAAAAATAAAAAAATGTATATAATCACTATTTCTAATTTCAAGTAATCACCTTTCTCCAATGTTACTGTTGCTATGTCAGAACAGGGTCCTATCAGACTTGCTTGTAATTCTCTGGGTATATTTAGCAGATCAGTTTTACAAAGCAAAATCATTCTGAGTGGTAGATGTTTGTTATAAACGTAATATATATAACACAATGGAGAATTTTTGTTTTGTTTTGCACCACCTGAGATAATTTGAAAGGAAGTAGGTTTTCTTTTTTCTATAGTAATGTTAGAATTAAAATTTCTTATGTACTTTTGATGTAATAATCTTTTGGTCTGCTGGAAATCACTATTCCACGAGAACAACTGTGTGAGGTAATGACATCTTAGGACTGTGGCAGTAAATAACCAGTTACATTACTTTGGAACTAATTCGATTAAAATGCACACTGGACAAGTATAACATTGCTATAACTATTTTTTCAAGTAATTATGGCAATGTTATACTACTTGGCAAAGTATTTAAGTGGTATCATACTGGTTCATAGTGTATTACAATTTAATTGATGCTTGAATATAATATGCCTAGTGATTGACTACCACAGTTTTATGATATCTTTAGCTCAAAGGGGAGAATATTGTTTTTCGGTATCACAAACTCCAGCAATCCCAATTATTTATCAATCCTTTGCAGTGAGTAAACTGACATTTCTTTCCCTCCTGGTTTTTAGGTGAAGAATTGAATTTCTATAAACTAAAATAGTATTGCTGTGTGAAAAGAAAAGTTATGTTGTTGAAGAAGTCTGTGTGGAGTTAGACTGATACAATTATGCTCTTAGTCGCATCTGTTATGAGCAGTGTCGGTGTAGGTAATGAGAGCAGCGGCAACATGTCGGTGGATGGCCAATTGAAATATTCGTGTTCTGTGTGTCTTCAACATTTCTCCACACGAGAATTACTAATAAAACATGTTTTTAGCCATGTTTTGTGTGTAAATACACCATTACAGATAGTGCAACAGTGCCGTCCAGCTTTATCAAATCCATCGATGTTGTATGCTGACAATTCTCACCACAGCAAGGAAACTATATTAAAACAGCCACCGTTATCTGAATTGACATGTGCAATCTGTGCACAGACATTTTCATCGTGGTGCTGTCTAACAAAGCATGTGTTCAAACACAACTTGCTGGTTTCTACTCCATCATATGTTTGTTCAAATTGCTCCTTAGTATTTAAAAATATGGACAAATACCATCTTCATAAATTCACCAGTAAAACATCAGAAAGAAGGTAAGATAACGCATCTAAATTATATATCTTTGCTGCAGCTGTTTTTAGTGTTTACTGGAGATCGTGATTCTGTTATAACAAGATACACTAATGATGGCATATTACTACTGTAGTCATTCACGAGATATATTATTTTCAAGCAGTAATTCCATTGTAATACAGCATTGACCATTACTTTCAGGCAGCCATTAGCTTGTAATACAACCTGGACCACATGACACAGTTTAAATCTATTTCAGAAAGTATTTATAATGTTGTCTTGTGTGTTATGATGCCAATTCATAGCGGAATCATGATCTCTAGTAATCCCTGTTTTTATTTAGCTGTAAACAGGTTATTAGTCACCCACTTTGAGCGTTAAGTCCTAATGCAGGTTGGTTTAACTGTAGATCATGTTACTGCTATAACTCTCTAAATGCTTTCAGCTGATACCAGTGTTGGTGCATGGATCATATCAATATATAATATTTTGTTTTCATCTTCGCATTTGTTGTTACATTGAAATGCGTCATGGAGAAGGAGAAAAATTTCATAAAACCCGTATAAATGTAGTGTTTGCATAAAGCAATACCACACTATTCCATGTATCAATTTAACCTAGTGGGATATATCTATCACTAAGCTGTAGAAAATAGTTTGATATTGTAAATTTCCTATGACTTTTTGCAACATAGAGAAGCAGAAATGTCATGACCGAAGGAATTAACAAACATTTAAAGAAATCAGTATTAGTTTTGTAGGACTGATGCCATAGTAGCATTATGACCTAGAATTAAACCGATGTGTTTTCACATGGCTGCCCTCCATGTTCTTTTGTAAATGAAGAGTCATGCCATGTACCATTAGGGAAATATTAACGTGGTAGCATGGTGTTACTTTTTTATTTAATTTATTTAATTAAAATTGCAATAGAGCTCACACTCTGGTTGCAATTTCCCTACACAACCATCTTCCTACTTTTTTGCGCCCACCAATATTTGCCCTCTACAAATTTGAACTTTAAGTACTTAAATTATTCATTATTTCTGTAGGTAACGCATTCCGCTCCAAAACTTAAAAAAGAGAATCTTCCTACACTTTTGTGCCTGAAATCGATTGGCAGCTTGTGGTTATGGTCATCTTTTCCCTTCCATGCATTACTTTTAATTCCTACACCAATATCCTTCCAAGTCTCATCACCAATATACTTCTTGTGCACTCCCATCATTTTCCTCACTGTCCTTCCAGTTACTGATGGTGTTCTGTGGTGATTTTTACAGACAACTCTAGCTGCCCTTCTCAATGTGCCGTCTTAGTCCTGTATTTGATACCCGTAGTGTGGGCCTCATGCTTCACTTCTATGTTTAAGCAATAGTCTAATTGAATTGTCCTAAGCAAATTACCGATTCAGCAGGTCTTATATTCTAACATGCATTTGTCAATCCCTGTATTCAGTTTATAAATATTTCCCCAAAATCCTTACAGTCTAATGCTGAGCTGATTCCTTCAAGAAGTCATTGCACAATTCCTTCCACGGTCACTTCTGTCTTTGATACCCTCATCATTGAGTAGGTGTAAGGCTATAAGGAGCAATTAAATAACCTAATTCCCGCCTTTATTTATTCCTTCCCCCATCTTTCTCTCGAATAAATGAAGGATTTTTAAACTTCTTCCTGCCACATGCCCAATGTGACGTGTCAAGTTGAATTTAGTATCAAATATTATTGATTATAATGATATTTCTTGTTTTCTATAAGGAATTACTTCCATACTCTATAATCAGAAACAACCTTAATTTTTTTTATCATATGTTATAAGCTGACTCTTCTTGCAATTTGTCTTTGATTCCATGTTGACGTATCCATTTTGATATCATGTCCAAGTCACTTGTAACAGTCCAGTCTTATTCCATTTTGAACCCATTTTATACTGATATGTCATCTGCAAGCAATATATCTTCTTACAGTAAACTATCAACATAGTCATTTATTAGAACAACAAAGAGTTATTGTTCAAAAGTACTATATTGTGACACTCCTATTGAACTTCAGTCTCTTTTGATTCTGTATAAATTTCTATATTTCCTGCTCCAACTATTTGCTTTCTACATTTTTTTAAAAAAGAAATCACCAACCTTTCTTGTTGCCGTTTTGCTTCTTCTTCTCGTAGTGGCAGGTAAGCAATATACCTACACATTGATTCAGTAAAAAAAGGGCCCTGCACATCTCCTAGCATTATATATATGCTTTCTCTGTTCTCTGTTGATACTGTTTACAATTACTTCCATAAATCCTGCCAAAAATGATGGAAATTTTTATTGTTATAAAAAGCTTTCTATGGAAACTGTAATCTCAGAACCAAATAATGACGATTTTTAAATTGATAAATTTCATGATACATTTGTTTCCTGTAAACTTTCCTTAGCTTTTTAACATTATTCCCCATTTCCTGTTAGGTTATGTTGCACATGGTTGTAGTAACTGCTACAGTGAATAGATCATAGAGAATAGAACATGTGAATTTAGACTAACATTATATATATGACTGCCAGCCGCTTGCATGCAGCCATCTCACTTCTACTTATGAAGAGCAATGCTCGAAAATTCTATTCTTTGTGTGTTCGTGTTTTTTCGTGTACCAACGCTGCAGGAATCCTCTTCTATGGTATGCGCTGGTTTTTTATCCTATCCTAATTTTCAATAATCCACTTTTAATGCCTTTGTTTCCTAACAATCTATCTAAATATATGTATATATATTTCTTGCCCCCTCCTTTTAGCTGGCATTGCACTTCCTTTTGCCATTATAATTTAAAAAATCAATTATTTATTTTTGTGTAAACTTTCTCTGGGTTTTAATATACTTCCCAGTATATTATATACTATTAAAAAAATCCTTGGTTCTTATTACAGATAATAAATAGAGCATAAACATCAGATGGTCGTCTCCTTGCATGAATTTCTACATCTAGTGGTCGTAAATAAACAGTAAGCAATCTATAAAATGAATGTATTGTTACTTTTGGAAGAAAAAATTGCCATTCAGTAGTGTCTCAATTACATTTTCTTTTAACAGTGCAAGTGCAGGTAATATCAAACTTGATTATTTATTTTAAATTTCCAGTTAACCATGCAGCACGTGGGTCAGTCAATCTAGCTAACACTTTGAGCATTATCGAGACTCGCTGATGGTTGCCGAGTTATCGAAGGTAGCACAGTCTTTGGTCAAAACACATTGCATTAGAGGAAATGCTTCAAATTTTTACATAGTTATTTTTTTAAGTTAATTTTCCCATAATATAAAAATCATAAAAAGAGATATTGATAAAATTAAATTATTGTGTTACTTTATTATAAGTAGAATCAGACACAATAAGAAACTGTAGTTGATGGGTAACCAGTTACAGTTCCTTTATAACATTCTCAGATGATATTCTGAAATGTAATTCATTCTGCACACTGTCCTTACTACAGCACCTCAAATCACCTCACCTACAACAGGCTATATTTGTGCACAAATTCTAACCCCTTCATAGTACCAAAGCTCTCTACAGATATTTATCTTGTAATAGGCATTGCTACAAAATATGCACTATGTTTGTACCTCCCGCAATCTTAGCATTGGTGAAATCCACCCTATCGTAGTTGCTGCCACAGTTTTGTGTCACTCCTCATATACTAGTCTATTTCCTGAACTCTTAAATTGGATTCATCACAAACCAATTATTCAGCAGAATAAATGGTCATAGATATATAGATTACTCGTAAAATCTTGACTATCTCATTGCTGTTCATTCAAGCTCCCGAGAATCTGTAAATGTGAATTGGCCTATCAGTGTGTTCGTAGACAGTAGATTAACCCTGGTCACCAGTCTAAGACAATACTTAAGGTAAAACCATTGTTTGTAAGCCTATTTTATTTATATATTTTTCATTTTTACCCTTTGACCTGGCCGTCTAAGGAGCATGTCACTAAACCTCCACTGTTCACAGGTGACCAGTGTGAAACATGAGAAAGGGACTTGTGTCCTACCCAAATTAAAACTTTTTTTATCTTTGTCAGATGTGAAGTTTATGACAGACACTGCAGGTAAAACTGTGTTATTATTTGTGATCTTCCTTTTACCAAGTGTTGTGAGTCTACATTAAAGCTAGAGCCTATCATTCAGTAAGAAAGCTAATTCAAATCCCTACCTGCCCTAACAAACAACAATTTTCCATGGCTTGCCAAAATTGCTCCGTGAGATTTCCACTATCGTGTACTGAAAATGAACATGGCTGAATTCCTTCCTATTTCTCACAACCAGCTCTTTTTTGATATTAATGACAATATGGTGTAGAACTATAAGGAAAAAATACTTTTTACATTTTTAAAATAATTTTTAACTATTTGATTTTCAGTTTCTTACAATTAATTTCCTTTCAGAAATTAATCTTTCCACCAATATTGTCTTTATAAGCCCTACCACATCCTCTGTAACGATCAAAATCACAATCGTGTGGCTGTGTGAACCACAGATGCCTGCTATAAATTTTTATTTTCACAAATATTCAATTTTTTTTTTTTGGCAGCTTTCTTTTCGTTTGGTACGCAGGCCTAGCCAATGATCTGTCCCTTATTTTAAACGATGACGGTGACAACGTGGCTAAGGTTTTAAAGTTTTGTTGCTTGGCCGGTCTTGTCCCAAAAATTTTGGGCAGATTGGCCTAGGTTTTAGATTTACAACCACCAATCTAAGTACTGTTTTTACTTGTGACACTGCTTAAAGGCAGGCCCTTTTACAGCTAGCCAGCTAACTATTTTTTTTTTAAACTGATTGGCCCCCTTACAGCCAACCAGTTAATGTATGTATTTTTATATTTTAAGTTGCCATCTGTGTGGCCGATCTCTTTACAGTCGGCCATGCAGTCAGTATTTAAGTTAGTATGTTAGTATTTTATTGTGCTGTCTTTGTGGCCGACCTCTTTACAATCGGCCACACAGACGGCAATTTTGCCACGTTGTCACGCCTGGTATTTGTTAGGGCGCTAATGACCCCGTTGTCGACGCAACCTTAAACCCAAATAACAATAACAACAACAACAACCAAGAAGTCACCACGATTGTTCAGAGTGTGACTTCTTCAGGATATGTTCAAGTTTCTCCTTTCCTAACAGTTCTGTGTTATTAATTCCATGTTTCCCACACGAGAAATCCTGTGGATCCTTCCACTTGATCTCACTAATCCCAATGATATCTAACTTAAGTAATTCCACCGAGGGTGGCGGTGTAACGGTTAGCGTTCTCGCCTCGCATTCGGGAGAACGGCGGTTCGAATCCCCATCCGGGCATCCAGATTTGTGTTTTCCATGGTTTCCCAAATAACTCCAGGCAAATGCCAGGATGCTTCCTTCAAAAGGCCATGGCCGAATTCCTGCCCATTCCTTGCCCCCATCCTTTCCCGTCTCTAAAGACCTCGTTGTTAAGAGACATAAAGCAGTTAAAATAAAAAAATAAGTAATTCCATCTGTCTTTTTAAGTTTTCTATCTACCCTATTTAGTCTTCCAAAATTCCATGCTCTGACTCGTAGAATGTCTATCCATTCCAATCATTTCTCCCTAAGTAAACTATTCCCAGAGAGTGGAATGTAGGGATGGGGAATCTGTTGTTTTGTAGGTTGGAGCATCCAGTTTTAGTAGCAATTGCACTGTGGTCCGTGCAGCATGGTGTTTTCGCTGTTTAACACTTTTTCAAAAGTGATGAATCTGTTATCACAGTCCAAAGTCTTTTCCGAACACAGTTCAATGTTCTGCGAAATGGTTTGGTTCCTGATCGCAACACAATAACTCGTTGGGTTAACTCTTTTCGGAAAAGTGGAAGTGTCATGAAGCAAAAGTCGTCTGGTCGTTCTCGTGCAGTGCGAACCTCAGAAACAGAGTCAGAACGTCTGCTCTTCAAAGTCCTCGCCGCTCCACTAGGTGGCGCGCTACAACTCCCGATTTGTCTCGTCGCTCGCTGCAGCGCATCCTGAAGGATGAGTTACAATTTAATCCTTACAAAATTATGATCCTGCAGAAGATTCTCTAGCATGATCAATCACGAGCAATGGAGACTGTTTTGTAAGAAAATGCTTAATGGTCTTACTAATGATGATGTTTTGCTTATGAGCGATGAAGCTCACTTCCATTTAGACGGTTATGTAAACAAACAGAACTATCGGTATAGGGCAGGAGACAACCCATAAGAACTGCGTCAAACACCACTGCACAGTTCAAAAGTGACCGTTTGGTGTGGAGTTTTAATTGTGGGAATCGTTGGTCCTTATTATTTTGAAGAGGGGGGTGTTAGTGAATTCTGAATGTTATGATGCAATGCTACACATTTTTTTGCGCCCACAACTTGACATTCCATGGCAGTTGTCCAAGAAATGTTTCCACAACACGTGATCTCACGTTTCGGCGATGTCCATTGGCCTGCACACTCTCCATATTTCTCACTTTGTGACTTGCTTTTATGGGGTTACTTAAAAAGTAAATTTCACTGCAACAAACCTTGTACACTCAATGGTCTGAAAGTTGCATTAGGTGAAGATATCGCTGCTGTTTCACATGACACTTTGAAGAAAGCAATGGACAATTTCGATGAAACACATTTAATGTGTATACACAAAGAAGGCCGTCATCTGTCTGAAATTATTATTATGGCAATTCATAAACTGGATAAATTACTTATTGTATTGATGTGAATACATTTTCTGTGTGACCAAACTAAAACCAATTATAACTGTTTGAAATTCATGCGTTCTTTTTTCGCCACCCTGTACTTCTGTAATATTTTACCCATGAAAGAGTCGTCATGTAATATGTAATTTGAGAGAATTATACTGCCTCAAGATTCCATTTTTGCCTTCCCTTTGCCTTCTTCATACCCCTGTCGATCATTTCTGATTATTGTGCCTTTAGGGACCTTTTCGAAAACCAAGGGCAAAAGTGTCCCCTGGACTGCTCCCCGCTCTTCTGCCCTCCTTTTGGAGACTGTTTTGAAGCAACGGGTTACTCCTTATACAGGTGATCTTTCAGTTTCCTGAGTGTCCCGTTTGTTGACATTTGGTTGTAAAACGCTATTCCAGGCTCTTTGAAACCCTTACACTACTGTATGTCAATATATTGTGCGATATTTCTACCATCTTCTTCAGTAATATCTAGCGATTCATAGTGCTTTGAATTTCTGATGTCTGCTCTACTTGGATGTATGTTGGATTCAGGCAGATATGATGCAGTGAACACATTCCTCAGTCTTTCCCAATCAGCTTCTCTTAGGTTATACACTGTTCTACTTTTTTCATTTATGCTACTTGTCACCATATTCCAGCCAGATCAAAGACAATAACATTCTTGTAAGACTGCACACTGTAGCTCTGAAGCTCCTGAGGAGTTTTTGCAATGGGCTCGTCAATATTTCTGCTAGCCGATGCACTGTTCCAGTAGGTTTGAGGGTTATGTGTCTCATTCCTTACCCCAAGTTCACCCAAAAGATCTAGCAATTCCCATCCCTCATTAAACTTTTCACTGAGCCAGAAAACAGATTTTGCATTGTTATTTGCTCCAATCACAATAGGACAATTCCTGGAGCTGTTCTATCTTTCGTATTCCATCTGTATATGGATAAATCTTGGCACTGAATTTGAAATACATGGATAGCATTGAAAGCTTACACCATGCTGTTCTTATCTCCTGAGATACCTTATGCTGATCACAGAACTAAATGTTTTTAACAACTGATACCAGTTTGTTGAGAACAATTATTGCAGTTATTGATTTTTTGCCCTCTGTTATTATTCTCGACATGACAGGCATAAAAGGAACGTTACCTTGCTGGTAGAATTGGTTTTGAAACCAATTTAATCCGATCTAAATTCCTCGATTACTTTCATAATATCTTGTAGTGGCATGAATTTTCCCCTAGAATTTACCTAAGTAACTCTTATCATTCCTGGTATGGGTACTTTATATGCATATTCGCTGGGTACAAGTCATTCTCGTATCAAATAAAATGTGTCCATGGATAGAGTCAATCTGCTTATATGTTTCAGTATTTTATATTTCCCCTCTTTTTCCAAAGACCTTGTAAATTACTGCCAAGAGTTGAGACAATTATCAATCTGTGTTGTTCCCAGTCAATCGTCACCAGTTTTGGAAATGCTACATGGTTTCCCCAAATCACTCCAGATGAATGCCGGGATGATTCCTTCAAAAAGACCATGGCCAAATTCCTTCCCATTCCTTGTCCCCAGTCCCATCCTGCCTCTAATGACCTTAGGCGCCGATGAGGCGTAAAGCAATAAGTAAAAAAAAGTAAAGTACAATTCTCAAACATCGTGGGTGGCAGAGGGTACCAATTTTAATTCTGTGAATTAAAATAATTTTCTGTTTTTCCATCACCTTTCTTTTTTCAATGTTTCATCTCTTAAATTATTTCTTTGTCTTCGAGTTAGTGGATATTCTCTCCTCTTGCAACTTTTCATGCTCACTCCCCCAGCTGCCATTTCGATTGCTTTGTATTTTATGTCTGCTATATTCTTCATGTGAGTAGCTCAGTGATTAATGCGCTTCCTTTCAAAAGTTTCTGGGTCCAGCCTCTGGTCCAAATCCCTGACGGTACAGCAATTTTTAAGAGATGTGTTTGATTGTGTAATCTATGGCAGGAAGATCCATGGTTCAGATTCCAAATTGAGTTATAGGTCCTAGTAGAGACGAACTTGCCGTTCTATATCTGACATAATGATTTACTACATCTCCATTGGGGGGATCAAACCAACCATTGGCCAATCTATGGATTTTGGTCTAAGTTTTTATATTCTTCATTAGATATATATCTGTTCCAGCTTAGAATTATAAATTATGAAAAATTTACTTTGTTTGCCGTACTTTGCTAAAGCAGCTGACATATTGTGCAATCTTTCCGTTTAGGTGATGTATGACTTTGCTGTTTTGTGGAAGGGGATACATGCTTAAGCAATTGACCTTTTCTCACATTAGTTTAGCTTGTGATATCTCTCCTTGCAGTGACTATAAGCCATCGGTTCTTGTTGGCAGTGTTTACTTATGTTGCTCAGATCCAAACATTTTTAACACATATATATTACAGTGTAAACTCTGAAGCTTTTTCTGAATTTTATGTAAATATTTGCCTGCCCAAGTAATATTGTAGTTTCCACAAATATTGAATTACCTTTACAGCAATATGTATTGTGGGCTTTTTACAGCGTCAGTTCCTAAATTTAGGACAGAAACCACGTATATACACTTCCTTTGAATTTTTAGCTTCGCAGTTCTGGTCATGTATCTGAACTTTTTAGTGCAACACAGAAAATTACTGGTAGTCTTTTTTTTTTCCTGGGCAGTTAACATTTTAATGCTTGATTTAGTTCCTTATTTCATTAGTTTTACCATCATATCTTTTGTCTTCCTCAATTGTGACAGAATTTTGTTACTCAGTATTCTTTTAATTTTTATTTTGTTGTCAACTGCTTTAATAATTTTAGGCATGTTGTACACAACTACCTTCATGTTTAACCTGATCTTGGTGTCATGATTATGGACCTTGTTTGTGCTTTACCTGTTTGCTTACTAGCTGCTTCAGCGTAGTTAGACCATGAAATAATGTTAACACTGGACTTCAGTTCTGTGGTAGTTTTTTGAAGGCTATATTCCTCTTTATTTAATTCAACTTTCCCTTTTATAGTTGCTACTTTGAGATTCATATTTCATTTGAGATGCGAGGTTTCAGGAATATATTCTTTGTATGTGAGATGGTTGAATACTTTAACAAGTTATAAGAGAGTATGCTGAAAAAATTTGCTCAAAACGTGTAAGAATTTAAGATCTTGTTAATACTTTAGGCCTCTGCATGATTGTCCACAAAATTGTCTTTTTGAATCTAACTCTATGCAGTTACTAGAGGTGACAATATGAGATATGAATAATTCACTATTTGTCATTTTTATTTCGCTGTTTCCTTATATAAATATTGAAGAATTCCTTTTTGATTAAAAAGCCTTCAAAATCTGACAGTTTTTTGTGAATATGCATCGTGGAAACGGCAGAAATAATCCAGGAAATACCAGTTTTAAACCTAATGCTAAATCCAACTTGCAGTAAAACATTTATTTCATATAATTTGAGCGAAAATTAAATAGAATCAGTTTGTTTTCAAATAATAATCAAAATTGCTTGACAACGTGTATTTCCTAATGCAAAAGTACTTTATCTGTTGTTGGTAAATTGTACTAAAGCAACATTATTGAAATTTGGGTTTGTTTTACTCACACGATAGAATCTTGTTTGAAGCTGAGTTAACAATTTTGAAAGAAACTGTAGCAGTCATTCTTAGATGGATGTATTATGATGAGCATGAATATCAGAATTAAGTAAATTGTAGGTTTTCCCCTAAGTTTGTAATAGCAGGTTTCAGTTTTAGAAGTATTTATCCTGCTGAATTATAACTATACTTGGTCAATGAAATAGAATATTAAGGTAGGATATAAGTAGAACACTATCAACATGAAATTTGTAAATTTTTCTTATATAATTGTCAGTAATTTTTTAGGTAAAAATTGAGATACCGTTTCAGGATTGGTCGCATCTTTATGTGTTGGAAAGTGATAATCATGATAGGAATTGCGAGAAACTGAG
Organism: Vandiemenella viatica; assembly: GCA_031002005.1. Taxonomy (NCBI): domain Eukaryota; kingdom Metazoa; phylum Arthropoda; class Insecta; order Orthoptera; family Morabidae; genus Vandiemenella; species Vandiemenella viatica. The sequence continues at coordinate 191,481,632 of CM061914.1, read as the reverse complement.
TTCCTTCCCGAATTGTAACCAGGTCTCTTAGATTCGATGTACTTAATCTTTTGGAACAAAGTCAGAGTTGCAATCTGCTTGGGAAATGTGTATTTGATAAATTATTAATTTTTATGTCCGTATACCTTCAAAAACAGTTTACAGGGACCTTAAAATACTTATAACCAACAGCAAATTGTTTTAGAAGCATTTCCCAGTAGTTTGAGAGTCAGAAAACATGTTTGTAAGGAGAGTTTGAGCTATGTTATAAGTTTTCAAAAGTACTATAAAGAAATTTTTTTTAGAAGCCTTTTGGCCATATTCATTTTAGAGATGTAAGACGAAATGACAATTAAAATTTTGTCTAATACTTGCGTTTTACAAAATTATATTAAAGAAATATCGTGAACTTGGTTATCTGGTGAACAGAAAAAATTCCTGGCGAATGGAAGAACGCACTGATACACCCATTGCACAAGAATGATGACAAAGGAGATTTGCACAATTACAGAGGAATTTCCCTGGTAGCAGTGACATATAAGATACTGTCACAAGCTCTTCAAAACAGAATTAACCAGTAATAGGACAAACAAATTGGAGAATACCCAGGTCGGTTCAGAAAAGGACGATCCTGTGTAGAACAAATTCTAAATCTGAAAACAGTAATACGAGACAGGGTTACAAAGAAAAAAACTATGTTATAGTTTATGTGGACTTCTAGAAAGCCTACGACTCAGTAGATAGAGTCTCATTACTGAACATTTTACAGGAATTTGTTGTTGATTCAAAATCGGTCAACATAATCAGGCAGACCCTCACTGGAACAAATTCAAAAGTGAAATTTATGGGAGCGATCTCAAAGGAATTTAAAATAAAACTTGTGTCCGGCTGGGAGATGGGCTTTCCACAATTCTTTTTAATTGCGTTTTGGGGATAGTAATAGAAGTATGGGAAGAAAAACTCAAGGAAAGGAGAATTCGCTATGAGATAAGATTAGGTTCAAAGTACAAAGGGGTTGGGATAAACTGTTTGCCCTTCGCTGATGACATAGCGGTTCTCTTTGAAAATATAGAAACCGCACACAAACAAATCAACCTTCTGAAAGATATAGCACAAAAAGTTGGACTTCAGATCTCTTTTGAGAAGACTAAATTCATTACCAATATTAGGGATTCACCCACAGTACTAAACACAGATTACTGAAAAATTAACAAGGTCAATAAATTTAAATATCTATGTGAAGTAATTCAGATGAATGGGCTTGATAAGGAAGAAAATATATTAAGAGCAAGGAAACTGGAACTAGCATACCAATTGACTAAAAATACATACAATAAGAAGAATCTATCCAGGGATGCTAAAATCAAACACTACAACACAGTAATCAAGCCAGAAGGACTATATGCCTCAGAATGCTTGTTCTCTATGAAAACTGGAAGAAATAGAAGAGATAGAGAAAAGCGAAATCTTGAGAAAAATTTGGGGACCACTAAAAATTAAAAATGGTGAGTTTATACACCGGAGGAATAAAGAAGAAATTGAAAGGATGTGAGACACGATGAGAAAGAGGAGGATCAGTTTTTTTGGTCATATAATGAGAATGGATAACAATAGACTTACAAAAAAAATTTCAATCATGTTTACAAAAATAAGAAGGGTAATCAGTGCATCCAAGGAGTAAAAAAAGACTGAGATCGGAATAACAGAAGATTTAATACAAGATAGAGCAACTTTTAGGAGACTGATCCAAAATTTCAAGGGTTTCCAGCAGAAGGAGTGTAGGAAATGTTGTAACATATGGAAAGGAGGAAACAGCAAAGTGAGTGGATGAAGAACTTTTGGAAGACAAGGATAAAAGCATCGAAATGAATGCACGGGATTACTTTTCGTGGTCCTTAGATATCGAAGAGATGAAGAAGAACTTGGTTATCTCACAAGCACACAGAAAATATTGCACAAGAAAATATTTTCAATTAATTTTCAAGGTACAGTAAATTTCATACTTCAAAATGTTCGACATATAATAATATGCAACATACGAAAAGATAGTCAATATCTAGCAGAAAAATATGTTTTTAGACGAAATAAGAGATTTCACTGTCTTTGCAATTCAGACATTTATTCGGAGATACGGGTCTGAGGGATTAGAAACCACATTCAAATTAAAGGGAAGTTTTCACTGAACTCATGGAGCAATTTTCGTAAAGATTTTGACATTATATAAGCTGTAAAAGGGAAATTAAGGTTCAAACGTAATGGTTGCTAGAAAGCATCATTTTGGAAACAAAGGCTTAGCATTAAGGGAAATAGATAACGAGGAAATAATATTACCATCAGATAGAGAATCAAATTTAGCAAAGTTTGAGGTATATTACAGATCTTTAGCACTCCTATATTTGGAGATAATCGCCATCAAAGTTTTTAGCTGACTTTGTACTTATAGTCACAGTAGATTTTTACTATCAAATACATTTTAAATCTATATTAAATCATATTATATTTCAAATATTGAGGACATTTTTATAGAATATTTTGATAACAGAATCCTTTCACAAACTGAAGAATTGTAGGAATGATGAGAGATTAAAGCTTTTACAACTTTAGCTCTAAATCCATCACACCTATAGTGGTAGTCACGAAATTAGTCCTGTGAAGCTCACGGAGTACCCTAACAGTGTTGCAAATCAGCAAAAAAATCAACTTTCAGTAATGAGTGCGAAAAAATTTCTAAACATTATACTTAACATGCGGAACAAGGTGATGTACTTTATAGTTCCAAACATTTGTGTGGGTGTTTTTAAAAAAAATAGTAATTTGTTTCCATGAAAATTATAAATCAAAACACTTTTTCACTTCAACCGACAGAAAAAGCAATGAAAATAATAAGAAATAACTCAATAATAATTATGCGCTTTCCTGAAAGTTAACAGACTCATACCGAATACATTCTATTCATTAAATAGGAAAGCATGTGACTAAAAAAAAAACTGTTACACGAAGCGCTTAGTTTTTTCGGCTGTGTAATGTAAAATGTTGTCGCTGACTAACTTACGTTTTATTTGTTTACGTAAAAACTTCCAGCGAGAAAGTTTGTAAGAAAAGACTGAAATTAATTCTGGTAGCAGGCAAATCCTCTTGAGACAACCCCTTTTGGATTGTTTCAAAGTTTATATTTTCGCGAATGATTTCGCGTAGCGCATGCTCCAGTGCCGGCTGGTCGGTCGGTTCGTTTACGACTGAGAAACATATTCCCTGTCCTCCCCAGAAAAGCTATTTTCAGCTTCTGTAAGAATTATTATTGTCACTGTACACAATGGATCATACATGACAAATTTCGCGAGAAATGTTCAAAAGCAAAGACAAAACGGAAATTAATTGATCAAATATAAGGGACCGATTATACGTAGAAATGACTACCACAGATACCTCCATGTCAGTGTTTGTAATCTATCGAAGTATTTTTTTTGCGTATTAGTTATTGGTAATTTTCCTTAAAAATACTTTAAAATATCTGCTACAATAATGGTTTTAATTAAGTTTCCAATGTCCGGGCGGCCTGCAGATTTGCGAATATTACTTCTGTCTGTCAATACACTAATTGCATGATTATGTTCCTGAACATAACCACCAATAACATCACTCGAATAGGCCTTAAACTAAGGAAATAAAGCGACCGCGTGTAAAGATACTCATGGACGACCGGCAAAAGCTAATGTGGCAATGTCACCGGCCCAACCAACGGACAGAGGATTGGTGCGGGCAGGGGAGGCAGTGGAGACTACGTGACCTTGGCAGGTCTAATTTCATGCCGCCGACTATAGGAGAAAAACCCTCATAGCTAAAATTGACATTTAAAATATGCTTCACAACATATCAAAATTTCAGAATGATTGGAATAAAAATAAGGTGTTAATTTGTCAAATCATGAGGATGCTGAGTCAGCAGGGCACAATTTGGATGTAAGGAGGTCAAGCTAGCGTCAAGGGGCAGCATTATACCAGCAAAAATTGAACGGTGAGGGCAGCGTGTTGGTCGGTCGCAGAGATGTAGAAAATTTTAGGAGTGACACAACAGTGGTGTTCGCTCACTTTTCCTTCGAGATGAACTTTTTACTTTCACATCTAGGGGTCATGAGGAAGTAGCTTACTCTGCGTGGGTGGTTTAACCCGTAATCATTTATTTCAGATAGAAGTCTGATACCTTTCTATTATGCCCAGCGCTGGTACCGAGTTTGTGTATGAGAACTTTTGAACAATATATAATTTATCAGGAAGTCTAGAGTTTTTGAGAAAATACCTTCATCCCTTGAGGCGCCCATTAAACAGAAACCGTTAAGGTACTAGACACGGCCACAGTTAAGGCTTATTGCTTTATGCTACAACCCTGAGCAAGCAATTGTCATTATATACCGTACCAGCATTTTCCTAAGTAACTGCAGAAATATTTCGAAAATCCGCAATCGTAATGGCCATTAAGCATGGAACTGGACTCGTGCCAGTCGCGTTGTACTTCTCCAATGCTGTCTGTGGTTCTTCAGTGCAGTGGCTCGTTAAAATTCTGTTATTTAATTGATGTAAATTGTTTGTTTTGAATTGTATTGTAATAAAAATAGTTAATTGATTGTTTCAAGTAATCATCTACAGAAAAAAACAATTTTTATATGTATTGCCAGGAGTTTCGTTCATTTTTTTAAATAGGCAAAACTTTATTATTCATTCAAGTTGATGTTTCGGTGAAATTTACATACCTCTCATCATTCACTTTTATGGAATAAAAAAAAAGATATTATTGTTTTAGAATCTTAGAACATATTCTATAGTCTTTTTTTTTGGATAGAATAGTTACTATTTAAATTAAATGTTCTTTCCCAAAAGGTTGTCTTTTTAACATTAATACTGCTTGTGCTGTTATTATGAAATATTTATACTTATTAATTTTTATAGCTCTCAAAATAAAACTCGCATTTTCAAATAGATTATGTTTTTCTAATATGACTGGATTTTTACTTTTATCATTATTCACATATCTGTGACAAGGTGACAGATTTTTGAATTCTATGATAAAAATCACCAGTATTACTATTCTTAAGAGTAGTGTTTGATTATAATTCTATAATAAAGCTATTATAGCATGTTACTATCATAGTATATTATTTTCTTTCATTTGAAGGAGTTATTTCGACTGTCGGTGTAGCATTCAATCTTACAAGCAGCTGCTTCCTGCACCTGAACTTCTTGAACGTGACCAACATGCAGAACCAGTGGCCAACGACAGCTACAATAATAGATTATATTACACACAAAGCAATAAAACAATTCATTCAGATGATAAGTCACTTATAAAAGAAACATGCAAAAAAAAGGTTAAGAGGTTCTAACTGTTTTAAAAGGATATCAGGTGAAACCTCAATTTCCTGTGGTGAAGTTTTAGAAGAATATATTACTTATTCTTCTGATAGTAATAAGATTCAAATTGTTAATTCGGGGGTTAGCCCATTTTATAGTGACATTTGTGGGAAATCCTTTAGAAAATCTAGGAATCTTAAGATCCATCACAGAATTCATTCAGGTGAACGTCCGTTTTGTTGCAACATTTGTGGAAAAACTTTTCAACAGGCTAATGGTCTTAAAACACATCAGCTAATTCATATAGGTGAACGCCCATATTCTTGTAAAATTTGTGGAAAATCTTTTACATTGTCCATTACCCTTAAGGATCACCAGATAAGTCACTCTAGTGAACGGCCATTTACTTGTGAAGTTTGTCGAAAATCTTTTAAAATGTCTTCAAGTGTTAAACTTCATATGCGCATTCACTCCGGTGAACGCCCATATAACTGTGCAGATTGTGGAAAATCTTTTACACAATCTGGCCATCTTAAAGCTCATAAGGTAATTCATACAGGTGAACGCCCATTTGATTGTGAAGTTTGTGGAAAATCTTTTAAACAGTCTAATGGTCTTAAGAAACATCAGATAGTTCATACAGTTAATAGCCCATTTTCTTGCAACATTTGTCGAAAATCTTTTTCATATCTTCACAAACTTAAAACGCATCAGATTTCTCATACAGTTGAACGCAAATTTGTTTGTGAAGTTTGCGGGAAATCTTTCAAAACATTTGCAGAACTTAAAATACATCAGAAGATTCATTCTGGAGAACGTCCGTTCCACTGTAAAGTTTGTAGCAAATCTTTTACTACATCTGGCAATCTTAAAAGCCATCAGATAACTCATTCCAATGAACGACCATTTTCATGTGATATTTGTGCGAAATCTTATAAGGATACTGTCAGTCTTAAGATTCATAAGAAAATCCATTTGGGGTAACGTCCATTTTCTTGTGACATGTGTGGAAAATCTTTTACAGCATCTTGTAGCCTTAAAATTCATCACCGAACTCATTCTGGTGAACGCCCCTATAACTGCGAAGTGTGTGGAAAGTCTTTTATATCGTCTGGCTCTCTTAAAACACATCAGAGAATTCATACAAATGAACGTCCATTTTCTTGTAATGTATGTGGAAAAAGTTTTACTGTGTATGGTAATCTTTATATTCATCAGATCACTCATTCAGAGGAACGCCCATTTTCATGTAGTGTATGTGGAAAAACGTTTAAGGGTCCCTGGAATCTTAAGAAACATCAGATAATTCATTCAGATAATCTCCCGTTTTCTTGTGATATTTGCGGAAAATCGTTTCGTCAGATGGGAAATTTTAAAACCCATCAGATAACTCATTCAAGTGAGCGCCCATACTTTTGTGATGTTTGTGGGAAGTCGTTTGCAACTCGTAACTATCTCAAACTCCATCAAGTTACTCATTTAGGCAACCGGCCATTTTCGTGTAAAGTTTGTGGAAAATCTTATGCTGTCTCTATGAGTCTTAAAAAGCATCAGATAATTCATCAGACATAAAATTTCAAATATTCTTTTACACCAATTTGAGGCTCAAAAATTAGCAGAATGTATAAAGAGGTTAATTAGCAATTTCTTGTTATACCTCTCATGATATGGTTAGTTCAAGAATCTTATGTTTCTTTAAGTTAACCTACCATTAAAATCTTGTTTAGTTTTCGTAAGTGGTACCAAAAATCTTTTATACAAAGGGATTGACAAATTCTTTCAGCATTTAGGTAAGACAGTTGACAATTTTTTTCAAATATAAGGTAGTCAATTTTCTTTTAATTGCATTTATTGCTAGTTTTTTGTTGTTTACAAAACAAAATTAATAAAATATTTTTTCGAAAATCCTCTGACCTTTGTTTCCTCACTTCTGATAAATTTAGAGCTATTCGTGGAATATGAGTTTTAAGAGTATAGGTTCACAAACTCTGTCGCAGTTTTCGCCATGTCGTGTTAGTTCATGTCTAGCTTGTGTTTGTTTGTAAAGTGTTTTGTATATTAATCACATTTTGCTATCATAATATGTGGGGGGAGATTTTAGCAAAGAATTTGTATTAAATTTTGTTTAACTAGAAAATAGTTTTGTAGGGACTGTTGACATTTGCTAATACTTTGCATGGCCTTTGATGACAAAAAAAACTGTATAATATCGAACATGTGTGACTTGCAATCAATGAATATTGTCAGTTGACTGTACAAAAACTGGGATATGAATTTGGAGTAACAAACACTAGTGTTAGAATTTTTCACTGAAAATTTGCAGATGGTCTGCGTTTAGGTGAAATTTGTTCTGAAGTGACTAATGATGGAGGAGAAAAACATCTGCTCTGAAATTTTAATATGGCCTATAGTGTTGAAAAAAGGTTATAACTAATGAAGAATTGTAGGTTAATGTTTATCTACAATCTGCTGAGTGGAAGCTGTGACAGAGAAAAGCACATCAAAGTTGGAACAGTGTCAAGTTGTTTCTGACTGTTTTTGTTTTTTATCGTGAGGATGTTGTGCACCAAAAATACGCTCTTAAAGGACACACAACTGACATACAATAATATTTTGAAATATGGAAAGGATGTGTGACACAATGAGAAATCAGCTTTCACCAAGCAGTGACTGGCTTCTTTATTACAATAACACACCAGTGCATGCATTGTAACACATGCATCCGTATTTTATGAAGCAGAAAAGTTTACAACTTTTTTACCCCCCTGTATAGTCCAACAGTACCTCCCTGTGACTTTTGGCTTTTCTCAAGATATAAGAAATGTGAAGGAAGGAAGGATAATTTTGTGTCAGACCTCACAGGTATTTATAAACGTTTCTCGGCAAACAAACTGGGTAATATTATTATTGATGCACAATATTTCGACGACATCGCCATTTTCAGGTATAGTTGTAATTGATGAATGTAATAATTTCAATAATAATAACAAATACTGTATACTTAGATTTAATTTCTTTAAAGCAGGGTAAAAAGTTATTTTGAAATTTATAGTGTGTTTTTAAGTCAGTTTTTATTTTTTGAAACTTTCGTTTTACTGTTAAATTTTTAGTGGTATTATTATAATTTGTTTTGTATTTTAAATATGCCGCAGCCTTCTCATTTTGCGAACTTGCAGGTTGGTCAGTGGTTAAAGGTGCCTGCTTTCAAAAATTGTGCCTTGATGTACCCCAAAAATGTATAGAATTGGGTAAATTGGATGCTGTGATATGGAATGTCAGTTTATATTTTCGTCCAGGCTGTGTTTCAACCTAATCACATCTGTTAAAGCTGCCGATTCATAATCGAAACATGTAACATCTGGTCATTAATCCATATGACTTATTCAAATTTGTATCTGGAAATATCTGTTTGTTCTGGCATCTCACAGAGGATATAGTTTTAATGGGTTTTCACAATGATTAAAATTAATGATTTAAATGTCATTCTAATGTGCTTAACATTTCAGAAAATTAAAATAAAATTCTAGTGGCTTATTGTTACTGAAGGACAAAACTAATATACATTTCCCCAATGGTGTAACGCCTTATTATTAATCAAATATCTTTGTAAATAATTCCATTCTGAGTTTGTAATTGTAAAAATAAATCTTTATTTTATTTGTAAGTTTGTTATTATTTTGTATGTATGTATGAATGTCACCCACAACATGTTTCATGTCCCAAAGATCCTCCCTCAGCAGGGATCAATGGAACGAGAGAAATAAGTAAGTGATGGTATTACTTTGTGAACACCGACTAGGAAGTTTCATTCAGCATTTAGGAAAAGGGCTAGAAAACAATCACAAGGCTACAAGTACTTATCTTTCAATAAGAAGCATAAAAGGTGCAGAAACTTAGTCTCCAGAACTAACTGATGCTATCTGCAGAGGTGAACGGGGAAGTAAGTGAGGATAAACCATCACGATTAATGCACAATTAACATAAGTGAATTGATTTTCACATGAGGCAGGAATTCAAATATGTAACATGTATTCCAGTTTGCAGTATTGACAACAATATATTCTCAGGCTAAACTGCATCAATTAATTAATATATACATTCTGACTACACTTAACTACTTTAAATGTTTTCTTTGATGCTTCAATTGACAAAATTCTTTATAAAATTGTGTTTAAAAAGGTTAATTGGGTTTCGTCCCCCAACACTTGCTAGTAACCAATATTTAAAATACGTAGAATCAAAATACAGAATCCTTGTTGGTGAGTCTATTCCAGTGAATTGCTTGCTTTCTACGTAACTTTCGGTGAAATTGTAATAATACTGCCCAAGGAGCTGTGCACTATGAACAATTTGTTTGATGTGGTTAAATTTATACATCACGCTGTATGACATGGTTAGAAGTTTTTAGATACCTACCGCAAAGAATATAAAAGTAGAAATGCATAATAATAGAAGACATTATAATTATTTATGTGTTTTCCTATTTCTATCGATACCAACTGCAATTGAAGAGAAGAAGATTTGACTGTTAATGCATGTTTAAAGCATGTAAGATTTTGATGCAGGAGAAGTTATCCTTATTTATAAAAGGAAAACTAGGTATATTTGTCCCCTCCCCAAAAAAAACACAAAAAACTACTGCACAGATTTCGATGGGGGTTTTCACCGTTCGAAGGATGAATTATTTGGTATATTTTATGCTACAATGTAAATGAAAATCTGAATGTACTGCCTGAAACACCAAATATAAAATACGATGCATACCTCATACATCGTAAAAAAAAATAATAGCAATATTATCGCATGTAACGTTTCTTTTCTTAAATTTTGGTTTTTATTCTTTAAATTCACATTGATGGCCGGATAGAATGAAAAGAGGAAACATATAAAGTGGAATATATGTAAATTTAATTTAATAATAGATATAATAGAAAACCTTTCGATATCTTCTTTTTTTCTTGAAGTTACTATGAGAGGCCGGACTGCTAGAATCTCTGCTGTTTTGAAGTGAAATTATATTCGCTTTTGATAGTACGTAATGCATACTTGTTGAGTTTGAACTTGAAAGTAAACTATTTAAAACCTGGAAGAGCTTTCGTTCATATTCAGTGAGCAACAACTCACTCAGTCTTTGAAAAGAACTGGTTCACTAGTGAACGACACATCTCTATAACATACTAATTTAGCAAAGACTAAGGAACTATTTCAAATTTGCCAAGTAATCCTGATGTAGATAAACTACGTGAAATTGAAGGCACAATGAGAATAGCAATTCTATTTAGAAAATAAGTGAAAGTGGAGAAAAACAAAATATTTTGTACATTTCGGAAAGTAAGAACTTATTGTAGCAAAGAGATAGACAATTCAATATAGATACCGAAATAAAGAGCTGGAAATGTCGGATCTGTTGCTAAAAAAACAAAATAAAGGAGCTGGAATCTCTTGTCATGGAGAACCATATGTCACATCTATGGAGCATCCCTTATAAGATTGCAAAGACAAAGTCACCTGCGAATTTGTGGACACTAAAAAGAACAGTTGGTTGTGTTAACTCGAACTGGATGGACACCGCGCGGGATTTATTGTATGTGATAATTTCAGATAACACTATGGAACACGAGAAAAAACAGAAAACAGATATTTATAAAAAAAATGTGCCACCTTCATGAGAGAGAATATCAACGAAATGTCATTTAAGGAAAAGAGCGCCTTTGATATACAGCAACGATGAATTTTATGATGAAAGTTTCCATCACCAAAAAACTTCTCAGAAAACTAGCTGGATCAACCGGAAACGATCTGAACTTCTGCAGTAGTGTACGCTAAATTATTTAGCTGCAGAGTATTTCCTGTCCCACAGGGTACAATACAACTGGTGCCAAACAAATGGACGTAGCTCCCAACGATACCTGCCGGCTGTTTATAACTCTCTCCAGCGAATGGCACCAGTTTGAAGATAAGGAGCTGCGAACATAGTAAGGAACAAAGTGGAAGGTGAAGGAACTCATCCATTACATGAGCTTCTATTGTATATCGAAAAAAAAGTCCAAGAAGAAATTCCTAACTAGATCAAAGGATCTTACGATTGAGTCAGCTATGTTACAACTGCGGATTGGGTAAGAATCTTTAAAGATTTACAATTTCACAACGATAATGGTTGGTTGATTTGGAAGTCTCTAAATAGGCTGAGACTAGGAGTGAGCAGATACAAAATTAATCCCTGCAAATGCGGCAACATTGAGGTCGATTGAATTCTGAAGAAAGAAGCGAGAAGCATCAATTTCGATAAAAGTTCGAAAGTATGACCAGGCTATGGAAACAATCGAAAGGACTAATGGGTCTGATGAGTAATAACATAAAGGAAAAATAGAATACGAACTGAATGATCTTTGACATGCATCTATGCGTAAAAAAGGGATTTTTTAAAACTTTAATAGCAATGGAGCACTCGCTCCGGTGGCAATTTCACTACACACCCAACTTCCCCCTATCTTACACCCACGTACATTTGCCGTCTACAAATTTTAACTTTAAATTCTTTTAACGTTTTCGGTAAGTTATTCATCATTTCCCTCGGTAACTCCCTTACCTAAAAAAGAAAATCTTCCCACACCCTTGTGCCTGAAATCGAGTGCCAGCTTCTGGTCATGGTCATCTTTACCCTTCCATGAACTACTTTTCATACCTTCTGCTACATCTTTCCATGCCTCATCGCCAGTATACGCCTTGAACACTCCCATGACCCTCCTCATCCTCCTCTTGTCTGGCAATGAATCCCATTCCAGCTCCTTTATCATAACTGACAATTATTGCATTCTGCGATAATTTCCAAAAACAAATCTAGCAGCTCTTTTTTGCACCTTCTCTAATTCCTGTATTTGTTACTCAAAATGTGGGTCCCATACTAAACTACCATATTCGAGCAATGGCCCGACCAAAGTTTTGTAACCCAATTATTTACTTCTCTCGTGCATCTCCTCATCACTCTCTCCAACAAGTGCAGAATTTTGAAACCTTTTCCTACCACCTGTCCTATGTGTCCTGCCCAGTTAAGCTTGTTATCAAATGTAATGCCAAGATATTTACATTTCAAGTCTTCAGCAAGGAATACTTTCCCCATTCATAATTAACCTTTTTGTGTATCAAATTATCTGACACTTCTTTGCATTTACCTTCATCCCATATTTAGAAACCCAACTAGATATCCTGTCAAGATCATCCTTCAACTGTTTACAGTTCTCTATCGTTTTGATCCTTCTATACAGCATTATGTCGTCTGCAAACAATCAAATTTCAGATAGTAAACAATCAACACAATTATTCATTAGAATAATGAATAGCAATGGTCTCAATACACTACCTTGAGACACTCCCATTTTTACGTCCACTTCCTTTGATATCGCATTTCCTAACCTAACTTTCTGTTTTCTACCTTTTTAAATTCGTCTACCCAGCAAATGACTTTCTTATCCACTCCAATAGTTTTTACCTTATTTACTACCATTTTATGGCTCACTCTGTCAAACGCCTTTGGAAGATCTAGTGCTACACTATCAATTTGGCCTCCTTTGTCCATTTAATCTGAAATATCTTGCATATTTCCCACCAACTGAGATTCGAATGAATATCCTTGCCTGAACTGATGTTGCCTGCTTGAAAACAACTTACGTTCCTCACATACAATTCTGATGTGGTTGCATATCAATCCATTTATTTACCTACTATTGAAGTCAAACTGATTGGCCTGTAATTTTCGACTCTATTTCTCACCCCTCCTTTATGTACCGGTACTACTATCGCACTTTTCCAGTCCTGTGGTAAGCAGAAAGTATCCAGACTCAACTTAAATAATATTTCAACATAAGGTACAGTGTGACATCCGGCTATCTTTAAGATATCTGTAGTAATATTATCTACACCAGCCCCCTTATGTTTTTTCAGCTTCCTTATTTCCTTCATGATTTCTTCAGGATGAATTTCAAATTTTTTAGTAATTTCTAATCATATTGTTAAACTCGTTCTCCGAATTAGACCTTCCCGTTTCTGATTCATTTTCCCTAATGCTCTCACTAAATCAGTTACTTAAAATCTCGGCCTTTTTCAAATCCTCAGTAACTACTTCTCCACACCCTCCCTTCCCATCTGTTTCCTGATATAGCCATAGAAATTTCTAGATGCATCAGTCAGTGGTCCTCCTGCACTGACAATACTCTTCTTAAACCCATCTTTAGCCCCTTATTAAGACCTTGTTTAGTTATTTAAAATATTCCCTACTACTCTGCTGTCTCTTAACTCTGTTATGTTCTCTTCATACCAACCTCTTTAACCTCCTCACTTCCCTACTATAGTACACTGGTTCTCTAATTCTCTTTACTTTCTGCTTTGGAATGAATTTTTTTCCCCTTTCTTATTATCTCCTTGAACTCTTCCCACCTTGACTCTAGTGTACTTGTGCTTTCCTTCCATTTGCTGTATCGTTCTCTGAAATATCTCATTTTATAAATTGTACATATTTCCCCCTTCAATTTTGGCTGCTGGTTCACTGATTCTTCTAATATCCTTCAGAACTGCTTCATGATCACTTATTCCTTTCGTTACTTGACACCCCACAAGATTATCATCGGGTTTTATTAGGAATATATCCAAAATATTTTGTCCCAAAGTGTTTTGCTCTACCACTTGTGTGTAAATCATCCTTCCCTTATTAAAGTATTTGCAAATCTTTGTTCCCGTGTGTTATTAATCTTATGTCCTTTCCAGTTTACACCTGGTAAATTTAAATTTCCTTAATTTATCTACAAGCATCTCCACAGCTCATGCACTATATACCCCGTTATGTACTTTACAAAGGTTTCTCAGAATGAAATAAACAGTGACAGATAGGAACTCCACAGCATATACTTAAGCATGCGAACATCCTTTGGAGTTAAAGGCGCACCTCAAAAGGCACCGTCTATGAGGATACGATATTCTACATAGTAAAGAGCTCTGGCATTTCCCAGCTAATATACAAGAAGAAAAAATGTATTGTAGTTATATAGTCGTTACTACAATTTATCTTCCTGTTTTTAAATATATTTGTATAACAGTAAGGTCGTAGAGAGTATTATTAACATTTTGAGTTTATTTCATAGCCCAAAGAAATCGATAGTGACGGCCTGGAATATAATCGGCTGAAAAAGAATAGATTGACGGTAAAAACGAACATGCGATCATTTAAATAAAAGAGGAGGCTTTCAGAAGAGAAGCCTAGAATGAAGTTGTATCATTCTTTGAAGTTGAGAAGTTTGTGAGTAATTGTTGATAAAATGTGTACCGTCCGAGGGCACTATGTAACAACATTTCAAAATTTCGTTCTACCGGGTTAGCTAAACACAAGAGACAACTTTTTTTTACTTATGGATTTATGCCTCTTCGACGTTGAGGTCATTAGAGACGGGATGCGATTGGAACAAGGCACTGAAAGGAATTTCGGCCATGGGCTTTTGAAGAAAAAATCCCATCATTCGCCTTGAGTGATTTTGGGGAAACCATGGAAAACGCAAATCTGGATGCCCGGGCGGGGATTCGAACCGGCGTCCTACCGAATACGAGGCCAGAACGTTAACCGTTCACACACCACGTTCGGTATAACTTTTCAGACGATACACAAGAAAATGGTAACGGACAACAACTGCTTAATGTTGGTCACGGAAAGTATATGCAGACTTTGGGAGATCCGACTTTCAGTGGACACGAAGGATGCTCGACAGCCGATCACGTTCTGGACAGCACCAGCATAGAGCAGTCTATTCCCACAAAAACAATTAAAAATTGGAAGCCGTCTATACCAAACGAAGCACTCTCTTTACTCAAACAAAAAAGACGCATATACAGAGAAATCAAAAGGATCAGCAACAATGACCTTAGACCAACACGGAAGAGAGTGAACAATCAAGAAAGACGAATCGAATCAGAACATTGACAGGCTGAATGGGACTGCATATGTATACAGTTAAATTATAGAGAAGGACGTGAACCCTGGAATAAATTCGAGACGCTGACAGGGCACACACAAGCTTCATCGACCACTCCGATAGCTAATCACTCTCATACGACTGAAGATAGACAAACGGTCAAGGCCTTCAAACGTACCCTGGAAACTGTACATGCCTTCCATGGGAATTAGATATTTGACGAAGACTTTCGACGACACGTGAAAGCACAACTAAGAATAACTTTAAACTCCATTACTGTACCTACTGAAATAGATATAGACTTAACAAAAGTCTATCACAGAGACCAAACTACTCATTGCCTTATGTATGGTCAAAATTCTGCGCCGGGTCCAGATATAATAAGCAGAATGCACCTAAGGAAAATTCTCATTAAAGGATTAATACCCATACTGAATCTGCTCTTTAATTACTGCTTAAACAAAGAGACAGTACCTACCTCTTGAACAAAAATCAAAATAATAATGATTCCAAAGTCTGATAAGTCGGCCACAGACCCAAACTCCACTGAAGAACGTGATCGGGAAGATATTTGACCGAGTAATTACTGACAGATTTATGAAATACGTTGAAGAACATGCAATCAGGTTTCAAGCGACATCAGTCGACAAATGACCCTCTACTAAATCTGACTGCTCACATGACCAGCAGGAACAGCAGAGTTCACTGCACCCTTTCTAGACATTGAACGTGCGTTCGACAAATCCGGAACGGCGGTTTACTTTTTAAACTGCAGAAAATTGGTATACCAGCCAAACTGATACTACTTATAAAGACATAACTTGACAGGAGAAAATGTATGGTATACAGCAACGACGCCACGTCCGACGTATTTGCACCAGAAGCTGGAGTACCGCAGGGAGGGATCCCCTCCACCCTGCTCTTCGTAACATACACGTCAGACATCCCAGCAGTCAGCAGACAAGATGGTGATGTTGAAACGTATACAGATGACACCGCATACTGGTGCTCTGCCCCACCTCAAAAACTGTGAACAGACGTGCGACGCAATACCTAAATATATTACCGAAATGGATGAGGAAATGGAGGATAAAACCAATGCAAACAGTGCTCTTCAGATATATGAAATGAAAACAGTGACACGCGATATGCAACTAAGATTCTCGTGGCAGAAATTGAAACTAGCCGACTAGCTAATTACCTTGGAGACCACATTGACAAACACCAAAACTGGAAAACGCACATTCAAGAAACGGTAAATAATTTTCCGAAAAGACAAAACCTAATCAGGTTAGTACCAGGACGATTTTACAGATGCAAGAAACGAACGGCCATCTACATTTACAGGACACATATACGACCCATTATAGAATATGCCTCGGTACCTCTTGTAGGAATGACGGATCCCACAGCCAAAAGACTATGAAATACGTCTGCTGAAGAGTATACTTAAAATCCACTACCAGATCCATGAACTCGCAAACATTACTACACTACAGACGAGACTGTCAATACTAAGAGCCAAATACGAACTCAGACTAATGCAATACAGAGACGACATGAAAGATATAATTACCAAGAAACCAAGGACAATAACCAACTGGAGTTATAAGTACGTCTACCCATCGAAAACAATAGACCTAAATCTGAAACGGACGTTCCCAGAAGCAAGACGAACAACTTGCGCGTGACGTCGGTGAAAGGCCGCAACAGGTATCCCATTTTATTAAAAAAAAATTTAACGGAAATCTGTCTGATATCTAAAACGCAAGAATAACCAGTCGTAGATGCTAACAGAAGTAAATATATAACTTTGTAAATATATTTTAAGAACTTAGTAAACAGTAAGATGTAAATATTAATAGCACATGAAAGATGTAAATATGACAGAAGTAGGTATATATCATAGTAAGTAGAAAAAAGAAATTGAAAATGTAGTATAAGGACGCGTGAAAGGATGTAAAATGATGCAGAAAATAAATGTTGAATAGAAAACATATGTAAACAACCAAAGGCCGACAAGAGCTCACGCTCTACGGTGGCCCGCCCCTCTCCTTCAGCCATGGGAATGAAAGATTATACATAAAAAAGACAACTCCAGTGCAGCTCTGGTTGTGGCAGTGGTAATACCAGACCTGAAGACGGTGGCAGAGATAGCCGCCGAAAGCTCGCCTTTATACAACAATATCCGGTGGAGAACCAGCGAAGATTACACTTCAATACTTTGTACGATGGGCCTGGGTTGGGAGTAATTGGAAGACAGTAGAAGGATGAAAAGAGTTTTTCGATTGTTCAAAGCTTATAATCGCGATAATTTATGAATTGATATTAGTGGAAGTATTAGGTGTTCCACATATTTGTAAAAAATAATGTTTATTTTTATTCTCTTTATTTGTCTGTGTAATATATGATTGTTTCCTCTATGATAATGACTCATACTCTATATATGTGTATTAACCACATCCCAGTGGTCCATCCTCAGCCGGGATCCAAGAAACAAGATTGATAAATAAATAATAAATAGATGGTAGGTAGTGACCATTGTAATAAGCTGGAACTTGAATTCAGGAGAAATGGAGTGAGGTTTTTTTTTTCGTAGGTATCAGTGACTGCAACAGATTATCAACTGAAATAATTTACAGTTGGCTAAAAACAGTGAGGTAGTAAATAGTGGAAATTCATAAATGTAAATGTTAAGTAGGTACTAAAAAATAATTACATGGTAAGGTATGGGAATACAGACATATCCAATGGAATGTGTGTTCTCCGTCGCAATTGAGATTAAAATACATTAAACTTCACATTTTATACATTTCATCCACAGTACCTTATACGCTGAGATTTATTTGAATATTTTTGCCTTTAGCTGTGATACTAAGCTTTGGTCATACCGTTGCTTTAATATGGTGGTGTAATATAGAACTATTAGTAAAATATTGGAATTAAGAATAATCTTCACAAAGAATACAAGTGGTAGTCATTTGTTCTGAAACTGAGCAGATTTTCAGGGATGCTAATCATCAGTTAGCTTCCAATACATCTTAAGTGTCTGGTAAGAGACATGATCAAATTCAGGAAAAAATTAAAACAATATATAATTGGCAAATCTTTGTTCTTCATAGAAAAATTTGTTTTAAATATTACTATAAAATAATTACAATAGTGAGGGGTAAATCCAGTTGATATAATTAATGTACTTATTACTCCATGACAGTTCATCTTGATGTGTAAACATTCATGTTTTATGTAATTACTTTTGAGAAAATTTACTCCTTTCCACATCCCACAGAATGTATTGGGTATTACCAAATTAAATGTAGAATTTACTCTCTTTTTTGAAAGAATATAAGATAAAAGTTATATGATACGAAAGGTGGGGAGAGAATTGCTTGTTGAAGCCTTGAAATGTAAATATCTTGGCATTACATTTTATAACAGGCTTAATTGGGCAGAACACATTGGATAGGTAGTAGGAAAAGGTTTCAAAATTCTGCACTTGTTGGAGAGAGTGATGAGGGGATGTAGGAGAGAAGTAAAGGAACTGGTTTCCAAAGTTTTGTCACACCATTACTTGAATATGTTAGTGTAGTATGGGACCCACATTTTGAGTATCGAAAACAGGAATTGGAGAAAGTGCAAAATAGGGCTGCTAGGTTTCTTTCTTGGAATTACCACAGAACGCAATCATTAACAGATATGATAAAAGAGCTAGAATTGAATTCATTTGAAGACAGGAGGAGGGTGAAGAGGGTCATACAGTGTGCAAGGCTTATATTGGGGATGAGGCATGCAAAGAATATTATTACTATTAATTTAATTGCGATGGAGCTAACACTCCAGTGGCAATTCCCCCAGTCATCCAATTACCCCTTGTTATGTACAATTATTTTAAAAAAAATTTCTTTGGTAATTTGAAAAATAAATTCATGTTCCATTTAGTATTCCGATTTCTAAATTTTAATTTTAAATTCCTTAAGCGTTTTTGGAAAATTATTCATCACCGCACATGGTAATTTTTCCAATCCCTGACACCCTTACCAGCAAAAGAAATGTTTCCAACATCCTTATGGGTGATATCGAGCGCAAGCTTGTGGTTATGGTCACCTTTCCCCTTCCATGCACTATTCCTAATTCTTTGACCAATATCCCTCCAAGCCCCATCACCAACGTATGCCCTGTACATTCCCAGCACTCTCTTCACCCTCCTCCTTTTCTCCAATGACTCCCATACCAGCTCCTTATCATATTAGTTATAGACTGGGTTCTGCGATAATTCCCACAAACAGGTCTAGCTGCTCTTCTTTGCACACTTTCCAACTCGTGTATTTGATAACAAAAATGTTGGTCCCATACTACTCCACCACATTCAACCGATTGTCTTACCAAAGTTTTATGATCCAACTTCAATCCTTCCTGGTGCTTCCTCTCATCGCCCTCTCCAGTAAATGAAGGATTTTGTAATATTTTCCTACCTGCTGTCCAATTGAGATTGTTATCGAACGTTGTGCCAAGATATTTACACTTAAGTGTTCAACAAGCAATTCTGATCCCACCCTATAATCATAATTAAACTTTTTTTTATCTATGTACCTAATAAGCTAATATTTTTGGCATTTATCTTCAGTCCATGCTGACCTACCCATTTAGATATTCTATTCAAGTCACCCTGCAGCTGTTCACAGTCTTCAACTATTTGCACCTGTATAACATTATATCATTTGCAAAATACCTAGACTCTTACGATAAGCTATCAACACAGTCATTCGAAAAGATAACCGTGACCACAAACTGACACTTGATTTTAGGCACAAGGATGTAGGAAGATTATGGGTTTCGTTTAGGTAAGGGTTTCAGGGATTGAAATAAGTTGTCAAGAGACCTGATGAATAATATACCAAAAATTTTGAAATAAGGAGGAAAGGAGGAAGATAGGTGTGTAGAGAAATTGTCAACGAAGCGTGCTCTCCATTACAATTAAAAATTAACTTGGGAGACCAAAGAAACTCCCAACGTAGCGAATGTTCCGTCACAGGTAAGTATTCGATAGATGATTTAACTTTCTTTTGGAGACTAAGATCCATTTACTTGTTTGCATGATTATTGATACAGAAGGTGACGTCTAAAATGACGTAAGACAAATTAAGTGATTTTTTCTCTAGCTATAATACCATAAAAAATTAAAAATAATCACTAATTTTGTTTTTAATTCTCTATCAATATAAGAAGGGAGAAAAACGAATAAACAGAACGAAAAGTAATGTGTCATTTGTTTCTTGGAGACGTTGCTCTTTTTTTTAATAATAGTTCTTATTGCACCGGGAAAATATTACATATTTGCATGAAATGACAAAAGGGCGATTATCAATTTAGAATATGCGGAATGATATATTTGGTTATTGTATCAAGAGAAATTGGCAATGTTAATGAAATCTTCCCTCTCAAACTAGCAATTTCTTTGGAGCATTTTTTATTAATGTTTTCTGACATTTTTTATCTGTTGCTGATAAAGTGACTGCTAATATTTCAGTGACACACAGTATGTATTTTGTCAGAACAGGCTTCCAAGAAAAATTTAATTCTATGTCTGTAAAATTAGCTACTCCAGAAGAAATAAGAAAAATTATCAGGTCCCTTAATAGCAAATACTCAAGTGGTTATGACGGGATTTCCAGCAGATTAATTAAATTGTGCTCCACAGAATTATGTAATGTACTAAGTTATCTGTTTAATATATCTTTACTTGAGGATACTTTTCCCAAAAAAACTTAAGTATGCTGTAGTTAAACCACTCTCTAAAAAGGGAGATAAGGCAGCCGTATCGAACTACCAACCAATTTCATTACTAACAGCCTTCTCCAAAGTTTTTGAGAAAGCAATGTACAATAGAGTTTATAAACACCTTAAAAATAATAATATTGTAACTAAATGACAATTTGGTTTTCAAAAGGGTCATTCAACAGAACAAGCTATATTTGTACTCACTGACAATATTTTAGAATGAATAAATGGTAAATTAATTCCTGTGGGAATTTTTTGTGCCTTATCTAAGGCATTTGACTATGTAGATCATAAAATTCTGATACAGAAATTAAAGTATTATGGTAAAGATGGCATTGTTAATAAATGGCTTAGTTCCTACCTTCTAAATAGAAAACAGAAAGTGTCAATAGAGAATTTTAAGGCTACCTTAAGAGGTCCACTCTTTTCTGAGTGGATATTAATCAGATGTGGTATACCTCAGGGTTCTATATTTGGTCCACTATTGTTTTTAACATATATAAATGACCTACCCTGTCTTTCATCTAAAAATTCAAAATTTGTCCAATTTGCAGATGACACAAACATAGGAATTAAAAATACTCCAGATTTATCTACAGAATATATTTCAAATTATGTCTTTGAACTGATAAATGGTTTACAGCTAATGGCTGGTCTTTAAACTTTGATAAAACTCAGTATATGCAATTCAGTACATCACACAGATTAACACCAGATATAGACATAAAATTTGCAGGCCAGTCTATTCAAGAAGTAGAGAGTGTGAAATTTTTAGGTTTGTATATTGATCACAATTTAAATTGGAAAGTACATGTTTCTGACTTATTAAAGCGATTGGGTGCACCCACATTTGCAATTCGTACAATTTCAGTTATAGGTGATCTCCGTATGAGACAGCTAGTTTATTTTGCTTATTTTCACTCCTTATTGACATATGGAATAATATTCTGGGGCAATTCTACCCATGGAGACAAAGGGTTGAGAGTCTAAAAGCGTGTAATAAGAATTATGTGTGGGGTTAGCAATAGAACATCATGTAGAGAGCTGTTCAAGAAGTTAGGGATTTTAACATTTGCGTCTGAGTATATACACACATTAATGTCCTTTGTAGTCACAGATAATACTTTGTTTGAAACAAATAGTAAAATACACAATTATGGCACAAGAATTAAAAATGATCTTCACAAGGATTACAAGTCATTGTCATTTGTACAAAAAGGGGCCTGATATTCAGTGATACATATCTTCGGTAAGTTACCAACACATTAAACGTCTAGCAGATGATAATAATAAATTCAGGAAAAAATTGAAAGAATTTTTAATTGACAACTCCTTCTTCTCTGTCGAAGAATTTATTTCTAGGGTATCTACAAAATAATTGTGTAAATATAGTTTACATACTTAATTTAGCATGTATGCTATGACTGTACATCTCCTAGTGTATGTACTATGTTGTTATGAAATTGTTTAATGTATCATGTATGCTATGACTGTACATCTACTGGTGTATGTATTACAGAGCCAGTCTCTTATATTGGCTTCAATGGCAAATGATTGTATTGTGTTGTATGAAATATTGGGGGGGGGGCAAGAAAGGGTGGAATCTTCCAATGTCCTCAACGATCCATCACAGCTAAGTAATTCATTAGCTGATTTAAGTTTCTTTTAGATATTAACGTCCGCTTTCTCGATTGAATGATTATTGATACAGTAGGTGAAGTCGAAAATGACGAAAGACAAATTTGAGGGTAATTGCTCTCTGGCTATAACCATAACAATTAATAATAATCAGTACTTTTGTTTTTATTATTTTTCATACCGTATCAATATAAGAATGGAGAAAAACGAAGAAATAGGTCGAAAAGTAATGTGTTCTTAGTTTTTTTTTTTTTTTTTTAAAACAGCTCTTATTGTATCGGAAAAATGTTACGTATGTGCATGGAATGACCAAACGGCGATTATGAATTTAGACTATGCGGAATGAAATAATTGGTTCTTGTATCAAGCCCATCTGGGAATGATAATGAAATGTTCTCTCTCAAACAATTAACCTCTTTGTAGCACAGACGTGACATCAACTACATGTCTCTGGATAATCAGCTGTGCAGTGTTTACAATTCACTAACTTTAATGTATTCTCTCAAAGCGACAAGATAAAGTGATTTGGAGGCAATAAATGCTGTATATGTTATGAAAGAGGTAGCTTATGCATCCAGAACATTACTACCGCAGAAACGCACTTTTAATTCGCCTAGTTATTAATGGGACGAGTAATCTACTCCAGATATAGACATAAAATGTGCTGGCCAGTCCATTCAAGAGGTATAGTGTGTGAAATTTCTAGCTTTGAAAATTTATCATAATTTAAATTGGAAGGTACGTGTTTGTGACTTACTGAAGCGATTGGGTGCAGCTATATTTGCAGTTCGTACAATTTCAGCAATAGATGTTCTCCGTAGTTTATTTGGTTATTTTTACTCTTTAATATCATATGGAATAATATTCTGCGACAATTCTACTCATAGAGTCAAAGTGTTCATAGCCCAAAAGCGAATAATGAGAATTTTGTGTGGGGTTAGCAGTATATCTTCATGCAGATACTTGTTCAAGCAGTAAGGAATTTTAACATTACGTGCAGTGCATAAATATACACATTAATATCCTTGTTGCTACTGGTCAGCGTTGCAGCATTAAGAATATATTATGGAAATAATGCAAATCTTGACAAGTTGATTTTGAACTGTGAATATCACTATCAAAAAATCGTTTAATTATAGTAAGGGGATACTGGTATATCACTGTGTTCATTGTACCTTTTTATTCAAACTACAATAAAGTCATCAGATATTAATCACTTGAAAAAATAATAAACATGTATTATGAATATTTCTTATTTAAAGTAATACTCCATTCTCCAATGTTACTCTTACTATGTCATAGCAAGGTCCTAACAGACTTGCTTGCAATTGTCTCAGTATATTTAGCAGAGCAGTATTACGTAGCAAAATTGTCTCTGTATTCTAAGTGGCAGTTGTTTGTTATAAATGTAATATATATATATAACTGAGACTTTGTATTTTTTTTAAGTAGGCTAACACCTAAGATAATTTGAAAGGAAGTAGGTTTACTGTTTTCTATACTGATCTTAGAATTAATATTGCATATTTAATTTTTGTTGTAATGATCTTTCGGGTTTGCTGGATATCACGATACTGCAAGAACACCTGCGGAGGTAATGATTGACATCATGGGACTGTGGCAGTAAATTCACCAAATGCATAATTTTGAAACTAATTATGTTCAAATGAACCCTGGACGAACATAACATCGCTTTAACTACTTTTTCAATTAATTCTGGCAGTGTTATACTACTTGGCAAAGTATTTCAAGTATTATCATACTGGTTCTTGCTGTTTTACAGTTTAATTAATCTTGAAAATAATATGTCTTTTGATTGTTTACTGCAATGTTATGATGTCTTTAGCTCATAGGGTGGGATATTGTTTAGTGGTATCAAAATCTCCAGTAATCCCAATCTTTTATCAATTCATTTGCAGTGAATAAATTTACATTACTTTCCCTTTTTATTTTTAGGTGGAGAGTTGAATTTCTGTAAACTAAATTCGTTACGCTGTGTGAAAAAAAAAGTTATGTTGTTGAAGAAGTCTGTGTGGAGTTAGACTGATACAATTATGCTCTTAGTCGCATCTGTTATGAGCAGTGTCGGTGTAGGTAATGAGAGCAGCGGCAACATGTCGGTGGACAGCCAATTGAAATATTCGTGTTCTGTGTGTCTTCAACATTGCTCCACACGAGAATTACTAATAAAACATGTTTTTAGCCATGTTTTGTGTGTAAATACACCATTACAGATAATGCAACAGTATGATCCTGTTTTATCAAATCCATCAATATTGTTTTCTGACAATTCTCACCACAGCAAGGAATCTGTATCTAAACAGCCACCGTTATCTGAATTGTCATGCGCAATCTGTGCACAGACATTTGTATCTTGGTGCTGTCTCACAAAGCATGTGTTCAAACACAACTTGTTGCTTTCTTCTCCGCTATATGCTTGTTCAACTTGCTCTTCAGTATTTGAAAATATGGACAAATACCATCTTCATAAATTCACCAGTAAAACATCAGAAAGAAGGTAAGTTAAGGCCTCTATATTATATATATCTTTGTCGCAGGTGTTTTTAGGGTTTACTGGAGATTGCGATTCCGTTACATCAACATACACTAATTACGGCATATTACTACTGTAGTCATTTGCGAGACATATTATTTTCAAGCAGTAATTCTGTTGTAATACAGCATGGACCCTTATTTTCAAGCAGTAATTAGGTTTTAATGTAACCTGGACCTACATGACACAGTTTAAATGTACTCTGAAGTTATTTATAGTGTCATCTTGCTTTTGTCTACTGCAGTATTACTATGCCAACTCATAGTGGAATCATGATCTCCAGTAATACTTGTTTTTATCTATCTGTAAACAGGTTATTTTTCATCCAATCGAGCATTGTGTCCTAATGCATGTTGATTTAATGGTACATCGTATTACTGCTACAACTTTCATCTGATGCCAATTTTGGTACATGGATCATATAAATATAAACTATTATGTTTTCTTGTTGGCAGCTGTTATTACATTGAAATGTGGCATGGAAAATGAGAAAAATTTCATAAAACTCATATGAATGTGGTATTTTCATACAGCAAAAACACAGTATTCCTTGTAACGATTTATCCTGGTGGGATTTATCTATTGCTAAGCTGTGAAAAATAGTTTGATATTGTTAAATTTTTTTATGACATTTTGCAACATAGAGAAGCTGAAATGTCATGAAGATGTTAGAACAAAGGCATTACCGAGAATTGTGATATAGAATTGTATTGACATGTTTCCACATGGCTGCTCTCCATTTTCTCTTCCAAATTAAGGGTCATGTCCTGTTCTACTGGTAGTCAGCTGTTACTTCATTTATTTAATTTAATTATAACTACTGTGGTGGAAGTTTCTCTTCACACCCATCATCCTCCATTTCTGCACCCACCTACATTTGCTCTCTGCAAATTTTAACATTAAATTCTTTAATTTTTCATCATTTCTCCTGGTAACTTATTACAGTCCCTCACACCGTTACCTAAACATGAGATTCTTTCTACACCCTTGTGCCTGAGATCGAGTGCCAGCTTGTGGTTATGGTCATGTTTTACCTTCCATGCATTACTTTTAATTCTACACCAATATGTTTTCATGCCTCATCACCAATATATTCTGATCAGCCAGAACACTATGACTGCCTATCTACTATTGATATAAACCTATCCAAGTGATAACAGCGTCACATAGTGAGAAATCACTGCTAATGCAACACATGCACAGTGAAGTGGCTATCCATGTTTATAATGGGGAAGGTGCCTGATCTATCTCAGTTTGACTGAGGATAGATTGTGATTGTTTGGAGCATGAGCATTACGGAAACTGCATTACCTGTCAGGTGTTCGAGGAGTGCTGTGGTGAGTGTCTTCAAGAAGTGGCGAAACAAAGGTGAAACCATTTCCAAACATCGATGGCTGGGCAGCCACCCTTCATTACAGATGTCAGATGTTATAAGCTGGGAAGACTTGTAAAACAGGAGGGGCTGAGAACTGTTGTGGAACTAACATCAGACTTTAATGCTGGGCAGATTACAAGTGCGTCTGAACACACAGTGCACCAAACACTCTTAATGATGGGCCTCCGCAGCCGAGGACCCAAGCATGTGCCAATGTTAACACAACATCGTCAACTACGACTGAAATGGGCACAAGACCATCGTCACTGGACTGCACGGTGGCACAGATCTGAACCCGATCAAGTACATCTGGGATATGATTGAACATGGTGTCAGATCTCTTCGTCCTTCCTAGAATTTATGGGAATTAGGTGACTTGTATGTGTAGATGTGATGCAAACTCCCTCCAACGACCTAACAAGGCCTTATTGCTTCCATGCCAAGACACGTTGCCACTGTTATCTGTGCCAAAGGTGGACATACTGGCTTTTAGGTAGGTGGTCATGATGTTATGTCTGAGCAGTGTACTCCTTGTACACTCCCATCACTTTCGTCACACTCCTTCTTTCACCCAGTGAATCACTACACTCTTACTTTTTTTAAATTAAAAATCAGTTACTGAATGTGTTCTGTGGTAATTTTTACATAGAAATCTAGCCGCCCTTCTCAGCATGCACTCCAACACCTGTATTTGATACCTGAGGAATGGGCCACATATTACACCACTATGTTCAAGCGATATTCTAATTGAATTTTTGTAATCCAATTTTCAATCTTGGTGGGTCAGCAGGAAGACTTTGGCCTGGCATTTAGCTGGTCTAGTGTTCTAATGTGCATTTGTCCATCCCCGTACTCAGTTTATTGTGGAACCCCAAAATCCTTCCAGTCTAATGCCGAGCTGATTCCTTCAATAGATCAGTGCACAGTTCCTTCCACTTTCTTGTCCTCAGTCACTTCTGCCTTTAATGCCATCAACATTGAGAAGGTGTAAGACTATAAAGAGCAATTAAATAAGCTAAATCCCTTATTTCTGTAGTACCTCTCTAGATCTTTCTCTCAAATAAATGAAGGATTTTTAAACTTCTCCTGCCACATGCTCGATGTGACCTGTCAAGTTAAGCTTATTGTCAAATATCATTTGAAGATAGTGACATTTCATGTTATCTATAAGCAATTCCTTCCATACTCTATAATCATAAACAATCTTTAGTTTTTTTTTATCATTATACATTATAAGCTGACTCTTCTTGCCATTTGTCTTTCATTCCGTGTCGACCTATTTGTTTAGATATCCTACCCCAAGTCACTTGCAGCAGTTCACTCTTCTCCCATTTTGATCCTATTTTATACCGATATGTTATCTGCAAGCAATATATCTTCTTACAGTAAACCATCAACAAAATAATTTAATAGAACAATAAAGAGTAATGGTTCAAAAATACTCTACTGTGACACTCCCATTCTACTGCAGTCTCTTTTGATGCTGCATAAATCTCTTTATTTCCTGCTCCAACTGTTTGCTTTCTATGATTTTTAAGAAATCACCAACCTTTCTGCATAATAAAATCCAACTTTACCCATTGTTTTTTTGCTTCTTATTCTGGTAGTGGCAGGTAAACAAAGTACATACCCATTGACTAAGACTTGCATTATGAAATTGAGCCAACACATCTCCTAGCATATATATATATATATATATTGTACTATTTACAATTACCTCCAGAAGCCCACCGAAAATGATGCATATTTTTATTGTTATGAAAAACTTTATAAGGAAACTTTAATCTCAGAACACAATAATGATGATTTTTTTTATTGATATATTTTTTGATAAGTACATTCCTGTAACCTTTCTTTGGCTTTTTAGCACAATTTCCCGTTTCCTGTTAGGTTGTGTTGCACATGGTTGTAGTAACTGCTACAGTGAATAGATCACAGAAAATAGAACATGTGGATTTAAACTAACAGTACATTAAATTTATATATATCTTGCCACTCCTTTTAGCTTGTATTGCACTTCCTTTTTGCATTGTAATTAAAAAACTGAATTATTTATTTTTGTGTAAACTTTCTCTGAGCTTTAATATACTTCCCTGTATGTTATATACTGTCAAAAAAATTACCCTTGGTTCCTGTAACTGTTGCAAATAACAGAGCATAAATATCAGATGGTCTTCTGCCTGTATGAACTTCTGCACCTAATCGTTATAAACAAACAGAAAGCATCACATAGATTGAAATAAACATCATACTGCAATTATACTTCCTTTTAGCAATATAAGCACAAGTAAAATCAAATGCAATTATTTATCTAAAATTTCCAGTGTGGTGAACTGGTCATCTTTTTTCCTTGTGAGTAAGACTCTTCTGTCATGTGAGAGGTAGTTGCATCAAACGATGGTTCACCAGTCAGGATAATCACATATGTACACTTTATTTGCATCAAGTTATATACAACAATAACTTTCTTAATTCTCATAACTCCCCCGTGAGCATTGACTCTAATCACACGCTTCTGCTAATTGATTTCCTCATTACGTTTCTTCATAGTGACTGCTGTTGGGGTAGACTTCTGGCTGCCCCTGTTGTAGACTGCGGCTCGCCTCTAACTCCAGCCTCTCCTAGCTCCATCACTCCATCGCTGTTACCAGCTCGAACAAATCCGACCAATCGACCCCTCTCTGCTAGTGCCCCTGGGTTTTGTTAGCTGCTCCCCTCCATAGTACCAACACTGGGGAGGACCTCCAGCCAATACTGGTGGTAGCTTTCCTACCATCATCTTCCTAGTGCCGTCATGCTCCACCGTAATTCTGCTATCTGTGTAGTCACATTCCATTGCCTGTAACTCTTTTGATTCTCTGTTGTAACTGCTGTGGTTCTAGCTGCCACTCTATGCAATCAACTCTTGCCCAGCTTTAGTAACTTTAGCCAATAATTCCCTAGAGAGCAACCACTCCAGTTAACCAAGCAGCATGTGGGGCAGTCGTTGTAACTAACACTTTGAGCATTATCGAGACTCACTGATGGTTGCTGAGATATTGAAGTTAGTGCAGTCTTCAGGCAATACTTCAAATTTTTACTGAGTAATTTTTTTCCAGTGAATTTTCACACAATATAAAAGTCAAATACAATATTTTTATAAAATAAAATTATTGTGTTACTTCCCTACTATACCAAGAAGCCCCAGTGATTGCTCAGAGTACAACTTCTTCAGGATATGCACACGTTTCTCCTCTACTGACAGTTTTGTGTTAGTATTTGCATGTTCCCCACACCAGAAATCCTGAGCACCCTTCCACTTCATCTCACTAATCCCAATGACACCTAACTTGAGTCATTCCATCTGTCTCTCTAAGTTTTCTAATCTACCTGCCCTATTCAGACTTCTAACATTCCATGCTGTGCCTCATAGAATGTCTATCAATTCCGATCATTTCCCCCTAAGTAATCCCCACCCAGAGATCAGATTGTTAGACTATTTTACTTTTGTAGTATTTTACCCATGAAAAAGCCGTTGTGTTACATGTAATTTGAGGGAATTATATTGCCTCAAGATACCATTTTTTGCTTCCCTGTGCCTTCTCCATACCCTTGCCATTGATCATTTCTGATTCATGTGCCTTTAGGGACCTTTTCCAAACCCAAGGGTAAGAGGGTGCCTTGGACTGCTCCCCGCTCTTCTGTCCTCCTTTTGGAGGTTGTTTGCGAGCACTGGATTACTCCTTATACTGGAAATCTTTCAGTTTCCAGAGTCTCTCCCTTGTTGAAATTTGGTTGGAAAGAGCTGTTATAGGCTCTTTGAAACCCTTACACCCCTCTCTGTCAGTATAATGTGCAATATTTCTACCATCTCATTCAGTGATATCTAGTGCTCCAAAGCACTATGAATTACTGATGTCTGCTATCTTGTGGCTCTACTTGGATCTAAGTTGGATGCAGGCAGATACGGTGCAGTGAACACATTCCTCTTAGGTTATAAACAGTTCTACTATTTCCATTTATACTACTTGTCTCCATATTCCAGCCAGATTAAAGACAATAACATTATGATCACGTGTCGTGTAAGCCTGCACACTGTAGTTCTGAAGCAGATTTCCCTGAGGAGGTTTTGCAATGAACTCATCAATATTCCTGCTAGCCGATGCATTGTTACAGTAAGTAGGAGGGTTATGTGTCTCATTCCTGACCCCAAGTTCACCCAAATGATCTAGCAATTCCCCTCGCCCATTAATCTTTTTATTGGGCGAGAAAAAACTTTGTCGTTCGATCCAGTCACAGTAGGACAATTCCCGGAGCTGTGCTATCTTCTGTATTCTATGTGGTTATGGATAAATCTCGTCACTGAATTCGAAATACAAGCTTAGCATTGTAAGCTTACCTCATGCTGTTCTTATCTCTTCAGGTACCTTATGCTCATCACAGAATTGAGTATTTTTAGCAACTATTACCTGTATGTTGAGAACAATTATTGGAGTAATTGATTTTTTGCTTTCTGTTATTATTCGCGACATAATGGGCATAAAAGGGAAGTTACCTTGCTACTCTTGAAACAAATTACATTGGATCTAAATCCTTCGGTTACTTTCCTAATATCGTGTTGTAGCATGACGTTTCCCCTAGTATATAGTTGAATAACTCTTTACATACTAGGTATGGGTTCTATGTATGCATAATGCGCTGGAAACGAGCCAGTTTCGTATCAAACAGAATTCGTCCGTGACTCGTGCAAACTGTTTTTTTGTCTTTAGGATCAAATACTTCCCCTCATTTATCAATCTCTGTTGTATCCGATGAGTTGTGGCCAATTGTGGAAACCTTATGTTTTTATGACCTGGATAGAAAACCATTGTCAGATGCTGAAGACAAAGTATCGATATGAGCAGTTTTCCATGCCCACTTAGCCGGAGAGTGTCTTCCAAATCCATACATATTACTGCCGGATTTGTAGTTACCACGAAGTTGAAATTTCTATGGCAGCAGTGCATGTTTCGTTTATGAAGATACTCATTTTTTTTTCATTTTTTTGTTGAAATATCAAAATGTGCTGCCCGTAACTAAATACAGGTAGTCTATCGAATCAGAGATTGAGGAAATTTCATCCACTAGTGCTCTTATAAGCTGTAGGTCAGTTGTTTGCACGCCAAGGATTAAATCCACATCCATACTCAGCAGTTCACAAACATTGTGGGTGGCAGAGGGTGCTAAGCACCAATCTTAACTCTGTACATTAACATAATTTTCTGTACTTCCATCGCCCTTCTTTATATATATTCTCATCTCTTAAACCATTGCTTTATCTTTGAGTTAGTGGTTATTCTCTCCTCTTACAACTTTTCGTGCTGACTCCCCAGCTTCCATTTTGATTCCTTTGTACAAGGGGTGATCAAATGAAAAATTACGAAACGACGTAAAAACGTAACAGTTAAATATTTGCATATTCCGCCATGGGAGAACGTAGCAAGACATCTCGGGATGCGATTGGAGTCCCTGACTGGGATCGGAGCATGCGTGAGCGCCGGCATGCGCAGTAGAGAGCAGAGGCTCTTATCAAAAGCGGCGTCCAAATGATGCGGCAGTCTGTATGAGGACAGGATGGCGTACAGGTGGGGGATGTGTACTGTGAGACACTCCGACGCCTACGCAGGTCCATCGAGAACAAAAGACCGGGGCTGCTCACGGAGGGTGTGGTTCTGCTCCATGATAACGCGCGTCCACACGTCTCCAGAGTCACACACATGCAACTGGCCAAGTTCAAGTGGGAGACGTTGGACCATCCGCCCTACAGTCCGGACATGTCGCCCTGCGATTTCCATGTGTTTGGTCCACTGAAGAAACACCTGAAAGGGAAGCGCTTCAACTCGGACGACGTACTCGAGGACGCTGTGAAGGACAAGGTCTCGTCACGGCCATAGGAATTCTGGGAACAAGGAATCCTGCCGTTTGTTCATCAGTGGTATCGTTGTGATCAGGCCTATGGTGTATATTTTGAATAAAGTCTACATTTGTACCCACCGTGTCGTTTCGTGCCTTTTCATTTGATCACCCTTTGTATATTGTGTCTGCAATATTCTTAATGCGAGCAGGGCGCTAATGACCTCGTTGTCGACGAAACATCAACAACAACAACATTCATGCGAGCAGTGTAGTAGCTCAGAGGTTAATACGTTTGCTTTCAGAAGTTTCTGGCTTAGCATCGGGTTCAAATCTATGTGGGGATAGCAATTTTTAAGAGTTGTGTTTGATCATGTGTTCCGTGACAGGACATTCCATGGTCCCGAATTCAGTTATAGGCACCCGTGGAAACGAAGTGGCTGTCCTATATCTGACATAATGGTTTACTACACCTCCATTTGGAGAATCCAACCAATTGTTGGGTTCTGGACTAAGTTTTTATATTCTTCATTAGATTAGGGTTACCAGAATTTTTTCTTCGAATCCGGGGACACTTCAGGACTTTTTCACCAAAATTCGGGGACACTTTCGGCATTTGTCCTTATGACGCGTTGTACTTTCATAATTTATATGATTAAAGGTTGGATTAACTTAAAAGCCACATATTTAAAATACAAAATATAAAAAATAAGGAACACAGACAGCCATGTTGCACAAAGCAAGGAAACATGATTTTCCAAAGGTGTTGTTTCCAAGACGCAGTATCCTTATAATTTTCTTTTAATCCTAGGAACGTACAAGGAAAGAAGTGCCATTACTATCTCTTTCTTTAAACAAATGAATTAGCAACTAAGGCCTTTTAAAGAACTGTCGCATGATTAAAAAAAATCTGACGACAACAGTAAAATACCGGGGACGAAATCTACCCGGCAAACGGGGACGTCTGCTAACCCTACATTAGATCATCTGTTCCACCTTAGATCTATAAACTAGCCAAAATTTACTTTGTTTGCTGTTCTTTGCTAAAGCAGCTGACATATTGTGCAATCTTTCCCTTTCTTGTTGTATGACTTTGCTGTTTTGCGGCAGGAGATACGCACTTAAGAAAACAACTCTCTCTCACATTGGCCTGCTTGTGATCTTTCTCCGTACAGTGACTATAAGCCATCAGGTCTTCTTGGTAGTGTTGAGTTATGTAGCCCAAATTCAAACATTTTAAACACTTAGGTAATACAGTGTAAACTCTGATGTTTTTTTCTGAATTTTACTTAAATATTTGCCTGCGCAAGTAGTACTGTAATTTGCACAGCTATTGAATTACCTCTACGAAATTATGCATGGTGTGCTTTTGATGGGGCCTAGTTCCTAAATTTATGCCGGAAACCATGTATAAACTCTTCCTTTTAATTTTTACCTTAAAAATTCTATTCGTGTATCCGAACTTTTTGGTACAACTTAGAAACTTACTGGTCACCTCTTTTTCTTGGGCAGTTAAAATTTTTATTTTTGGTTTAGTTCCTTGTTTCATTACTTCGACCGTGATATCTTTTGTGTCTGCCTCAATAGTTACAGAATTTTGATACTCCGTATTTTTTTAAATTTTGTTGTTAGGTGGTTTAATAATTTTAGGCATGTTGTTTACTACCACCTTCAGGTTTAACCTGATCTTGCCTGATCTGGGCATCATGATTAGGGAGTTTGTGTTTATTCTACTAGTCGCTATACCTGTTGGCTTACTGGTCGCCTCAGAATAGCTAGACCATGAAATAATATTGCCACTGGACTTTGGTTATATGGTAGTTTTTTGAAGGATATATTCCTTTTTATTTAATTCAGCTTTCCCTTTTGTACTTGCTACTATGATATGAAAAATAGCTATTATTTAATATTTGATTCAAAACATCAGGGTTCAGGAATGTATTCTTTGTATGTAAGGTTTGTTGGATACTTTAACTAGTTATAACAGAGTATCCTGAAAAAACGAACTCAAAGAGTGAAAGAATTTAAGATGTAAATAATACTTTAGACCTTAGTATGATTGTCCGCAAAATTGCCCTTTTGCCTCAAATCCTATGCAGTTAATCCAGGTGACAGTGTAACATATGAGTTAATTCACTGGTTGTCATTCATCAGGCTAGTTTCTTCTAGAAATATTGAAGAATTCCTTTTCGATTTAAACACGTTAGAAATCTGACAGTTTATTTATTTATTATTTAAAATAGGCATTGTGGAAACAGCAGAAATAATCCAGGATATCCAAGTTTTCAACTTAATGCTAAATCCAACTTACAGTAATTTTTTTTTTTTTAATTTGTTCTAAAACCGGGACCACACGCTTGCCAACTCGTCAAACTTTCACAAATTGAAACGTGTGGACAAGGCGCTTGGCTTGACTTGTGTAGGCTTGCTAGCACTTGAGGCTGATCCGGCCGAGTGTCGGTTTTTTGACACAAATCAAAGGCGTTTGTGGCAAGTGCTTCTGAAGCGGCGACACATTTCTGCGGTCTTAGTATTGTTTGTGCCCTGACGGCGGACAAAACGAGCGATTATATTGTTGTGTAAAAGTGCTGTAAGAGAAATGAATAACTTGTCCAACGAGGATATCTTAAAATTCCCCGAATGCTGCCAAGTAGAACTCTTCAAAGACCATAAAAAAGTAGCTCATGTTTGGAGTCGTCTTAGTGAAGTTTTAAATAAAAGTCATGCAGATTAAAAAAAAAAAATAGAATTTCTTACTGTCACATTTCATAAACATTTAAAGAAAAAAAATATTCTATTCGCTCTGGTTCAGGTATAAATTTATTAATTTAGCTGGTATAGTACAGTTTCTCTGAAGCCTGTATTTTCTTTATAAGTCATAGGTAAATTTCATTCAGCGAATATTCAGAATCAGGCAGAAGTTATCATACTGACCAGGGGGCTCAAAAAGAAGCTCATTAAATGTTTCTTCCATAATTTCACTGCAATCAAAAATTAATGGATAAAGACATTATAATACCATTAAAACAATAATTATTATAGAATTCTAGCTATAAAAATATACTTATATTAAATTAAATACGTACATGAAGCTAAATACTAATCATAGTTGCATGAATGAAATGTAAATTAGATGGTACGGTTTCTATGGATTTTTATCATCCACGATCTTCTTTGCGCCTTTCTCGTTTTTAAAAAATAAATAAAAATAGGTTAGGCTAAAAGTTATGGCCGACACAACCTCAACGTCCGTCATGATTGCTTGTCCAAAACATAAAAGCCCACGCGCAAGCATGCGGATGACGATGTTTGGCTCCCCAAATTTAGCCAAGCGTTTGTAGAGGCTTGGAGTTTGTGACAAGTGCCAAGCGTGTGGTCCCGGGATAACATTTTTGAATGAAAATTGAATAGATTCAGTTTGTTTTCAAGTAATATACAAGATAATCGAATTCACTTGATGAAGTGTATTTCCTAATGCAAAAGAACTTAATCTGTTGTTCATAAATTGTACTAAATCAAGAATATTGAAATTTGGTTTTGGTTTGATTCGCAGGATAGAATCTGGTTTGAAGCCGAGATAACAAGTTTCAAAGCAACTGTAGCAGTCATTGTTAGTCGGAGGTGTTATACCGAGCATGAATATCAGAATTGATGTACATTGTAGGTTTTCCCCTCACTTTATAATAGCAGTTTTCACTTGTAGATGTAAATATTATATTTATCCTGCTGGCTTTTAACTGAACTTGGTCACTGGTATAGTATATTATGGTAGGATATAATCATTACACTGTTGAAATGAAATTTAAATTTCCCATATATTAGATGTCAATAATATTTTAGGTAGAAATTGAGAGAGTGTTTCAGGAACGCATTATTGATCTCCTCTTTATGCAGTTGACCAATGTGAATCATGATAGGAATTGCCAGAAACTAAGTTCCTGTCCGAATTGTAACCAGGTCTCTTAGATTCAACATACTTAATATTTTGAAACAAAGTCAGAGTTACCACCTGCCTGTGAAATTTGTAAGTTTGTGTGCTGTACAATATATGATAAACTTTCTTGTTTATGATAAATCTAGTTGGAGGGAGAGATTGGGGGCCATTCCAGCATTTGCCTAAATAACTGCCGAAATATTTGGAATATCTATAGTCATAGTGGCCATTAGGAATGGAACCAGTAGTGTGCTCGGTCCCATTGTACACACTTTACCATTATTCTTGGCTTGGCTTGGCTTGGCTGCCGCTGACTGTTTCCTGGGATGACGTTGATGTAGGATTGTGCAAGATAAAAGTGATAGAATTTTTCAGCGGCGGCCGAGAATAATGATAAAGTGTGTACCCCTCTGAGCCTGTGTGTGGTTCCTCAGTGCATTGGCTAGCTAAATTCTGTTAGTTAAATGATCTAAATTGTTTGTTTTATATTATATTGTATTAAAATAGTTAATAGGTTGTTTTGGTAGTCAACTATAGAAATAGAAATAAGCAGGAGTTTCATGCATATTTTTTTTATAAATAGGAAAAACTTTATTACTCATTCATGTTAATGCTTTGATAAATTTAACATACCTATCATTTCACTATTGCCATATTCACTTTTGTTGAATAACAAAAAGAATATCATATTTTAGCAATCTGAGAACATACTCTATAGACTATTCTTTTTTGATTTTGTAGGAAATAGTTAATTTATTAATTTAAATGTTCTTTGGCAAAAAGTTTGTATTATTTTATTAATTTTGTTTGTGCTGTTATTCTGGAATATTTATTATTATCCATTTCTACTAATCCAAAAATAATACTTCTATTATCATATAGGTTATGTTTTTCTAATGGTAATCAATTTTTACTTTTTACCATTCTTCATAAAATTGTTACAAGGTGACAGATTTACATATTCTATGATAAAAATCACCAGTATTAGTATTTCTAGGAGTTGTGTTTGATTGTAATCCTATAATAAAGATTTCATAGCATATTACTATCATAGTATAGTACTTTCTTTTGTTTCAAGGGGTTATTTGGACGGTCGACGTAACATTAGAATTTACGAGCAGCAGCTCCCTGCACCTGATCTTCTTGAAAACGACCAACATGAAGAACCAGCGACTAGCAACAGCTACAATAATAGATTACGTTACACACAAAGCAGTAAAATAATTCATTCAGATGGAAGGTCACTTTTTAAAGAAATGTGCAAAAAAAAGGTTAATGGGGCCTGACTCTCTTAAAAGAATCTCAGGTGAAACATTTTCCTGTGGTGAAGTTTGTGAAGAAATTATAACTCATTCTAGAGACTGCAATATGATTCATATTGTTAATTCAGGGTTTTGCCCATTTTCTTGTGACATTTGTGGGAAATCTTTTAGAAAATCTAGGAATCTTAAGATACACCACAGGATTCATTCTGGTGAACGCTCCTTTTGTTGCAGCATTTGTGGAAAATCTTTTTCACGGTCTGGTTATCTTAAAACGCATCAGCTAATCCATACAGGTGAACGCCCATATTCTTGTAAAATTTGTGGAAAGTCTTATACATATTCTATGATTCTAAAGTATCATGAGAAAAGTCACTCGGGTGCACGGCCATTTTGTTGTAAAGTTTGTGGAAAATCTTTTACAATGTCTTCTGGTATCAAACTTCATATGCGCATTCACTCTGGTGAACGACCATTTAACTGTGCAGATTGTGGAAAATCTTTTACACAATCTGCCCATCTGAAAACTCATCAGGTAAGACATACGGGTTTGCGCCTATTTTATTGCGACATTTGTCCAAAATCGTTTTCATATATTCACCATCTTAAAAACCATCATAAGATTCATTCAGGAGAACGCCCGTTCCACTGTAAAGTTTGTAGAAAATCTTTTACTACATCTACCTATCTTAAAAAACATCAGATAACTCATTCAAATGAACGACCTTTCTCATGTGATAGATGTGCGAAATGTTATAAGGATAGTTCTAGTCTTAAGATGCATAAGAACATCCATTTGGGCATACGTCCATTTTCATGTGAAATGTGTGGAAAATCTTTTACAACTTCTGGTAGTCTTAAAATTCATCAGCGAATTCACTCTGGTGAACGCCCGTTTGACTGCAAAGTGTGTGGAAAATGTTTTATGTCGTCCAGCGCGCTTAAAGTCCATCACGTAACTCATTCAATTGAGCGCCCGTTTTTTTGTGATGTTTGTGGGTCGTCGTTTGCACATCGTATCTATCTCAAACGCCATCAAGTAACTCATTTGGGTAATCGACCATTTTCTTGTGAAGTTTGTGGAAAATCTTACACACTTTCTCAGAGTCTTAAAAAGCATCATATAACTCATCAGATGTAAAATTTAAAAAAATAATTTTCTTCTATCCTGAGACATAAAAAGCAATAGAATAAACACTAAGGGGAGTTAGCAATTGCTTGGCAGAAATGTGAAATATCACTCACAATATGATTAGATGCAGTATCTCATGTTTTTTAAGATTAACTAAATTAAAACTTGTTTGGTGGCCTTATGATGTATCAAATAATTTTGCTACAGAGGGTATGATAATTTTTTTTTCAGAATTTTGGTTAGATGTTTTAAGATGTAAGATAACCAATATTTGTTTTGATTTAATATATTGCAGACTTTTTTGATGATACGATATCTTTTCCAAAAGTATCTGACCTTCATATCTTCAATACTGACAACTTTAGAGCCATATGCGTGGTATGAGTATCAATAGTAAAAGAATACAAACTACTTGAATAGTACAGTTGTCGCCTTTGTTCGCATGCAGCTTACTTATGTGTATAACTTTTTTTTTGTACATTCGTAACATTTTGCTAATGTGAAAAATGACTGAAAGAGTGGACCAAAAAGTTTGCATTAAATTTTGGTTTAAAATCGACAAGAGTTTGGCAGGAACTGTTGCTAGCCCACACTGTGCGCGGCATAAAGGGACAAAAGTTCAACGTGTGCAACTTTTGACGGTGAATATTGTCAGTTCACTGCAAAAACTAGAATATAATATTATATTCCAAGATTGGAAGATTTTTAACTGAAATGGTTCGCTTGTGTGCGAAATTCATTCTGAAGTTGCTAATGATGGTGCACAAAAAAGTTCACCTTGAAACTGTGCAGACAGTTTGAAAATGGTCAGTAATGACGAAAATTTGTCGAAAAAGATTATAACTGCTGATGAATCTTGGGTTGATGGTTAATACCCCGAAGGAAAATGACACACTCTGACCGAGCTTGGTGGGTGAACGGTTAACGTTCTGGCCTCGCATTCGGGCATCCAGATTTGGGTTTTCCATGGTTTCCCCAAATCACTCCGGTGAATGCAGAGATGCTTCTTTCAAAACTTCCATGGCCGAATTCATTCCTGTACTTTGTGCCCTGTCCCATACCGCCTCGAAAGTCCTCGACGTCGATGATGCGTAAAGCCATATGCAAAAAAAAGACAATCTCTTCAGTGCATCATTGCCACGACGGAAAAAAAAATGACAAAGTTGGAACAACGTCAATTTTTTGCTGATTTGTTTTTTTTGCTATGAGGGTTTTGTGCACCACGAATATGCTACTAAATGTGAGGTAGTCAACAAAATCAGAAAAAATGGCGTCAGGTTTAGTCGAGCAGTGACTGTCTTCTTTATTGCGATGACACACCAGTACATGCATCGAACCTCATTCAGCAATATTTTACAAAGCTAAAAGTGTTACATCTTTGTTAGCGTCAGTACAGTCCAGATGTATCTCCCTGCGACTTTTCGCTTTTTCCAATATTAAAACTGCAAATTGGAGGGCACGAATTCAAAGACATATGAACACTGGAAAGAAATATGATGAATGCTAAAGAGCCATACCAAGAAAAGAGTTGCAAAAGTGGTGAGGTTGTAGGGAGCATATTAATGAATCAAGCGGAGACTATTTCGAAGGATGTCACCAGCCTGATGAAACAGAATAACACCATTGGGGAAATATGAAGGAAAGTCGGATACTTTTGGGATAGACCTCTTAGATACTGTTTCCAGTATGTCTGAGTGCAACTTTTATTTCGTTAAATGATTCTTACTTGTAGACTATCAGACATATTAAGAACAGATTTCAATTGCTATATATGTGCTGAATAGTACAACCTCTATATGTCTGTGGTATACTCGTTTCTTCAAATGTGCCCTAGTTTTTAGAGATATTCACATACAGAGAGAGAGAGAGAGAGAGAGAGAGAGAAAACAAATAGCCTGTAAATACCAAAGTTAATGTCAAATATTACTAACTAGCAGCATGGTCTATGTGATAAGATCTTTGCTTCGTAATTTTCTGACCTGGGTTCGAATCCATGAATTTTTTTCTTATTTTTTCACCCTCAGAAATTATCATGCATGGTTTTTTATTTTATTTCAACTTCGTTTAATGCTTTTATTGCGTGAAATAATATTTGAAACATATCATATTACATACACTACAGTGTCATTTCCCCTTAAAAATCATTTTATTAAATGAAGTTTTTGACAGGTGTACCAATACATTGTTTTTTTCACAACGCAATCTTGCCATACAGCCTTGGAGATTTCATTGCAATCATACCTAAGTAATCTTCGCAGGTTCGCTGCCGGATTATGTGTGCGAACTTCGGCAACGAACTCTGCCACCATCTTCAGGACTGGCGCTCACGATGAGACGACCACATCCAGGGCCGGCGCTAGGAATTTCGGGCCCGGGGTAAAATGGGCGACCTTTTTTTTTTAGCTCTCCAAAATGGCCAGGTGACAATGGGCGTAATCTTGGCTTCATGGCCTGAGGGCCTCTATAGTCGGTGATCGGGGCCCCCCATCAGCCCGCGGGGCCGGGTACTTTTGACCCGCTTACCCCCCCCCCCAACGCCACATCTGCAGGACTGAACATAACGGCACAGTCCGACACTGTAAGCTCGTTTTTGCACACGCAATACGGCAGCGAACCCGCGAAGTTAGATTGCAGTGACATGCATGGAAAGCCTTCTTCCACACATCTCGATTTTTAGATTGCTTTTTCACTTTTTGTTGTTAAATATATTGTTTTGGATCGTTTTCAATCAAAATAGGTATTATTTTATTTATTTAATCGTTGTCATTCCTCTACTTTTTTTATCGTCAAGAAATTCTTTAAACGAAATGTACAGTATATAGCATCGAGAAGATAAATTCTTCTTTTTTCTGCAATCAATATATTTGATTCCAAGAGCAGTTTCTTGTAAATGGTTGAAAATAATATCTGTTATGAAAAATGTACAAAATGGAGCTCACAATGAATTGAAAGAACAAGCATCAAACTCCTATAAATATTGCAGAATGCTTGTGTCAGATTCCAGTTTACAAACAAATCACCTCCTGACCAAATTCCGTTGGAAATGGGCTAGGTGCATAATAAAGTCATTGTTGATGTATTGAACAAAATTGCGTTTGTTGTATCTGTTATAAGCAATGTGATTTCTGTTTTTTTTTTTTTTAATATTTCACACAGTAAAATCAGTTAACAATTCCAGAAGATAAAAATAAATAAAATTTTTAGATACTGTGGGGATTTGAACCCGGATCATAAAATTATGAAGTCAACATTTTATCGCTTAGAAAATGCTGCCACTTACTGATGCATGGCAGTAATTTTGATATTTAGACAGCATTTAATTTTTTTCTTTCTTTGCTTGCGAATATGTCAAAAGCTAGGGCGTATTTGAAGAAACAACTGTACAACAGATATATAGGTGAATATACTTCGACATATATGCAAGAGATCAATTTCCATTCTTAATATTTCTGATGGTCCCCAATTTAGTGATAATTCGATACTATTTCCTAATGTTAAGAATGAGAAATATACAGTGTGTTTGAGATTTTTCTATTTGGCAAATGCAAAAGCAAATTTCTAGAGTGCTCATAAAATCTTTTTAGGATCTTATAATAGTGAAATATTATGTTTGTTTAGTAATACATCATATCCTTTCGCCATCAAGAAGAATTCAATTTCAAAACATTCAACTATTTAACGATGCACGCTTGCATTTTACAGCTGCATATCTGAATACATTATAAATATGAATGCAAACTATCTGATGATGAACAATTTATTCGAAACCGGTAACGGTTAATAAATATAATAACAACAAACTGTGACTGGTTGCTGTTTTTAATATCAAGAAATTTAAAATTTGTTAGTTTGTAAATTGTTATATTATAATTCTTCTGACAAGTTGTGAGTTGAATTCATTTGAAAGATTTTTGACAGTATTTGGAATCTGAGTTCTTTTTGTTCAGTATTGTATTTCTTCTTAGCCTATACTTTAGGGTATGAATTGAACTTCACTTTGTCAGACAATTTTGAGTTTTAAATTTAATGTTTAAGGAAAATCTATATATTGAACATTTAATTTCAAATTTATTAAAATTGATTTAAGTACGGATTATTTCGATTACGATAATTTTCAATGGTTTTAAATTTAATCATTATTGTAATTATTTGTAGACTACAAGTATTCTTAGCTGTTTGTATATTTTTATGCTATTTGGTTTTAAAATATTTTTGACTTCCTATCTTTGAATTACAATTGTACTTTTATTACAAATGAAATAAACGTTTTTTTATGAGGAGACAGTGAACCTTTTTTTTTTTAGCCATCTGTCATAATAGATTCCTACATGATGTCATCTTATAGCAAATACTAAGGCCCTCCTCTCACTGCTCAATTCCAAGGCGATGCAACTCATATTTAAGTAACGTCAATTTGAGTGTCCTGCTAGTATGATAACTTGATCCGACCTAATATCACACACTAAGAATACTGTGAAGAGATGCAGTCTCCTCAGTATGCCTTTACCTGTGGTGAGTGTCGTTCTAATAAACAACCCTTGTGAGGCTACTCACCGAGATTTTCATCAAGTGATGATAATGTCAGCGCTGCCCATTGTTCCTACAACTATTACAGGAAAAGAAAAATCTGAAGAATCTGCTGCCATTCTTAATTTATATATACAAGAGAAAAATATAACATCATCATCATCATCCTCAATAGTTTCCAGCCACTGGACGGGTCTGCTTTATGCACAAACCTCTCTATTTCCTTCTTTCTTCCCACCACCTTGTTCCAGTCCTCTCATCCATAGTCACTCCTCCTCCACTCCTTTCAGCCATCCATCCCCCATGGTTTTCCTCTGTGTCGTTTACCATGCATCTTAATTTCGTGGATTTTTCTGAACCTCCATTCTCTTTACACGTCTATACTATCTCAGTCTGGTCCTCTCTACCCTTTCCTGTAGGGATTCCTCTTTTATGGTGCATCTAATCACTTCATTTCTTATTCTGTCGATTTTAGTAACTCCCATTCTACCTCTTAAAAACTTCATTTCGCTTGCTTGTACTCTGCTGATGTCCCGCTTCTTCATTATCCATGTTTCAGCAGCATAAGTCAAGATAGGCACATAGTATGTGTGATAGATTACTCTCGTGCTTCTCTGTGGCTCCTCTTTATTCTATATCAGGCTTTTAATGCTCCTTAGAAACGCCTCTGCTTGTCTTCCTCTTTCACTTATCTCGCCATCATTTCCTCCACATTCCTCTAATACACTCCAAAAGTACTTGAAGCTGTTTACCGTCTTTAGTTGTTCCCCTGCCATCACAATTCCCTGCGTTATCCTATTCTTCTTTCTAATTGTTACCATGCACTCACATTTTTTTACATTAAATTTCAGGCCATATTCCTCCACACTGTCTGTCCATACATCCAGCTGCCGCTGAACGTCCTCTTCATCACCTCCCCAGATCATCCGCAAAAGCCATCACCTTCTTGTTTACCTCTCCCATCCACACTGCCACCTTCTGCATTATTTCATCCATGATTACAATAAAGAGTAGTGGTGATAGGGCACTTCCTTGCTTTAGTCCATTCTTTTGTTATAGCCAATATGTTCTTCCTTCCCCTATTTTCGTATAGCTCACACAGTATAATATACAGTGGTTAAATAAAGAAATTCATGAAAAGATAGCGATTGCTTATGAAAAATGATGATAAGAATATTAGTCTACTGAAAAATAACTTCAAAAGTTTGTAACATGGTTTAATTAGTTAAATACGCCGCCATGCATGCCCAAAAAGAGTCGATATTTTCTATGAAAGAAAGCGTTCTCTCATACTATGTAGCTAGTTATAACTTCAGCTTTTCGATCAAATGACAGGTAGCTACTGTACAAATTATAGCCCCAAACAATTATTTTATTTTATTAAACTATTTGTTAATTCTTTCACAACATGTCTGATTACTACAAAATTGCTTGCTGGTGGTTAATATAGCTTATTAACTATTTTAACCAATTATATGATCAAAACTGATTGTTTATTCCACAATTTGAACT
This sequence comes from Vandiemenella viatica, assembly GCA_031002005.1. Lineage (NCBI taxonomy): Eukaryota > Metazoa > Arthropoda > Insecta > Orthoptera > Morabidae > Vandiemenella > Vandiemenella viatica. Next base: position 191,436,769 of record CM061914.1, on the reverse strand, counting down.
GAATAATATTGCGTTTCTCTGACAGATATTTTCATAACAGCAATATAAAAAAATGCAGGAAAGTTACTGGCGATCAAGGCAAAAGTTGTTTATGCCTTTAATTCAGATATCTAAGGATAATTGCATTCAGGACAAATAACACAATACACAAACATTTGAACACCAACACTGAAAGTAACCTATACCAGAATGAGGCATATATCAATTAACATGTCAACAGTGTAAAGCAATATATATGGTGAGACATCCAGAAACTTTAACATAAGGAAAGAATATATTAGAGCAATAACATGTACATACGATTCTACATTCGCCGAACATTTACTACACTATAACCACCCCCCTACTTCCCTACAGACAGACATGACGATATTAAAAATTAACAATCACAGACAACACTTGTTAACAATTCAAGAAAACTACCAAATACACAAAGCCATAGGAATGGGAAAATCAGTTCACCAATAAAAGACTGTTTAGCTCACTAAAAATAAACACTACACAGGGAAACTAATACAAACTGTTCAACTCAATAAAAATAACCAACACACACACACACAAAACAACTGATAAAAACAGAGAAATAATTTAATAGAGCAACACATATAAAATAACAAAATAAAATGGATCAAAGTTGGTAGCACTGCATTTCATCAAAACAACATGTATATTATATAGCAGAAAAATGCAACAAGAGGCATACAGTCAATGTTTCAATGGATATAGTGCCAAGTGTTTAGTCAGAAATATGTACAAGTGTAAAATAGTTTTCTACTTGTGGAAAAGATGATCTGTAAAATACTTACAGTGCTGTTCCAAATCGCCATGTAAATATCATCACCCTAGCTGTAAGTACAATTTAAATATGTATATAATAATTTGAAATGCTTTTGTCAAATGTAATGAAATACAGGTAAAACAAATTCACAGCCACTGACGATACCCCACACCATAAGGCGAAACGCGTACGGGAATAAAGTAACATTAACATCAACAGTTGTTTCCAGACGGAATTTTGATTTATAATCTAAGGATAACAGATTCTAAATGCAATATGCTTCTGTAATTGGTGCATTTTAAATTACTTAATATACTCAGTTCGTTTTCAAAATCCCTCTCCACTCTTTTACATTTCACAGTTTATAATAGCCTAGTGGAAGTCTCACGAGATCTTTCTCTCAGAGCTTGATATTTAATGCCTCCGGCACTCGCCATGAATAATTGTGCAGTGACAATTTAAAGCTTGCGCGGATTTATGGAGACAGATCGTATTGAAATGAGACGTGGACAAACAGATATTTGCGAAATAAGCATTTTCTCACAAACAGGGTTCGCTACGCCGACATAATGCAAAAACCATGGAAGTGCCAATAAAATGCAATTCCTTGAAACTTAAACTCGCAGCGAATCAGGCTGAGTCTGATTGAAGAAAGGAAGTGAGGGTGGGAGATGCATGAGTGTGACCCTCCAAAGGAAAAGTTTAGTTATTATTTTGTTTACAAGATATTTTCATGTGTGGACGTATCCAGAGATGGCAGAGTCCGAGATGTGACTGGATTGGCAGAATCGACTTCCGTTGGTGGGAGACGATCCCCCGACATGTGAAGGCGAGCGACAATGCTGGCAACAGGCACTCGACCGATGGATTTCGAGGTGAGAGGTCATGGAGCGAACTGGCAGCCGGCAAGAGACGACCAGTACAGAGTCATAAGTGTTTATGTACACACGGCACAAGTGAGACTTGAGGTGGTTTGTGTGAAGACGGACGCTGGGGTGTCTACCCCTGTGGATCACGGTAAACACGCATACTATAAAGTGCACTACAATTCGAAGAAGCACTCTTACCCAAATAACAACCTTGGCGAGGAAACTTGCAGATAAGAGCCTTAATCTGCCGTACTATAATGAGTTTTAGCCGGAGCGTTACCTTCTAAATAACTTTTTGTTCACAATAGAATCAAAGACTTGCCTTTGCCTTTCTTTGAGTAATCAATTTGTTTGTATGTGGTACATATTTATTTACTAGCCGAAATTATAGTTTCACATTGTGTGTAAATTTTAAATGCCTGAATAATGTCCAGGTTATGGAAATTTTTGATTAGTCATAAGGTCATGCATTTTAATTAATTACGAACCCTTTCTCATTGAAATAATTTTTAAAAAATTTACCTCAGATTAAAATTATATTCATATGTTTGATAAAATTAGTAAGGCACCCGGACCCTCACGTCACACAAGGCATTTCGACGTTACCGTTATTGAAGTCCCGCTTCCAGCAACCTCTTCTGTTTCTTTCATTTCCGTCGGCGTAGTTCTACCGGATATGAATGCAATACGAGAATCATCATGATCTGTAGTTCCCTTCACCTCCATCACCGCTCTTCTTGGAAAGGACTTTTTGCTGCTCGTTAGAAAAGTATGATAGCAGGCTTTTAATTTTCTTCTCCACTGCCGTTACATCTATCGAATATTTTTCCCCAAGGATCTTTAGGGCATCTGTCATCTTGATTTTGTTGTATTGTCTTTATTTTTGGCGTTCCACAACAATGGATCCGAACAGCAATCTCCGATAAATAAAAGTGTTTCCTCGTTGGAAAGCGACGCACTGCAAGAGGAGACGTACGTGATCCCAACTTCAACTGGAAACGCTTGCAACACGCCGTGCCTCCTGGTTGCATGCCCCTGATGCATGCCTCTCTCCAATGCAACACGACGGATGCCTCTGGCGATCAAAGGTTGATCAAGTGTGGACATAGCTTAAGATATAACCAGCCAGCACATGGAAAAATAAACTAAACTAGGTTAAACTGATGTTTGCAGTGAGGACTTCTGAATTATGTAAAACTTTTGGAGTGGATGAAAAAGTTATTTTCCGATTAGAAGAATTCTTAGAAGGTAAAATCAAACATTTGTTAGGAAATGCAGTATCAAAGAAAGTGGAAGTCAACATGGGAGTCCCACAGTTATAGTATTGGGACCATTGCTATTCGTCATTCTAATGAAGGGTTGTATTAATAGTTTTTCTATCAGAAGTTAGATTGTAGTGTCCCTGCCAGCTGATTGATAAGAGCCGACAGAGCAACCTTCCACCTGGAGCCATGGATAAGGTTCAACCAAGAAGATCGACATAGTTCTGATATGAATATTCGTCGTAGGTTCCTACTGCAACACATCACAGCTTATATGGCTCAGCACATTATTAGTATAGGAATGAAGGTTAAATTACTGTAAACGGCAGTTACCCTATTTACATGTTTATTTACATAAGCATGGACTGATGACATACGTGAATATTTACATTTTTTAACTGGATTTATAACAAGATGGTTATGCGTTCACCGGATCATTCCGCACAGGGTCAAAGACAAGGGCGAGCATGTAACTTATGGGCGCCTCGCAGCCCAAACTAACTGGAATATTGATAAGAACTCTACAAGATTATGCCTACATAACTATGACCAAATGATTGACTCTTTAACTGTCCACACCCAGCTATCGCAGTAGAGCCAACCTTAGTAATAGACGACTGGCATCATCTTCTCGACTGCGCGTCGATGTGGTACGTTGAAAGACTTTCGTAGAGAGACCGACAGATACCTGCTCCCAGGAATTAAATAGATACTCCCCCTTCCTATCATCACTGTGTGGTAGAGGTCAATACTCCTCGCTAACCTGATGTATGAAGTCGTTTTACCAGCTTGCAGTAATGACAAGCGCTTGGCAACTGGCTTGTTGATATGCGTGCTACTTCCCAGGTCATAGCTCTATTGCTTAACTTTTTCATGCTCGCCCGGCCTGGATACCGTCTTGAGAAATATGGTTTTAGCAAGTGATCGACCTAGATCACTACAAGATTGTTTGCAGATAATGTAATTTTGTATAATAGAATCGAAACGGTAGAAGACTGTAGACAGCTGCAGATTGATCTGGACACGATATCTAGTTGAGTGAGTGAGTTCACATGGGGTGAAGACAGAGGCAAAGATGACTGAGCTTATAAGGTACACAGATAAAAATATAAAGGTTAAGTATAAGTACGAAGTGTGGGAAGAATGACATGTTGAAGACTTGAGATGTAAACACCTCGGCGTAACCATTGGCGAGAAACTTAACTGACTTGAAAATACGAGGCGCGTCCAGAAAGTAAGTTCCGTTTGGTAATAAAATGAAATTGTACACAGATACAGAAGAAATTTTTATTGCACAAATTCTACAACTCTTAAACTACTTTCCACATAACTGCCGAAATTTTGCAGGCATTTGTCATAGCGTGGCACCAGGTTTGTATACCTTCTTCATAGAAATCTGCTGCCTGTGTCTTCAACCAGTTGGAAACAGTTTCTTTCAGCTCGTCGTCATTGGTGAAGTGATGACCGCCAAGGAAAGACTTGAGATGTAAGAACAGATGAAAGTCTTGCTAGTTCTTCTGTAACCAAAGGTGGACGCCCACTTCGTTCTTCATCGTGCACATCACTACGCCCGCCATTGAACTGTCGGACCCATCTTCTCACCATCGAATCACTCATCGCATTTGGTCCGTAAACTTCGCAAATTTGCCGATAAATTTCACTTGGTTTCACTTTCCTCGCATTCAGAAACCAAATCACAGACCTGATTTCACAGGCGGCGGGATTTTCAATCAACGCCGACATTTCAAATAAGCACAACAAAGCGTACGTAACTGACAGCTATCTCCAAATGGCACACGTTCTTCCCCTTGATACACATCGTCTACAGCGCATGTGCGGAACTGCAATCGCAGCGCTGCAGCGGAGATAAATTGAAACGGAACTTACTTTCTGGACGCGCCTCGTAAAAGAGCAGGGACAGGGTTTAAAACCCCTCACTTTGAAAAAGTAAAGAGAGAAGTAAAGCAGTTTGGTTACACAGCTTTAGTCAGACCATTGCTTGAATGCAATTTAATTTAATTGCCCTGGAGCACAGGCTCCGGTGGCAAATTCTCTACACACCCATTTTATCTCCTTCCTTATCTCATCAACTTTTGTCCCCTACTGATTTTAACACTAAAGTGGTAGAGTGGTTTTGATAAATTATTCGTCATTCCTCTTAGTAATTTTATCCTGGCATCCTTCACTATGAAAGAAAACCTTCCCACACACTTATGCTTTAAAGAGAGTGCCAGCTTGTGGTCATGGACATCTTTACCCTTCCAAGCACCTCTCTTCATTCTCCCATCAATATATTTCCATGCCTCATCACCGATATACACCTTATACAGTCTCTAGACTCGCGTCACACTCCTCGTAATATGGCAGTTCCTTAAAACAAAATTTCACATTTAGACTAAAGTGACCAGATTTTGAAATTGGTAAAGCGGGACACCATTGACCGGGGGGGAGGGGGGTAATTGATTATAAAGTTATTCTACATGGAGCAAAATTTTATATATATATATTTATTTCAACAAAAGTACAATTTACAAATATAATACATTAGAAAATTATATACAGTATTATTTTATTCTTTGGCATATTTCTCATTTGAGTGGATTTTTTTTCAGTAGATTTCTGTCATTGTTTAAAAGCGCATGAAATTTTTCACAAGACTTTGTTAAATTATATTTCACACTTAATATGGCTTTCAAAGACTCAGCACTTAATTGTGAACTTTCTGTGGTCCACACTTTATTTACCATAGAAAAAAACGCAGCATTAGTTCCTGATAAGGGGGCGTCCGTTAATGACGTGTGGTGTTTTTCCGGCCTAATTCGCCTCTATAAAATACAGTATAAATAATACGAGTACTGTTTGGTAAATTCAAGGACGGTTATGTATTTATGAAATAAATTACTTACCTAAATTATCTGAATAACTGACTTGTTGACGTCACTTGTTTAACTAGCACGCAGCACGATGTGTATTGTCTGAGAGGCAGTTACAAAATGTTTTCGTCGTTGCCAGTGTCGAAAAATGTCATTGTTCATTAAGTCTAAGCAATGGTGGTCGAACTGATAAACAATGCGACCTTTGATAAGCAGATCTTGATAATCACTTCTCGATAGTCAGTTATCAACAATTATTTGTTTTTATTACATTTTAACATTGTAAAATTAACAAAAAGTAATATAAAACTCATATCCTGACGAAATAGCCACATGGCGGCCGAAAGCCGTATATTCCCTTCCCGTTCTCCCGCCGTTCCCTAGCTTGTCATGCATTCTTTCCAAAAATCGGGACTTTTCTAAAACGGCGGGGGACGCGGGACAAATTGTTAAAAAAGCGAGACGTCTGGTCACCTTAATTTAGACAGAAATATAATTTGCTGATAAAGGCTGTAGTATTGGGAATATAAAGTTAATGTAATTAATAATAAAAAGAGTTGCAGATGTAATAGAAATTATTTGATTTGATCAATATAATGGAAAAAATAGAATCTCTGGGAGAAAAAGGAAGCCAAGTGATTGTTGGTAGAGTTGGCGGGCGAGTCAAACTTATGCAGTGGATTAAGAGGTTTTGGAATAATAGTCGCAGAGAGGAAAAGAGGCAGAGAGAAAGTTTAGTTGATAGATCTTGCTCAGAAAGGAAGTCTGATAATTGTATGGATGGAACTGTGTTCGAATTTATTCTACACACGATCAAAAGTTGTTATTGGTATAATAGGAGCTGCGAGAAGAACAAACGAAAAGGAAATAAATGGCAGAATATACAATGAACAAATGTAAGTTTTCTCGGTGAGTCAGTTGTGTAAAATCTTCTAGGGCTTTCCACTGGGGTAGCGCGTCCCACAAGGTTCTTCCCTGCCCCACCACCTGTGCACTGATTGGCCCCGACGCACGTGACTGACGTCACCTGGCGAACGAAGGTCTTTTAATCGTGGACGCTTCCAAGAATCCGACACTTCGCCGGAAGATGGAGCCTGAGGCAGGCTTCGAAACGTCGCCCTTCATTGACGCGCTACCTCGGTGGAAAGCCCTAGAAGATTTTACAGAATATACAATGTTTATTCTTATGAAAAATCTTTTATTTACATTAGAACAACCAACGCTGTAGCATCTTTCTTTCTTCCAATGAATCACAATCCAGCTCCTTTACAGATTGCGATCTGCGGTAATTTCCAAAGACAAATCCAACAGCCCTTCTTTGCACCCTCGCACACTTCTGTATTTGGTAAAAAAATGTGGATCCTATATTACGCTAGTACTTGCAATGGTCTTGGAAATACAATGTTTTTGATGAATCCATTAGGCATATATACCAAAAACAGTTCTTCGATTTTCCTACACAGAAGTACAACACATAAAATTGTCTATGTGGTAATTTTCCCCTTTTTCAATATTCAAAATTTTATTGCGAAATGTTCTGAAGAAAGGTCTAATTTTACACACATTTGTGATCAATGAAATATCTCTGCTTATATGATGCTTTCAGTTCACCTCAACGAGAACCCTTAACAAAAAACAAAAAAAAATGAATTATTTCTGTTATTTATGAGTTAAATGAAACGTCTCCCATCAAAGAACTTCTATAGCATGATAGATAAGATTAAGTGTCGTGCCGATAACTTTTCATCAAGTGCCACTAGATTACCTGGCGTATGGCTCTGGTGTGTTGTCCTGTTTGATCGGATTACCCTAAACCTTCTCCATAACATGGATGCAGTTTCGGCAAAAGGATGTAAACATTTTTTCCAACTTATTTTAAAGCACACGTACTCAACATTCCTTCAAGGTCGGCATAAAAACTGTAGATTGTGTGTCGCAACACACAATTTCAAACAGTTTTTAAATCTGAAGTTCGAATTTCTCGGTCACTAATTGCCCGACGAGAATTTTTAAGGTAAACACAAAACAATAGTCTGGTTCATCGCAAATCCACATATATATAAGATAATAAGCTGAGGGTGTGGATGAAATTTGTGAGCATACACAAACTGACTGCGAGAGAAACAAAGGCTGAGCAACCGACAGAGACTTACACACGCTATCCATCTGTCTAACACTGTTTCCTTAGTTTTCGAAATTTCATGACAAAACATGTTATTTATCTCGAAAAATGAATGCTGTGTCATTCGTAATGATACTTAGTCGTTGTCAAATTTCGTCAAGATAGGCTTGGCCATTTAGTGATGAAAAAGTAAAAAACGGAGAAACAGACTTACTTTCGGATTTATAACAGTACAATGGATAGATAGGAATGCGGAGAATTAAAGTTCAGTTTGGGTGCAACACGCAGACATTTTTTAATGAATTTCAGATCAGAGACGTTGATGCGTAATGTATTCCGGGGTTTGGAGTGTAAATCATGCAGCAAAGATAATACTGTACTGAGAGTGTAGGAAGCATTACACTGGGAACAGATGGCTTAGGGGAAGGGAAGCGGATCGAAGCTCATTTGGGCGGTGCGAGCAGCGATAATGAACCCTACCCTCTCTTCCCCCCCCCCCCCCCCCACCACCCTTGGCACAAAATAAGCTGGAGCGCCGAGCGCTGCAGCGGAAAATTTTTTAAACGAGTATCTCGCAACATCGTTAAGCGACCCGTGAAATCCATTAAGTGCTCCTAAACCGGTTTGGCCCTGCCGGCCTCTGCCCCTGTTAGGCCGCTCGCCCGTCGTGTGTCTGCGACATGTTGGAGGCACGTTTGAGGCGCTACGGATCTCGTTGGTCTGTGAAGTTGATTACTGCTGCAACCACAAAACCTTATTGAAATTATCATCAGGGAAAACATGACAAAAAGAAAAAGTTTTGATTAGTTGTAAATCAATACTAGTAAAAGGATAAGATTGTTGATTGTGTCGTATTCGTAACCCTATGACGTCACGCATCCGGGATACCTTGGCGAAATAACAACGGGTAGAGATGATTCCGCAGAAATGAGGTTACGAGCGTTAGGGGGCGTCCATTATTTACGTGAGGTGTTTTTCCCGTAATTCCGAACCCCCCGCCCCCAAATTCCGGATCCCCCCTCTTTGGTGAGATTTGGTCTGACCCCCCCACCCTCTTCTAAAATGACGTGAGGTTTTCATGGAGACCCCCTCCATTCTAATCGACCTCGTATCTTTTTGAGACCATTTTTTTAGGGTCTCATGCTTACAAGGGTGGTTATACCCCCACTAAGTCAATTTTCGCGTCATTTGTAATTTTTATTATTAATTTTTTTTTATTTACTTTTTTAACTCTATAGTCCCACAAGGATCTCATCACCTCACTTGAGATTTCAGTTGACCCCCCTCCCCCTTCCCCCCTTGGTGAGGTTTCAAGAGATTTCGTCGGACCCCCCGCTCCACTATTTCATGTAATTAAGGGGCGCCTTCTTTTCTAATGGCAACTCGTTTTAGTTAAGCAATGAATTTACAGAACACTGAAAGAAAAGCGTGAATTTCGTTTTAATCAATGCGTTAAACACTAGTTGTGTTTTGTTTGTTTATATTCCTCCGATGTAGATGTTTTCGGTATGTGCTGTGATCGCTGTTACAGTAAACTTAAAAATATGGTGTCTCATTTGTATGGCGATGCCGTGGCTATATCAAAGAGCATGTGATTAAAGCTTTGATTTTCTAGCAGTAATATCAGCGGAGTTTGCGGTTAGATTCAAATGCGACCTGGACCTGTACGACAACAAAAAAAAATTTCGCTACAGTGTAAGGCAGTAGAACAACATTGAAGGTAATTTTATAACAATTCTTTTTAATTACGCAATTACGATGAAATGAGTTGCCAGAACAATGAGTTCGAAGGGTGATTTTTGAGAGGCTTAAAAGGTAGTAAAAATTAAATGCAAATGCAACTCTTTGTAATGTCTTTCACATTTGATTTCTCAACGAATCGTCTTCAGCGACGAATCTGCGTTGAAATTTACACCATAACTAGGATGCCGCCAATTGTAAAATTGAGATTCGATTTATAATGTGTGTTATACACTGATAACCTAAACATTATGATCACCTACTAACTAGCATATTGGTCCATCTTTCGAACGTAATACAGCAGTGATTAGGCGTAGCATGGATTCTAAGAGTCCTTGGTAGGATTCCAGAGATAACTAACGGCAGATTTCTATGCTTGGGTCACGAAATTCCCTTGGACTCGGCCCCTGGGAACGAGCATCGCGGAAACGGAGAGGCTGTTCGCGGGCTACTGTAGTGAGCATCTATGGAAAGTGTTTGAAGGACGGCGAAACCACGAGTAGGTGACAATGTGGTGGACACCCACGCCACATCACAGAACGCGGAGGTCGGAGGCTTGCCCGCTCTGTAAAGCAGGATAGGGGGTGATCTGTGGCAGAATCGCGATTCTTGTGCTCTGAAACACTTCTAAAAGAACCAGAATTGTACTCTTCCGTAAGATTTGCCACAGATCACCCCCTATCCTGCTTTACAGAGCAAACACGGCCTAGGTCTGGCTGGTGGTGACAGCCAGCTTGTGACAGTAAGAAGAGACCTTACACCAGATGAAGACAGCAGAGTCAGCTGTCGAAACGTCGTGTTTATACAACACCATCCGGCTGGACACCCGAGAAGATATCAGTACTCCCGGAATGACTCCACTTACTCTGTTTGTGAAATGCGTAGTTTGTGGGATGGGGATTGAGGACCGTCTCTTCATTCGCATAGACCAGTGTTCTTCAACCTGTGGGGGGGGGGGGGGTCACGGTAGCAAACCAGGTAAACGTTACAATACGATAAAAATACAAAATTTTCAGCGTCTGTGTCTGTTTATTTTTTTTAATAAACTGCCAAATCGGGCTTGTATTTTTGAAACGCAAATAACCAAACCATTTTCTAATTGGATCCTGTTTCTGTTCTTTCTACCATATTTCAGGTGATTGTCGTCAGAAAGTCTAATTGTTTTTTCGGTTTTTGTTTTCTTCTACCACTGCCCCTTATAGAAGATGTGGAGGGCTGCGCAGATATTTTGAAAATTCCGTTTTATTTATTTATTTTATGAATTTTTAATTGCGATGGAGCTAACGCTCGAGTGGCGATTCCCCTAATCATTTAATTACCCCTTTTTAAATTATCATCTTTTTTTTAAAAAAAATCCTTTTATAATTGGAGTGTTAAATTCCTCCTCCATTTACTTTTGAACTTTTATCCTGGCTCGCAGCGAAGCTAGTCCGTACTCGCTGGCGTACTCGGACAACTGACTGCAGTGGACGAAGACAAACTCTTCCTATGTGGCCGCTGAGTCCACCTTCTTGCCTCCCACGCCGCCAACGCGATAAAGAATGTATCACTGCCCGCAAAGTGCCCGCGACTATCTTGCTCAACATTTCATTCCACGATCAGGAGATATAGTCTCAATAGAAGGAAAATTAGAAATGTCGTTTTCGAAATCATTGACATAGTTTTATTACAGTCCTGGGGGGTCGCCAAAGGTATTTTTGTAATGGAAAAAGTCCTGATCCCCGTCCGGGCATCCAGATTTGGGTTTTCCATGGTTTCCCCAAATCACTCCAGGTGAATGCCGGGATGCTTCCTTCAAAAGGCCATGGCCGAATTCCTTCCCATTCCTTGCCCCCATCCTTTCCCGTCTCTAAAGACCACGTTGTTAAAAAGGGACGTTAAACTGTTAAAAAAAAAGTCCTGTCACGGTCACCATGTAACTCACTAATGATGAATCATCAAGGTCGCCAAAAGGTTTTTACTAGTGAAGGGAACGCGTATTCAAACAGGTTGAAATACTTTACGCCTTGTCGACATCAATGTCATTAGAGGCGGGATGGGACTGGGAACAAGGAATGGGAAGGAATTCGGCCATGGCCTTCTGAAGGAAGCATCCCAGAATTCACCTTGAGTGATTTGGGTAAACCATGGGAAATCCAAATCTGGATGCTCAGACGGAGATTTGAGCAGCCGCCGTCCCAAATGCGAAGCCAGAATGTTAACCTCTCACCCACCAGTCATGGTGATTGAAAAACACCGCCCTAGATAATCGCGTGAAATCACTTTAAAAAATAAAAATAAAATTAAATAGAAAACGCGATCAGAGTGGGCGGAACACGTGGCCTCGAACTCGAGCGTGGTGTCGTGCTACCTCCCAGTGCGGTAGTGCTGTAGACTTTCAGGCGCGCAGCGCAATGGTGGATAGAATCCCAGCTTTCCTGATTTACCTCTCATGTTCGTCATTGACTTACTACAACGCTCAAAATGGGTCTATTATATTTCTGTTATTGTTCATTTCTGTAATTTAAAATTTACTGTACCGGCTTCGAGCAGAAAGTTAACATAACCTGAATCAGCGACCAGCAGGCAGACAACATGACATACATCTCCATCGATGCAGCTTCAACAACGCTTCATAGCATTCCATCACGCAGCAAGCGACAACAGAAGTTTAATGGCTCCACTCTTTACTGCACTTGTGCTGAAGACCCATAATGGATTCTCGCTGAGTAGAGTTCGGGCCGCTGCGTCGTGTCGGTGGTGGGATGGATTCGGTGACGTGGTTCCCAGTGGGTCTGCGAGCAGTCGGCACGTCAAACAGACTGCGGCGGACTACACGGTAACATACTCCGGCCGATTGGCCCTCAGGCTGCATAATGAGCGGAGTGAAGGGCGCGCTCAGGCGAGGAGGGCTCACACGGCACACGCGGCACAGTTTACGATATCGATCTTCAATTGTTGAGTCCTGTCACGGTCACCATATAGCTCACTAATGATGAATCATCAATTCCTGCTGTCGTTAAGTGGGTCACTAGGTCATTTATATCTGCAAAAGTTATTTTTCTTCATTCCTGAAATTATCTTCATATGGTATTAAAAGAAATCGACGAATACATCCAAACTTTTTTTTTTTCTTTGGTTTTTAGCCGACTTTGGACCGCGGGAATAATTGGGTTACTGGTTTAATTTTTCTTCTCCAACTAGGTTATTTTCATTTTTCCACTGTGGTTCCCCCTTCTTTCTTCACACCAGATGGCCTATGCACATTCTTCCTGTCACCCTCTGAATTTATCAATTTTAGTTTCGAATTCGATTTTCTATCTCATCTGTGTGGATTGCTACTTTCTCCACATCTTTTCTCGTCTCCTCAATCTATCTAATTGTTATTTTTAATTTTATGATATAACTGAATTTTTTTTTATCTATCCTCACTCATTCTCAAAAGATTTACATAAAATTTTAGCTTTCTCTTGTGCATTGTTTCTGTAATTATCTCTCTGTTCCTATATAGATCTTCATTTTTTCTTCTTCTACCTGGTCCCACCTATTGTATTTACTAGTCGTAGGAGCATTTTTTTTTTTTTTTTTTTTTTTTTTTTTGCATGAGTCTTTCGACTGGTTTCATGCAATCCCCCATCCTTTCCTATCCTGTGCTAACCTCTTCATCTCTACATACCCCTTACAACCCACGTCCTAATTATCTGCTTCATATATTATAATCTCTGTCTTCTTCTATAGTTCATACCCTCGACTGTTTCCTCCACTAACCAAAATATAACCTACCAACCTATCTCTTCTTCCTGAAACCTTCCTCCACAAACTTCTTTCCTCACCCATCATTTCCAAATTTCTTTCATTTCGTACTTTCTACATAATTTTCAGCATTTTTCTGTAGCACCACATTTCAAATGGCTCAATTTTCTGTCTTTCTTTCCTAAAGTCTTCGCTACCATAAAGTGCTGTGCTCCACACATAGAGTTGTTAAAAGTTTTTTGGAAGTCCTAGATTAATATTTGAAACTAAAATTCTCTTTTTCATGAAGGCTTATTTTTTTTACGGAGTTTTCTTAGGACTCCTCAATTTCTATTTTCTTATTCTAAATCACATTCACGCAGACCAACATCAAAAGCCACACTAATTACATTTTCAAATGATGATGTTGGTGTGTCAGTGGCATAACCTGGCTTTCGCCAAGTGCAAAAGTGATTTGGAATGTGATAACGTGGCTTTAGAGTGGTGTGCACATTGTTCTCTTTCACTTTGTTTTAACTACTTCATCGAAATCCCGCATCTGCACTTTGAGGACTAATATAAGCACTATCAGGTGTGTGGTGCTGCTATATATGCGTGTTTTGCGATATATTAAAGTATTTTAAGCAGAGAGTTTTTGGAACTGTTGATTGAAAATGTTATGATACACTGACGTCTTTGAATTACGTATAATTAATTTCTTTCATATGGTATTGATATCTTGTTACTTTATTTCTCTCTATTATGTTACTTGAGATAGAATGCAACGTTTGGCATTGAAGTGAGACGCGCCACTGTTTTATTTATGATCGCTTGTTACTCTAAGCTTGTTTTTGTGTTGTCCCCAGTGTTCGAAGTCAAAGGTGTCCTTTCTTGGTTCTTGCACTAATATCTTTGTTCGCCTCGTGCAGTCCCAGACATAATTTACAGTATGAGGCAGCCCACTACCAGCAGCTGTTTGGCGGCCTTTCCACCTGGACCGTAAGTAATGAATGCAGCGCCGTCATCACGCGGCTTATCCCGCCCACCCGCGGGAGTCCCTGAAATATTCACCGCTCCTCCGGAATTGCGTTCTCGCGACTCGCGGCATTCTTTTGCCAGTTTTGGCGCGCTGCATTATAGATGCTGGCTCGAGGCGCTCGAATTACACCCGACTCGGCGCCTTAATCCCGCCCGCTGAATGTTTCAGCGAGTTCCGCCCGTGTCTGGACAGCGGAGCGCGCTGACGATGTCACAGATAAGGGAAGTCGAAACAACTACATGGAACACCACTCCACTGCTGCCAACATCACGCCATTCTCTACCAACACTACTCCGTTTCTGTCAAACTAGTCTGCACTTCAGCTACCCGTATTCTCTGGCTGTCCAGTCAAAGAGGGACTTTGATTGTTATTCACTGATCAGCCAAAACATTATGATACCTGCTTACTAGCATATTTGTCCACATATCGAACGCAATACAGCAGCGATTTGGCGTAGCATGGATTCTGTAAGTCCTTTGTAGGCTTGCAGAGGTATCTGAGACCAAATGTCTACACACAAGTCACGAAATTCCCTTAAATTACGGGCCGGCGGTCTGTGGGCGCGGCGTCTCGGAACGAGCATCTCGGAAACGGCGAGGCTGGTCGGCTGTTCGCGTGCTACTGTAGTGACCATCTATGCAGAGTGGTTGAAGGACGGTGAAACCACGAGTAGGCGACAATATGGTGGACACCCACACCACATCACAGAACGTGGTGGTCGGAAGCTTGCCCGCTCTTTAAAGCAGGATAGGGAGTGATCTGTGGCAGATCTGACGGTAGAGTGTTTCAGAACACAAGAACTTCGCAGGAACTATTTTGTCTACAGAAACGACAAAATTGAAATAGTGAAAAACCAAAAGGTTCACACCTGGTCACGGAGAGGATTGGAACGTCTGCTGGTCTTTGAACTAATTGTGGATAAAAGTGGGCAGGTCCGAGGTTAATCTGGCCAAGTGGAGTTGTATTGGTGCTAGAAACATTGAGTGCGAATGTGGTGATGACCAAACTACAGTATGGACCATATGCTCAAGTGCCCACCATCCTGAAACGAAGATGATGTGTTTCGAATTTAGTTGAGGTTGCGAAGTGCTGAGTGAAATAGGTTTATCGTGGCTAATTTGTACAGTGGGAATACCACAGGGTAGCATATTGGGTCCATTGCTATTCATTATTCTAATGAATAATTGTGTTGATCGTTTATTATTAGAAATCAGATTGTTTGCATGTGACATAATCCTATATAAAAGGATCAAAACGGTAGAGGGCTTTAAACAGCTGCAAGGTGATCTGGACAGGATATCTAGTAGGGTTGGTAAACATGGGATGAAGATAAATGCAAAGAAAACTCAGCTAGTTAGATTAACAGATAAAAAACTAAAGGTTGATTTTGATTATAAAGTGGGGAAAGGAATGCTTTGCTGAAGACTTGAAATATAAATATCTCGGCATTGCATTTGATAAAAAGCTTAACTGGGCAAGACACATTGGACAGGAGGTAGGAAAAGGTTTCAAAATTCTGCACTTGATGGAGAGAGTGATGAGGTAATGTACGAGTGAAGTAAAGGAATTACGTTACAAAACTTTGGTCAGACCATTGGTTGATTATGGTAATGTAGAATGGGACCTACATTTTGTATATCAAATACAGAAGTTGGAGAAGATGCAAAAAAGGACTTTTAGATTTGTTTCTGGAAATTAATGTGGAATGCAATCAGTAACAGATATGATAAAAGAGCTGGAATGGGATTCATTAGAAGACAGGAGGAGGGTGAAGAAGGTCATGGGAGTGTACATGGCGTATATTGGTGATGAGGCGTGGAAAGATATTGGTGTAAGAATTGAAATCAATCAATGGAAGGGAAAATATGATCATGACCACAAGCTGGCACTCGATTTCAGGCACAAGGGTGTGGGAAGATTCTCTTTTTTAGGTGAGGGTGTCAGGGATTGGAATGAGTTACCAATAGAAATGATGAATAATTTTCCAAAAACGTTGACAGAATTTAAAGTTGAAATTTGTACAGGGAAAATGTGGGAGTGTGCAGGAAAGGGGGAAGATGGGTGTGAAGGAAAATTGCCACCCGAGCGTCCACTCCATTGTGATTTTTATTAAATTAAATTAATTATATTTTAATAAGGTAGTTTTGGAAATCTGTCCTTGTTGTTCTGTATGTTAATGTAAGTTGGGAGCCACGAAATCG
This sequence comes from Vandiemenella viatica, assembly GCA_031002005.1. Classification (NCBI taxonomy): domain Eukaryota; kingdom Metazoa; phylum Arthropoda; class Insecta; order Orthoptera; family Morabidae; genus Vandiemenella; species Vandiemenella viatica. The sequence continues at coordinate 191,420,173 of CM061914.1, read as the reverse complement.
CTGTTTTAAATAGTGGGTTTGAACACTAGGGGTGACAGGGTTACGTGGTTCGCTGGAAGAAGGTGAGTTAATGTGCTTTTTTGTGAAAAGGGGACGGCAGCACTAAAAAAAGTTGGAAAACTAGGCTCTAATTGATCGTCCATACGGGCGGCGAAGTTACTCCGTAAGTAATGTAACTTGGCCATAATACATGCAATGAGAGCTTAACTTCTACCTAAATAAATGCCTCAACTATATTGCTTATCAATCTTCAAAATAAGATTTGCCTCGAACCTCTTTCGAATTTATAAATATTATTAATTTTTATGAAAATTATGACACGCATAATGGTCAAAAAAATGTTTAAAAAAAGAATCAACAATCATTACCACCAAGAGAAACCTGATTAAGAGCAAAATCACATGTCTGTTTATCAGTGGACAGCCATATTTTTACAAGGTTTGATTTTATGAAATTGCAATTTATGAAAGTATCGAAATATCGACAGCTGATATTGATACTTTTTAAAATATCGATATATCGGAAATCCGATATTTTTAAAAATATCAACTGCCCTCGAAAGAACTGGGGACAAGGAACGGGAAGGAATTTGGTCATGGTCTTTTGAATGCGAGGCCAGAGCGCTAACCGCTTACCCACCACTCTCGGTAATAACGAGCAGTAATGGTCCCGATACGCCACTGAGGAATGGGTTGACAGTTGAGTAAGGATCAGTGTGACGCGTGTGACGTCGGGTCGGGAGGGGCGGGAGACCGACGCGGCTGCTTCCGGGTCGGCGTCGCAGCCTCGACTGAGCGTCGCGGCGCCGCGTGGAGCGTCGGCAGCGCGCAGGCGCCGCGACGCCGCCTATCGAGCCGGCGTCGTGGGCGTCGCGCGTATAAAGCTCAGTGCGAGGCGGGCGTCCCGGCCTACAGGGCAGCGGGCCGCCGAGCGGACCAGTGGCTCGCACCCAGGCTCGCAACGAGCGACAAGTAGCTGTCACGGTGAGTCGGCAAGCACGTGTGAAGCGGCACCGCCTGCGATCACATCACATGAGCTGCATCAGTTAAGTGTGACCCGTGTGATATGCGTAGGGTGCTGACATCGCGGTTAACTTTGTCCACTTCACTCCCTAACAAAGAGATCTCGATGCTTAATCATTTTAAATGTTTTTAACCTGTAGTTACGCACTAGAGGTCTTGAGCCATGGTTTCCCTTCTTTCACTAATAAGAAACAATTATGAAATTTTCCTGATAAATTTCGCGATGTTTTCTGTGTTTACCTTGGCGACCGTGACTTTTAACTGGTGAAGATACTGTTATTGGACTTACAACCACAGGTCACAGTTCAAACGACCACTTATGCATTTGTTAAGTGAATGCTTTCAACCCCTTTTGATAACTAACTCAACTGGGCAGAACACGTTGGGCAGGTGGTAGGAAAAGGTTGCAAAATACTTCATTTAATGGAGAGGGTGATGAGAGGATGTACCAGAGAAGTTAGGGACCTGGGGTACAAAACTTTGGTCAAACTATTGGTTGAGTATGGTGGTGCAGTTTGGTTATCAAATACAGGAGTTGGAGGGTGTGCAAAGAAGAGCAGCTAGATTTGTTTGTGGAAATTATCACAGGACACAGTCAATAACTGATATGATAAAGGAACTGCATTGGCAGTCATTGGAGGACAGGACAGGAGGAGGGTGAAGAGAGTGCTGGGAATGCACAGGGCATATGTTGGTGATGGGGCTTGGAGGGATATTGTTACAGCAATTAGGAATAGTGCATTGCAGGGGAAGATGGCCATGACCACAAGCTGGCACTCGATTTCATGCATAATGTAGTAGGAAAATTAGCTTTCCACGTAAGGGTGTTAGGGATTCAAACAAATTACCAAATGAAGTTGTGAATAATTTGCCAAAAATGCTGAAGGAATTTGAAATTAAAATTCGTAAATCGCAAAACTAAATTGGGGAAGAATTTAACTCTAAAATTATATAAGATATTTTAAAAATAAATTGAAAAGGGCTAATTAGTTTAAGGGAATCGCCACCGGAGCGTGTCCTACAACAAAATTAAATTAATAAAAAATAATCATTTTAACTGTTTTTAGCCTGTAGTTACGAACTAGAGGTCTTGAGCCATTACTTCCGTCCTTTCACAAGTAGGAGACAGCAATGAAATACTTCCATATAAATTTCGCGACTATTCCTGTGTTTACTTTGAAGACAGTAAGTTCTAACTAATAAAGATTGAGCTTCCAACCATACTTCATAGTTCTACATTTACATCTACATTCATACTCTGCAAATCACAAACATTGTGGGTGGCAGAGGGTGCTAAGCACCAATCCTAAACCCGCCCATTCCAATCCCGAATAGTGCGAGGAAAGAAGGAATACATATAAGTATCAGTACGGCATCTTATTTCTCTAATCTTATCCCTCCGGTCATTGCGACCTAAATAGGTTGGTGGAAGAAGTATTTCATTGCACTCGAAATTTGATTTTTTTCGCATATTCTCCAATAAATTCTAACGCAAGCTACGTCGTCTGTCTTCCAAACTATCCCAGCCCAATCTATGTATCAATTCTGTGACGCTTTCATAAGGGCTGTAACAACAAGTCACGAATCTAGCGGCTCTCCTCTGCACCCTCTCAACTGTGTCAATCAGAACCTTGCGATACGGATCCCAAACCCCACAACAGTAATCCAGATGCGGACGCACTAGTGTTTTATACGCTATCTCCTTTGTTTGAGCATTACAATTCCTCTAAATACGACCTATGAATCGTAATTTAGAATTAGCCTTGCCTACGACGGAAGTTATGTGCATGTCCCATTTCATGTTGCTTTGTACTATCACCCCCAGATACTTCACGGAATCAACCGTGTCAACAGGTGAATTGTTTATTTTGTACTCGTGAACAAACTGATTCTTCTTGTTACTTATCCACATTGCCTTGCACTTTTTGCAATAAGTGTAAGCTGCCATTTATGGCACCAATCGAAAATAGCATCCAAATCACGCTGAATTTCTAAGCAATCGTCGGAGCACCTTATTTCCCTATAGATAACTGCATCGTCGGCAAACAATCGCAACCAGCATTTGACGTTGTCACCTAGATCGTTTATAAATATTAAGAAAAGAAGTGGACCTATTACACTTCCCTGAGGAACGCCCGAAGTAACATTTATCTTAGAAGAGGCTTCCCCGTCAACAACGACATACTGTGATCGACCAGATAGAAAATCACGTATCCACTCGCAAATCTGAGCCGAAATACCGTAAGCTCGCGCGCCTACTTATGAATTTTCTACGTGACTACTTTTAACCCCTTTTCGTCAATATTACAAATAAGAACACACTATTCCCTACAGTTTTGTACGATGCCGTCTTTGTTGTACCGTCACAGCTCTGAAAAAGTTACTATTTCGGCTCCTATATCGTAACCAACGATGTTACTGATCATGACAAAAAGTTTCTAGAATGTCACTTGAAGACATAACCCATAATTATGTCCAATTTAGTTTTGTTAGCTTCTACGTGATGCGCAAACTGCAAGACAAAAATATCAAAATTTTCATTTTTGGATGACAAGTATCCCATATCCTGACCCATTTTAAGCTTTTAGTATGTGCAGTTCCATTAGAATGTGTCTATGCATGGACACTCAGAAGAACTAATAGAAATCCCAAATTTTACAATTCTTCGTGTTTCTGTCATTTGCAGTGTATGTCGCAATTACTTCATTGCGAAATGAATTTCATGTAAATACAGGATTTTTATACGTTTTTAATATGTAGTACAGGTAAAGTCTACTGTTTGTTTGTTTTTACAAAAGAAGTTCTATGTTCAGTATCAGCGAATTCAAAGTGTTTGACTGTGAAATAAAACTATCGTGAATTTAATGAAACGGAATAACTCACAGGAGATAATTTATTATTTTTAAACAAAATTACAGAATTTTTAATTTTCAAATAGGCTGCCGTTTTCACGTCAAAGCAGTCCCTCAAAACTCTTTATTGACTAAATTTTCCTGGTGTTCATTGTCTCTTCATTTTCAAATGGCCAGAGAATTTTATAATTCTCTGTAGTCATTCCACTTAGAAATATCTTCCACTTTAGCCGCATGCTAAGCGCAGAAATATTCGTTTTTTTTCGGGTAGGTTGTTCGCCACGTCATAATTAGGACAAACAACGATGAACAATGAGTGAAATATATTCCTCTAACGACGCCTCCAATTTTTTTCTTTCTTTCTTATTTTTTCTTTCTTTTTCTTTTACGTTAAGAGTTTGCAAGTTAGGCTCATTTACCGACGGCAAAAAAATAATTATAAAAAATAAAATTGAAGCAAAAAATAGATGACGACATTAAAATCGGAAATTAAAAATTCGGTAAATACCTTCTGGTAAATCTTATCCATCATCCATCGAAGAAATTAATATATTTTGATTTTAATTTAAAAATAATGGTGTATATGCTTCGGTCGCAGTTTTCATAAACCGCCATTTCCCGATTTTTAGTGCAATGTTATCACCAACCTACCTTTGCACAATACGGGTTTTGTACTTAAATTCTTTCGTCGTCTTTAGTAAATTATTGGTAACTTATTACAGTCCATGACACCTGTACCTAAAACAAAGAATCTTCCCACACCCTTGTGCCTGAAATCGAGTGCCAGCTTGTGGTCATTGTAATCTTTTCCCTTCCACGCAAACTTCTTAACTCTCCCACCAATATCTTTCCATGCCTCATCACCAATATACGACTTGTACACTCCCATGACTCTCTTCACCCTCCTCCTGTCTTGCAATGAATCCCATTCCAGCTCTTTTATCATATCGATTACTGATCGTGTTCTGCGGGATTTTCCAGAAACAAATCTAGCAGCCCTTCTCTGTACCCTCTCCAACTTCTGCATTTGATACCAAAAATGGGAGTCCCATACTACACCACCATATTCGAGCAATGGTCTGACCAAAGTTTTGCAACCCAATTCTCTTACTTCTCTGATAAATCCCATCATAACTCTGCAGTAAGTAAGATATTCTGAAACCTGTTGCTTTGCACATACCCGATCTTCTTTTGAATAGACATATTTGTTTCAGGTTCCAAAAATTTATGCAAAAAATATTGGTGTCGAGAATGAGTTTAGTTATTACATCACACAATTTATATTTTGGCTCGCATTTTCTTTCTATCGGAACAAGTTAAATAACTTTGGGTTATTAAAGACTGCAATATCGATGGCGCTAATGACCCCGTCGTCGACGCGCCCTTAAGAACCAACAACAACTGCAATATCGATAGATTTTTTTTTATCTCTCTCCGTGCTTATAATTAAGGTTCGGATCTTTAATTTAATTTAATTGCAAGTGAGCACAGGCTTCGGTGGCAATTTCCCTACACACCCATCTTCCCCATATCCTGCAGCCACCTACATTTGCCCTCTGCAAATTTTATCTTTAAATTCTTTCAAAGTTTTTGGTAAATTATTCATCATTTCTCTTGGTAACTCATTCCAATCCCTGATACACTTACCTAAAAAAGAGAATCTTCCCACACCCTTGTGCCTAAAATCGAGTGCCAGCTTTAGGACAAGTCATATTTTTTTCATGTCTTGTTTTTGAGTTTGAATTAAACACTGACGAAAAGGTTTCAGATTATATTTCAATGTATTTTATACAGCATATAAATGCATACTAATGCCACTTTCCTAGTTTTGATCAAATTACGATAGTATTTATGGTCGTATTTTGAGGAAAAAATCTGATAATTTTTTAATAGTACCGTGAATTCACTAGTCATAGATGAGAAGAAATTGAGATATTTATTACTCCTATTATACACTGGATGAAAAACTAAACTAATTGTCACTTAATTGGTCATAATTCACCAGTCAAGAATTGAAGTTATACATTATTGTCACTCTCTAAACATAATGTTGCGCCCGCCTTTTAATCTCGACAATGCAGCAGCAGCATGCCTGTGTCGAGCCGCGTCAGTCAGTGTCTCGTTATCGCCAATACTTTTTAAAATAATCTTCAGTCAGTGTTAAATCTGTAGTGGATCAGTGAGTACCGCCATGCCGCAAATTAAATTTCTTGAAAGTATGGAGTTACGTAAGGAAATTTGGAGAGGAATATTTTAGTACAGACAAAAGTTCTTTTCTGTAAATTGTGTGTAATTAAAGCGACATCAACAAAAATTTAAAATTTCATTTCCCAGTGCTTCAGTGAGTGCACGAAAACAATTTATGCTGTCTACGTGAAAGCGACACTACTAGTTAAAATAAATGACGTATAATTGAGCATGCCTTTTTTTTTTTTTTTTTTTTTTTTTTTTTTTTTTTTTTTTTTTTTTTTTTTTTTTTTTTTTTTTTTGCTGTCGTCAGTATTTCGACTGGTTTGATGCAATTCTCCATCCCTTCCTATCCTGTGCTAGCCTCTTCATTTCTACATAAATGTACTCTAAATTTACATGTTTGGTCAATTTTGTAATTTTAATTCATAATTACTCGGTTTTTAAGGTCATAATTCTCTAATGTTGTTTTCATAAAGATGCGAATCCTACTTGTAATTATTAGTATTAATTTAAAAGTGTTTCACTCAAAGTGGGTGGGATAGGGTGTGTTGCACTTATCCTAAGATGTAAACGTATTCCAGGGGTAGTTTTACATGTAGGTATGTACGGAATATGACGAGAGGCGCCGATGTAATATCTTGAGGAACTACTCCCTCATTACTAATCACAAATTGCCAAGTGATGTGTTGGATAATTTGCCAAAAACCCTGAAGGAATCTAAAATTTAAATTCATAAATCGGAAAAGCAGGTGGGGAGGAATTTAAAGTTCAAAGTATATGGGATAACAGTAACAAATAATAAGAAGGGAACAGTTGGATGTACCAGTGAGGTTAGGGAATTGGATTACAAAACCTTAGTTGAATGTGGTGGTGTAGTTTGGGACCCATATTTTGGTTATCTAATACAGGACTTGGAGCGCGTGCAAAGAACAGCAGCTAGATTTGTTTGTGGAAATTATCGCAGGACCCAGTCAGTAACTGATATGATAAGGGAGCTGGATTGGGAGTCATTGGAGGAAAGGAGGAGGGTGAAGAGAGTGCTGGGAATGTATGGGGCGTTTGTCTGTAATGGGGCTTGGAGGGAAGTACATGGAAGGGGAAAGTCGACCATGACCACAAGCTGGCGCTCGATTTCATGCCTAAGGGAGAGGGATAATTTTGTTTTGTTGGCAAGGGTGTCAGGAATTGGAAAAAATTACCAAGTGTACTGATGAATAATTTAACAAAAGCGCTTAAGGAATTTAAAATTAAAATTTGTAAATGGGAATAGTGAATGGTGAAGGAATTTAACACTGCAACTATAGATGAATATTTAAATAATGATATAAAATGGGGTAACTAAAGAGTAGTGATATTTCCACCGTACTGTCAGCTCCATCGCAATTAAATTAATAATAATCTTATATATATAAAAATCTCGTGTCACGATGTTTGTCCGGGATGAACTCCGAAACTACTTAACCGATTTTGATGAAATTTGGCTTAATGTGTGTAATTTGGTCCAACTTAAAATGTAGGATAGTTTTTATCTCGATAATTAACCTCAATATTTAATATCGCGAATTACAAAGGGTGGAGGGGAGGGGGACAAGGAACAGAAAAGAATATAAGTTAATTCTCGCAGTCGCATATTCACAACAGCAGTTTTCATGTTTTTATATATATAAAAATCTCGCACCCAGGGAGGAGGAGAGCGTATCGCTCTCCTACTTATCATTCGGGAGGACGGGGTTCAAATCCCGTCCGGCCATCCTGACTGGGGTTTTCCGTGGTTTTTCTCAGTCACTCCAGGCGAATGCTGGGATGGTTCCCTTCAAGGCCACGGCCGATTTCCATCCCCCCTCCCTCCCCGTAGTGAAGTTAGGCTGAAAAGGATCTCCATGATCCTCCAGCAAAAAAAAAAAAAAAAAACTCGTGTCACGATGGTTGTCAGAGATGAAATCCGAAACTCCTTAACCGATTTTGATGAAATTTGACTGTGTGTGATTTGGTCCAACTTAAAAGACAGGATAGTTTATTACCTCCATTATTGACCTCAATATTTATTATTGTGAATTAAATGTTAATTAAATGTTTGTCATAGAACAATGGTTTGTAATTATTTGTAACTTCCGTGGGTTGAAGTGGTCTGGTGGCTCAGTGGTTAAGGCGTCGGACTGGAGAGCGCAAGGTCCCCGGTTCGAATCCCTGTATCCGCGGGGATCTTTATGCACACTTAACCCTGCCTTCACCTCTGGCACAGCTTGCTGTGTAATGTGAAGTACGCCAGATGACTTCCGTGGTAAACTGTAGGCCCCCTGTACCTTGTAACACTACCGGGTTAGGTTAAGGCGGCTAAGACTGGGGTGGAATACTCAGCCAATTAAAACCCAGTCACCAGGACATTACGACCACACGGAATTATTATTGTTTAGTATATCTGTAGGTTCCCTGTACCTGGTAGCACTACCAGGTCAGGTTAAGACGGCTATGACACAGGCGGAATGCGCAGCGAATAGAAACCCTGTCACCGTCATTACGACCACACGAAATTATTATTATAGTTCCTACTGTTAGAAACGTATGGAAGTACTTTTTTAAGTTATATTGATCCCTCAGGGGATATTTTACATTAAGTAAATTGTAATAAAATGTAAATTAAAAAAAATATGTTCGTTTGTCCTTAATTCCAACTCTCCGAAAGTCTTTATCAATTACTTTTGAATTTTCAAATCGACGAAAATGTTTTTGTCTTTATTAGTGAATACTAATTTGACAACTTTAGGGAGTTTAGAATAACATTGTACCAACGTACTATAACTACTGAGTCACAGCAACGCGTGACCGGGTCAACTAGTAATAATAATATTAATTCACCAGGAGTGAACTAGGAAAACCAGACAAAAACTTAATCAGAACTGCCAGTGAAGTTCCTGTCGAATTCTGATTTACCATTTTAGATTGTGATATTCCGAAGATTTATTTTTGTCAGTCTAGGTCCTTGATACTCGGTTTTGAACATCCTCAGTGAGCTTTACTTCCCCCGACGGAGATAGACAGTTGTATGGCTGTTATGTTTTTTGTCTGTCGTGAAGTCTTTTGATTAGTGCAGGTCTATTGCTCACGCACTTTGCACCGTTAATTAAATGTAATTACAATGCGACATACGCTCCAGTGGAAAATTCAATATACACCTGATTCCAGTTTCCTGTTTTTGTGTGTGTGTGTGTGTGTGTGAATTCGCTTTCGACGAATGCACACCCGTGTTAGAAGTAGGGTTGCCAACTTTTCAAATTTCCACGGCCGGACAAAAGTCCACGATAGGGGGGGGGGAGGAGGAGAGTGAGAGGAGTGGAAGGGGGTATGTATACTATAAAAATTAAAATTTACAGAGCAATTCGTTTTTTATTTTTACAATTAATTGTTGTTATCATAATTGCGAACTAAAAAATAACAACAAATGATTGTTTGGAATAACAGTCACAATAATTTAATAAAATTGATAGTTCAATAAAATAACTATTATTCTATTATTATGTCAACAAAACCTCTGCAGAAGGAAGTGTCTTCTTCAGCACAGCCATGTTTAAAATTTTTTTTTTTGTTAAAACTGCTCTTTTAGATGTGGACATTGTTTTCCTGTTATGTCCTGTACTCGCATGATGTTTCATTGCTTTTATACCGTAAAAATTTTGCAGTAAGATTCATTTTGCACACTTGACAATGTGCGGCGGAATTGTTTTCTTTACGTAGCCACGTTTTAAATTCGCCATTTGAGAGGACACTCCTCTCTGAAACAACAATAACGTTTCCGTAATTTCTTCGGCAAATCACTCATTATGTATATATAACGTGCCGGATTTGTTTGTTTCAATAATTTTTTAAATTTTCTTAATAACCGGACATTTTGCTTCCGGTCGCGTGTAGTGAACCGGACACGGACAAATCGCGGTGGAACCGAACAGTCAGGCCGAAAACCGGACGGTTGGCAACCCTGATCACAAGCAGCGTTGCTAGCCACTGAGGCTGCCTAGCCCACGTTAGGAAAGTTTGTGTTGGCTCCCATAAATCACGTCACGCGTATTTAATGAGTTTTGCAGCGCCCCCCCCCCCCCCCACCCTTTTTCTTGTCACATCTCTGCGATCCAACTCCCACGTGTGACGTCACATATTTTGCAATTTTAAATTATATCAGCACTACTTCCAAAGTTATTTGTGTATTCAAAATATTTTTTTCGATAAAAGCAACAATAAATGAAACGTTTTAGAAAATTGACAGAACACAACAAATCAAATGAACGATACAAAGTTTAATCTTCTTCTATCCATGGACTGTGAACCAATTCCTTTGTATTATTTATGACTGGCATAGCAGTCAACTCCTTCTCGATTTGGAAAATGTTTGGAACATTCGATGTATCAACATCTTCTTCAAACAAACATTTACCGTCATCATCATTTACCTAACAAGAAATTATCCTGTCAGATGTAGCTGCAGTTCTTTGAGGACGAATCTTCGTGGAGGGGAAAACCTCTTGTTGCCTCTTAAGCGATTGCTTGTATTGGTTAGTGGCTTTGGATGGTGGAAGATACAGATCACAGATGCCACACGATCGTTTATATAGGCATGCGATGTCATATTTTATCGAAGCCTCACAACGTGTTTCAGTGGCGCCCAACGTGCGACACCGTAGTACAGTGAGCGAGAACTAGCACGGTCGCCATGTGACAACAAGTGGTACATGTGACGTCACGAAGGTAATGACTCGTCCCCCCCTTTCCCCTCCTTGTTGCATTTGCTGACCCCCTCCCACCCCCTTAACGTGTTACGTATTTCACGGGTGCCCCTTCTATTCGGAAGGCCTCTGAAGAAGGCCACAGCATTATGGCAGAAACGTCAGTTTTAATAAATCGACGCGGCTCCACCAGGAGCACCAAGATGATAAAAGGTTGATTTATACTGTACATTGAAAAATTGTAGTTCAAATTGTCTGTTGGAAATAGTTTTGAAAATTTTCGGAAACGGTAATTTCACGGCATATTTACCACTAAATTCCCCATCGAATGATACATATGATTTTCTATGTAGAAAATATTATGTTATGAAGTATTAAATTTATTTTTCAAATTAGAAATTCACCGCAGTTATTTTTTGAAAACCACAAGCTGCAGAAAGATCACTATAGTTTTTGGTAAAGCTTTGAATATTGCTAATTGCTATAAATAGGAAAAGAACTTTCGGAAACATGTTTCTTAAATGAAGGGTGAATGATACGGTTCTTAATGGTTTTTCGCCGAAAGCTTCCACCAATCGCGTAGCAAGTAGGAAAATCCTTGTAAGCAGGATCAGTGCAGCTTATCTCCAGCGACGGGAAATTTCTTTGAAATCTTTTTTATTATTCCGTACGGGAAACGGAGCTGTCAGCGTTGCTGACATTTCGCTGACTGTCCGTCTCGTTTTTGTTTGATCTACCCAAGCAGCTTTGATCAGCCGAAACAGAAAGATCTATCGTCCCAGACTTTACAGTGCATGTCAACAGCAAAAGAAACGTGGTGATGAAGAAAAACTTGATTTTCTGTTAGAAACCAACCACTGCAGAAGTTTTAATAGCCATGTATGTATCTTGGTTTCAATATGTGAAGTGGTTAAGAGTCTACTTCAAACTGCACGTCAGCACGAGACAACATATAATTGAAACCAAGAAACCCTTTAGAATTATTATTAATTTTTTTATATTGCAATAGAGCGCCCGCTCTGGTTGAAATTCCCTCAGACATCTAATTAACCATTTTTATTATTTTTTTAATTACCTGATACACTCTGAGTATTAAATTTCTCCCCCATCTACTTTGCGATTTACTAATCCTACCTTCATACGCTGCAATTCACAGAAAAACTGTGGGCGTTGGAGGGTACTTTACGAAAAACTACGCACTCGGGAAGACGAGGGTTCGAATCCCCGTCCGGGCAACCAGAGTTTAGTTTTCTATGGTTTCCCCAAATAACTCCAGGTGAATGCCGGGATGCTTCCTTCAAAAAGGCCATGGCCGAATTCCTTCCCGTTCCTTGTACACATCCCGCAACTAATGACCTTAGCCGTCGACGAGGCGTAAAAAAAAAAAAAAAAAAAAAAGAAGCGAAAAAGTAATCAGGTATATTGTGCGCTTTTTGTACACCTAACGACACAAGGAAAGAAAGAGGTCTTATAGACATATATCCTGTCCTTGCGACCCAAATACTTTGATGTTTCACGTATTTCACTGCATTTGTAACTAACAGAAGTTCTTTGCGTGTTATTCAATAGACATTTAACAGACAATCCTCGCCCAACATCCGTATTAATTCTGTGATGATTTCGTAAGGGCTGTAGCAAGAGGTCACGAATCGAGCGGCTATTCTTTGCACTTTATCGATACTATTACTACTATTATTATTCCGCGATTCGCTAAAAGTGGGTGACGGAGGGTGCATTGCACCTATCCGAAAGTGTAATCATTTGTGCATTGCAAAGGATATACGGGATATGACAGAAGGCGCCCATGGGCTATTTTGAGCAACAATCCCGGCATTCTCCTGGTGAAATATGGGAAAACCATGGAAAACCCAGATCAGGATGGCCAGAGTGATTTATCGATAACTACTCCTGTTGGATTTTAAGTTTACTCGCCCGATAAATCCTTCATAGTCCATTCCCTAATACCGCGTGGAAAAAACGAGTGTAGAAATGAATCTGTTGTGACCCTGATTCTCTTATCTTATTTTCGCGGTCATTTCTAGATATGAACGTTGATGGTAGCAATATGTGTTTGCCGTGATCCTGAAATAGGTCATCCGCGAATTTTTCCTATCAATGGATCCCGTGAGACACGGATCCCATACAGCAAAACAATACTTCAACATATATTAATAATTCCGCGTGGTCGTAATGACCTGGTGATAGGGTTTCTATTGGCTGCGCATTCCGCCCCTGTCTTAGCCGCCTTAAAATAATCCGGTAGTCCCACCGGGTACACGGGACCTACAGCTTAACGTGGACTCTGAACCACGGAAGCGTTCTGGTGTACTTCACATTACACAGCAAGCTGTGCCGGAGGTGAAGGTCAGGTTAAGGGCATATGAGAATCCCCGCCGAGACAGGGATTCGAACCGGGGACCTTTAGATCTGCAGTCAGACTGCCTAACCAATCAGGACTAGTCCGCTCTTACTCCAAGATGACAAGGAAAAGCGCTTTATACGCAATTTACTTTTCAGATACCTTATAGTTCTTAAAAATTCGATATATCAAACGCATGTATCTTCACGGGATTTCAACAAACAAATTAATGTTTCTTCCTTATTGATCACAATTTCGAGAAACTGATTCCTGGTTTGATAGCTGATTTGTGTATACTCTAACGGAAGCTTTTATTCAATTTTTTTTTATCTGCTTAACGTCTCTCTAACAGTGAGGTCTTTAGAGACGGGAAAGGATGGGGGCAAGGAATGGGAAGGAATTCATCCATGGCCTTTTGAAGGAATCATCCCGCCATTCACCTGGAGTGATTTGGGGAAACCATGGAAAACCCAAATCTGGATGCCCGGACGGGGATTCGAACCGCCGTCCTCCCGAATGCGAGGCCAGAACGCATATTAATCAAATGAAAAACCTATGGAGACACATACACGTGTATTTGGTTTCGGAACAGAGATTTTGGTATGGAAAAAGTAACGCTCACCCATATTTAGTAAAATCTACATAGGTGACCTTAATACCAGGGTTCTAGACAAATACGATTCCAGAAATCAGGTTTTTATTATTCCTTCCGAAATATAAAGGAATGTTTGCGGTTTCATTCTGAAACACTTCCAAGATTTAATTCGCTGTTTCAGCAATTTGCAAAACAATATATGGAATTTTCCCAAAATCTTTCTCTCTGAAATAAAGGTCCATTACGTATTTTTCCAGTAGCAAATAAAATGTTAACATAGTTACCACTCAACATTTCAAGAACGTCAGTTTCATATTTTCATCCATCTTGCAACGAATTTTGTCAGCAGCTGAAGAAACACCGGTTGAAGTCTGGGCCAACGGAACCTGAGTTCTGTTAGCTGTTCGGCATAGAAAAATTCGTCTAATTATGGATCCAGTGTAAACGTCACACATGCGTAATTCATGAGCCATATATTTAACCAATCACCTAATGCGAATAACTTTTATAAATAGTTCAATTCAAACAATTTGCCTGCGAGAAGCAAATTCTTTTTCGTTGAAAGTGATTTTTATACAGGGTATAAAGTACAATACAATCCGGACATCCCGGATTAGAATGAGGCGTACTTTATCACGATGTGACATGGGAAAGCCGAGAAAAATATAGATAAAAGTGTTTGTTCGTCTGCCTTTCCGTATCGTTGAAAGCGATTCGCAAGTTTGGATTTCGTGGTATTTCGAACACAGTATAGACCGTGTTTGCAAGAGTAAAGTAGAGCAAGTTTCATTTTCATATGACGTCACCAAGCTGAGAAATTGGGATGAAAGTTTACGCAATTTGGAGCCCATTTAAAGGTGTTATGATCGTCGCCGTCGAAATATTCGCCGGGATAAATACCAACGGATTCGAAAACTGACCTCCATCAGCTTTGGTTCTAATTGTTTCTGTAAGTCGTGACAGCATTGGCTTTCTCACTGTGTTTGCGAAATTCTCCACTATCTACATCTACATCCAAACTCTGCAAGTCACAAACATTGTGGGTGGCAGAGGGTGCTAAGCACCAATCCTAAACCCGCGCATTCCAATCCCGAATAGCTCGAGGAAAGAAGGAATAGTCTACATAAAAGCATCCGTACGGCAACTTATTTCTCTAATCTTATCCCTCCGGTCATTACGACCTAAATAGGTTGGCGGAAGAAGTATTTCATTGCACTCGAAATTTAAATTTTTTCGCATATTCTGTAATAAATTCGAACGCAAGCTACGTCGTCTATCTTCCAAACTATCCCAGCCCAATCTATGTATCAATTCTGTGACGCTTTCATAAGGGCCGTAGCAACCAGTCACGAATCGAGCGGCTCTCCTCTGCACCCTCTCGACTGAGTCAATCAGAACCTTGCGATACGGATCCCGAACTGCACATCAGTAATCCAGATGCGGACGCACCAGTGTTCTATACGCTATCTCCTTTGTATGAGCATTACAATTCCTCAAAATACGACCCATGAATCGCAATTTAGAATTCGCCTTGTCTACGACGGAAGTAATGTGCATGTCCCCTTTCATGTTGCTTTGTACTATCACCCCCAGATACTAACTATGCGTCGACTGTTAATAAGAAGGTCAAATTTTCAATATCAGTTCCTTCGGTAGATGACCTTTTTTTCGGATATACGCCTCGTCGACGGCTAAGGTCATTAGAGGCGGGATGGGTACAAGGAACGGGAAGGAATTCGGCCATGGCCTTTTTGACGGAAGCATCCCGGCATTCGCCTGGACTGATTTGTGGAAACCATGGAAAACCCAAATCTAGATGCCCGGACGGGGATTCGAACCCGCGTCCTCCCGAATGCGAGGCCAGAGCGCTAACCGTTCATCCACAGCGCTCGGTAGTAGAACACATGCCTTCATTTTATAACTTTTGTGGAGTAAAAAAAAGCAAGGGAACCATCAACAATACCCACAGTAAATTTTTTCTCCCCTCCCCCACATGATTTTTCGAATCTTTTTGCTGTAGTATTTTAAAAATAGCTGAAGTAGAGTAGTGTGCAATTAGAGATTTCTAAGTTAAAAAATTAACTTAGTCCAAAAGTCAAAGTTTGGATGGATGCATCGAGCATGATGGGTGAGTGGTTAACGCTCTGGCCTCGCATTCGGGAGGACGCGGGTTCGAATCCCTGTTCGGGCATCCAAGTATGGGTTTTCCGTGGTTTCCACAAATCACTCCAGACGAATGTCGGGATGCTTCTTCAAAAAGGCCATGGCCAAATTCCTTCCCGTTACTTGTCATCAATCCCATCCCGCCTCTAAAGACCTAGATGTCGACAAGGCGTAAAGCAATAAGTAAAAAAAAAATAATAATAATAATAATTGTTTGGATACTTCCGATGGAGGAGTACTAAGCCATTGTGTTACAGGTTGCTCTCCTCTGTGACCTACAGTTCACCGTGGAACCCAAACCTCAGAACGATCTGGCATAGCTCATATGTTCAAACACAACTCTTAAGAATTCCTGCACTCACTGGGATTCGAACCCGGAACTTTCGAAAGCAAGCGGCTTAACCACTTAGCTACCAGACCGCTCATTTCTGAACTGAAAGTTTCCAAAGATATAGGACACACGAACGGACAAATGAACATATCATTAAGAGTTCATACACTCATCATCATCATCAGTTTTCTGCTCTCGGCAGGTTTTCTCTTTGCTGCTCTCCATGTTATTCTGTCTTCTGCCTGTCTCTTAAGGTCCATGTAGTTGCCGTTTTCCTTGATGTTGTCTGTAATGTTGCACCTCCTTCTTCCTCTTATTCTCCTCCCACAGACTAAACCTTCCAAGGCGTCTTTTATCAGGCACTCCCCTCTCAACAAGTGTCCCATCCAGTTCTGCTTTCTCTCTTTTATTACTTGGAGCATTTTTCTCCTTTCACTGACCCTGTCCAGCACTTCAACATTACTTATTTTATCCACCCAGCTTATCCTCTCCAACCTCCTCCACATCCACGTCTCAAACGCTTCTCCCCGTTTTTCATCCTCTCGTCTCAGTGTCCACGTCTCCGACCCATAAAGGGCCACACTCCATACAAAACATTGTCCAAGCCTTTTCCTGAGTGCTTTGTCTATTCTTCCTGTTGGTATCCTCCTTTTCCTATTAAATGCTTCCTTCGTTACGGCAAAGCGAGATTTTATCTCTTGGTGGCATCTCAAATCTGCGGTGATCGCACTCCAAAGATATTTGAACGATCTTACTTGACCGATGTCAGCTCTTCCTAACTTAATACTTGATTTAATATGAGGGTAAACTAAATTCCTCTGAAAGTCGCAATTATGAAAAAAATTCATCATCACCAGTGTTTTGTCCTAGGGCAGGTTTCCACATGGCTGTTCTCCATGCTCTTCTGTCTTTCTCTTAAGGTCCATGTTGTCGCCGTTTTCTCTTATGTTGTTTGTAATCTTGTATTTCCTTCTTCCTCTAATTCTCCTAGTCGTTCCAAGGCGTCTTTTATCAGGCACTCCCCTCTCAGCAAGTGTCGCATCCAGTTCATCTTTCTCTCTTTTATGACTTGAAGTAGTTTTCTCCTTTCACTAACCTTTTTCAGGACTTCAACATTACTTATTTTATCCATCCAGTTTATCCTCTCCAATCTCCTCCACATCCACATCTCAAACGTATCTAACCGAGTACTTCGGAACGGTGTAGCTGGTGGAAGACGCACCCGTCCGCTCGCGAATAAAATAAAGAGTGTACGTAGCGACTGTACCCAGAGGGGCGGCTACAAACAGCGTCTGACTCAGAATGAGCGGCTGATTCAAGGCTGGGCAACCTACTGCCTATGTGGAAAGGAACGGGATACTACCACATTATATTTTCCCTAGTAGTACATGGTATTGCTCTCCATGTAGGAGAATCCGGAAGTTCATACACTGGTGAGCCAAAACATATTGACCATCTGTTTGATTGCAATACAGTAGCGATTCAGCCTGGCATGAATTCGACAAGTCCTTGGCAGGTTTCCGGGGGTGTCTGTCACCAGATGTCCTCGTACGGGTCACGTAAATTCGGGTGCGTCCATAAACTACGTGGATCCATTTTGGCTTTCTTCATCCCCTCCCCCACGTAGCCTGGAGTGGCTTTTGTCTCGAAACTCTCCTCCCCCCCCCCCCTCCCAAATAAAAATTTAACCCGTAGCCTTTTCCCTATTAAATCTAGAAGACATTTTCTACTATTGTCTCTTAACAGACTATCTTTAAAATTATTTTGCACGTAATGAGCACAACAGATATTTGCATTAAGTACTTTTCTATAATTATAAATATTCTGAATCGAATGTTGGTACTACCGACTCCTGCAAATTATCAATTACTGGGGAAAACCTCTTTCTCGTTTGAGGGTGAAGTAGAAATAATTATATAAAAGAAAATATTTACTGTAGGCATTTTACGTCGTTCAACTGATTTTTTTTTTGATTCTACAAAATACCAACTGACTAAAGACACATACAGTAACAAGAATCTCTCAAGGAAAACTAAAATCAAACACTACAACACAGTAATCAAACCAGAATATCTTTAGGCCTCAGAAGTTTGTTCCGTAAGAAAAGTGGAGAAGTAGAAGAAATAGGTAACAGGAAAGGAGAATGTTGAGGAAAATTTTGGAACAGGTAAAAATTGAAAAAAAGGAGAGTTTAGGCACCGGAGGAATAAAGATCATTACAAAGAAGAGGAAACTGAGAGGATGTCAGACACGATCAGAAAGAGGAGAATCAGTTTTTTGGTCGCATTAAGAGAATGGATAACAACAAACGTACACAAAGAATTTTCAACCACGTTTAGAAGAGTAAGAAGGGCAACCAGTGGATCCAAGCAGTAAAGAGACCGGAATAACAGAAGATTTAATACAAGATAGAGCAACTTTCAGGAGATTGATCCAAAATTTCAAGGGTTTACAGGAGAAGGAGAAGAGGAAATGTAGTAACATATGGGTGGCAGATAGTAGGAAACAGCAAACTGAAAGGATTAAGAACTATTGGAAGTCTTTGCAGTTTGTTGAACTTTCTAGTACACAAAGGGATCGCTTGTTGTAGCTCTTACATGTTGTAGCCAGGTGCGGGATGTGAATCAGCCATTCAGTCAATCAACCGTGGCCGCTACGGCTATGTGGTGTGTTGTGCTGATGCCTCTCCAACAAGTGTCCCGGGGCAACAGGTGTGGGGCACGTATTGACTGCAAGACACTACAGCAGGAGGATTGTAGAAAGGTGCCTTCCCTCATCTCACAAATGGGGGAATCGAGATCAGTTGTACACAGCGTCTTAAGCTATTAATATGCTGCGTGATCAAGTCCATAACTCGTCTGTTCTCCAGGGACTCATAATATCACTCGCCGATTTCAAGGCTCAGATTGTCCTATCGCGGTCGCCAAATAACGTTAATTATTATTATTATCTTCTGGATATTGTGGACCATTTCCTCAATTGCGATAGGATCAATTTTATGAATAATTGTAACGCCAATGCAATTGAAATTGTTGTTTTATTTTCCGAACGCGTTTCGCTTCATTTGCGAAGTATCTTCAGCGGTTCTGTCTGTGGGTATTTATACATGTAATTACATTTGTTCTATTTTACAATTTAAACATGAAAATTGTGGGTTACAGATTTAAGATTACTTACATTTTTCTTTGGTCACATATGCTTATAATCGTACAGCTAACGTAAGACATCGGATCTCAATGTATTACAGTGCTACGCAAATAATCGCTAAAATGCAACCAATATGTGTGATATATACTGCAGTTACAATCATAACCGATGCTAATAGGCTGTACAATTATAAGCATATGTGACCAAAGAAAAATGTAAGTAATCTTAAATCTGTAACCCACAATTTTCATGTTTAAATTGTAAAATAGAACAAATGTAATTACATGTATAAATACCCATAGACAGAACCGCTGAAGATGCTTCGCAAATGAAGCGAAACGCGTTCGGAAAATAAAACAACAATTTCAATTGCATTGGCATTACAATTATTCATAAAATTGATTATTATTATTACTTCGAGATTCACTAAAAGTGGGTGGCGGAGGGTGCATTGCACCAGTCCTAATGTGTAACCATTTGTGCGTAGGAAGGGATACACGGGATATGACAGGAGGCGCCCATGGGCTATTTTTAGGAACCATCCCGGCATTGGCCTGGAGCGATGTGGGAAAACCCAGATCAGGATGGCCGAAGTGATTTATCGAGAACTGCTCCTGTCGGATTTTAAGTTTAATCACTCGGTAAATCCTTTCTATTCCACTCCTTAATCGCTCGAGGAAAAAATGAGTACAGAAATCAATCTGTCCCTGCCCTGATTTCTCTTATCTTATTTTGGCGGTCGTTCCTAGATATGAATGTTGGTGGTTGTAATTTTTATTTGCTGTCATTACGAAATTAGTCCGTCGAGAAATTTTAAATTAGCTACTGTCTAGAGCAACGCCTTCGGTGTTCCAGGTCTTCGCAACCTAATTCTTTCAACATCGCACTCAAGGTTTCCCTCCAACTATATATACCTGTCATGGGATAATATACGCGTTTTTCAGTTATTATAAATTACATTCTACCTTTCCGCGTTTAAACGATATCTTGTCATTTTATCAAGGCAAATTTAAAAAAACTGCCTGACAAAGAAAGTGAAGCACCCAGAAAGGTAGAAGGAGACAGGGTATGTGATGTTATTTCAGTGATTACAAAATCGAGCCAAATTTACAAAGGACTTGGCAGTATGAGCCCACTTGTCAGTATGACATTGCACGCCCTATGGCCTGGATGCATGGATTGATTTGGATGGGAAGGCTGTCATAAAGCCGTTGTATCCTCTCCTGAGGCAAGCTGGCCACAACTGTTGTAACTGGTCCTTGATATCCTGGATACTGGTACTGGGACGGAGTTGACGTCAGAGCTGGTCCCACACATGTGCTATCTGGGACATGTCCGGGGATATTGCTGGCCACGGGAGTACCTCAAAATCACGCAGACAGTTCGTAGAGATACGTGCCGTGTGTGGACGAGCATTGTCCTGCTGCAAAATGTCACCTGAGAGGTAACACGTGAGGATGCAGGATGTCCGTGACGTACCGTTGTGCCGTCAGAGTTCCCTCAATCACTACCAGCCGTGACCTGAAGTCATACCCGATGCTTTCGCACACCATGACGTCACGAGTAACACCACTGTGTCTCTACAAAATACTGGAAGAGTGGGACTTTTATTCAAGTCGTTGCCACACTAGCAGACGATAGTCATGCGACGTAGAGCAGAATGGGCGAACACAATCAACGGCGTAGCATTGTGATCACTGATGAATCAAGGTTTTTCAGTATCTATAATGGCCAGCTCTGACGTCAACTCCGTCCCAGTGCCAGTATCCAGGATATCAAGGACCAGTTACAACAGTTATGGCCAGCTTGCCTCAGGAGAGGATACAACGGCTTCATGACAGCCTCTCCAACAGAAACAGTGCATGCATCCAGGCCAGAGGGGGCGCAACGTCATAAGTGGACTCATACTGACAAGTTCTATGTAAGTTTGACTCGATTCAGCAATAACTAAAATAACATTAAATATCCTCTGAACCTGTCAAGTTTCATTACGTTTCCCCTACGTTTCTGGATGCTTCACTTTTTCTAGTTGGGTAATGTACACCGATCAACCAGAACATTATGACCACTCACCTAATAGCCGGTATGTCCGCCTTTGGCATGGATAACAGCGGTGAACCGTCTTGGCACGGTAGCAATGAGGCCTTGGTAGGTCGCTGGAGGGAGTTGGCACCACATCTGCACACACAAGTCACCTAATTCCCGTAAATTCCGAGAAGGGGGGCGATAAACTCTGAAGTTCAATCACATTCCAGGTGTGTTAGATTGGGTTCGGATCTGGCTAGTTGGGGGGCCAGCACATCAATTGCAACTCGCCACTGTGTTCCTCGAACCACTCCATCACACTCCTGGCCTTGCGACATGCCGCATTATCTTGATGAAAAATGCCAGTGCCATTAGGAAACATGGTCGTCACGAAGGGGTGTACGTGGCCTGCAACCAGTGTACGATACTTATTCACCGTCATGGTGCCCTGTTTCAGCTCCACTGGACCCATGGATGCCCACGTGAATGTTCCCCAGAGCATAATTGAGCCGCCGCCATCTTCTCTCCGTCCAGCAGTTCAGGTGTCAAGAAGCTGTCCCTGGAAAACGACGGATTCGCACCTTCCTATCGGCATGATGAAGAAGGTATCGGTATTCATCAGACCATGAAACGCTCTGCCACTGCGCCAACGTCCAGTGACGATGGTAACGGGCCCATTTCAGTCGTACTTGCCGATGTCGTGGTGTTAACATTGGAACGTACATGGGTCGTTGGCTGCGGAGGTTTATCGTTAGGAGTGTTGGGAGCATTGTGTGTTCAGACACACTTGTACTCTGCCCAGCATTAAAGTCTACTCTTAGTTCCACCATAGTTCGTCTCCTGTTCTGTTTCACCAGTCTGCACATTCTACGACGTCCGACATCTGTAATGAGTAGTGGCCGCCCAACCCCTGGACGTTTGGACGTGGTTTCAACGTGTTTTCGCCACTTGTTGAAGACACTCACCCCATCACTCCTCGAACACCCGAAAAGTCGTGCCGTTTCTGAAATGCTCGTGCCGAGCCTCGGGCCATCACAATCTGTCCTCGGTGAAACTCAGACAGATATCGCGCCTTCCCCATTCTAAACACGGATAGCACGCTCACTGATACTACATGCACCGTGCGTGTGTCTGACTAGCAGTCATTCCTCGTCAGGTGACGCTGCTATCGCCTGGACGGGTTTATATCGATAGCAGGTGGGTAGTCATGATGTTCTGGCTAATCAGTTGATCTCTCCTGTTTCCCTTCTCATCAATTTATTCACCATTTCAGCGCAGTGGCTATTAAGTTCACTAACACATTACGTACCTGTCTTTTCTCTTATATTTCTCGCTGTCTCACATACTCTTCTGGTCGTTCTATTAGCGTCCATCCTGAACGTGTGCCCAGTGAATCTTTACCCTTTGATTTCTTAGGTATCGTTCTTGTGTTCCGGTAGAGCGCTACCATCTTTCACCTGCTCGTTACGTGAGGACTGGATGTTGCTACGTGTTCCACGGTGGAGAGGCCCGAAGCAGAGTGTTTATCGGCCGGGAGTGGTGTTTGGACTCGTCGTGACTCTGGTCACGTGTCGCACAGCGGGTGCACACGAGGGAGGTCGTTTGCTGGGCGGTGGTACGTGACCGCGAGCGCGCTATCACAGAGCCATCTGCTGAGCGCCGCAAATAGGCTGCGACCAGCTCCCTCCACAACTGCACAGCACGGTCCGGCGGCTGCGATAGTTTCATCAAAATTCTATTTTATTTATTTCATGCAAATAGACCTATAAAGATCACGCAATACTTAATTTCGTTTGCCATTCCAGTATTTGCGAATCCGTTTACTGAAGGTTAGATTTTTTTTTTTTACAATTTCATTCCGCCCTGGTGAAGCCTGGGAAGCGGGCTGCTGGAGAGTCTCTTTTTAACCCACTAACCTAAATGGGAGGTAGGGGGGGATGAAATTCGGCCGTGGCCTTGTAGGGAACCATCCCAGCATTCGACTTGAGTGAAAACAACGGAAAACTACAGTCGGGATGGCCGAACGGGATTTGATCACCGTCCTCCCGAATGGCAAGTAGTAGTGTGAATTTTCAAGCCTGGGTGAAGGCTAGCTGTAGCAAACCGTATATGTATATTCGTTACTGAGTAACGGGTTCGTCGCCTGGATGGAAGTACCGAATCGTTACTTGCATGTTTGGTTACTCGCATTTGTCGTATAGATGTCAGTTTGACTCTATTAACGCACGAACACGACGTATCATGCGGGAGCTGGAATGGTTCACCCAGCGACTGAATGAGCAGATGTTTGTTTTAAATGAGTCGACCTAAGTGGTTGCGATTGTGAAATTAGCTATTATTCTGAAGTATGAAATATCCAGTGCAGTAAATCAAATGTACGAACAATTTACCTAAAATTTCTTTACTCAATGAACAATTTACTTGAACTTTACAAAGTACTAAGGAAGTCATTCATACGATGCTTCATGCTAGTGCTCAATTGTACCATATCAGAACTAATGTGGCACAGCAATCTATAAATTTTATTTACCGCAGGATCCATCTGATCAATGCGGTACTGACTTCCATGTTGAATGTTTGTTGTAACCACGACGCAACAACCATTACGAAACTAATCACAAAAAGATGAAGAATTTACAAAAACAAATGAAAAAGCAAAGGAAGACAGTGGTGAAAACTCCTATTTAAAAACGAAATACTTTGAGGAGATTATAATATTATATAATATTTGTTAAATACATGATCCACTATCATATCAGGCTTGTATGCAGGGTTCTGAGCAGACTGATTTAAAAAATAACCGTCATTAGTTATTGTCACTAGATATGCCACAGTCAGGTGAAAGGTCAGGTTTCGTATATAACATTCATTACAGTAAATCAACTTTACATTCAGAGGTTTTCCGTAAGATCCGTGTGCTAATTACTTTACATTAAGTTTTATCCAAACAAACAACTTACCTAAACTTATTTTACTAAATAAACAGTTTACTTAAACTTTTCCAAGTACGAACGAAGTCGTCCATTATGCGACGCGACGTGATGCGATGCTTCATGCTAGCGTTCGATTGTATGAAAAGTAACGAGTAACCATTCGAAAGTAACGGCTACTTATTGGTTTAGTAACGAATACATGCGGGGACAGAATTTCTCGTTTCTTTTACAGCTCTGCTGAAGACAAGTTTTCTCTCTTCTGTGCAAGTTACGCCGATCTTCTGAGCTTTGATTTCTGGCATGTCTACCCAGGTGCGTAATTTTTTTGACTGATGATTTTGCGATCTAGGATTTCTGACCTCTTGATATTTGCTTTTTCCGGGTATTGTCTTAATTGGCCGAACCAGCTGTTGGGCATTTTTAATGGTTGCATGAGGTCGAATATCTGCTTAGTTAATCTGTGATCTGGCATCCTGTAGATGTGACCGTAGAATTTTAGTCTGCGTTTTCTGATGTCGTTGGCTATGTTTGAGTGGGACTCTATTGTTTTGTTTGACTTTAGTCTGTAGCCTACTTCCGTTTTGGTTGGTCCAATAATTTTCCTGATGATTCTTCGTTCTTCTCTTTGGATGTTCTCTATGTCCCTCTTAGAGTTTAGTGTGAGTGTTTCTGTGGCGTAGAGAGCGTTGGGTTTAATAACTGTATTGCAACGCCTAATTTTTGATTGTTCTTCTTGTTGTAGACGTTGCAGATCTGCGCGAAGGCCTTTTTTCATCTTGTTGAGTCTGTTTTGTTGTGCCTTCCTTTCGAGTCTTGTTGGACTGATAATTTCGCCTAAGTATTTAAACTCCGTGACCCTGTTGATTTTCCCACATTTTGTGTCCAGTGTTTTATGTTCAGGTTGTGTGCCTCTCTCCCCTCGCCCTCCCAAAAAACACCATTTCTCAAAGAAGATTTTCTGCTAATTCTTTGAGGGATTCTATTTGTTTGATGACTTGTTGTTCGCTTTCTGACAGGATAGCCAGATCATCTGCGAAGGCCAAACATGAGAAATTTAATCGGTTTCTGCCTTGTTTTACTGAGATGTTCGGTTTTTATTATTTATTTTATTTTATCGCTTAGTCCACTAAGGAGCGTGTGGAACCATTAATTTACGTTGTCCTTCTTATTCTTCTTATCTTCCCTAAGCCTCCTCATCCTTTCGCTGTGGGCTTGACGTCTCTCTCTTGTGTCCATGCATTTCTGATTATCAGACTTGTTGCTATTCGGATCTTACTGGCAAATTTAAGTGAAGTGATTAATTGTATGTACAAGATTTCCAGAAATGAAGGATAATCCTACAACCGCAGGCAAGGTACTACATTTCCTATTATATGACACAATTTTATTTTGGTAAGAGTCTCATCATTTTCAAGATATTGATTTTTTAATATTTTTTCGAAACATGTGTCCTTTGTTCAGCTATTCCATGACATTTCTACAAATTAAGACTTTTTAAACCCTGTTTTTTTTTTTTTTTTTTTTTTTTTTTTTTTTTTTTTTTTTTTTTTTTTTTTAAAGTCACTAAAAGTTATTTGAGTCATCTAAAACAATGTTATTATAAAAATCTTAAATGGTATAGTTATTTTATACTTCTTTGAAAATCATTGTTTTATTGTAGTTGTTTCTGCTAAAGAGACCGTTGTGCATTTTAAACACGTAATAAAAAAATGATAATAATGATTTTAAAAAACGTTTTTGCTTTCGTTTACACATTTTTTTTTTTTTTTTTTTTTTTTTGCTGTCGTCAGTCTTTCGACTGGTTTGATGCAATCCTCCATCCCTTCCTATCCTGTGCTAACCTCTTCATTTCTACATTAATTACAATAACTTGATTGGAGTGATTTCAAACGACACCGCACCGTGTGTCGGCCGTCATTAGTTTGGTGTACTTTTGACGGTGAGGGCTGGTCGATATGGAGAAGCGTATAGAAAGCAGAAATTTCCAATCCTTTACGATTAAATGTTGTTTTAGCGTTACTGATTGCATGTCTTTTTTTCCAGCCCCACTATAAGTTCATCAGATGTTCTCAATTTGTTTTTTTTTTTTTTTAATCTGCTTAGCGTCTCTCTAACAGCGAGGTCTTTAGAGACGGGAAAGGATTGGGGGCAAGGAATGGGAAGGAATTCGGCCAATATTCAGATTTCAGTATCGAAATATCGATATATGGTCCTAAAAATTATCACTCATAAATATCGATATTATCAAAACTATTATGCCAAGCCCCGTCACTTCACATTTAACGTGTTTGTTTTGGTTGAGGTTCCTTTCGATTCACTCAATATATTTCGTTAATGAAGAATGAGATTGTTACATACTTTAATGGTAAATACAGACTGCAAAGATTCCGTATAATGATAATAATTTTATGTGACCTCAAAGTCCCAACCACAGAGTTTCTTATCAGCCGCGCAGTACAG
Organism: Vandiemenella viatica; assembly: GCA_031002005.1. Taxonomy (NCBI): domain Eukaryota; kingdom Metazoa; phylum Arthropoda; class Insecta; order Orthoptera; family Morabidae; genus Vandiemenella; species Vandiemenella viatica. Next base: position 191,393,381 of record CM061914.1, on the reverse strand, counting down.
GTATATCGTTGTCATCTAATTTCAGAAGGAGATCTGCAGATTAACATAAAATTCGAACCACGGAGTGTCCTAGCATTTTAGTATTAAACAAACCAAAGCTTTGCCAGAATTGAATGTCAATTTTAAGACCCCTTATGGCTTTACGGGATGAAACTGGGTACAAGGAAAGGGAGGAATTTGGCAATGGCCTTTTGAAGGAAGCATCCCGGCATTTGCCTGGAGTGATTTGGGAAACCATGGAAAACCCAAATCTGGATACCCGAACGGGGATTCGAACCACCGTCCTCCCGAATGCGAGGCCAGAACGCTAGCCGTTACACCACCTCGCTCGGTGTGTTCGTAAAATATAGGTAGAGTCTTTGAAAGTTCGCATTAACAAACCAAACCTTTGCGAGTGGTGAACGTCGATTTTAATGCCCATAAAAATTAAATCCGAGGCACGAATTTTGAATCTGGGACCTTTCATACCTGAATCACACTCATTAAACATCTGAATCTAGAAGAACTGAGAAAGTTGTATTCAATCATATAAAAGTACATTTGTGTTTTGGGATGACAAAAATAAATAATATAAAAAAGAATGTGTTTTTTACTCTATTTTAATATTTATTTTTCAGTACATCCAGATTTTTATCTTAACTCCAACACCGAGCGTGGTGGGTGAGTGGTTAGCGCTCTGGCCTCGCATTCGGGAGGACGCTGGTTCGAATCCCCGTCCGGGCATCCAGATTTGTGTTTTCCATGGTTTCCCCAAATCACTCCAGGCAAATGCCGGGATGCTTCCTACAAAAGGCCATGGCCGAATTCCTTCCCGTTCCTTGTCCCCATTCCCATCCCGCCCTTAATGACCTCGAAGTCGACGAGGTGTAAAGCCATGAAGGGGGAAAAAAATCCTTTCACAGCTGCAATTTTTATGGGTCTTAAAATAGACATTCAACTCTGGCAAAGCTTTGGTTTGTTTAATACTAAAATGCTAGGACGCTCCGTAGTTCGAATTTTATGTTAATCTGCAGATCTCCTTCTGAAATTAGATGACACCGATATGCGTGTACTGCGCGGCTGATAAGAAACTCTGTGGTTGGGACTTTGAGATGACATGAAATTATTATCATTACAAAGAATCTTTGCGGTCTCTATTTACCATTAAAACAGGTAACAATCTTATTCTTCATTAACGAAAAACATTGAGTGAATCGAAAGGAACCTCAACCAAAACAAATACGTTAAATGTGAAGTGACGGGGCTTGACATTTCGTTGTGACTATGTTGAGATATACGAGAATCTTTCAGTCCAGTGCAGTGTGTTGATAATTTTTTTAAACTGCCTTGGCATACTGTTTTTGTGCATTAGAGATCAATCACTGAAATGATAACGCGAGTCAGGCTAAAAAAAAAAGAACTAAAATTAACGTAGCTTACTTTATTAAAGTACATATACGCATAATAAAATACAGTACTGTTGTAATATATCGATATTATTTTTGATAATATCGATATTTATTAGTGATATTTTTAGGACGATATTTCGATACTGAAATCTGGATATCGGATTCGATTTTTTTTTTTTTTTTAAATGCTGCCGTCAGTCTTTCGACTGGCTAACCTCTTCATTTCTACATACCCATTACAGCCCACGTCCTCAATTATCTACTTCATATATTCTAATTTCTGTCTTCCTCCACAGTTCTTACCTTCAACTGTTCCCTCCACTAACAAGTTAACCAATCCAGCATGTCTCAAAATATGACCTACCAGCCTGTCTCTTCTTTCTGTAAGCTTCTTCCACAAATAAGTTATTGTTTTTCGTTTGCTCTGAATGACACTACGTCCCTCAAATTTCTGTTACGCATAGAGATCATCGAGCTTAAGTAAATCTTACTACGTTTCAATAATTAATTTGGAAATTATAGGTAACAAGTTTATTCAGATGATGACTACAGTGTAGGCAAGTCATCGCTTGCCCAGCACGAACCCATTCTTCGAAATGAGCGTGCGCATTGTCCAGAGAACTCTAGGGTGTTAGTAGGAATAGTGGGAAGTATAATTAACAAACAGATGCTAATTAGAGAGCAAGGAAAGTAAGACAACTCAGAATAAGCTATCAATATACAAAACTAAATGAAATTCCACAACGAAATCATATGTTAAAAAGTTAAGTAAGTTGCCCGTAATGCATGCTTTGATAGCTAAACTTCTACCTAAATGATTGCCTCAACTGTATTGCTTATCAGTGTTGAAAATACACAATATAATATTTACCTCTAATCTCTTTCGAGTTTTATAAATTTTTATGAAAATTATGACACGCATAAAAGGTCAAATTTAAAAAAAATCAACAATCATCGTCACGGATGGAATTCCAGTAAGAGTATTTTCAGAGTATGTGGCGGAAATCGGGCCATTTCTGTCTGATATATTCAGTAAATCACTAGAAGAGCGAAAAGTACCTTCCGACTGGAAAATCGCGCAAGTAACTCCGATTTTCAAAAAAGGTGATCGAAGTGATCCTGGGAACTATCGTCCCATATCTTAGCATAACTAGCAAAAAGAATCCAATTGTTCAGAAATACTAGTTAATCAATACAGTTATTGATATGGTCGATTCTATGAAATATTTGGGAGTAACAGTACAAAGGAACATGAAATGGGACTTACACATTAAATCGTTAGTAGGTAGAGCAAATTCTAGGCTGCGATTCATAGGTCGAATCTTGAAAAATTGTAATGAACAAACAAAGGAGATAGCGTACAAATCTCTTCTGCGTCCACATTTGGATTATTGTTGTGCCATTTGGGATCCGTTTCGTAAGGGGTTGATCGACTGTATAGAGAAAGTACAGAGAAGAGCCGCTCGATTCATGACCGCTTGCTACAGGCCTTATGAAAGCGTCACAGAACTGATTAGTATACTAGGCTGGGAGTCTATGGTAGATAGACGACGCACGTTTCGTTTAAACTTATTGGTAAACATGTGTACTCCCACTTTCACTCACGAGTGTAGTGAAATACTTCCTCCACCAACCTATTTGAGCCGGAATGACAGGAAAGATAAGATTAGAGAAATAAGGTGCCGCAATGATTCTTATATGAATTCTTTTTTCCCTCGTACCATTAGGGATTGGAATGCACAACAAAGAGATTAGTTTTGGTGCTGAGCACCCTCTGCCACCCACTATTTTGTGAATTGCAGAGTATATATGTAGATGTAGATGTAGATGTAGATGTAGAAGAGAAAGCATGTGAAAGTGAAAATATGATTAAAAACAAAATCACACCTCTATTTATCAGTGGAAGGCCTTGTTTTTATAAGGTTTGATTTTAAAAAATTGCATTTATGAATGTATTGACATATCGATACATCGATACTTTATTCCGATATATCGACAGCCGATATTGATACTTTTTAAAATATCGATATATCGAAAATCCGATATCTTTAAAAATATCTATAGCCCTACTCTATTATAAAGTAGGATGGTAACCTAAGATACGATCCTGAAACCAGTTTTAAAGTGATTTTTAATATTAATTCCGTGAAACAACCAAGTATAAAGGTTGAGACAAGATCTAGCAGAAAACCGGAAAGTGTGGACGCGAAGAGAGCGAGCTGACACTCGGCCGACTGTCGTTGCGGTGACAGTGCGGGCTCGGTGCGGTCTAGTGTGGCCAGACCTATACGAGGTAGCTAAATAACCACGAAATTGGCGGGCGAATGAAAATAATTATATCATCATTACTAGCAGAAAAAGTAAGACAAACATCGAGCAATTAAAAAGCATATTGTTAACGACACCAAATAATAATCTTCCTATACCAAGATTCTATATATATACGCTAACCCACTTGAAGCAACTGCGAGAAAGTATACAGCGTGTTCTGTGAGCTCATGCAGTAAACATTACTTGGTATCCAAATGTCTTCCATCCTTCATACACGGCTGTATCATGCCAATGTATTTCGTTCTATAACTTCATACATATTTTCTTTCACTTCGATTAGACATATTATTTCAGTATTCATAAATTTTTGTTTCCTTGAAATTTTTGTCGTTCTTCTCCTGAAATGCTTTCAACCTCTTAATATATTTTTGGCTGATTGTCCAGGTTTGTGATCCATATAAGGCCATACTTTCCAATAATGATTTAAATATAATTCTTTATATTCTATTTGTAACGTTATTGCGCCATAGAACGGAATTGAGCAGCCCGATTACTTTCCAGCCTTTAGTAATTCTTTTATTAGTCTCCATGTCTGATTTTCCCTATCTTTGTAAAATTCAACCAAAATAACAGAAATTATTTGCCGTTTTAATTTGTATTCAATCAGTGTAAATAAACTCTATAAAAATTCACAAAAATACCTGACTGCGGTGTCGTGTACTCACCTATATCCGTACACAAGCGGGTGCGTAGTCTTCCGTGGTCGGTGACGATATTATCTCGATTGTCCGGGTTGAACCGCGTCAAGTTATCAAAAACCTAACGTTTCGGCCATCATTTTGCGGCCTTCTTCAGACGACTGTCATGGTTGAAACTGCTGCCACCTAGTATATATAGCTCCTGCAGAGCGCGCTAACCGTTCGGAGTAACGTCACCAGCGTGGCCGGTCCTATTTAGATTCAATTTAATTAAATTGCAATGGAGTGCAATGGATGGCCCAGGCATAACAGAGAAGCGTTGGAAATCCCAAACATACCAGATAATATGAACGCGGACGGCGGGTTACAACTTGACCAAATATGGCCACGCTTGGTTAGGAAAGCGCGGGACGCAAGCTCCCGTCGGACAGGCAACGATGGCAGCGGTAGCTCGAGTGACGTCACTCCGAACGGTTAGCGCGCTCTTCAGAAGCTATATTACTAGGCGGCAGCAGTTTCACCCATGACAGTCCTCTGAAGAAGGCCGCAAAATGATGACCGAAACGTTAGGTTTTGATAAATTAACAGCGGTTCAACCCGGACAACCAAGACAACGTATATCCGTTCAGTTACCAGAGGCGGCTCAAGGTCAGTCTGCTCCACCCCCACTCGGTTGCTCTCACCCCTATAATAAGTGAAGGGGAAATTACCACCAGCGGACTTGGACATAGTCGTGAGATCGGAGAGGTAGGATGGGAGGTGAAGAGTGGGGCCTGGTGAATATCACCTAGAGCCGCTACCCCCTAGTGGACCGGATATAAACTGTGAATTTTACTTTTATTTATTGTAACGTTCTGGATAGCTGCAGCGTGAATGGATAGGGGCCGTCCGCTAATTACGTGAGGTGAAATTGGGGAGGGGCTCCTGCGAAACTCACGAAACCTCATCAAGTTGCAGGAGAGTCAACGGAAATCTCACGTGAGGTTTTGAAATTCTTGAAGGATGATTGTAACGCCAATTCAATTGAAATTGTTGTTTCATTTTCCGAACGCGTTTCGCTTCATTTGCGGAGCATCTTCAGCGGTTCTGTCTGTGGGTATTTATACATACAATTACATTTTTTTTTCTATTTTACAATTTAAACATAAAAATTGCGGGTTACAGATTTAAGCTTACTTACATTTTTCTTTGGTCACATATGCTTATAATTGTACAGCCTTTTAGCATCAGTTATGTTTGTAACTGCAGTATATATTACACATGTTGGTTGCATTTTAGCGATTATTTGCGTAGCACCAGTGGCGGATCCAGGATTTTGGTTTGGGAGGCTAGGATTTGGTTTGTTAGGATTGGGGGGGGGGGCCTTGACTCGGGCAGGGGGAGAAATCACATTTTTCCAAAATGCCGCCCTTATAAAAATAGTAAAGCCAAAAAAAAGGTCCCCAAAATTCATGTCGTCGGCGGTTACCTTGGTGATTTTTTTTGGGAGGGGGCATCTTCAGCCCCCCTGCCCTGGATCCACCACTGCGTAGCACTGTAATACATTGAGATCTGATGTCTTACGTCAGCTGTACGATTATAAGCATATGAGACCAAAGAAAAATGTAAGTAAGCTTAAATCTGTAACCCACAATTTTCATGTTTAAATTGTAAAATAGAACAAATGTAATTACATGTATAAATACCCACAGACAGAACCGCTGAAGATGCTTCGCAATGAAGCAAAACGAGTTCGGAAATTAAAACAACAATTTCAATTGCATTGGCGTTACAATTATTCATAAAATTGATCCTATCGTATTTGAGGAAATGGCCCACTATATCCAGATGTTCTTGAAGTATGATGATAGACCTAAAAATAAAAGGTCTACAAATGACTCGAATATCGACTTTAGGGAGGGTATTCGGTCTTAGAAACGATGTGGAAACCAATCTTAGGGGGGAAGGGAGTATATAACTGTCCTTGGGAGCATCAGAGCTAAAACAAAGTCTCAAAACACTACGGGAGTCGATTATCAGGGGGCGGAGCGTGTCTCCGTCATTATAGAGGAGGGGGGTCCGACCATATCTCACCAAATCTCACCAGAGGGTGGGGGGTTCCGAAATTCCGGGAAAACACCTCACGTAATTAATGGACGCGCCCTCAGTACACCCGGAATATTGAGTGATGGTTAAGTTTTCGCGTACCGCAGCGTACGAACCATCCCCGCTGTGCTCGAGTCGGAGATGTGTGTGTGAGTTGCGGAGTGGCAGTGTGTGAGTCGTGGGTGACGTGAGTTGGGCTGGTTGCAGGTCGCGCGGCCCAACAAGTGTCGGAGGGCAACAGGTAGCCATGGACGGCGCGGCCCTGGCGTGCGCCCTGCTGGCCGCCGCCGCGTACTACAACACACTCGACGCGGGGTTCGTCTACGACGACAGGTGAGTGTCCGCCGACATAATGTCTCTGGCAAGCCTGCAGACTCGACCGCAGCACTCTGGCCACGCCATGTCGTGCTGTCCTGAAGAGAAAGCTATTCTACCCAGTGTTATCAGTGCCTAAGTTTGGACACATATTTCGTAAACCACTACTTTTATTGCTTTCCAGCTGCAGTGCTTACGAGAAATTATATTTAAAGGATCACATAATAGACTATTATATTTTTGTTTCGAGAATTGAGACTTACCCGGCATATAGCTTCCAAAAATATGTTCAACGTTTCAACAACTACCTCGCCGTCTTCATCAGCTTTTTTACTGTCACCGTAACTACTTCCACCTATCTCACATGAGGGAGATAGTAAAGGTAGCTGTCGAAACGTTGTGCATATCAGAGCTTATTCAACTCAACACCCTAGAAGAATTTTTACTGTTTCGCTAGTATCTTTTTATCACTGATGAAAAAATCACAATGTTTTGAGAGATATTTTTGATATGGAGAAAATTTGTGTTCTGTCGGTGATAGTTTCTTGGGATTTAGTTTCAAACGAGTTAGGTTCCTTTATTCTTTTTATCCATTTTATCAAACGTAAACTCACCGTCTTAACGACTTAATAATAATAATTCCTTGTGGTTGACCTGGTGATTGGGTTTCTATTGGCTGCGCATTCCGCCCCTACCGTAGCCGTCTTAACCTAACCCGGTAGTTCTACCGGGTACAGAGGACTTACAATTTAACTTGAAATCCGAACCACGGAAGCGTTCTTGTGTACTTCGCATTACACAGCAAGCTGTGCCTAAGGTGAAGGTCGGATTGAGGGCCAATGAAAATCCTTGCTGAAACAGTGATTCGAACCGGGCACCTTTCTATTGCCAGCCACATACCTTACCTAAGAGCCACCAGATCGCTCCTTAAAGAGTTTAATAATTAGTAAATGGATATATGTTATTCGCTTATTTCTGCCCCGTTTCAGAACCAATTTTACTTCTTGTTTCGGTTGCGTTTATTATCTTTTGGAACACAAATTCTAAAGCAGTACAAAATATGGACCGTGGCTCAATGATATGCCAGCGATATTGTAAATCTGCTCTCTAACACTTTAAAAAAAAAAAAAATGTGCTCTTTCACAAGCATTTTTTTCCCCGTTGTCAAATTCTTTCAAGCCACCGCTAACTATAATGAGTCATTAAACGTAGTGCAATTGTTTTTCTCGTTCATAACCGGAGATCATCTTCAACAACATTTGGATTCACTCTCTGAGATATTATTACTAACGCTAACAATAATCAGTAACCAAAATAGTACCCTTCTTTCTCTCTTTCAGTACAAGAGATTGTCCACACTAACTTCTACATTCACTATGCGAGATATTAATATTTGTCCCATTAATTAACACAACTATTTCATTCATATTAATAAGGCGACTTCCACCAACCGCTAACAATAATAAGTAACCCAAGATAACGCCCTTCTTTTTGTCTTTCAAAACCACAGATCGTCCGTACCACCATCTAAATACATTATTTGAGATATTATTATTTGCCAGATTCTGAAAATACAACTACTTCATTGGTTTTTGATATATTAATAAGATCATATTTAGCCTGCGCCAACAGTAATTAGTCACCAAAGATAGCGCTCTTCTCCCTCTCATTCCTTACCAGAGATCATCCACACCATCATATCGATTCATTATCTGAGATATTATTATCAGTATCATTTTAATAATCCAACCATTAATGATTTTTCGTATATTAATAAGGTGATTTCCAGCCATCGCAAATAATAATCAGTTACCAAAGATAGCTTTTTTCTTGACCTCGTTAACAACCAGAGATCGTATACAACAACCAATAGAATCAGTATCTGATATAATATTGCTAATGCAATTCTAAAAAAATATAACTCCTTAATTGATTTTCGTAAATTTCCGGCCATGCTAAAAATATTGAAATAATCAGTCGGCAATGATAACTCTCTTCTTGATGTAGTCAATAACCAGAGATCATCCTCACACCTATGTCGATTCACTCTCTGAGATGATATTACCAGTCTGAAACTATAAAATGCAACTTTTAAATGTTTTTCGTTACTTACAAAGGTGATTTTGTGCCACCGCTGAAAATAATCAAATAACCAGTCGTCAAAGAGTGCATTCTTGCTTTCGTCAACAACCAGAAATCGTCCGCACCATCATCTCGATTAACTCTCTAAGATATTATTACAAGTCTCAAACTGAAAAACACAACTATTAATTGTTTTTTTCGTAAATTAGAAAGGCGATTTCCTGCCATCGCAAAATAATGAAATAATAAATCGCCAAGATACCGGCTCTTTTTGCTTTCATCAACAACCAGAGATCTTCCTCACCATCATCTCGACTCACCCTCTGAGATATTATTACGAGTCTGAAACTGAAAAATAAAAACTGTTTAATTGTTTTTGGTAAATTAAAAAGGTGATTTCCTGCCACCGCTAAAGATAATCATATAATAATCGCCAAAGATAGCGCTCTTCTTGCTCTCGTCAGCAACCAGCGATCATCCTCACCACCATCTAGTTTCACTCTCTGAGAGTTTGAAACAGAGAAATGCAACTGTTTTGTTGTTTTTCATGTATCAGCTGGTTGATTCGCGCTCTCCTCTAACACGTGCCGCGCTTGCAAGCGGTCTCCCCACCTCGGCGCGTGTTACCGCGAGGGTAATCCATCACGCGACTGAGCTGGTTACGATCGAAGCAGCTGACGTCACTCTTTTGTACACCGCTCCACTGAATGCGCCTCGCCAGCTTTTCACTCCGCCAATTACCGTGAAACCTGACTCCTGTTTTCCCCACACGCTCCAATCCCGAACCGGGACTAGATCGAATTTTGCTGGCTCGCATATCATGTGCTAAATTCTATAGGCATAACACGTTAGTGGTAAATCTCTAAAAGTAAAACTGATGTTATTGTTTCTAGAGGGTAACATGACCAGATGGAAAATATATATGATGGATTCATATTGGCATCAGTGCGGCACCATCATTGGCGCCGCGCCGGCAGGATTGCTTCTAGGGGGGTGCACCAGGGCTGCATTGGTAACCCCCCCCTATCGGCCCAAAAGTTTCCGGGTTGGCGAACTTTTTTTTTTAGCTCTACTACTGCCCAGACGGCGACTCGGGAAGTCAGGGGGGTTCAAGTGCACCCCCTTGCACCCCCCTCCCTGCGCCCATGGGCACCATATTTCTCTAATCTTATCACTCCTGTAACTGAGTCCTTAATTGACGAAATATTTCATCGCATTTGTAAATATCTTGGCATAACGTCTTGATAGCAAACTTCACTGGGCAGAGCGCATTGGGCAGGTGCTATGAAAATGTTATAAAATCCTTCATTTACTGGAGAGGGTGATGAGAGGATGTACCAGGGAAGTTAGGGAGTTGGGTTACAAAATTCTGGCCAGACCATTGGTTCCATATGGTGGTGTAGTTTGGGCCCACATTTTACTTAACACGTACAGGAGTTGTATTGCGTGCAAAGAAGAGCAGATAGATTTGTTGTGAAAATTATTGTAGGACCCAGTCCTGTAACTGATCTGATAAAGGAGCTGCGTTGGGAGTCATTGGAGGAAGGAGGAGGGTGAAGAGAGTGCTAGGAATGTACAGGGCTTTGAGGGATATTGGTCAAACAATTAGGACAGGTGCGTGGAAGGGGAAAGCGACCATGACCACAAGGGAGCATCCATAAACCACGTAGCTCCATTTTGGCCTCTTGCGAACTCTCCCCCCTCCCCCCCGCCGCTCCCCGTAGCCTGACGTGACTGTTGTCTCTAACCCCCTCTCCCACGTAGCAGGAAAGCTTTTTTCCCTATTTATTCCAGAAGAAATTTTGTACTGTTTCCTTTTGTCAGTGTATCGTAAATTACATAGGGAGATAATTAAATGACGGAAATAAATATTTATATGCTGTTGTGTGTTCAGTGCCTCATTTTAACTTTGAAAATAATATGAACGAAAGTTATGTGGCTTTGTTCTGAATTCCCCCCCCCCCCCACGTATCCCAGCGTAGCTTTCCATCCAACCCCTCCCCCTCAGGACAGAGTCACGTAGTTTATTGACGCTCCCCAAGCTTGTACTCGATTACATGCTTAAGGGAATGGGAAAATTTTCTTTTGTTGGTAAGGATGTCAGGCATTAGACACATCAACAAGTGAAGTGATGTATAATTGACCAAAAACGCATAAGGAATTTAAAATTAAATTTTTTTAATAGCGTTCTAGCCTCGCATTCGGGAGGACGGCGGTTCGAATCCCCGTCCGGGCATCCAGATTTGGGTTTTTCCATGGTTTCCCAAATCACTCCAGGAAAATGCCGGGATGCTTCCTTAAAAGGCCATGGCCGAATTCCTTCCCATTTCCTTGCCCCCATCCTTTCCGTCTCTAAAGACCTCGCTCTTGAGAGGCGTTAAAGCAATAAAAATAAAATAAAATATAAAAAAATGGAAAAGTATATGGGGAGGAATTTAACACCCCATTTATATAAGAAAATTTAAAAAATATATAAAAGTTGTAATTAGATGACTAGCGTAAATTGCCACCGCAGCGTTAGCAGCATCGCAATTATAATTAATAATAATAATATAAAAATAAGTTTTATTGTCACTGACGCCACTCAGTTAAATTATATGATCTCTGTCCCAAAGATTGTTGAATATTCAAACGAAGTTGATTCCTCGCTGTGCCGACAGTCAAACGTGTTTTGCTAAGAAGATGGTTCGTCTGAAGTATAAACGTCATCTTTGATGGTGTTACGTTAAGCCGGCTCGGGACGGTATCCAGAGCAGTGATTCGGGTTCTCTGTGACGCCCTGGTGTGTAATTACCGAATTGTAGATTGCGCCCGCCGGAGGCATTCTTTGATGTCGGCCGCCGGTGTTCGACTGTGTGCTGTGCTTTGTGACGGAGCGACAGACCAGACCGTCTGTTAATCTCTGTTCCGGCGCGCGAGGGAGTTTTCCATTCCCCTTGTTTGCCGGCGGATTCAATTAGCACACACGGTACGCGGAAAGTGAACATCCGACACCTGAAAGGCGTCTCGCCAAACGCTGCGACAAAAAACCGGAGAGTCTGGTTTGCTGAGAATATTTTCCCTACGTACACTGACACGTGTACAGAAATACGAGTTAAATAATTCAGTTATTGATATGGTCGATTCTATGAAATATTTGGGAGTAACAGTACAAAGGAACATGAAATGGGACTTACACATTAATTCGTTAGTAGGTACAGCTAATTCTAGGCTGCGGTTCCTAGGTCGAATCTTGAAAAAGTGTAATGAACAAACAAAGGAGATAGCGTACAAATCTCTCGTGCGTCCACATTTGGACTATTGTTGTGCCATTCGGGATACGTTTCGTAAGGGGTTGATCGAAAGTATAGAGAAAGTACAGAGAAGAGCCGCTCGATTCGTGACCGCTTGCTACAGTCCTTATGAAAGCGTCACAGAACTGGGAGTCTCTGGTAGATAGACGACGCACGTTTCGTTTAAACTTATTGGTAAACATGTGTATACTCCACTTTCACTTACGAGTGTAGTGAAATACTTCGTCCACCAACTCATTTGAGCCGGAATGACAGGAAAGATAAGATTAGAGAAATAAGGTGCCGCAATGATTCTTTTTTCCCTCGTTCCATTAGCGATTGGAATGCACAGCAAAGAGATTAGCTTTGGTGCTGAGCAGCCTCTGCCACCCACAATTTTGTGATTTGCGGAGTATATATGTAGACGTAGATGTAGTATTACACTAATCAGTAAAAACATTATGACCACCTACTTATTAGTGTGTTGTTCCATCTTTGGAGCGCAATACAGCAGCGATTCGGGCGTGGCATTTATTCAAAAATTCCTTGTTAAGTTTTAGGAGTTGTCTGACACCAGATGTCTACGCACAGGTCACGCAATTCCCTTAAATTACGGGATGTGGTATGGGCGCGGCGTCTGGGAACGAGCATCTCGGAAACGGCGAGGCTGGTCGACTGTTCGCGTGCTACTGTACTGAGCATCTGTGCAGAGTGCTTGAAGGACGGTGAAACCACGACAAGGTGGTGGACGTCCACGCCTCATCACAGAACGTGGAGGTCGGAGGCTTGTCCGCTCTGTAAAGCGGGACAGGCGGCGATCTATGGCAGATCTGACAGCAGAGTGTGCTCCGAAAACACTTGTTCCTGCACCAGCATTGTACTCTGCTTTCTAATCTGCTGCTGTGACACAGATCATTACCAATTCCAGATCTGTTCACTAGAGTCTACAACCCAACAACTTTATACATGCGCAAATAACTTCCCGAAATACTCCGTGATACGATTCCCGACAATACGCATTTACACTTCCTGGGAGCGTGCAAACAATACTAAATCTCTACTGCCAACCTTAATTTCTATATCTATTGCCTGACATGCCACCCGATTGATTTTTCTGTCATTGGCTCAGAAATTTTGCTAGTTCACATTACTAAATTTCCAATTTGCATCATTGATGACCGCCCAGAAAGATGACTGACTTAAAACACCTGTTTTAAGAAAACCTTCATGCAGCTTGGCAGTCAAAATATCAACTACGTCTTGTTGAGTGGCTCCAGCATTCTGCCCTCCCAAGTCTCTACACACTCCTTTATGCCCCTTGGTTTGTCACTCCCTGTAGACAGGACACCCAGGAATAAACACCGTCGTCGAAAGCGGAGGTACTGAATAGCCATTACTGCTTCCAATTTTTTTCATTACAGTCATTCGGCAACAGCTTTTTACATGCGTATATAACTACTAGACATGTCTCCCAGAGAACTGATATTTACATATATACCTCTTGGCGGAGTGCAAAGAATACTTCATCTCTGCTTCCAATTGGTTACTTCTAAATCCATTGGCTGACATTATGCCACAAGAGTTTAATCAGCAATCATTTGCTCACAAGTTTAGACACTTTGCAGCATTGACTTCTCAAGACATCACCTCACCTGACCTCCAACCCTGTTCCACCATTTCCCCAAGCATCCCCTCAGTTTTCTCACTTTGTGTGTGTGTGTCTGCCTCAACGGCGTGTTTGTAACCTGAGTGTCTCTGTGTTTAGGATGGGTTGTTTTGGGAGCTCTTTTTATTTCTCTTTGCGGGGAAAACATGACTGCGGTTCGTCAGAGACAACCTTATGTGAAAAACCCCTAAATTTTTCTTACATCATCATCATCATTATCGTTGGGGACCATCTCCAGTTTCCCGGGTGTGGTTTACGTGCCTTGGTTGTTATAGACGAATGTTCTCCACCTTTTCCTGTCCAGAAAGGTTTCTCTGTCTGTGATGTACTCCCAATTCCAGCCTCTTCTCTCTACATCCTCCTTCAGTTGGTCTGTCCATCTTCTTCTTGGTCTTCCCACTGGTCTTTTGCCCAGTATCCTTTTTTCCAAATTTTCTTCACATGCCCAAACCACCGAAGTCTTGATGACTTTCTTATATCATATCAGTTCTATTCTAGCTGATATATGATGCTTAGTGTCACTTTGTGAGTGTGCCAATGCCTTGGTATTGCTGTACCAAGGGTATGGAGCCTTTCGTCAGTTCCTCTGAATTTTTCTACTCTTTTGTAGAATTTTTAAGTTTGCTTGAATATTTAACCTTAAATTCGCCTGTTCGTGTACGAGGTCGCTCGGTGTATACCTTGGTGTCCGCAGTTTTACCCGTAGGCACCGGTTCTGCAGTCTTTGGAGGTAATCAATATTAGTTTTTGATGCCGTCCCCCACACTCGAACAGACGCGACACGCACAGTGGGAGCCGCATTGTCCTGCTCGCGGTCGCCATATGCAGCGGTCGACTTTGCGGCAGCTAATTTGCGGCGGCTCCCGCCTCGGGCGCAGCGGCCAAATAATTTATCGGTTCGTTAATTGCCATGTTGCAGATCGCGCTCAATTAAATGCGGCCACCACCTTTCTGATTTGGGCCACTGGCGCCAACTTAGCGAGCCGGAAAACTAGGCGCTCTCATGTGGATACGTCCAATAGCTCTGTTTGCAACCACAAAATGTTTGTAGGACCTGAAGCACAGAACAGCAGAGTTATGTCTATTCCCTGCTACCTAACATCGGTTACTTTATTTTCGATACATGAAAAAACTCGTCTTGATTATTCTTCTACACCTACGAACCCTTCGCCTGTGTAGTCGGTTGCCACGGGTGGCGGTTACCCCTCCACTGGAGCTGGGGTGGCCAACATCCGTTGGACGAATCAACAAAGTCGTATACCGTCACTCCATACGCACTGCGGAGAGGTTTAACCAGGACCTGGCGCACAATCTGGTGATTAGGAATCGTGCTCCACCACCTCTGCTACCCTGCCGGCCAAGTACACTACCAGTAATGGAACCAGCTAACCCCCTGTCAGCGCCGGACACCATCACGGCGCCGCAACCAACTCAGACAACGGGGCATTGGTGATTGGGAATCGTTACCGAGCGTGGTGGGTGCACGGTTTAACGTTCTGGACACGCATGCGGGAGGACGCGGGTTCGAATCCCTGTCTGGGCATCCAGATTTGAGTTTTCCATGGTTTCCCCAAATCAATCCAGGCGAATGTCGGGATGCTTCCTTTAAAATGCCATAGCCGAATTCCTTCTCGTTCCTTGCCACTAATGACCTCGCTGTCGACGAGGAGTAAAGCCCAAGCAAAAAAAAGGAATCGTTCACCACCAAACGGGTGTGCTTTCGATTATAAGAGAATTAATATTGGCGATATTCCTCCCTCCCTGTTTAAGTTATTTTCAAATTTATTTAGTTGTAAAAAAATTCTTCATTTTGGTGATATGGACAGGGTGGAGAATCATTCTAAGTTTTAGGTTTCATCGATCTAGTGTAAATAGCTAGTATTGTGGAAAATATATTCCATCAAACCATGAAGAGGAAAGGTTTTTCGACTATAGTTCAAATCCTGGAAATCCTGTACAAGATGGTACGAATCGTATTTGTTTTCTGGATTGCCATGATGTTTTCTTTGAACAGAGCAGTAAAATAAATCGCAAGGAATTATATACGCTTAAAAAATTGCTGGGCAGATCTCTTTAACTGAGAAGGTGAAAGGATTAAGTTATATCTAAAATAAATTTTAAAAAATACCGTCAATTCTTGTTTCACAGAGGATTTAAATTAATACAAAATTATTTGATATTTCTGCTTTTATATCTAATAGTGATTCGGCCGTAAATTTACGGTTGAATTACTATGGATCATGCTCCGGTCAAATTTCATGACATCCTCTTGCCAATTCATGATTTTTTCTTTTTTTAAAATGTTAAGTTGTGTCAATGTAATTTCCCAATCAACTTAACTTTTGCCTTTACGAATTTTAAATGTTGCAGGTAAATTCTTTAGCATTTCCATTGGTTATTTATTCAAATCCCTGCCACCCTAATTTAATTTAATTAAATTGTAATGGAGCACACGTTCCGGTGGTAATTTTCCTAAAAATCCATTTTCTCCTTTTCCTGCACCCACCTACATATGCACTCTAAAAATTTTATCTTTAAAATATTTAAACGTATTTGGTAAATTATTCATCATTTCTCTTGGTATCTTATTCAAATCCCTAACACCCTTACCTAGAAAAGAGAATCTTCCTACACCCTTGTGCCTGAAATCGATTATCAGCTTGTGGCCATGGTCATCTTTTCCCTTCCATGCATTACTTTCAATTCTTACGACAATATCTTTCCATGGCTCATCACTAGTATACGCCTTGTACACTCCCATGACACTCCTCACCCTCCTCCTGTCTTCCAATGAATCCCATTCCAGCACTTTCATCATATCTGTTACTGATTGCATTCTGCAATAATTTCCAAAAACAAATCTAGCACCCCATCTAGATTCAAACTGTTACGTCTGAAATCAAATTCCAAGTTGCGCCATGCTCATCTTTTCCGTTCTACATACAGCGACTAATTCTTTAGCTAATATGCATCCACATGTCATCACCAATATACGAATTTTACCACTCCCGTGGCTGTCTTCACCCCCTCCCTCTTTTCCAACGACTCCTATTCCAGTTCTTTGTTCTTATCGGTTACCGATTGTGCTCTCTTTTGCACGCCCCCCTCCCCCTAACTCCTGTATTTGATACTCAAAATGTGGGTCACATACTACACTACCATATTCGAGCAATGGTCTGACCAAGAATTTTTTAAAGGTGGAAAACAGTAAGTTAGGGTAGCAAATGTAGTATCAAAAGAAGTGGATATATGAATGGGAGTGCCGCAGTGTAGCGTATTGGGACCATTGCTATTCATTATTCTAATGAATAATTGTTTCCTATAAGAAATTAGATTTTTTGCAGATGACATAATGTTATATAAAAGGATCAAAACGGTAGAGGACTGTAAACAGCTGCAGGGTGATCTGGACAGGATATCTAGTTGGGTTGATAAACATGGGATGAAGATAAATGCAAAGAATTGTCAGCTTATTAGATACACAAATAAAAAACAAAAGGTAATCGTAGGCTTCCGCGGCCAGAGTCAGTTGACTCTTGGCTGTCCGGGTGGTGCCGCGTCATGTTCATTGTAGCCGACGTTTCGACCCTCATTCTGGGGTCTTCTTCATCGGCTACAATGAACATGACGCGGCGCCACCCGGACAGCCAAGAGTCAATCAAAAAACAAAAGGTTGATTGTAATTATAAGGTGGGGAAAGAATTGCTTGTTGAAGACATGAAATATAAATATCTTCGTATTATATCTGATAACAAGCTTACCTGAACAGGACACATTGGACAAGTGGTAGCAAAAGGTTTCAAAATTCAGTACTTGTTGGAGAGAGTGATGAAGGGATGCACGACAGAAGTAAAGGAATTGGGTTACAAAACTTTGGTCAGACAATTGCTTGAATATGGTAGTGTAGAATGGGACCAAAATTTTGCGTATCAAGTACAGGAGTTGGAGAGGGTGCAAAAAAGGGCTGCTTGATTTGTTTCTGGACATTATCGTAGAATGCAATCAGTAACAGTTATGATAAAAGAGCTGGAATGGGATTCATTGCAAGACAGGAGAAGGGTGAAGAGGGTCATGGGAGTGTACAAGGTGTATACTGGCGATGAGGCATGGAAAGATATTCGTTTAGGTATGAAAAGTAATGCATGAAAGAGAAAAGATGACCATGACCACAAGCTGGCACTCGATTTCAGGCACTAGGGTGTGGGAAGATTCTCTTTTTTAGGTAAGGGTGTCAGGGATTGGAATAAGTTGCCAAGGGAAATGATGTATAATTTACCAAATACGTTGAAAGAATTTATAGTTAAAATTTGTAGAGTGCAAATGTAGGTGGGTGTAGGATAGGGGGAAGATGGGTGTGTACGGAAATTGCCACCGGAGCGTGCGCTCCATTGCAAATTAAATTAAAGTTCTGCAACTAAATTCCCTCACTTCGCTGGTACATCCCCAATATGGGGAAGCTTTTGAATCCTCTCCACAGCCGATGTAACGCCTGTATTCTCGACGTGGGAGAAGCTTTCTGCTTTTTCCCCGATGTGTCTCTACCAGTTGGTTTATTAAAGCAGTGTCCCTCTCGCAATCCTTTGATTCGCAGCTTGTTCTCGTGTAGCTCTTCTGCGTCAACAGCTGCTCAATTATTGCTGCTAATAGCGGACCGGGACTGCAGGCAGCGGCCGGGTCTGAAAAATTCATAGCTCGCACCGGTCAGCCGGCGACAGACTCGAAAATCGTGCGAGCACAGTGGAAATGCAGTCCCTTCAGTCGGGGATTAACCCGCGCAGAAACACTCTCACTCAACTCTAGCACTATTTATTCATTACTAGATAGCCCGTGCAAAAAACTTCGGGAATACGATGAATGGAAAGGTTGGTGTTTTGTAATAGGACGAAAGAAGAGCCGCCCCATTTGTATCAATTGTTTATTTGTTCCTTCAAAAGGTCATGGCCGGATTCCTTTCCATTCTTTGTCCCCAGTCCCATCCCGGCTCTAATAACCTCGACGTTGACGAGGCGTAAAGCCACAATAAGAAAAAAAGTCAGCTCACTTCCTTTGGTGTCTTCAGTATTAATTTCACATGTTTGTTTGCTACTAAACAGCACTTCCATCTTCTTTGAGTTGCTATTAAGACCATTTTGTTGTAGTTTGTCTTGTCACAGCCAGACTTTCTGTTATAGTTCTATCTCAGTGACTGCTATGATCACTAAGACATCGGCGAACAGAAGCTCCCATCTGCCATCATCCCTGATTTGCTCACTGATGACATCCATTTTCAACGCAAGTAGAGATGGACTTAGCGCTGAACCCTGAAGTAAACCTACTCTGATGTTAAATGCTTTAGTGTTTCCATAACGTGTGCCCGCCGATGTTAAAGAGCCATCATATATTTCCTGTATCATACTGACAATCTTTTCCATTACTCCCTTCTTCCTAATATTCAACCTGGGATGCGGATAAAGCAATGAAGAAAACGAAAAAAAAATTAAAATGTGGCGTCGGTGTTCCAGGACATTGTTAAGAAACTCGGAAAATAGTTCTGTTTTAATTGGAGAAATCAGTTGCCTCCCCTTGGACAGCAAGATGACGAAATAAGATATCATCATCGGCCATTTTGTATCTATCAACTGTCATCATATAGGGTCGTCCATTAATCACGTAAGCTCAAAATAGTGGGAGGGGGGGGGGGGGAGTGGTCAGAGATAATCTCACCAGATCTGATTTAAAGGAAAGGGAGTAAGGTGTCAATAAAAATGCAACATCAACCTTTTATATTATTTTTCTCCTCCTGTTTAACAGAAAAAATATAGTGTAATGAAGACATCACTATTAACGCTTAGGTATTTAGCAGCATGAAGCAAGATATATTAATATATCAAATTATTATTTTTTTTAAAAAAGAGTAAGATTTTAAATTAAATCTTGCATAGAAGGAAAACCAACGTGTTAAACAAAGTTTATAGGGTGAAGTAATGCTATCGGTTTTTTGTGTAATGATGCCTTTTGATTTGTAAGAAATTTTTGCTCATTAACTTCAGTATCACTCTTGCAGAATCGACCGTAAAATCGTAAACAGCAGCTAGACGTTTCTACTACAAATTACTTAACTTCTTCAAGTACACTTTTTTGTGCCTGCTCCCTGGAAGCCGCGGTCGCTGCTATTGCGTTTCGTTCCCTACGACGTAAAATTAACTCAACGTGCTGTGCAAAGTTTGTAGCATGTAGTAATGCTCTTTTTTTATTTTTAAGAAATTGTTGTTCATTAATTTCAGTATGACTCTTGTAGAATCAACCATAAAATCTTAAACAGAGGCTAGACGTTTCTGCTACAAACTACTTAGCTTCCTCAAGTACACTTTTTTTGTCCCCGCTTCCTGGAAGCCACGGTCGCCACTATTACATTTTATTGACGCACACGGTTTATAGCCGTCAGGTTGGCCGCCCTGTGCTGTGAGTGGCATTCCAGAGCGGGGCCCGGCCCGCGGTGCAATATCAATTATGTGCCGCGCGCAATATCCGGACAGAGGCTAGGCCAGCCAGCGCTATTACCAACCCACCTGTACGCGGCGAACACCGACGCTGTCTTCAATCGCTAACCCTCATCTCTGACAAGACACCCACAGTTGATTTGTCTTCTTATTACAAAGTTTTCCCATTAACTACTGACATTCGTTGTGATAATATCGCCCCCTACCGATCGTTTTTTTAAATTACGAGGGCGGATCGAAAAGGGAGTTACACTTCGAAGTTATGGCCATTTATGAAACCACCTACGCACAAGCAAAATGGCTGTGACAACATACAATGTAAGTTCGCTCTCCCACATAGTCCCCAAGAGACTGTTAACATTCTTCGGAACGGTCCACCGATTTTTCGATTCCGGATGCGTAGGAATCGCCTCCAGCCGTATGCAACCACCTAGAGACAGCTGCTTTCACCTCCTCATCGTTTCTGAGTCGTCGTCCACCGAGATCCTTTTTCAGCTTACCGAACACGTGATAATCGGATGGCGCTACTAAGTCTGGACTGTATGGAGGATGTCGCCACACCTCACACTTGAATCGCTGCAACAATTTGGACCAGTGGTTTCCAACGTCAAAATGCGAAATCGGCAGAGCTGCCCACCAATATCGGTACATTTGTACGCAAAAATCGGTATGTGAAAAAAATAAAAACTCAATTTGCTGTGCAAGATTTGCTGTCCAAAAATTTCTATCCGTTTGGCACCAACTTGACTACCAAGACTTGCCACTAGTTTGCCATCGAACTGAGCTGCAGATTGATGGCAATCGTCTGCCGCAACTGGACTACAAAATGTCACAAAAAGTTGGAGAGAAAAGTTTTGTTTCAACTTGCATTCAAAGATGGGCTTCATATTGATGTAATTTTTTTTATCTTCTTTTAATATAAATTGAAGTCAAGATTTTTGTAGCAAACCTGAAAACTCTTCTTCGCATTTTTTTCTATAAAATTGTAGATTTTTTCCTTTTTACACTCACGCTTGTAGTCTGTTCTTCGTTTGACCATATTTTTACTTAGTAACTAGGAGAAAGTTTCTCTTCCAAGTGATGAAAACCAATGAAGAAATAAAATCCCAATTCTAGTTCATATAGAGAAGCTAATTATATCGGGAAACCCCTAAAAATGTCGAGAATCTAGGGTATAAGGTCATTCCCAAAACGATACAGGGAACATTATGCAATAGGTAACTACTTATCATATAACCGATCGATGAACTCCCTGTAAAACATAAACGAAAAGGGTTGCTAACTTGAAAATGTAAAATCGTGGAAAAATTGTTACATTTCGGTATTTCAATAGGACAGACTTAAAAATCGCAGAAGTTGCCAGATTCTTGGTGGTTTAATTAATAAGATAATTACGTAGTGCACAATATATTTCAGTTTAGACGTGTTTTATTCTCAAACACGGTGTCAACGATACAGGTTGTATGTGTTAATACAATCCAGAGATTGCATACAATACTACTAACCCAGTCCTTGACAGTCGCAAAGTGAATCTGTATAAACTACTACTCCCCTTCTGCTGATTTCTCAAACATTAACAATTACTTAAACAATTGAAAGATATTAAAAACGATCAAAATTAATACATAATCATTTACAATCGATACAAAATGGTCAGAAATGGAAATCAAAGATACTTTAACACCAAATTATTCACAGAAATCATTTTAAACTGTAGTAAATTGTCCTTTAGATATCGTAACCTGCATTAATACTTGGAATTAACAACATTTAAGCAATTCTCTTGCACAATTCTGTTCTTAAACATATTAAATGGCATTTAAAAAATTTATTTTTATAAATCAAATACTATTTACATTGAGTTACAGGAATATGCAAAACAAACATACAAGATCATATTCAAGAAAACTTTAGCTCACTACAAATACTTCATAAAATACAATTCCATTTTTGGTTTGAGAGCTTTTACAAAATACCGAAAAATCGGTAGATTCGAGACCATTGGTTTGGAAGTTTGGCGGACCGTGTCAGGTGTTGCGTTATCGTGCGATTATGTTCGGAAAACTGGAAAAGGATCTCTCTGGACGACGATTCCGAAATGATGAGAAGGTGAAAGCAGTAATTATGCAGTTGTCTCGAGGTGGTTACATAGCGCTGGAGGTGATTCCTACTCATCTGGAATCGAAAAGTCGGTTGACTGTTCCGAGAAATGTTTACAGTCTCTTGGGGACTTTGTGGGAAAGTGAACTTGCATTGTATGTAGCATTCGCTGTGTGTTGTCGGGCTGGCAGACTCGACAGGACCCTCCCTACTGGACTGTTGACGTCTCCCCTGCGGGACAGACAGCCAGGCGGGCAGGTGTGTAGGCGGGTGACACCTGCCAGCAGGCGACTGGCGCCATTTGTAATTAATGAGCGGCACGCCAGGGGGAGCAACATCCATCACGACGCACCAAAAAAAAGAAGGGCAGTGCGCGTGATTCGTTATAAATAGCCCACCAGCCCCGCTTCCGAATGACGTCATGGCCGCTTGGGATAGTGCGAATTATGCCGAATGATCAGATGCAACAGCGAAACTTGACGTGTCCGCAACAATGCTTCCACCTTACCGATTTTGTCGCTAGATTTAGTGAATTTTTAAGTTCGATAGCGATATTCTTAAATATGTTATCGCTAAAAAAATATTTGGTGATTTAAAGCCAGGGCTACTTTCAATAAAATGAATAACCTTTTTAAAAGTCGTAATTTATCGATTACCACGAAGATGAGACTCCTGCGCTGCTATGTGTTCTCTGTCCTCCTGTATGGCGTTGAAACGTGGACATTAGCAGAAACTGTCAGTGAAAGGTTAGAAGCTTCTGAAATGTGGCTATATAGAAGAATGTTGAGAATACCATGGACAGACCACACCACAAATGCTGAAGTGCTCCGGAAAATGAAAAAAGATATGGAAATATTGACCACTGTGAAAACACGGAAGCTTCAGTACCTTGGCCACATCATAAGGAACAATAGCCGTTCCGAACTCCTGCAGTCTGTTCTCCAGGGGAAAATACCAGGAAAGAGAAGTGCTGATAGAAGAAGAACTTCTTGGTGGAAAAATCTGATAACATAGACCTCCAAGACTACTACGGCGCTAATCCGAGCATCAACCAGCAGAGACGAGACAGCGAAGATGGCTGCCGACATCTGGAACGGATAGGAAGAAGAAGAAGAAGAAGAAGAGATAATCAACCTTGTAGAGTTTCAAAAAATATATTCATTTCCTTTCAACTACATTACTTGGGAGAAAATGTGTCTTTTTAGTGTGGAAAATACTCTTCCCCAGGTCAAAGACAACAAAACAGTAGATCTTGCCTCAGAACTAGGATTTGATGAAAAAAAAATTGACAAACTTCTATAGCAATGGTGTGGTATTTTCTGGAAGACGCTGGTTCGATTCCCCGTCCGGGCATCCAGATTTGGGTTTCCCATGGTTTCTCCAAATCACTTCAGGCGAATGCCGGGATGCTTCCTTCAAAAGTCCATTGCAGAATTCCTTCCCGTTCCTTGTCCCCTGTCCCATCCCGCCTCCAATGTCCTTAGCAGTCGACGAGGCGTAAAGAAAAAGTTAAAAAAAAGAAAGTAGGCGTGGTATTAATTATGTTCAATGGAACGCTACAAACAACGTCATCGAATTTTGGGCTGAAGTTCGAAAATACAAGAATGCTTCTCGAACAAATAAGTACCTTTCTGTAGTTATCTGATTCAGCCATATCCGCCTTATCACTTCGTCACTCGAATGTCGGAGTAGAGAGGATTTTCAGAACAATGAACATTGTTAAAAACATACTGAGAAGTGGGATGACTGCAAATACTCTTAAAGCATTTCTTTTATAGGGAATCAGTTAAAAATGGTAAAAAAACTGCTACAGTTACGAGCTTCCGGCTAATGTTATTGGTGAAGATGATAAATACTCTTTTAAAACTAAGACTGACGGTTCATCTCATCCTTCAACATCTCCAAGTTCTGCAACTCCAACGATAGAACAAGATGATAAAGAAGAAATACCGATTGAAGAATTTGATGTTCAGTTTTAATACAATGTTATGTTGAATTCAATGAAAATACTAACTTTTAAAATATTTTTATATTACTTTCTTTACCATTTTCCTTTATTTTATTTAGCGATTTCTGCCGAATCTGTTTGTTCTTAATATCTAGTAATCTAGTGAGTTTTTAGATCAGATCTAGCGACATTTGTTTCTGTAAGGTGGTAACACTGGTCCGTGAAGTCCATTTCAAGCACACATTTCAATATGAACTTGTTCCTTATTGCCTGTACGTTTGTAACGGTACCGGCTATTAGACGTTAACCTTAACTTAAATCGGATCAAGTGTAGTATTAGTTTCTTTAAGCTTATCTTGAATTTTCGTTTCATTTCACCCATTTTTTGTAATGCAGGGTGAGTCAAAAAGGATTTTGCAAATAACACAAACATTTGTTGAGTTAACTTACAGGATCGGTAGATGTAACACTTTGTAGCAAACAACCTCAAGTTTGATGCATGTAGTGCATCAGTACACTATTCCGCCACTAGGAGCGCCAGCGTACTGCTCAGTTAAAATGGCTGCTTCCACTGGTGCGGAGCGTGCTCGCTGTGTTTTGGTTCCATGAAACGAACTCTGCTACAACTGTTCTGCGTAAATTTCGCACCGAATACGCTAAACAACCTCAAAGCAGGACTACTATTTACTCTTGGCACAAGAACTTTGTTGATACGGATTGTTCACTGCGACATGATGCTATATCACCAAGTGGAGAAAACTGTCAGTGTATCTTGATATGCTCGAAAACTCTTTAATTACACAGATCGATGAAGATGGCCGAGACGGGATGGTTTACTACCAGCAAGACAGAGCACCACCTCATTTCCTCACGGAAGTTCGAGGTTTCCTCGATAATCGCTTCCCAGGTCGGTGGATTGGCCAATCACATGGCCACCTCGCGCCCCAGACTTGACACCACTGGATTTCTTTCTCTGGGGTTTCATTAAAGGTCGTGTGTATGTTCGTTCCCCACAAAACAATATGGCCGACCTGAAAAATCGAATCTACGCCGCCGTTGCACAAGTTACACACGATTTGCTGCAACGAGAGTGGGTAGAAATTGATTACCGGTGGGGTGTTTGTAGGATGACAACTGGTACTCACATCGAACAAAAATGACGCTTGACAGTTTATGTGAAACTTGAGGTTGTTTGCTAAAAAATGAAGCACCTACCGATTCTGTAACCTATCTCAACAAATTTCTATACCATTCCAAAAAGTTCTTTTTGACTCACCCTGTATTAAGTATCTCTTAAGAGAGCTTACTATAAAAAGTTCGGCGGTCTGGCATGGGTTCAATTCCCGGAGAGTGCAGGAATTTATGAGTTTTGTTTGATCATATGAGCTATGCCAGGACGCTCCGTGGTTCGGATTCCACGTTAAACTGTAGGTCCCAGAGGAAAGGAACTGGCCGTCCTACCTCTGACACAATGGCTTAGTATGCCTCCTCCGGGAGGATCCAACAAATCTTCGGTTTGTGCATACGATTAGTTAGTTTAGGTATTTCATTACAATCAACATTCCGCCCCCTTAATTATGATATGGCACTAATAACCTCGCTATCGACGGGCCCTTAAATCTCAACAACAACAAAAACAAATTCATTTTCGAAAGTACACATCCAAAATTTCTTTAAGAATTTACAGTGGCTTGTAGTTTGACAAAGTTTACAATAAAACTACAGCGATCTTTCTGAAACTTTTGTTTTCGTAAAATATCTAAAAGAGTGATTTTGACTAATTTCAAACTTCACGAGAGAATGGTTGCTGACCAAAATATAATATGCATCATTTGAAGTATAGTTTCATCAATCAGATAATGAATATATTGTAAAAATTCTTTTTTCCAAAAACCTCAAAAAAATCTTCTAAAACGCATTAATTTTGAGAATCTATAAAATTCATTTTTACAATTTAAAATAAAGTTTCCAAAAACGTATAATGAATTTTTAATTAAAAATAGCTTGTGTCGAAATTTTCTTTTCTCAAGTTTTTATTTTTTTGACTCTTATTTGATAGAGAGGAGAGTTTTTTTCCTAGAATTGTACCGCCATTGCAGGAGACTTCCTCTATTGACGCTAAGAGAATTAAAAATTACCGAAAAGTTATTACTACCTAGAACAGCACAGATAAAATTTAAAGATGAAAAGATAAGTTTCAAAGACAAATCTAAAATAAAGTCGAATCCCATCATCTCGGAAGAGGAGGGAAGAAGATTGTCAGAGACAATGAAAAAATACTGGACGCGAAGGAAGGAACAATATGCAAAGAAGTGACTGATTCATCGCACCCGAAAGAAGAGGGTGAAAGGAAAGTAAAGAAGAAGAATATTTAAAAATAACTTGTGTCGGAATTTTCTTTCCTTAAGTTTTTTTTATTATTATTTGGCTCTTACTTGAGAGGGAAGTTGTTCCTTTTTCCACTGGAATTGTATTGTTAGAGCAGGAGACTTCCTTTAGTGGCGTCATCGGAATCGGTCGATGGTGTTCCTCAAGTTAGACAGAATCGTTAAGTCAGCTGTGAGTTTGGTATTCAGGAAGGTTACTGCTTCAGCCGTCAGAGGCCGAAAAAATCGCACAAAGCTGGCGGGATGTAGGGATCCACTTGCTGACCACACAATATACGAGTCGCTACCTGGTATTGAGGAATACGAGAGAAGAGAACAATAGCTTCCACCCGTCCTCTTTGATCTCACATGTCAGCAATGTCTGTGACACTGATAGAAATAGGCCCACTGCAAGTCACCGTTACACCCCGAGAAAGACAGGAAGCTGGCGTTGAGATCGACCAGGACACATATGGCAGATTCTGTTACTTCACGCGCAAACAATGATAACTATGTGTTATCTGTACTATGCTCAGCTTATTTCGCGTTAGGATAAAAAATATTGGCAGGGCGTCTCAAAAATACTTGCGAATTGCTCACACCATAACAACGATAAAATCCCTAATATGTAGACATATGTTCGAAAGTCCTTCCTTTTCGAGCTATTGGTGAAAGAACAGTTATTAATGACACATTAACCGTTTCACCTTCATCTCACCTTTTTTATTCCTTGTCACGCTGTGTCACCCTCCGTCACACCTTGTGACAGTCCCTCACGCCGCGTCACATCTTGGCTAGTGGTTTCACTCGTTGTCACTCCTTTTCACACCTTGTCACTCCTTTTTACGTCGTGTCACACCACGTCAATCGTTGTACAACGTCTCCCATATTTTTATTTCGTTACATGCCCTTTTACGCCTTGTAACCTCTTGTCACGCCTTGTAACACCTTTTAACGCCCTTTAACGTCTTTGTCACACCTTGTCACGCTTTTTCATGCCATGTAACACCGTGTCGCGCCTTATCACGCCTTGTTGTGCTCTGTGATGCCGTGTCATACCGTGTAACGCCTTGTCACTTAATGTCTCGCCTTTGAACGCCGTGTTTGGCTTTGTCATACCTTGCCCTTCATGTCATTCTTGCCATTAATTGTCACACCGTGTCACGCCCTGTCACGCCATGTCACTCCTTCTAACGCTCTGTGATGCCGTGTCACACCGTGTCACGCCTTGTCACTTAATGTCTCGCCTTTGAACGCCGTGTTTCGCTTTGTCACACCTTGCCCTTCATGTCATTCTTGCTATTACTTGTCACATCGTGTCACGCCCTGTCACGCCATGTCACTCCTTCTTACGCTCTGTGATGCCGTGTCACACCGTGTCACGCCTTGTCACTTAATGTCTCGCCTTTGAACGCCGTGTTTCGCTTTGTCACGCCTAGCCCTTCATGTCATTCTTGCCATTACTTGTCACACCGTTTCACGCCCTGTCACGCCATGTCACTCCTTCTTACGCTCTGTGATGCCGTGTCACACCGTGTCACGCCTTGTCACTTAATGTCTCGCCTTTTAACGCCGTGTTTCGCTTTGTCACGCCTAGCCCTTCATGTCATTCTTGCCATTACTTGTCACACCGTGTCACGCCCTGTCACGCCATGTCACTCCTTCTTACGCACTGTGATGCCGTGTCACACCGTGTCACGCCTTATCACTTAATGTCTCGCCATTTAACGCCGTGTTTCGCTTTGTCACGCCTAGCCCTTCATGTCATTCTTGCCATTACTTGTCACACCGTGACATCCCCTGTCACGCCATGTCACTCCTTCTCACGCTCTGTGATGCCGTGTCACACCGTGTCATGCCTTGTCACTTAATGTCTCGCCTTTGAACGCCGTGTTTCGCTTTGTCACGCCTAGCCCTTCATGTCATTCTTGCCATTACTTGTCACACCGTGTCACGCCCTGTCACACCATGTCACTCCTTCTAACGCTCTGTGATGCCGTGTCACACCGTGTCACACCTTGTCACTTAATGTCTCGCCTTTGAACGCCGTGTTTCGCTTTGTCACACCTTGCCCTTCATGTCATTCTTGCCATTAATTGCGACACCGTGTCACGTCCTGTCACACCATGTCACTCCTTCTTACGCTCTGTCATGCCCTGTAACACCGTGTCACGCCTTGTCACTTAATGTCTCGCCTTTTAACGCCGTGTTTCGCTTTGTCACGCCTAGCCTTTCATGTCATTCATGCCATTACTTGTCACACCGTGTAACGCCATGTCACGCCATGTCACTCCTTCTTACGCTCTGTGATGCCGTGTCACACCGTGTCACGCCTTGTCACTTAATGTCTCGCCTTTTAACGCCGTGTTTCGTTTTGTCACGCCTAGCCCTTCATGTCATTCTTGCCATTCTTGTCACACCGTGTCACGCCATGTCACGCCATGTCACTCCTTCTTACGCTCTGTGATGCCGTGTCACACCGTGTCACGCCTTGTCACTTAATGTCTCGCCTTTGAACGCCGTGTTTCGCTTTGTCACGCCTAGCCCTTCATGTCATTCTTGCCATTACTTGTCACACCGTGTCACGCCCTGTCACACCATGTCACTCCTTCTAACGCTCTGTGATGCAGTGTCACACCGTGTCACGCCTTGTCACTTAATGTCTCGCCTTTGAACGCCGTGTTTCGCTTTGTCACACCTTGCCCTTCATGTCATTCTTGCCATTAATTGTCACACCGTGTCACGCCCTGTCACGCCATGTCACTCCTTCTTACGCTCTGTGATGCCGTGTCACACCGTGTCACGCCTTGTCACTTAATGTCTCGCCTTTTTAACGCCGTGTTTCGCTTTGTCACGCCTAGCCCTTCATGTCATTCTTGCCATTACTTGTCACACCGTGTCACGCCCTGTCACGCCATGTCACTCCTTCTTACGCTCTGTGATGCCGTGTCACACCGTGTCACGCCTTGTCACTTAATGTCTCGCCTTTTAACGCCGTGTTTCGCTTTGTCACGCCTAGCCCTTCATGTCATTCTTGCCATTACTTGTCACACCGTGTCACGCCCTGTCACGCCATGTCACTCCTTCTTACGCTCTGTGATGCCGTGTCACACCGTGTCACGCCTTGTCACTTAATGTCTCGCCTTTGAACGCCGTGTTTCGCTTTGTCACACCTTGCCCTTCATGTCATTCTTGCCATTAATTGCGACACCGTGTCACGTCCTGTCACACCATGTCACTCCTTCTTACGCTCTGTCATGACCTGTAACACCGTGTCACGCCTTGTCACTTAATGTCTCGCCTTTTAACACCGTGTTTCGCTTTGTCACGCCTAGCCATTCATGTCATTCTTGCCATTACTTGTCACACCGTGTCACGCCCTGTCACGCCATGTCACTCCTTCTTACGCTCTGTCATGCCCTGTAACACCGTGTCACGCCTTGTCACTTAATGTCTCGCCTTTTAACGCCGTGTTTCGCTTTGTCACGCCTAGCCTTTCATGTCATTCTTGCCATTACTTGTCACACCGTGTCACGCCCTGTCACGCCATGTCACTCCTTCTTACGCTCTATCATGCCCTGTAACACCGTGTCACGCCTTGTCACTTAATGTCTCGCCTTTTAACGCCGTGTTTCGCTTTGTCACGCCTAGCCCTTCATGTCATTCTTGCCATTACTTGTCACGCCCTGTCACGCCATGTCACTCCTTCTTACGCTCTGTGATGCCGTGTCACACCGTGTCACGCCTTGTCACTTAATGTCTCGCCTTTTAACGCCGTGTTTCGCTTTGTCACGCCTAGCCCTTCATGTCATTCTTGCCATTACTTGTCACACCGTGTCACGCCCTGTCACGCCATGTCACTCCTTCTTACGCTCTGTGATGCCGTGTCACACCGTGTCACGCCTTGTCACTTAATG